>CALSBV010011200.1:11209642-11262619 GCA_943590825.1 Bovichtus diacanthus | reverse complement strand
TAAATTCATTAGCTCAGTGACTGTCATAGCATGTGGACGGTGGGAATAATGCACTGCTATGCAGAGAGTGCACAAGGTTTCTGTTCTTCTGTGATCGCGATTGATCCTCCCAGCTTTCCCAGGGTTAGGGTTCGTTCTGAGAAGTGACATTTTTGTAATTCTTCTGCGGATATGTAGTTACAGACCTCCTGTAGATGTGTAACCATGCCAGCAGTTTATATCTTGAGATGAAACATAACCGTAACTCCTACAAGTAATGTCCATGTTCGTGATCATTCTCAAAACCGCAAACATGTCCCACACGGAGACTAACAGGCATTTTTGCTTCATTGCCAGTAAGGCCAGCAGGGGTTGTTATGAGTGGAAGTGGTCATCCAGTTATTCAGCGGTATGTTGGGTGTGTAGCGTCTTATCACTCAGCGCATACAGTGCGGGAGTGATGGGAGTAGAAGGAAACAACTCCTGCAATTATTCACCATTGTCATTACCCTGGAACAAGGCAACTCTGCCCAACAACTATAAAAAATATAACACTTGTTTGCGGTGCATTTCAGTCTGCGCATACGATTATTCCTCCCAATAGTACAGCCTGAAGTCAGTTTGCATCACTAATAGATCCTTCAGAGATAACAGATGCACTGCAGAGATAGTCTCGGACAAGTACCATGCGACTTTTTATCGCTTTCTGATATACCTCAAGTGATTCCTTTACATTTGCTGTTCTGAGCACCTGGTGAAGCTCTTTCCCTGGACAGGACCAGCAGGGATATGTTGCAGACAACTGCAGTTTGTTTGGAATTGATAGAAGAAGAAATGGGTAGATGACCATTAATAGTCACCAAAGTCAAACAAAGAAACTACAGAAACCTACATTTTATCAACAGAAAATCCAAGCGGATTGATTGACAGGTTAGCTCTGCAGTGTAAATCTACCCCTGCATTAAGCAGTCAGCATCAAAGATGTCCCAGGAATTAAAGATTATGTGATAAAAATAAATCTGGACTGAGACGGCGTGTGTGGGAAAAGACTGGAGAGAGGGTCAAATAAAGAGGAATGACCACCACCGAGTTGATTGTGATGGAAGGGTGTGCGTGTGCGTGTGTGCGTGCGTGCCTATGATGAGGGGGAATCCCAGCGCCAGCCACAGAGCCAGATATGGGAGTGTGGGAATGAGACTGAGGGCTGGCAGGCTAACAAGGTCTAACACAGGAGGGGGAGGCCCAAACCAATATGGCACAGAGACTGCTTATTCAACCAGCAGAGACAGCCAGGAGTGTGTGCGTGTGTGTGTGTGTGTGTGTGTGTGTGTGTGTGTGTGTGTGTGTGTGTAACCCTTGGCCACTTATCCTCCCCGCTGGCTCAGTTAAATTGCACCCATCCTTGGACTTGCAGTGGTATAACGTACACACACACATTATTCTTCCTCCTGTCTCTCTCTCTTTCTCTCCCAGGGATATTTGTATTTTATTTCTGTGGGGGTATTTGGCGCGGTCTGCGCGTTGATGTGGAGAAGGGAGATTTGGACGAATTGTGGATCTACTCTTGGCGCCTGGCTCGCACTCAGGATAGCAGTGTGTCTGTGTGTGTGTGTGTGTGTGTGTGAGTGAGGGAGTGGGTGAGTGCTCAATGATGGTATTGTGCAGACATAGTGAGGATACTGCCTCCATTAACAAGCCTGAATACGTTTACCAATATTTCATTCACTTGATGGTGTGTTTGATTTATTTTGTTCTTGAAACCAGCCTTTAAAAACGTGGGCACATGTTTTACAGCCTAGCGGATATACAGCTGTCTTTTTGTTCCCAAATAGTTGTGGTATTACTAACAGACTGAACACAAGCTTAAAAGGCATTAAGAGGAAATGTTACGGATATAATACGTTAAGGCATTGTAACCGGCTTGTTGACTGCTACAAAAGGTGTAGAGACTGGAGAGCACTGCCATGTTGGGGTCACCTCAGACAAGTGGGGACAAATCCCACAGGGCTGATATGCAGATCTGAGGGGCCGGGGTGGGAGCTGACCAGAGGCCACTGACAGGAAACAGCAGATCTGCTCCTATTCCTCCAGCTGGAAGACGGACCAGGAGGGCTGAGACTTCTTATGTCATCAGTACAGGGTGTCTGAGAGCGAAAGTGAGCGTGTGTCTCAGCAGACATGTTTTATGACGTGAGTAGGCTGGGTGAAGCACGGCAGGTGTACGGAGTGTATTTTTAGGCCCTGTTGCGGAGGAGTACAGGATGATTGACAGAAACACAGCTCTGTAAAATCTGCTGACCAGAGAAAGAGACAAAAACACAGACAAATCAGAAAAAAGCCTTGGCTGTGTGTCAATGTAGGGAACGAGTGAACTAGTACGGATGCATCTGGATTTCCAGGGAAGGCAGATACTGTGCACACTGCACGCAATACGGGTTTAAAACCAAATTTCACTTCCTCATCTCAGGCACCAAAATCAAGAATAAGATATAATAAGAAAATATCTTTCCAAAGAGAATCCAAATAGATTCAAAAGTGAAACGATGAAATGGATACTACCAAACCTCACAGTGAAAGGCCAGAATGTGGCAGAACAGCAGCAACATAACGGCCATTTGGTATTTTGGTATTTTAAATTGTGCGTAAGATCAATTTTCCTTAATAGCCATTCCTATCACCAGGCAGGATATTAACTATATTTACCAAGGTATGCCCCTTGAAGAATAAATGTGTCTTTCAAGGAAAATATGACCAAGAACAGCAACAGTTACAGACAAAAGACCACACAAAACAATACTGAAGATTAAACAGTTGTAAAGATTCAGAGCGGTATTTGTTTTCGCAAGATAAAACACATGTAAAGTCTAAATTCAGAACAGAAAGGGGAGAAGGGGAGAAGAGAATATTTGAAAAGTATGCAGACCAACAAAACACTGTCTGATCTAATTAGAGGACGAAGAAAAAGGAAGACGTGTGAAGAATGAAGAAGTCACAGCTTAAGGGAAGAGTGACCAGACTGGCTGTAAACTCGAGCGTGCAGACGTAACATTGACGTTTTTTGGTCTTGTGTGCAAGTGTTCTGTTCGCAAAGGGAACTCTCTACTAAGAGGCCTGGCAGATATGTGCAGTTGATGTTGGGGAGATTTATAGTTTTATGCTGAACAATGTGTTGTTTGTAGCAAAATATCTGGCTTGTTGGCAAGCATTAGAGAAACTCGGAGTGTAGCCGCAGCTCCGGATCCCCAAAGCAATGAGAGCAGTGTACACACAGAGAGAGAGAGAAAGAGAGTGAGAGAAAGAGAGAAAGAGAGAGAGAGAGAGAGAGAGATGTCAGTGTTTGTGTTCGGGAGTAAGAGGCAGAGAGGGGGGAGACGGGATACAGAGATAAACATACAGAGAAAGAAAGGGAAAGAACAGCATCCCTCCTTCTCGGGGCGTCTTGGCTGTTCCCGACGATGAATTGAGGAGGTTGTGTGTCTGTGTGTGTGTGTGTGTGTGTGTGTGTGCGTGTGTGTGCGTGTGTGTTGATGGGGATGGCTTGGTGTTGGCATAGAAACTGTCTGCAGGAAGCGGCAGTTCCAGGCGGAGCTCCGCTGGCAGACTCTCTCCGCTCACTTCCTGTGTGCTCTGAGGCAGGCAGGCACGCGCACAAACACACACACACACTTGCATGCACACACACTCGCACAGGGTTGGAGCGGGGCAGGGCGCTCGCCTGGAGAGCGGTCCAACGAAATGAGAGAGCGAGGGAGGGAGGGAGGAGGGAGTTCAGCAGAGAGCAGCACTTTCCCACAGTCTGGGGATTTGACACATGGCTCTCACACATTCCTCAGCCCTGCGGCCGACCGAGCATCGGCACTCAGGGAAAGGAGAGAGAGAGAGAGAGAGAGAGAGAGAGAGGGGAAGGTTCCACCCTTCGCGCTTGCAAACAGTATGGAGTTATTGAAGACAGGCAGTGTGTGTCTGTGTTCGCATGTGCCCTGCGTATGTTTGTCTTAACATGTGTTGGCCTCATGCACCCGTGTTTAACCCTTTCTAAGCCACATTTGGCTTGTCAGACAGAATCAGTCAGTGACGCACAGAAGCTGGCAGGTAGAGAGACGAGCCACCCGGCTGATGACAGGCGTCTGTTCTCACTGACCTACACCTGCAGTTTTTTTAAGCCTGTTGCTGGCGCGCTGACAAACAATGATGACACACTGTGCTAATGATGCAGGGATCAGCAGGTTAATGTGTTATGATTCATGTCAGTTTATTTCCAGTCGTTTCTTAGCACGGGCTGACATCCTCATTGTCGTCATCATCAGAGATGCTTTATATAACACTAATTTAGTACGCAGCAGTTAGCCTCCATCTCAAACCAGTGGTATTGTTAATGCTAATGTTACACAACATTAAAACCGACAAAGGCACCGTTACTGTACTTGGCACAATTAGGATGCAAATGTCCGCCTCAAGTTGAGTATTTGGGGGTTACCTGCTATTTTGTGAAGTCTAATGGACCTAATTCGACTTGGATGTAGCACACTGTTTCACTAACTCCCTACTTCTCTGAGAGTAATCAGCTTAATAGAGATGTCATATTAAAACTGTCTAAATGTCTTTGCCCCCTTGTTTTTTTCCCCTCAGCTCTTTAAAAGTCATGTGGCTGGGCAAGAATACACCATCTAACCTCTTAACTATTCTCTGTGGCAATCCATTTTGTTCAGTTGATTATGAGCAAGACGGAACACACTATTATTATTGGAAAAGCAAGGAAGGCTAGACTAATCTACATGAAATGTATAATAACAATGCAGAATTGGGAAAACATTAGGAATGTGGTCTTGTGGTTTTCTGTCTCTCACTTCTCCTGTCACTTTGCCTTCTGTCCTACCTTGTCTGGCTTGGTCTTTGATATTGTAGCCATGGGTCCGTCCTGTTGCTCTCCCCCCACATTTCACCCCCCCCTCGTCCCATCCAGCCTCCAGTGCTTCCTTAAATAAATGTTCTGCTCAGCGGGATTTTAAAAGGAAGCCAAGGTCGCCCTCCTTGACAATTACAACGCAGCCTGGGAAGAGTTGCTCTGCAAAGCTGCCCCGGCTGGCCCACACCGACAGACACACAGACCACCCGTGCACGTGCGCGTGCGTGCGTGTATGCACGTGCGTACGTATGCGCGCTGGAGTTAAAGAGACCTGACAAGCAGGGGGAAAAATGGTTGCAAGAGAAACCTGGGGTGGAGGAGGAAAAGTTGGGAAGATGAAAGTAGGCAGGCCAAATCATTTCTTACTTGAGTGCCCATCCGCTATGGTGGATCCCAAATTGCCAATTAGGATGTCCCTCCCCACCCCCCTCCCTCTTCTTCCAGCTTTCAAGCATGGGGTCAAAATTAGAACATCTGAGTCTCTAAATGACTGTGTTTCTCATTTGCGAGGGAATCCAAACACAGCGGGGAGGAAAGCGGCTGCGGTCCGGGCGGTGAATGGCAGGCAGGCGTTTGATGCTGGGAAAGCAACAACAAAGCATTCCCGGAGGGACTCAGTAGGGGGACGGACCAGCACTCCTATTCCGCACTAGATGCCTGTGACACCTTGACACCGCAACTTCCTGCTAATTAAGAGGAGGCAGCTCTTCCCTGTCAGCACATCCTCAGCGTGCCTTTATGTAGTGTGTGTGTGTGTGTCCGTGTGTGTGTGTCCGTGTCCGTCCGAAGCCAGAGAGGTCAGCTGGACTGATGAGCTAGGTCAGCTGAGATAGGAAGGGATGGGTGGGAATGAACATTTCAGTTTAGGGGTGTGTGTGTGTGTGTGTGTGAGAAAACACGTTTCTGTGTGACGCTGTGGTTTGGTAGTTTAGTGCCTCTCATCTTTTGCCAGTTTTGTGTGTGTTTTTGTCAATGGAGTCATCAGGAGTGCAGATGTCTAACAGCTTAGCGCGCTAATAAAAGAGAATAAATGATATGATGGAGGTGCGAGGTGGAGGTTTACAGAGGAGCTGGAGGCTGGTTTCAGAAATCACCTGCATGTTTGCCCGTCAGGGATCAAACCAGGGATTCATTTTTAATGAGGGCATCACTTTCTTCTGTGACAGACATTATAAAGCTAAAGGGCTTCGCATGTGTCCTCTACATATAACCATCGGTGACTGCATTGTAAAGGTTTAATTAAAGTGTATTTCTACGCACTTTGTGTTAACTATGTTAGTCCTCTCAGTCAGTCAAATATCTGTTCTGACATGACATGAGGTGTGTGCGTGTTTTTCTGTGTTTTTGTGTAAATGTGTAACGTGTAATGAACTAGTTGTAACTATGTGCTACAGGGCAATTTCCACGGCAGACATTAAAGATAAAAACAGTAACTTCAACAGGACTATTAATCCCATCTTTTGTTTCTCGCGTAGGTAATTTCTGTGTGTCATTGGGTTTTCGTGTGTGTGTTAATGTGTGCGCAGGAGTGTATCAGTGAAAGAAAGAAAGTGAGTGTTCATGTTCGTATGACGGGGCCCCACCCAAACGGCGAGTTGGGGCATCCCAATAGCCCCTTTTGTACCCGAGTGGCGACTGTTCCCCACTGATGTCTGATATTTTTAGAGGCAGCTGAATTGCTCTTTTGTTTCCAGATGACTTGCAGGCAAAAAAAAAAAAAAAAGCGTCTGTCCTTTTCAGCCGCCACCGTGAGCATATAGCAAAGGTGCAGAGAAGGCAAACGAATAACACACACACACGCACACACACTTACACACACATATGAGTCTTTAGTTTCGGGGACGCGGATGAGGAGGGCTTTGATGTTTCTTCAAGATGTTTTGTTCGGCGTGGCGGACGCCATGCACCACAAAACCGTTTTCCCCCTGTGTGTGAAGGCAGGGGATTAGCAGTTCCTGGAGTCTTTCTAATGAAGCCTGTTTGATGTTAGGGCCCAATTACCGTACGGGGGCCTAGAGAAAGGGCGGGATGTGTGTTCGTGTCGGGGGGATGAGGGTCCATCTACTGCGACAGCTCAGATGACCTCGCCTTCCACCCCTTGACTCTTCATTACCCCATTCTGCAATTTAGCCTCCCTGTCCCCCTAACCCATATTTTGTTAATATGCAGAGTAGAGTTTTGTCCTAAATTAATCTTTGCAACTCAAATTCAACTCTCTTAACGCTTGTGTCGTATACATATTGTGTCCTAACAAATGTGGAAAGACAAAGGCAGTCTATTTTAAAGTCCATTTAATACTTGATGAAGCTGGTGCAGCACATAATCTTTGTCTTCTCAGGTTGAGGTTCCTTGACTATGTAGCTGCTCATTTCACAGTTGTGAAGTTCATACTAGTTAATACTGTTACCTTCGTGACTTTTAAAAGGGAAAGAAAGCCGCCCCCCAACAAAAACGACCTCAAAGGGCATTTGTACAAGCAGCATGTTATGACCCACGTTTCTGTTTGTATTATTTGCAACCTCTAGGAGCTGTTGTTATTATGACGGGAGCAACGGAGACATAGTTTAAAGAGTGACGAGTCCAAAATGGCGCGTGGGAGGGGAGGATGGATGGGTCAAACAAACAGAAAACTTTCATCCGGGAGACCGGTGTCTGTGTCCCGTTGTGAAGCCGAAACTCAACTTTGGTTATTTTAATGTAACATATTTATGTCAGTTTATGTCTTACATTACATTACGTGCCTACGTAAATTAAGTTACGTCAGTTACCTTTTTTTTTTTTTAAACCTAAACCATGATGCTTTCCTGAGCCTTACGAAGTATTTGTGGTTTCATAAATTGCCCGTTTAAAACTGTGAATGCTGTGAAACGCTCCTGCGGCTCATATCAGAGGGTAGTTTATGGACTCATTGTCCTGACACATCACAGGCGGTCAGGTGCCCAGCCTGAGTGCTCAGTGGCCTTCCCAGGTTCAACATTTTGGACCCGATTCAAAACGGACCATTGGAACACTTACTCAAACCTGACATGCATAAGCTTATTTTCAAAATAGAAATACTTGATCAGAGAGTGACCCAAACAAGATTAGACAGGATCTGAACACCCCAAAGGATAATTAGACCCTATCCAAAATACGAGCAGCCGCGGTCAAAAAGAGCAGCTATATAATAATATCTTTATATGCTCGAAACACTATTTTAAGTCCTATTTTCCCCTGAAGGTGCGGTCTTTTCATGCAGTGCCAATGGAGGTAAGGAATAGTTCACCAGAGGCAAGAATGGGAGTGTATGAGAATGAAAGAGACGGAGGGAAATAGGTAACTGCTGAAATGTTGTCCGGTCATTCAGATCCATATCTGAACAAGAGCAAATATTTGGCTTGTGGGAAGGGAAGAAGTTGGATATGTTGGCACCGGGAGTCTGGCGGATGTGCTGCGTGTGCATGCTGATTACACTGCGTGAACATGGAGAGCACGTGTGTCAGACTGTGTGTACATGGAAAACTGTGAAGTTTGTATACGAGGAGTTTGTGGCAGTGTGTGAACGTGAACATGCAATTATGAACACGTATTTGCACATGTGAGCGGATGTACGGTTTATTTTAACATAAAGAATTGGTGGGGGGGTGGGGGGGGGGGGGGGGGTCTTGCATGTGAGATATGTGAGACATTTTGTCGTGTCTTTAGCAGCTGTGGTTAACACAATCAGCACAAGAGACTCTTCACTCGAATTTCACCACCAAAACCACTTCCTCTTTAATGTGCAGTTTAAAGGAATACTTCACTCCCAAAATGATTATTTGTGTATCAATTACTCACACCGTGTGACCTTGAATTTGTGAAGAAACCATTTCTCGCATGCCGCCATCGTGAACGAAGAATCCAAAAAAAAAGACAATTCTGGGTGAATTGAAGTGAATTGGGGCCGCGTTTAACAGCGAAACCTCGTCAATACATCTGTTTACGAACCCTTTGATTATTGGCTAAGTCAATACCATTTCTGTCTGCCACAGTTCATTTCATTTTAAGTAAGAAGGACAGATCATGAGATAGGGTGAATAAGGGAATGTATCACACCAGTCTGAGCTTACTCATCGTCTTGGATGAATTCTGGGAACCAGGTTCATGCACTCAGCAGCAGTCTGTCCTCCTCCCATCTCTGTGATCAGCTGAAGTGATGACTGACTTCATCCACTCCCTCTGACTGTTGGGTGAGCTGACGTCATGAAAACAAGTCACACTTTAGACCTCGAATGTTACATCTGCGGGTCACTTTGTGTGAATGAGTGACTGGGACACAAGTCAAAATAGCAGAGTGGAACAACATACTTAGCATCACTACTACAACCACCACTACTGCCAGTGGTGGAAACAACTGAGAACATTTACAATGCAAGTACTGCACTTCAGTACGGTGTTGAGGTACTTGTACTTGTAATTATTTCCATTTTATGCTACATTAAACTTACTCTACCACAATTCAGACAGAAATGTTGTATTTTAGGCTATATATATTCTACAGCTACTACTTTTCCGATGAAGAATTTACATTGATAATATAGTAAGTTTACAAAATACAATGTATAGACTAAAACACATTTTGGATAGTAATCTCTTTTAAATAAGCAGTGTCTAGTGTGGGCTCTTTGTCACATTTAAGATGTCTATGAGTTGTTAGAGTTCCAACAAAGAGAATTTCACCTATAAAAATAACTGTTTGAGGTTCAAATAAAAAAAGGTGAATCGTGACCATTTGCAAAACCTGTCCACTGAAGGAAGTGGTAGTGGAGAGGTGTTCTATGTCCTGAGAAGCAACAAAACATTGTTAACATATATATAGATGCTATCGATGTGAGGCATGTTGCACACTTCATTTATTCTTAGAGTGGGTAGGCAAAGATGGCTGAAAGGAGCAGTCTGTGGGATGAGCGATTTCATAAACAAAGACAAGAGAGGAAGTAGATGACACGCACACTGTGGCATAGCTGTGTGTGTGTGTGTGTGTCCGTGTGTGTGTGTCCGTGTGTGTGTGTGGGGTGTGTGGTGCTGCTGCGGTGCTGCTGCGTGCCAACAGGGTCGTGTTTGCATCTACAGAGAGGCCCAGAGAGGCAAGATCTTATCTGGCGCGTGCCTCAGCCGCTGTTTCCCACAATCTGCATGCTCCACTGCCAGGAGGGGGGTGAGAGGGGTGTGTGTGTGTGTGTGCGTGTGTGTTTGTGTGTGTGTGTGTCAGCAGGGGTCCCGTCCTGTCAACTCTACGCCGTTTTGACTGCCATGACATAATGTGCTTCAATACAGTGACTCCCCTCCAAACACATACACACACCCTCTTTTTTTTTTCTTCTTCTTCTTCAAAGGCTCCGCACATCAACAAGGGCCTCCTTTTCTGTGAATGTCGCATATTTGGCTTTTCATCAGTGCCCTCATTCCTCTGTTTTTTTTCTCTAAAGACCCTTACCTCTCCCTGTATTTTCCCTCGCCTATGTTTTTCACTTTGATTGGGGCTTTGCTAAGGATTAAGACCCCCCCCAGGACCCCACCATTACCCCCAAAGCATGCTTTTCTTATGCTGTTTGCTATGAATGAGAAGTGGTGAACCATTACAGAACATTTTGCATAGATTAAATGATGACCTTGGAGCATCTCTTCTGACAGCACATTTTTCAGGGAACACACACACACACACACACTGTACACATGAACACACTCACTTCCCACTCTTTCATACAGGTGCCTTTTACGATATATACTGAAGCATCATGATTTTCTTTTCTATCCTGCTGTTTGTTTATGATTCAAAAATCTTAGTTTCTTATGATATAGGCCTATCCTATTAAAAAGGGCCCATTTCACTGAACCGCCGATAAATTTGTGAGTCCTCGAGGGCTTGCATATGCTCACGCATGGGTCGTAAGTATGGCATTTGCGCTAATTAGTGTAACGTGTCAAAATGAGCACGAGAGGAAATTATTTCACGTTGCAAATCGCAGCTTGCATGTTGCAAATGTGGTCACCATTTTATGTTGGCAGCAACAAATGGTAACAAGAGGTAGAGTTGGACTTTGAAACCAAGAACTCACATTCAAAGGGTGACATTCACCAACCTTCAACAGGCTGAGAAGACAGATTTTGAAAACACCTTGCCTTTACAGTTTTTGAATTATTATTTACCATGTAAACCATTTACAGATGTGCAGCCTGTTAAGTCTCCCACATTGCAGTCAAATCAGCAGCTGTGTCTTTCCATGTTTGTTCACGTATCCCTGGCTGTTTGCATGTGTGCGATTAAGTGTTTGTGTGGGTGCACGCGTGGGTTTTGGACAAGCTTCCAGAGGTTCGCTAAAGAAAGCCACGCAGATTTCAGGGAGTCACACTAGGTCGAACCCAGAGCCCCCTAACATTCACCGCCACCGCTTCAACGTTAGGAATCGTGTGTGTGTGTGTGTGTGTGTGTGTGTGTGTGTGTGTGTGTGTGTGCAGCCGCCCCCACAGCTAGGAAAAGATCGATGCAGCCTCCACCAGCAGGCTCCTGGCCCCCGGCTGCTACTGTCTGAGAATGAGAGGCGGGGGGGGGGGGGGGGGGGGGGGGGGCATGTGTTGGGGAGGGAGGACAGATAGAAGGATGGAGGGAATGAGTGAGTAGCAGAGGGAGGGATAAGGGAACAAACTAAGAGGTGAGGAGGAAGGGAGGGAGGGTGGGGAAGAGACGAAATATGCCCAAGCTGGCTGACTCACTCCCTCCTTGCCTCCCTCCCTTACTCACAAACACACATATGCTCTCTCCCCTGAGTACACACAAGCATGCACAGACACACACACACACATACTCGTGAACACACTCCTCTCCTTTCTCTGCCAAGCGCTCCTGTGCCCCTGCTCATCTGCGTGGGGGGCCCTGCAGGCAGTCTGGGCCCTTATGTGCCCTCTCTTTACACACACACAGATGTACACACACACACACACGCACACACACACACACACACACACACACACACGGGCACACAGAGGAGTTGATGTGTAAGACACGCTCTGATCCTGCATGCTGATGATGAAAGACAGGCAGCCGGGCTCCTGTCTTAGTGCCAGAGGGCAAGACCTGATAGGAACCCGCTGATTCTTGATCTTCCTCCTCTTCCTCCTCCGTCTTCATCACTATTGGAAAAATTAGAATTTCACCACAGTTTGATTGTGCTTGCTCTTTTCCTCTCTCATCTTAAGCAGCATCTACACAGGTTCCTCTGTTTTCCATTTAACTGGATTGTGGTAGACACCAGCGATCCGCAGGTCTCAAGTAAGGATCTTAAGTTGATCATTTGAGCAGTTTTCATGGAAATAAGCAGGGAAAACAGTTGTTTAATGAGCATTCCCTGTATATGGGTGGTTTTGTATTAATGCCTAGCTCTGTGGTGGAGTGCAATGCTTCATGTCTTTACGTGCATAGCCCCCAGCCTCACACCTGGCCTGGTAGGAGCTCCAGTCCCACCCCTCCTCCTGTGGTTCCTCCATTAAACCCACCACCACCTCCAGCTCCACCTCCCCTACATCCAAAGGAGGGAGGGGACAGCACAAGACTCCTAGTGGGTTCTTCAATCCCATAAAAAGGCACTCTCAGGTCTGAATGAACCTGTTGCCCACATTGAAGCGCACTTTCAAGAGAAGATGTACCATATGTGGTTGTATGATGCAGATGGCCTGGACGATGAAGGCATACATTAGCCTGTGTAAGGAAGGGAGATCCCCCATTGCTCTGATGGATTACAAACACACACACACACACACACACACGCACACACAAGCACGCACGCAAGCAAGCCCTCTGAGTCTGGCTCAAGCAGGAAGATCACACACTCTCTGTCACAGCCTCTCAGATCAGGCTGCCCAGAGCTTCCTGTAATCCCTCCTCTGTAACATTAATTATAAACTGGTGCTTTGTGCCCCGCGGACCAACCGTGACTTTCCCAGGACAATTAAAGTTACTCAGTAGAAGAAGGGGGATTGGGTAGAAAAGGAGGGAAAGGGGATCAGGGAGTGAGTCAGGGGATTTGACTAGAATTGCGTCTGAGGGTGCTGAAATAAGGCAATGGGTGAGATGAGAGTGGGAGTCTGGGGCTGGGCGTACAGGATGTCTAACTTCAGTCAGAGCAGGGATAAGTCATAGGCACTGGAGCTTTTATATTGTTCTGTAAGTGAGGTTTTTAGCATAAGCTTTGGCCCGAGAGTTGAGGGTTGAACGGGGCAGGGTCTGGGTGGGCAAATGCCTGGAAGGGCGAGTGTGGATTAGCTGCAATCTCAGGGGAGTATTTGGCCGAAGTGTGGGAAACATGACCCGATTTTGCTTCTCCACCCCAGTAATTCACTAATGTAATAAAAATGTATGTAAGTATCCAAAGACCTTCTTTGTTTACCACTTCTCACCAAATGTCTCTTTTGGCCCTGTGACCTGCAATTACGTTTTTAGCAACCACGGCAAAATGTCTGCACAGTACAGTACTGTCCCTGGGGTTTTGTAATAATTACCTTAATATCTGTTCTACTGGTCACTGACCTTTAACAGGCCACTGAATCACTAAATCCAGACTGTTTTTTTTTTTTTCTTTTTACTTTCTGCCAAGCGTGACTCTCTCTGCTGAGGTCACCTGCGCTGCTCTGTGCTGGCCTACAACAAGTGTGTGTGTGTGTGGGGGGGAGACGCATCAAATACAGCTATATATAGAAAAAAGGCCCTTTTTCAGAAGGTGGCTGACCTAACTGTGTCCCTGCCCTGCCCTTTGCTGTCTGCATAGCCCTGGGATGACTTCTTCTGTAACTTACTGTGCCAAAGGCAAAGCTTTTCAAGATGCTCCTGATCTGATCTGCAACAAGAGGCTTGATTTCTAGATAAGTGGAGGCAGTAAAGTTATCAGGCCAGTCTGTGAAGTGGTTCATTTGACAGATCCCAAATGGATCTGATAGGCTGCTGTTTAATCCTGTTATGGCACCTTGCTTCGGGACATCCGCCCAGCTAACTCAGTGACACCCTTTCTCTGAACCCTCGACCCCTCGCTGTGGCTAGTGAGTTAAACTACTCTGAATCATGATGATATGTGGACATGTCACCCCTGTCCCCCACATGTTCCATTCATATATGCAGCTATTCTGCATTAGTGTTTCATATTCAATGGAAGCATTCTGTACCAAATGGATGAAAGCAGCTCACCTGACTAACTGGAAGAATCTTCTTTATTTCAGCAACGTATTTTAGTGTAGGGCATTCATCAGGGTGTTTTCCTTGAGCCCTTTGCTGAGTTGTTTTTTTTCACATTTGGTTAAGTAGCAACAGCAACCAGTACCAATGCAGGAAGAACTGACACTCATGTACACAAGGAAAGGATAAGGTGGTGATTGGCATATAAAGCATTATCTTTTTGTGTTTGCATTACATCTCAAACAGTTTTACGGTCATCACAATATTCATCTAACTTAAAGGGTTTTTAGTTCCCTAACTGTACCTTTACCTCAACCATACAGTAGCAAATAAATGTGGTGCCATGAACTACCATGAACATGTCAGGTTAGTTGGCTTAGACCGGCTCCAAAACTGACAGTTTAGAGTTTTACAGTAAGCGAAATCCCATTGAAATGATCTGTGTGGATAATAAAAATGATAAAATGGACAGTAAAAATGTGAACAAACGCACAATGAAGTCATCGGACAATGCGGTAGGTTGAAGAGCAGAGCACGCGCTCCTCCTGCACACCACGCTAAGTGTGCCACAGGCAGAAAAGCTGCACAACAACAAATGAGAATATCTTCTGACTTGTCTAAAGAGAGCAAGGACAGGTATTGCCTCTGTCCACGGAACTATTTTAGAATTGTAAGCAAGGTCTTGGCATAATATTATTGCTTTCTTGGTTGCATTGTTTACATACCCTAGATACTTTGCAAGAAGGAGACTACGGTGTTTTTCTTCTTTACATCCACAGAAAAGGCTTGTGGTCATTGTTGTTCTTGAATCTTTTTTTTTTTTCTTTATCTTTTGACCATTCGGGAGTAAAGCAGTGCATCTCTTCAGTCACGGCTGAGTGTTTATGTTTGCCTCCAATGATTATGGGATGTTCTACATAGGATAATAGTTAAAGGAACAGACCACGGCAAAATACAAATGCAATACTCTCATATCCATCTCACCTGAAGTGCCATTGAAGTTGGGAGGACGGCTAAACCCACATAGAGTTAAAGCAGGTTATAATGCAATCTGCTGAGTTTGGTTGCGTTTGAGTGGCGTTTCAGAAGAGAAGATTGAAGGTCTCCTACATAACGCTATCAGCCCCTCAAAAAGAGAGGCATGTTGCAGAGTCAGTTTACTTTAGCCCAGAAGGTGGTGCATTTAAGTGGAATAAAAAGAAGTTGTTATCCAATATGGATTAAGTTGAGTGGAAAAGTGGATGGGGTGAAAAGAAGTAGTTATCACAGTGTGGCTGCTTGAATGAATAAAGATTATGTACACTAGATATCATTCTCTTCATTGTTAGGCCACGCTGTGAAGAAAGTAGCACCTCTAATGGCCCTTGAGGAGCTGTGGTGAGCAAACCAGCCCTATTAAATGTCTGAAACTAACACTGCAGCAGCCAACACTTGACTCCAGCCCAGCCACTTACATGTCAATGGCCGTTCCCATAATCCTTTGCCCAGTGGTGACTGCGTGCAGGCTTGAGTGGGTTGAGAAGAGAAACTGGTTGCTGAAACCAGTGTGAGGCTGAGAGTTGTAGCCAGCAGGCCTGCGATCTTACGGCGGCGGCAGTTGGCTCGTCTCCTCGTTGAAAGCTGAAGCTCTCTGATGATGAACAATGGAGACTGACCTGGGTGTGGCAGTAGGGGAGGTGAGGGGGCAGATAGGGTGTTAAAGTGACTGAGAGGGAGAGACTTTGGCGGGGACGGGGGCAGCAAGGTGAAACCTGGAATGTAGTGGGGATGAGGTCATACGTGTGTGTGTGTGTGTGTGTGTGTGTGTGTGTGTGTGTGCGTGTGTGCATGTTGCACAGCCCCTTGAGGCCCCATCAGTAGTGATGTCATGGGGAACTTTTGTATAACAAAGCCCATGTTTGTAAACTCTCTCCATTTCCTTGTCGAAATCTTCGGGCCACATGAAAGCCTCCGTTTTTAACTCCTGAATAAAAACACAACATGTCTGAGGACAATCTACTGTAACATTACCAGGCCGAGTGAAAAAGTACTCCAACATGGACAAGATGTAAATCATTACTTTTCCTTTGATGTCTCTTCCTCTCAGTCTCTGTCTCCCTCTCGTCTTCATTACTTATCATTTCTCTCGACCATAAACATTGAGAACTGATCCCCGCTGCTATCCTGCAGCAACACAGGGCCCCTTTCTGTGTGGCGCGGTGAAAACAGATCAACTTGGAGGAGCTGGGAACTTGAAAGGAGGGAGCTAACTACAGGGGATAAACACATTCCTCTGCAACCCGGCCTGCCACCGTTGCTGCCGCCGCTGGCCAGTAGCAGTGCAGGGGAGCTCACAGCGAGAAGCATTGTTGCTGCAAAGCGAGGTGGAGGGGGACAGCTGAATATCCCTGAGCTCCCTCAGATCTCACAGGCAGCAAGCAGCACTTGACCTTTCCAGCACTAAAGGAATATGACAGCCGTGAAGCCGACAGAGAGAATAGGGAGAGAGGCAAAGAAGGGTTGGGGGGTGGGGGGGGGGTGTAAGAGACAAAAGCTACACAAAGTGCAGGCTGCCACCAAAACAGTTAGTTTGCAATCAACGTCAGTCATCCCTCTTGTCGGGACAGTTTGATTTCCACTTTTCAAATGAGGCGTTTATTTTTGGCCTGATAACAGGGCTGGCTAAATTGAAATTGGCAGCTCGACAATCTACAGATAATAGTCATCTTTGCAGGAGATTATGTGAACAGCCCTTTTCTTTCACTTTACTTGAGCCCCCACCCTCTCTCTCCTGTCGAAGATGAGAAAAGAGGAAATGAGGGAGGGAGAGAGAAAGAAAAAGGGGCTAATCTTAGTCACAATCAGAGGAGGCTGAGAAGGCAAAAAAAAAAAAAAAAAGGGCCTAAAAACGAAGGGGAGGAGAGAGAAAAGGGGGCGCAGGGAGGGAAAAAATAGAGTAATGTCCCAGTAATCAGGAGGAGGGCTGGAGGGGCAGTGAGGTGGGGTGGGGGTATACAGGAGAGGTGAGGATAGAAAGAGAAGGAGAGGGAAGGAGGGAATTTCTTTAATGTTTCTGGCAGTGAACCAGCTGAGGTCTCAAGGTTATCCTGGCTTTGCAAACTCCCACGGGAAAGGTGGAGTGCTGAGGGCCGAAGGGGGGAGACGAGGGCTTGAGGTGGAAGAGAGGAGGGAGAGATGGCTGCCCTTTTTCTCTAGGAGGGAGGCTAATGCTCTGGGGGAGAGTAATCCTCGGGGCCCTCTTGTCTGATAAGGTTGGCCTTGGCCCAGGTAGGAGGAGAAAAAGGGCTCTGGGGCCTCCCAGGGCTTCCTCGCAGACAGCTCTGCCCTCTGCCAGATTTGCACAGGAGCAAAACTTTAATGATTACTCAAGCCATTTGTTATAATTACATTTGAGTGATAACAATGTTATACCCCATTGATTCCCACAGGGAAACTCATTCTTCCCTAAAGGGAGGTCAGAGGTCAGGGGCAGCTGTTGTACAGAACAGCTGGATCCAGTAGGAGCTCAGCGCCTTGCTCCAGGACACTTTAGTAGAGCAGGGCCTTGCTGACACTGGGCGTGAACCTGACAAACACTCCAACCTGCTGTGTTGATTGTTTCATTTACGAGTACGTATGTGTTGCAACATCAGGCTTCCCTTCTTCCTCCAAATCCCATTTCAAGGCTTTCATACACCTTGGAATCTTTTTAATGTACATTTAGCTCCTCCTTGGACCAGTCGCCATCTTCAGTGAGCTCATTGTCCAGAGTTAAGATGACATGCTGTTGATTCAGCAGCTGCTGTGACGAGACCGTTCACTTTCATTTCCTCGAACACTGCCTCTGGAATTTCAAAGTACCATTAGGGGAGACAAAACTGTTTCATCATTCTTACTATAACTCCGTCACCTCTCTATTCCCCGCCAAAGTATTTAAACTCATCACCTTTATGCAAATGTGAGTGAACCCTGAATTTGACACGTTTTATCTGGGTATGATGAGGGGGGATCAGTGACTGCATGGGAAAGATCTCCTTCGATACTCTACAATTGTTTGTTTACACTAAACTAGGCCTATTAGAGATAATGATTCACAGCATCAAGATGTCAGTTTGAGGAGCTCTGTGTGTGTGTGTGTGTGTGTGTGTGTGTGTGTGTGTGTGTGTGTGTGTGTGTGTGTGTGTGTGTGTCTTCAAAGGCTGGCCTTCCTATCTACAGTCAACAAACAGTCTCCTCAGGAGGAAATGGGGAGATTTAATGCACCTGAAATTCAAATGTCCCAGTGCTCGCTGAGAGTAAACAAGCGACACTCGCAGATTATCCCCCGCTCAGTTTAATGTGGACCTGATGGTTAATGGATAGAAAAAGAAAGGGGGCAATCTGTTAAATGGCTCAAAGAAAAACCTAATGTTTTAGCTGCGGTTTTGTTTTGTTCGTGTAAATGCGGAAACTGGCTTTGAGAGGAATTGAAAATGTCTCATGATCATTGCCCCAAGATCAGTCTTGTTTGGCCAGTGATTTTGCTCTGATTAGCTAATAGTGAATACATAGCCATCCATTCATATTTAGCCATAGGACCAGAATCCATAGTTACCTTGTCAAACTCAGGTAGAAAATGTAACAACGCAGCAGTGCAAATCAAAAACATCTGACGCTACATTATCTTTTATCTTTCCTGTATTTTGACAGTTTTAGCTTGGCATACAAATGTGTCTTCAGACAGAACATCCAGTAAATGGTGGTTACACTGCATTTGCATGAGTGCCCCGCAACCCCACCCGCACCACTACCAGCAGCAGAAGCAGCCATATTCCCAGTTTGCTCCAGCCTCAGGCATGCTAACCAGAGACCCAGGCCAACTCGTTGGTCCTCTCCCCAACCGCTTCCTCTCCACTGCTGCTGGGTTTGACTCACCGTGACCTTTGACCTTCGACGCTACACCGCCTCCCCCACACATGCAAATATCGCTGGTCTGCTCCAGGAGGCATCAGAGAAAAAGGAGAGGGTCTGATGGAGGGAAGGCAGAGTGACGTGGATGGATGGATGGATGGAAGCTGGCGGGTTGGTGTTGTTGGTGGTGTGGGGGGGGATGGAGACGGAGCAAAGGAGAGAGAGACCCCTAAAGGAAGTGCGAGCGTCTCAGTCTCTGAAGTGGAGGGAGGCAGTGGCAGCCATCTGGGGAGTCTCCGGTCTACAGCCCAACACTGAGGCCTTAAAACATTTCTCTCTGTTTTAGCCAGCCAAAACGGACCCCAGCGCCTCTGTCTGCGAGGCTTACAGTGACCCATGCTGATCTTTCTGTGTGTGTGTGCGAAAAGAAAGCGTGAGTACATTCACTGTACTTATTGTTTTCCTTGCTCCCAGGCTGCTCCAGGCACCTCTGGTGTGTGTGTGTGCGTGTGTGTGTGTGTGTGTGTGTGTGTGTGTGTGTGTGTGTGGAGGTAAGCGATGTGTGCGGCTGTATCTGGAGAGCCTCCAAACCCCCTCATCTCCTCTCCTCCTTCTGTTCTCTCTGCTTGGAGGATCTGTCAGTTCTCCTTCTCTCTCTTTGTCCCTGCTTTGATCCTGCTCTCCAAGCCTTGGCTGGCCTCGCTAACAGCAGCTGAGCACAGGTCCTACTCCACTCCCACTAATAACACACATTCATGCCACGTCGGGATGATGCGTGTGCACAGACACAGACACTCGCGCGCACACACACGCATGCACAGACACACACATAAACACGCTCTCTCGCTGCTCCACTTACTCCCCCTCTCCTCTCTCACACACTCCAAAATCAGTAACGACTGGCTCTGCTATCATTCAGCGCGTTCTGTAAGTTGTCAGAGCTTATCGTTTTCACACAACCCTCTGTTTGCTGTAACCCTGCGCTCACACTGCGAGCAACTTGGGTGATGGGTCACTCTATTCTGACTGGTTGTGGGTGGTGCGAGAGCAAATGCAGCCATGTAGTGGATTTTTGAAGATGCAGTACATTGTTTTCCATGCAAATGTAGGCATGTGGAATTTGCTGATTTGATGCTTTCTTTACCAGGATGCTTTTGGAGATGTAAAGGCTTAATGATCTGGGATTTTTTTATTTTTTTTTAGATGCATGGCCTACCAAGGCCTAACATATATGCATTTCATATCTCATAAATCATTTGCAAAGCCTGTTATTGAATGATTTCAAATCTGCATAGTTTACATTAGTTTGTGGTGTTCCTCTCTTCTTTTACAGCTCACTATTTCTATGTTTTGGAAAAATAAGTATCGTGTCACACCTGTGCAGGCTTTGTGCAGGTGCATCCTGCTGTGCATTACGATAGAAGAAGAAGAAGAAGAAGATATTTATTCATCCTCGATGCCCAAAATACACACACGTGCACAAATGGGACCTATACACTTGCACTAATGGAGAGATGTCAGAGCGAGGGGGCTGCCCATGGAGAGGCGCCCTGAGCTGTTGGGGGCTCGATGCCCTGCTCAACCTCGGCTGTGCCCAGGCGACAAACTGGCACCTCTCCAGCTACCAGTCCACTTTCTGTACTTGCTCCGTTGTGGCTCTCAAGCCAAGCTACTGCTGCAGGACACACATAATACAGAGACTCACTGATCAAAACATTGTTCTGGATCAGCCTAAAACCTCTAAACAGTGTAGTTTGACAAACAAATAACTCGAGGTCCACTTATTTGCTTTTTTTCCAGGGCTGTCAATCACATCTCGCAGTCATCCTCGTCTGACAATGCCGACTCCTCCCATATTTGACGATCCGTTATCATGCGAACTATGTGTCCATACTTGGGTCATCTCTATGACAACTGAGCTAACTCCGTCTGCTAAGGAAGACTGTGAGATGTGGTTCAAACATCTGAGGAAAAAATAGTAAGCAGGTTGAATTACTTTGTGAAACTACTGTTTCCAAAGTCAAGAATGAACTTTCACACAAAGCTCTATTGGGAAACCCTAAAGCTATGCCAATCGAAATGAAAAAAGATATATAAAAACACATGCAGCCATTCACCGGTAGCTTTACTCCTGCAGTATTTTAAGTAAAGGTTGTTGAGAATTGGGAATCTTTGACTGCTTGTAATGAGCTTCTTTATATAGTTTGCAGATTCCACGCAGAGCAGCAAAGCTGGCTGTTGTCAAGCAGTGACAACTCAGCTCTGTAGGAAATGAAAGGATGTCGGGTGACTCTTGTTGACCATGCTAATCACAGTGTGAACTGTTGGATAAGTCAAGTCAGTCAACCACTGTGTGGCAGCCTCTTGGGACAGCAGGCTGCATCAACACAGTGCCACCCTCAGTTTGGCAACGGCAGCCACTTGACACCTCAAGGCTGGCCTTGATGCAGCCTGTGTGACTGCCTGCTTACTTCCCACTATTCTTGCCAGCCAGTAATGAAGCTTAAATGCCAGAATAGGCATTTACGCTTCAACCCCACCTCCCCACCTCCCCACCCCCCTGAACTCACACACAACCTTGTCACCCTTGTGGCACCAGGAGCGCCCGTTGGCAGCAGCTCTGTTCACCAATGGCTTACACATTAAGGCATGAGCAGTGGGTGACAGCGGGCCAGATTGTTTTGTGAGCGGAATATCTCACACTTTCACACACACTTTAGCCCTGCAATCTCCCTGTCTAATTGCATTATTGCTGCATTATTGCAGTGTGTGGAGGTCCATGGTCGAGAGGGCTCAATAAAGATATGAGTCCTGGGAAAGACTGGGAGCGGTGCAAAGAGAAAAGAGGAAGAGGGAGATAAAAGGAGGGGGGATATAAAATGGAGAGAGGATAAGATCAAGGGAGATGAGGGTTGGGACAGGGGAGAGGTCACAGGTAAAGAAAAAAAAAAAAAGAAAAAAAAAAAAAAGTGTGAGAATTCAGGGCGGGGTGTCCCAAATAGAAGATGTCAAATAATCATGCTTGTTTGTTTTCCTGTCTGCGGGCCAGACAATTGTCATTGGCTTTTCATCAGTAAAGTATCTCTAAACATCATGTGATCAAAAGCTTTGACAACAGAGAGCCGTGTTCACAGTCGGCCTGTTTCCCACAGATTTCCTGCAATAGAAGAGTTCAGTCATAGCTACAGGTAACACTCCGGGGACCGACGGCGGCCAGGTGCGCCCGATAAACTCGCAGGGAAAAGGGAGGGACCGACAGACCCAAGGCTCTGTGACTCAGTTCACCGGCGGGGACCTCTTGCAACATGAGCGTGAGAAAGTCGTTCAGGCGGAGAGCGTTTCAAAACCTACACACTGTCTGCCTCACATCAATACATTTGTTTTGGAACTTTGTCAGTGGCATTGTGCGGGGGAAATGACTCAGGTGTGCGGCGCACAACAATGAGACATGTTAGTGGAGTGTTTGACAGACGCAGCGGTGTTGCGCATGAAGGATATTTAGGATTATATCGCCGGATTTAGACTCGTGTACAAACTAGACTCCCTCCTGCCAAAAGCAAAGTTTGCAATTACACACAAGACACGTGTGTGGTTTCACTGGAGTCTCCACATGCCAGTTAATCATTCTGACATTGCAGCTGGTAAGAACGTAGACCTTAATTTAACCAGCCATTTAACAACGATTTCATCCGTCTTTTGAGGCTGAAATCGGAATGATATGAAAGCAACAATAGCTTCAAAGTGGCGTGGACACATGATATTCCAAATGTTTGAAGTGACATAAAAAGTAAACTAATGCTTTAGCCTCCTGATAACGTAATTCATCCGCATCTACAGGCTGCTGGCGCTGATGTCATATACTTTTCAGACGTCGTAATGTACCGCTGCATGCTCAAGTGCAGGCTTGGAGAGAATTTAAAACCATCTCTGCGCCACTGTTGTGTTCAGCTGGGGATCTGGAGCCCTGCGCAGCTCCATGTTTTCCTATCAAATTCACGATCTTGCGGCCAGCCGCCGGCGACGCCCCGCAGATCCAGGCGGCAAGCCGGCGAGAGGAGCGCCTTCCCCTGGTCGCCTGCGCGCCACGTGTCGCGGTCTCTGCAGCAGCTGGAGGTGTGTGAGCTCAGCGGAGAGCCGTGCTTTGAGCTCCCTGTGCTAAAAACATAAAGTTATGGACCTATTTTGTATTAGGTCCATAGCACCTCGTTCACGTTGGCATATGTGTCAATAAAAAGCCTCCAGAATTGCGCATGTTGTTTTCTTAATTTTTATGGGGGGGGGGGGGGGGGATAGCCAGAAAGTAGTGGGGATACTTCCACCAGGAGAAAAGTAAACGTTCCTGCTGTTTCTCATAAACAAACGATGATGGGATTAAACATAAGTACTTAATGATAGAGTTGGAATCAGTCGACTTCAGTCTTTTCTTCGGAGCGAAGTCTCTTGTTATTTTCTTGTGGAAATTAGTAGGTAAATTAGAATGTCGGGCAACGTAGGACACGAGTGTACCAGAGGAAGCAGTGTGATTATCACCTCATCGACTCTTCCCACTTACTTACTAATACTCGCACTACTCTTAAACTCGGTGATATGTATTAGACAGACAGCGCAGGTTCATATAAACTTCCCTGTTTGTGACCGCATTCGCACGACCTGAAAACTGCAGAGCCGCTGTCCGTCAATAAACTTTATAAGACACAATAATGAGCCCTGTTTCTTTCTCGTTTTACTGCTCGTCTGCTGCGTCTCTCCAACTGCAATAAAGATAAGGACGCGAAATTATGACCTGAAATCTAAAGAAGCCTTGAACGTTGTGGGGCGACCATAGGCGGGGAGGAGGAGCAGGGGGAGGAGGCAGCGGTCTGATCGTGTGAGCTCTCCGGGCTCAGAAATATCTCTGCTCTGGCTCACATTCCGATAAGGGAGCCCGATCCAGCTCTCTCTGTAGGCGTGGTTTTCCCAGGCTTTTAAAACAGCAGCTGCTATTTACCTTCCCCTCTAATGTAAACCACCGCCGCCGCCGCCACATACCCTCCCCTCACCCCTCCACCCCTCCACCCTCCTCCCTGGCCCGGCGGCCCCCCGGCAGCCCGGCGGCCAAACCTCCAACCACCGCGCTCATAAGACATCCTGGCACGTGCTCCACATTCACAACACCGACAGATGATTAAATGCCAAAATGTGTACCACAGAGTTAGGAACTACAGTTGTAAATAGCATGGAAATGGAGTGTGCGCATTTTTATTTCCTCCTCTGAGGGGAAGGCTAACATAACGTTACTCCAGGAGTATAACCTTCATGTTTAAGGCTGTGTGTGTATCGGAGTGTGTCGCATCTTGTGGTTTTGCGTTGTCTCTTTGAGCTGTTGCTTTAACTAATGTCATTGTAACAGCAGGCTAACTATGTGTGAAGTTTGGTAGAAAACAAAAAGCTGCTCCCTCCTGCCACATGACTGAAACTCTGATTGCCAAAGAGCGACCACTTCCCACTGGAGTTTTTTTAAAACGGTGCAGAAGTTCTACTTTCTTTTTTGAAATTCATCAAAAGCAGTTTAAAAAAAGCATTTTTTTTAGGACACCTACATTCTACAAGAGTTGGAAGGTAACTTTGTCAGAAGACAATATAATCGGCTCAAGGCTGAATAAAAGTTTGATTGTGGGCGAAAGGATTATTATTATTATTATTATTATTGTTATTATTATTTTATATTTGTTCTTAAATGTAGATTCGTAATATGTATAACAACTTTTATAATTTTCAAATAATTATTTTATTATATGTCTGCTGTTATCTCTTGTCTGGGAGATAAAAGGTCCCTGTGCCCGCTCCTGGTGGCGGTGCCCAGTCAGCGGCTTCACTGTTAATATGTAAACGGTACGATGATTGAAGACTGAAGGCAGTTTCCCCGGCTGTGCCCTGAACCCGGGCCTCGCGCCATTGGCCGCCAGCTCCAGCGGCCAAACAACCAATGGGAGGGCGCCGACCACGAGCCGTCCTCCCTCGGGCCGCGTGTCCCTCGCCCTGATTGGTGGAAAGTTACTGTGGGAAAGAAAGTTTGGGAAGTTTCACACGAGCCGTTCGCGTGCAGTGCGAGATATAAATACAAGCCACACGCGGAGAGCCCAACAGAGAGACTCTGCATCCGCTCGTGATAGTCGCTGCTGCGCATCGCTCAAACGGATTTTAACTTGATACATATCTCAGGATTGTTCTGTGGGAGAGGGGACCTTTGAATATTGCAAGCTGAAAATATTCATCGCCCTTTTTCCTACACCAGTGGATCGTAATTTGCTGTGGTTTTGTGGGATATTTCCGATAAGAAAATGCCTGCCGATATGATGGAAAAAAACTCCTCCTCTCCGGTTGCTGCAACCCCGGCCAGCATGAATACAACTCCCGATAAACCCAAGACAGCCTCTGAGCACAGAAAGGTTGGTATAGAGCCTATATTGAACAACATTTCCCCTTCAGTTTCATATAAAACCAAAAGCCTGAAACATTTCATTTTGGACACAATCTCAGAAGTTCCTTATCCAAAACGAGGATTTTCACTTTTACGCACGAAACAAGAAAGAGAAATTTAACAGTTAATGTCATTTTGTTTTTTTTAAAAATCTTTAGTCATCCAAGCCAATTATGGAAAAGAGGAGAAGAGCCAGAATCAACGAGAGCTTGGGGCAGCTGAAAACTCTCATCCTGGATGCACTCAAAAAAGATGTAAGTACTCACTTAGCGTCCTGGTTATTAATAGATTTCAAAACTGCCACTGTCAAACAGTGAGAAAGTGAGAGCGTAATGCTAACCATGTGTGTTTTCCTTCCCTTCAGAGCTCCAGACACTCTAAACTGGAGAAGGCGGACATCCTGGAGATGACGGTGAAGCATCTCCGGAACCTCCAGAGGGCTCAGATGACCGGTAAGTCGCATTTCCCGGACTAATCGGTCTCATGACTGCGTTTAAGAACACATCTGGGCTGGCCAACAATCCTGCTTCAAAACCTCCGTCCAAATGTTGCAGGAAAAACAACGTGTGCAAATCCTTAAATATACCTCTCGTTTTCTTTGCAGCTGCACTAAACACCGACCCCACTGTTTTGGGAAAATATCGCGCCGGTTTCAGCGAGTGCATGAATGAAGTCACCCGGTTCCTGTCCACCTGCGAGGGTGTCAACACCGAGGTCAGGACGCGGCTCCTCGGCCACTTAGCCAGCTGCATGACCCAGATCAACGCGATGAACTACCCCAGCCAGCATCAGCAGCACCAACACCAGCTCCCCCCCACGGCCGGACCAACCCACCCCTCCTTCGGCCAGTCGATGGTGCAGATCCCCAACTCATCCCCGCAGGTCCTGCCCATGAACCCGGTGTCCTGTAAAGGAGGCTCATCACCGTCTAATTTATCACCAGATTCCACCAAGGTGTACGGTGGTTTCCAGATCGTGCCTGCCACAGACGGACAGTTTGCATTCCTCATACCTAATGCGGCGTTTGCGCCAAACGGCCCCGTTATCCCCGTGTACGCCAATAACGTCAGCACGCCGGTCCCTGTACCGGCTGCGGTTTCCCCCGGAGCCCCTTCCGGCAACACGGACTCAGTGTGGCGACCGTGGTGAAAAGTGGGAAAGGACCATAAAGACTTTAAAATGACACTTAATAGTTCTCTCTTTATTCAATGTTAGAAAGTTGTTTTGAATCTGTTTATTTTTTTTTTATTTTTTTTTTTTTTTTTGTAAAAATTGAGAGAGTATGCACTATATTTGTACAGCTAACAAGGGAGTAAAGTTCATATTGAAATGAGATTTGTATTGTGGAAGTCCGTTCACTGCATTTTTTTATATATATTTGAGTTGTCTTTTTTTTACTGTGTGATGCCAAAGATGTTCAATGCTCTTATGATGTTCTTCGTTTTTGAAGACAAATAAATTTGTAAAGATATTAAAAAAACATGCGCATGCGTTGTTTTTTGGAAAAACTAAACCTGATCTTCTTATTAATGTGTAAAACTGCAAATTAATTTCCGCCTGCCAGTGTAGTTCAGTTGATACTTAAACTATAGTATGTAGACTTGTCTGTTTGTGAAAGCAAAACTGAGTGGCAGAAGACATCTCAACTTTCAATTCAGTGATCCTATTTGTTATGTTAAAATCACTTTAGGCTATTGCACATGAAATCAACAAGTGTCTTTACAACTCCATTTTGAACACAATATGGGTCAGAAATGGATAGATTTAGTTTAGTTTGAAACCTGCAACATCAGTAATGTAAAGTTGTGCATTGCTGGGTGTGAGAGACTGCCTTCTGCAGTGACGTTTATGCTTCAATATCTACAGAAATTAGTGTTTATGTGCTATTTATGAAGAGGCATGCATCTTTCCAAAGTGTTTTCACTACAAATCCCACTGTACCAGACTGTTGGTAAACTTTTGCCTAATTGTAATTCTGTTATCTAAATAAGTGAGTCAGGCAGGATACTGTAGCTCTGTAATTTACCAGGCACAGGAGCTGACTATCTAGTGCTGTTTCTTGCAGATAGTCCAGCAGTTTCACCTTTCCTGGTGGAAACTTTGGAGTCTTACAGAGGTCACTTACGCCATCTAGCAGCGCAGAAGTGCATTGCAATCTGATTGGTATCTTTTCAGATCATTGAGTGGAGCGTGAATGGCTGTGAATGAGCATTTTAGATGAAGAAGAGCACAGCCCCTGGCTAATTCAAGACATGGTTTTGGAAATAGGAAAATACTTGGATTATTATTTTATACATCAAGAAACACGACCATTCTGCAGGAGAGGCTTGTGGTTGCATCTATGAGTAAAATGAGCTTGTCAGACCGGCCGTTTCAGGATTTGATCAGAACATGTCACTTGGCTCTTGTTTGCATGTTTTCGAATATATTTCATGATGACATAAAGATCAGTGCAAATAAGACAGTGGCAAAGTGTCGAGCTTGGAAATGACTTATTAAACTAACAATCAATTTGAAGTGATCAAGCTTAAAGAAAAGATAGAAAATCGTCAATATGAGGATTTCTGCTGCTCGGTCAGCTTTAACATCGCCAACAGCATTAATCTCCTGACAGTATGGAGAGGAGCCCCCGGCTGTGTCTTTAATCAGAGCTAAGGGAGTTCCTTGATGCCAGGGGAAGGGGGGTTGACAGCAGAAGGACACGTTAAACACCTCGCCACTGAGCCATGTGGTAGCGCTCTGCTCTGCCCAGGTGTGTGTGCCCCCTCCAGCTATCCGAGTGTGGCCCTTCTTTGAAGGGGGTGTGTGTGTGTGGGGGGGAGGGGGTGCAGGTGTTTGCAATTATCAGTGCGCTAAGAGGCACAAAGTGTGGATAAGTGCCATCATTTTGAATTTCCATCACACCTTTTTACGGGGGGCCATGCATCCCTGTTAGATTGAAGCCATGTGTGTGCTCGTGCCTGTGCGTGCATACGTCTTATGTGTGTGTTTGTGCAGGGTGCTGGGTGAGGACATGCCTGGCCAAAGGGCACAATGGGTGAGGTAGTGTGTGTGTGGGGCGGGTTCAAGGAAAGGCCTACCACACGGGATAACAGTGGGCCTCCTGTGAGCCAAAGCTCCTCCACAAAAACACATACAGTCGCACACACACACACACACACACACACACACATACACAAAACGTTCCCACAGCATTCCAGCTGTGCTCGGACCAGTGTCGAGCTTCCTGCCCTGAGCCACGGGGCCACAGCTGGACGCGGGACGTCTGGGAGGCACGTGGTGTGACCCGGACAACACCCAGCTGCTGAGCCCTCCCACCCCACCTCACAGCCTTTCCCCCTTCCTCACCCCCCACCCCCCCACCCCCCAACCACCAACATCTTCAGTGGTCTCTTCCCCTCTGGAGAACAGCTTTACGAGCCTCTCCAATTACCCAGTGCAGTGGCCGAGCTGCCGAAGTGACCGCACACATGTCACAACACGACCGGGGGGTTAGCTGCCATGCGTGTCCATTAACTTTTCCCACACTCCGCGTGCATGCAGAGAGCGAGAGGAGGGAAAAAAAGCCCCTCTGCTTCCTCCTTGGCTCCCTAAGTGCTACCATATGCTCGGCTCTCTCCCTCTCCCTCTCTCTCTCTCTCTCTCCCTCTCTCTCTCTCTGCCTCTCCCTCTCCCTCTCCCTCGGCCCGTCACTGGGGCTGTCTTTGATTGCAGCCCAGACAAGCGAGAGCTTTATGATTTAAGCCCAGGGCTTGCTGTACCAAGCCCTGGACTCATTTTGAAGCCAAACTCCTCTCCCTCCCCTCCTCCCCCATCCCCTTGCGCACCCCCTCCCCTCCTCCTGCAGTTGCAGGGGAAGGCTGTTTTCTGGCAGGAAATGAATAGCTCCCAGATGAGAGCAGGAACCTGAGAGGTCGTGAGAAAGAGGCGAACCCCCCTCCGCAGGCCCGGCCTGCTGCCAGCCGCCGAGGGAATGTGGGAGAGCGCCTCTCTGACACACGCATCAACCCCTCTGCCCTCCACCACACCGCCTGACTGACTGACTGCCTGCCTCGGCGCTGGGCCCTGAGCCTGGAAATAGACTGATAGACATGGGCAACCGCCACCGAGCCAGGCAGCACGGCTCGTCAGCCAGCCAGCAGAGCAGCCAGGCAGGGAAAGGGAAAGCTGTGGGAGGGAAGTGAAAAGTGCTGGAGCTGTGTGGGCGGAAGTGGATCAGCGTGTATATGCAGTCTGAATCCTGATCCAAGCATACAATACAATGTAAAGTTAGATCAAGTTTATGTTAGACTCACGTATGACCTTGATTGGGTATTTGTGCAGGTTTTGTACACATACAGACACACGTATACACTCACTCACATGCTTCCCTCTCTCTGTCCCAAAGGCTTACACTCATTCCAGAGCATACACTCACTCAGACAGGTGTTCCTTGTCAGGAGCAAAGGGTTTTTCCCTTTGGTTCCCTGTGCGCTGAACTAACATTTATTCCTCCCGAGGTTGACACTGTTATGGTTGGACGTTTAGCTACAGCTGTCCAGGTGTATTTTAGGATATTTCTTAATCATTGTTCTGCATTAGCGTGACATGTTGAGATCAACTAATTACAAAGTGAAGGCCAGCCATTGTATTTGCCAAGTGCTACATATGCAGATAATTCTGTTAACTGGCTCAGGAACATACCAGCTTATTTAGAGCAGGGGTTCCCAACCGTTTTGGCTTGAGACCCCTTAAAATGAAGCAATCTATTTATTTAAAATTATACAAACTATAAGCATCTATTTCTGACCCACATGGCCTTAATTTGGAGATGAGTCCTGAAAAGGGAAAAAAGCAAAAATGATAGCAAGTTTGAGAAAATTCTTTTGTCGAAGTCAGCAAGACAAAAGACAACAAACAGCAGACTACACATTTCACCTCATACGTAAACATAGTGTTTTCTCACTATGTGCATATATAAGCAGGATTATAGCTTTCCTAGCTATAAGGTAGCTGTGTTGAGTAAAGCAGAATTTCACAGTTAAATTCATCTTTCATATGAAGAGGATGGATGTGGTTTCTGATGCTAAAATGCAGACTTGTGCATTCACATGAATGTAATGAACAGCTCTGTACTTCTTGGCTCACTTATCAATAAAAGCTACCGGAGTCAGGGAGCCTGAAATGATGTCAACTTGCTTACAAAAGGGCATACAGATCTCATGGACCTGACCTCCACTCCCCTATTATTAGTGTATTACTCATCAGAGTTTTTCGGTCACCTCTTCGCAGTGACTCAGTACCCATCTAACTCAACATGTTGCACCCTTCTTATGCCTCCATCTCCCGGTCTCCCTATCGTTCTCTCTCACACTCTTTCTTTGTCTCTCCCACACTCAGTTTGTGCGGGGCTCCTATGGTAACCTGTGGGCCCAGTAAACAGGACAAGCTGTCTACACACAAATCCCAGCAGTGTGCGTGCCCACTTTCCTTGGCTCACCCTGCATGGCAACAAAAACCCCACCAGAGGCTCCCACCACCAGCCCATTCAAATGTCAGCCACCTCGTTTGAAGTCGCAGACTACTATGTAAATCCACAGTGTTTCTCACCAGCCCTGCCTCTCACACACACTCAAAAACAAGAACTCTAGCAAAGGTGGTCCTGTGATGCTGGATGATGGTTTCTTTTATAGTCTCCAGCCTTTAGAAGTAGAAGTCTTTTTCATCCCTATAGCCCATCCTCCCAGTTTTGGTTCGTAAACATGTTGTTGAGGAGTTTTGGTGGATGGTTTCAGGACATGGTGACTTGAGGAGAGCAGGACATGGCAACCATATGATGCCGTCAGTTACAAAGTTGGCACATCCCCCAACTCTGGGCTGTGACAGTGATGACCCCATCACACTGCGCCTTTGTATGACCTGTCCTCCAGTTACTCTGGAACCCAAGGCCAATTGAGTGGGAGGGCCCCCCCCCCCCCTCCAGAGACCATCACAACAAACAAATAGACCAGGCAAACAAGTTCCCACCACACCAACGTCCAAACAACTGCCAACGGTGACAGTTTGGTTGGTTTTGATATCACACAAAGAGGTTCTTCATGAAGCACTTCTGAGCCTCTTGCTTTTATCATTCAAGGCCAAGTTTCCCAACTTTAGGGTCAGGGACCCCAAGAGTTGTCCCAAGAAAAAAAAAAAAAACAGGGAAGATTATAATGAACAATAAAAACAATAATTTGAAATGTGTAAAATGCAAGTACATATGATATATTATTACTATTATCTTTCTTGTGAGCTATTTAATGTGTGATCAGAAGGTTTGACATTGGTGGAGTTTGTTTGATATGTCAGTTCAACATGCTGTTTCATTAGGTTTGGTTCTCCAGTGTTTTGCAAATATATTTTTCATATCTTACTGTATGCATTGTAACGTGTCGTTTAAGGCAACAGTGAGGGTCCGACAGAGTCAAAATTAAATGAATGAAAAATGAAATGAAAAACTTTGAAATCTGCATATCTCATTATGATAGTCTTGGACTATGCTTAAGTAAGTGACATGAAGACATCCACCCTATGACATCATAACGTCGCTGTGAAAATCATGTATCTCCAAAATGTCAACTTTTCTAGAAAAACAGCTATGTTTTCAGTTTTGTGATAATGCTTTTGGTCTTAACTGAAGAAAAAGGAGTTTTTTTACTCAAGCCATAAAGGAATAACTCATACTTCCTTTACTATTTTGGAACATTTTTAAAGCACCATATTTCGGGATACATATTCTTCACTTGACAGCAATGATGCTACCGTGACCAAAAAGGATGGTTGCCTTATCGCTCGCCTGTCTCCACGAGAAGGTCAGAGGTCAGCTACAAATTACAGTGTTGTCATGATGATCTTGTCTTGTGCATACAATAACACTATGCAGTCTGAATCTGGTTATGTTCCCACATGTGTGTTTTCATATGGCAGGATGTTGAGATGATTTATTTAGGCTGTATAACGTGCTGCCGTCTGTGTGTGTTTGTGAGTGAGACGGAGAGTTTACAGTAGGTACCCGCTCTGAGTTCAATTACAATATGTATGTCTTCGCACTGCACCATCATTTTGTGTGGGGTTTTTGTGTCTCTTTCGCACACGCAAGCGAGGCTGAGATCAATTAACGTGGCCTAGGGAGACTTGTGAAGTTCAGCACGAGAGGGAAACACACCCCTTACACACTCAACTTACACGCTGTTTGGCTGAATGATCTACGAGCTCTGCCCTCGCGTGGCTGGTTTTATTTTCCTGCTTTTAACAGCCCCTCTGCGGAGGCTTGGGCCCCTCTGAGATGAAGGGAGAAAGCCGATTTTTTTGACCCTTGAATACATCAAAAGGGTCCGGATGTCCAGCTCTTTTTCACACTGATGGAGCTGGGATGGAGTCAGCGAGTTTGATGTCAGTGAATCAACACACTGACTGTTGCTGTTGTTGTAAAGTCATGATGATGGTGTTAATGATGTAACGTTAACTTCAAGGCCACACACACAGGAGCATGAGATACAGAGGAGGGAGGTGTCTGCACAGAAACTGATGGATTAAGTCTTGACTGTGCAAAGAGTTTTGTTTGTGTTCTTTGATTTAATGGCTCACACTTCAGCATGGGAAATGAGGGTAATGTGCTCTGAAAGGTGAAACTCCTCCACAAATGAGAAATCCTGCAGAGAAACTTGCTGTGATATGTTTGACTCTTGGGTGTGTGTGTGTGTGTGTGTGTGTGTGTGTGTGTGCATGTGCAGCCTTACACACTGTTTGCAGTACGGTTTATGTGTTTCCATGCATTCTTTTTACTAGCCACGTCAGCGGCTAGTGGTATTGTTTTCACCTTGTGAGTCTGTGTGTGGATGGACTTTTGCAACAGCATCACAGCCGTGATGCAGATGCAGTCACGAAACTTTACAGATGTGTAGTTGAGATCAAAATGAATCTCAAGTTCGAAGAGGGGCGGGGTCATTGGCCTCACCACTTGACGTCCCTGGCCCGATTTGACTTGTTTTATTTGACCAACAGTGTAAAAGATATTCAGTTTACTGTCATATCATAAAATGTACATATTATAGTCGTTGGAACCATCAGTTGTTTGGCATTTTTTCCATTCGAAGTTTCCATTCAGTTACCCACTGGAGTTGTAAATGTAAACAATTTAACACAGACATGTTGAAGACAACCTTTCTTTCTGTAAATAAAAGTGTATGGTTTTCAGAAAGTTGCTTTTTTGGCTTGATTGCTGGGATGGTATTGATTGCTGAGCTAAATAAGCAACTTAAAAAAGTTTGTGTTCTTGAATTCAGGATTCTCAAGAAGCCAAATAGAGTCTAATAAATGCCTGCAAACCTACGGACAAAAATACTCAAGAGGCTCTTCAGAGTGAATGTTTGGGTCATCTTTAGCACAGCTCTCTAGAAGTTCACCTTTTGGATATGTAATAAATCCTTTTATGCGTTTGAAGAGCCTTCACGCTTTGTCACTATGTTATGTGATTACTTGTCTACACACTCCTTGGTTTTTTATGATAGATCATTCTGCTTCTCATCCATCTATTATGTAAGTGCACATTTATTCAGAGGACCTTTAGTGAATGCAAAACCATCTGTTGTAAAACATTTTTTTTTTTTTTTTTTTTTTAAACATCACACCTGAAACCAGCTTTGTGGAGATTCTCCACTCCTCAATTTCACCCAAAGATCCTTCTGGTCCTATTTTTCTCATTTATTTCTCTTGGTTGGTTTTATTCTCTGCATTTGTTCCCCCTGCACTTAGTGTTTAACCACTGAGATACATTGCATCATGTCGGTGCTCTGAGACATGAAATGGCATTATCCCACCTCCCTCTGCTCCGTCCACGCACAAGCAGCCTAAACTGTGACGTGGACCAGCAGTTAATCCTCTTTCCCTTTTTGGAGCCAGTGGCGGGAGCCGCAGAGGAGCTGGCCGCAGAGATACGACCACGAGACGCTGTAGACACAAAGCAAGCCGTGTGTGTGTGTGTAATTGTTTGAGGGTGTGCACAACAAAGAGTTTGTTTATGTCACTTAGAGTGTATGATTGCAAGTGTGTTTGTGTGTCTTTGGTTGTCTTTCTGCCACCCAAACACGTTGACAAAGCCCAAGTGTGGGTTTATTCTAGACTGAGTATGTTTTCCTAAGTGTGTGTGTGTGTGTGTGTGTGTGTGTGCGTGTGTGTGTTCGCTGCCTCCCACCTCATTTGTCTCTGTAACTTCACCTTTGTGGAGTGTATTCTCAAACGCTCCCACCAGACCCTGTTATCTGAGCTCCGGTTTGCATCATGAATGAAAAAAAAAAATGGCCGTGTGTGTGTCAGTGTGTGTTGGGTTGGGGTACTTGCAAGCTTGTCATGGACATGTAAACCCCGGTGTCTTTGGTAAATGGGTCCAATGTGATTATCCCTGAAGCTGTAAAGTAGCCACAGAGAGTGGGCAGAGGAACTGACACCTCAGAAGAATAAGTGGCGTGTTTCTGAGTGCATTGTGTTGTGTGGTCATATACAATACATAAAACATCCAGTTCTCTTTGTTTTCCTCAGTTGCAGCAGCTGTACAGTAAGGAAAGCAGCAGTGTGTCATCCCTGAAAGCTAAGATAAGTCATCGAATGAAAAAGATGACTGCCCGAGTAAGACAGCTTGTATCTATACATTGTAGGGGAGCTTGTCTGACTTCCACTGACAATTCTCTGTGCCAGTGCAGGACATAGTGTGCCCTTTAATTCACATTCAAACTGTAACCACCATTTCCCCCAATTATTTCTCACCTTGTTGTAGTTGTCTAACCGTAACACTACTTTAACCAAACTTTATTTGCCATAATCGAAACTTTTCCCTAACAATTAACCACACCGTAGTTACCAGGCAAACATTGGCCGTAAACGTGAAAACAAAAAATTGCAATCATTTTGGCTTGGGCATAGGGTTGTTTGATCGCACAACTGTTCAGGTGATACTAGACCCAGGATCTTATCTTTTGGGTATGAAACATTCACCTCCATAAACTTGAATGGCAGCTGTAAAAATGTTTTAATTTGCTTGTCAAATGGAAGAGAAAGGCTTCCGGTTCAGAAAAGAGTAGAGCGATCAACTTCTCTTCTCTAACTCTGTGGTCAGATGTATTTTCACCAACATATGGACACTTACAAATGCTTGTTACACTGTCTTTGACTTTATTTTGAAAGAAAATGATGACCGGAGTTTGACAAGGTGGTTTGAGGAGTCTCATGCAGTGTTGCTTTAAAACCCAGTGTGTCTTTGCTTTAGGGCAAACGTTTCCTTTCTTTCCACTGTCCAAGGGAATCCATCTTACAGGCTTTTTCTGCAAGTGCGGTGTGACCTTTATCAAAAGTTCAATCAAGGTTAAAAATGGTCCGAGGCTTTTCACCCTCTTGTTATTTGGTTTTTCACAGGTGGTATTTACAGTACGCAACAGGAAAATGCAATGACAGAATCCAAGCTCTACCTTTCTTCCAAATGAAATGAAATAAAGTCATTGGATTGACTTTGATGTGAAGTAATTGTGACGATGACAAAGTTTAACACTGCAATTTACCACTTCTTTCCATTTAGGGAGGGAAAAAAGTCAAGCTGCATATTCAGTCACAATAAACTTGAAAGTATTAATAGGCTGTTTGCGTCGTTGACAGACACTTGTGAAAGACTTTTATTCTTTTACCATTTTCTATTGTCAGCTTATGGGGTTCTGCTCCTTTCAAGCATCAGAGGTGCTTCTTTACTACGAGGAAGAAAAATGTAACTGCACATCAGATCTCTTTATTTCTGTTTTATTTGTCCCCTGCTTAATTGGTCCCTTATGGTCCGCTACTTTCTTTTTAGAATAGACATATTCTCCATAGACTCGTGTTGAAATCTTTGGAACGACCATAATTACTCGGTCTCTGTGAGCACTGAGTGGTAGAGCTGTCATAGATTTACAGAATCATATAATTTACATGATCCACTAATCTAAAGCTGGCATGTTCACTTCCTCCTGAACTCGGCCAATAGGCATTAGTGTGATTAACGTGTGGCATCCTGGGCTGACGGGGGCTGATGATTTGTTCTGAAGATCATAACATATCTCTCTCTCTCTCACACACACAGACACACAAACACACACACACACACATGCATAAGGCTACTCTGATTTTCCCACGTGCTCCACAGATCCAGCCACCAGTTGCTGTCCCCCTGAAGCGCTGGCTGCATGCGACCCTCCACAGACGATATCAGGGTAATTGACAGTGACTGGAAATATGCAGCATCATTGAGCCCTGACCCGTGTGACTAATAGGGTTAGGGCCTCCCCCCTTCGAGGCCGACCCCTCCTCCGAAGCCATCAGTGATATTCAATTTGTGTTAAAGCTCCCTTTGAGGGGCCCCCAGGGGCCCGATTTGATTAACATATTTTATGGCGAGCTCTTGGATGTAGCTGGGAGTGCTTCAGGCCCTGTATTAATAATAGTCAGGGTCCATTATGGCTGACTATGTGACGACAGTGACAGTGAGGCCTGGCAGTGGTTTCTGAGCGCCTCTGTAGTGAGGCAGAGAAGTGACTGGTCTGTATTGGGACAGGGACTCCTGATTTTGGCGAGGCCCCTGTGTGATTGTGCAGTTTCGCTGACGGCTCGGCCATGCCAGCTTGAGGCTAATCAGAAGTGATTCATGTAAGCGAGTCACAATGCTGCATTGGATTGAATTTGTTTCATCTACGGTTCTCTCCATCACTTATCAGCGGAATGAACCGCACTGCAAATAAATGGAGGGTAGACAATAGACGGCGTTTGTAAGGGCACTTTTCCCACAGTCCTATCTGTCATGAAAATGGACACACACTGACACAAGGACAAAGCGACAGACAGACGCACACTCGAGCCCGACTTCCGAGAGTGTCTACAGTAAGGACATTCCTGCGCTCCACACGCCTCGATCATTGTCTGCTGCAGCCGTGTAGCAAACAAAAGAGGCGTCCTCTCTGCCTCCTCTGCCTCAATGCCACAGCGCAGTAAAATGTAACCATGTTACCCCATAAATGAGACTCCTCTCCCCTCAGTTTTTATAGCTGGTTGATGGAATCTGTATGTATGGGGAGCCTTTTTCACTGTCTCCTGTTAAAAAACCCAAAGTCCTTCAATAAATGCTTCCATGACAGACTTTATTTCAATGGGCAGGCACAAAGGAGAGCCCCCCTGTAAAAAATACTCCCCAATATCATTCAGCGGCAGCGAGTCTTGTGATACTCGTGCTGAAACTGTAAGACCTATAGAAACCTACAAGATAACCCTCTTTTCTGTGTTTTAATTTCCCTCACACGAAGACAGACACATAAGCGGCCTTTGAAAGGAGACTGTATAGGTTCTCATATATGGGGCAGCGAGGGAGAAATTGGCAAAAGCTTAAGTTTCGCCCTGGGCCTGTAATGGTTTGAAAGAATGTAAAGCCCATGACAAAAGCGACTATGAGGAGAAACAGGTGGTCATCGCTGCGTCCCCCAGCCTCGACTCACAGACATGAAATCAACCGAGGGGTTTAGATTTCAGTGATAAAGACCCTGAGGTTTGTTTGCTCTTTATGTCTGCAAAGATGTGTGAAAAGATGCCGGACCTTTAACCCCTCCCCAAGTCTCCCACCAGCCTTCTAGCTGGGAATAAGAGGTTAAGGGTTCCAGCCCAGGAAATCGTCTGTCGCCGCTCGTTTGGCAAGGACAGATTGGATACGTGGGTGGAGGACGAGGCCATGACTCCTGTTCTTCTTAGTATCTGTAGTGTTACTGGAGATCTTAAGGCTGCGCTCGGGAGGAAATGAATAAACAATCAAACCCAGTGGTATGTAGTCGAAAAGCAGACATGCAATATAAAAAAGATGAGATTAGATGAAACTGTAGCTTAATCGTCAACATGGCAGAGTCCAAGTCCAAGTATTGAAATACGTCCTGTGCAAATACAGACATCTAATTTCACTGAAAGAACATTGAGTATGTTGAGTATAGCACTGTGGGATAAGGCTTGTAGTTTGCTAACAGTATGTTGATGATGGTGGAAAATATTGATAGGATAAGAACCCCTTATAAAATAATGCCTGAATCTCTCAAGTAAAAGTTTTCTGTAGAATTAGGGCATGGACGTCCATAGGCAAATTAAAACACGTAGAAAAGAGTTTTACATTTTCAGCATCGCTGCTGAATGATACTGGGGAGTATTCTTTTCAACATTAGTGTGCTGACAACCTCTCCTTTACCTTTGTTTGCTCTTTTTGTCCTGCAACTGTACTGGGGTTTGTGTGCACACTGGCCACCTTCTTTACCAAAAACATTCCTTCCATCTGCACAGCATGCACAGCCAACAGATGCCAGAAATCAGCAACTTTCACATAATCACATCTTCATCCACATCCACTGCTGCAATATATGAACCACTTTACTATGTTTTGCAATTATGATATTTGGTGTTGTATGGTCCATTGACTAGCTCTATAAGTAATATTACTACACGGTCATGTTTTATATGTCGTAGCATATATTATCACATAGCGTATATATTATTATATTTTATACTTGGTGGCACACATACTGTACGTACATGTCAAAATAAAAAGAAATAAGTTGAAAAGCAAGTTTACTGTAAAGGATAGGTGATGGGTATATTGGCGGTGAGCTGCTGTAAAATCAATAGAGAGAAAATAAACAATAGTGGAATGAATAACTAAACTGAATGGAGAAGTAATTACATCCTAATTCCTTTACATACAAGCTGAGACGGGCTGATCTGCCGGCCAGGGGGCCAGGCAGTGTTTAACTGTGCATGTGTTTGACTTTCAGATTGTGTTTGTGTGTGTAACCATGTGTGTTATCTGTTTCCATCTGTGTGTGTGTGTGTGTACGTGTGTGTACGTGTGTGCATGTGTGGTTTAGGGTTGTTGTAACCATAGGAGCATGATGACAGACAAGCAGAGGGGAGGGCAGGCTGGGTAATCGGGCAGCAGGGAGGCCTTCAGGTGTGTGATAAAGTTGAGGTGGGGTGAAGAGGATGTGGAGGGGCGACGTGTACTTTATGGTAGTTGTGTGTGTGTGTGTGTGTTTGTGTGTGTGTGCGTGTGTGCGTGTGTGTGTGCGTGTGTGCGTGTGTGTATGTGTGCGTGTGTGTGTGTAGCCGAGTTCTGCTTGGGTGAGCTTGAAGAATGCCCATGTGGATCCTGGCAGTGAAAGAAGAAGCTCCTTTCATCACGAGTAGCTCTGCGCCCCAAACCCCTCCCCATTTTTTCCTGCTCCATCTTCCAATGACCCAGCACCCCCTCCTAACCATTTATACCTCCTGCGCACTTCCTCCATTATTTGCAGGAAACATTTTAAAAAAGAAATTGAATGCATGCCTTACAGCTAATTCAATCCGCCTCATCCTCCTTTTCTTCTTTTACCTCTCCCCCACCCCCTCTCTCTCTCTCTCTCTCTCTCTCTCTCTCTCGCCCTCTTCTCTCACCCGTCCCTCCCTCCCTCCGTCTCCTCTGTAGCGTGGGAGCTGTCAGTGGCATTTGCTCTGACACACACTCAGAGCCCCGACAGCAGGCAGGTCCCTGTTCCTTAAAGGGCAGCAGCTAATTAGCCATAATGGCTTCCATTTTGTCCCGGCCTTGCGTCATGCCTTTGATGCCGTGATTGGAAGCGCCCAGGGGGGAATACCAGACAATTTTCCATGTCTGATTTGTTTGAAGGGGAAGTGGGAGTGATAACAATGATGTCAGGGCAAAAGAGAAACCATGTTAGTGTTTTCCCACTGAGTGATATGGACTTTGTCCTTGTATCTTGAAGTAGGTAATTACTCCTCACGCAGTGATGGAGGGTTTGTTTTCCTTTCTGTTCTAAAGGACTCCAGTGAGACAGTTTGAGGTGGAGAAACAAGGTGGGATGGTACAAGAAGAAAAATACAAGTGGCTTATACACGGTGATAATTTCTCTTTTATTACAGAAGGCATTTAGTCTCTTTCATCGGATTTTTAGGGTCGTTTCCAAGCTTTTCTTTGAAGATTTTCTTTTTTTTCTAACGCCCAGCCCCCGTTTGTGACCCACCTAAATTAAATCACACTAACTATCTTTAAACATTCGACCCTTGCAATGAATTTGGATGTTCATTTTTCCTGTCAACTGTCCGACTGCTTTGAACATAGACAGGCACTCTACTATGTTCATACCTCTTAGATGATTTATGCTTCAGATTATCTGTGATAAAGAAAATTCCTCACTGGAAAGCATCACACACACTCATCTCTGAACACCATGAATCACCTGCTTGGGACCATCCTGCAGGTCGAGGGGAGACCTCCGTACTAACCTGGGCAACTTGCATTGAAACCCCAAAAGGGTCCCTTGCTGTCCCCCTCCTGCCTCCTCCGTCCCCCATGGATCAGGTCGACTGGTGAACTATAGAGGCGGAACTCTTTGAACCTCCTCAACACACACACACACACACACACACAAACGCACAAAAAGACAAACGCACATAAACACAAGAATACACACACCACTGAGGCGCTAATGGTGCTTGAAGCCCAGCCCAGCCCAGCTCTCCCTGGGAGACAGAGCAAGAGAGAGAGATGAAGGGAACAAGGGGAGGAGAGGCGGGGAGCGTCAGGTTCCCCCTCGGCATCTCTAAAATAGGTTTATCTCTGCCAGGGAGGTGTCTCTTTGTGTCGCCACGCCAGGGACTGAAGAGGGAGAGGATGTAGGCAGCCAGGGAAGAGAGACAAGAACAGGCAGAGGGTGAGAGAAAAAGAGAGCCTTCACTGGGATGGGACCACCTGCGTCGCCTCCTTTGCTTGGAGATTATGCGGGCACACAAAGCGGTGCTGGGAGGAGGGCAGGGGCACTGGGGGAGCCCATCGTCAGGAGAGTGAGCAGCGTGGAAAGTGGAGCTGGCGTGTGTGCCAGGGGTCTGCCACATACTGTACCACCACCCCACCTCACCTCCCCACAACTGACTCCCATAGGCTCATGTCTCTCGCCGAATAGCTCCATTCCCCCTCCTGGTCCTGCGTCAGTCTCTGCCTTATGGTTTAAGCAGTGTCCGATGTGGCTGTAGTTCGCTCGCATTTACTGATATCTTACTACTTCTCATTCAAATGCATTAACAACTGTGTGTGTAGATGAGAATCTGAATCTCTTTATTGGTTTTTGCACATACATTAATAACATACACAACATGCAGTAGTGTCAACACTGTTTCTTTGGTTATCTATTGCAAACCCCACTCCCACCCTCACCAGTTCTTGGTCCCTTCCCCAGCCCCTCTCCCCCCCCCCACCCGCCTAATCAGGAGTGTCATTCATAAACATGCATTACCCTGCTTACAGTGGGGGAAAAGAAAAAAAAAATGAATAAGTATTTATTTATTGTGTTTATTTCAAACTTGTACCAAATAAGTTTAAACAAAAATCAACTGAACAACAAAAAAACAAAATCTTCATATAGAATTTCTCATAAACAATATATATAAACAAAGTAAATGCATGTCCGAAAGGTAATAAATAAATAAAATAGGTAAAATATAATTGCGATAACGTAAAGTATAATTAATAGGGGGGGTGTTACATTTTAATGAGTATCTGGACTGTTAAAAGGCCTGTAAGTTTTAACGATCACTTCCCGAGCTTTACGTCAAAATGCTCATTATATAAGGCCCAAACAAACCCAAGAAACCTAATAAATGTTCTTGTGTGGAACAGCATTGTAGCCTTCTTTGTTAGGATTGACACTTTTACTCGTATCACACTTGATTCAAAAGGTAAACAAATGAAAACACATAAATCTAATTGTTTTTGTTTTGGTGCCTTTTGGTGTTCTGAATAAAGCGTGTTAGTTAAAATAAAAAATATATATTAGCATTACAACGTTTTCCCCTCTCTTTTGCAAACAGTGCAGTGCTTTTTGAACAAAGTGAGCCATCAAGCTACCATCCTCTCTTAAAGCAATACACTGAAAATAGATTCACATTCCCTCACATTCATGTGGTTTGAATCTGAATGTGTGAAAAAGTTTTCTGTCCATGCTGCAGTTAACACGTTATCTATTGCGGCTTCTCAGAACTTGCTGTAGGCTGTTTGCATGGATATCAGAGAGAAGCACATTCAGACATATATGTTGTCATAATTATGTGTGAATGAATAAACTCAGCTTTAAGAGTGTGGAGTTGCTTTCATTTCTCACCAGTGGATTTTGACACCATGCTGCTGCTGCTATTTTTCTTTTCTATTTTCTTTTTGAATTTCCTTCACCAGAGCAGCTCAGGGATACATGAACCCAAACGTAATTTTTCTACAGCGTCCATTTTAGCGTTACATTTTTTTTGGGGGTCTTCTGAGAATAGAATCCCCCCAGAACTGACGCTAACCTCCAGTGTAATCTCTGTTATAGTAGTTTTAGTGCAGCTAGTTACCTCACTCATCATTAGCCAATGACTATTATTAGTATTTTATTCTATTTTACCTTTTACCAGGTAGCTTTCATTTGACTGACCTAATCTGGATTATTGTGGAAAAAAAGATATACAATAGTAATGCAACCAGGTAGATTAGAAAACGTGCAATACTTTGAGCCCAAAGGATTGGTATTTGTGTGATTCATTGGATAGTTCTTTTATTTTTGTCATTGTCATGTTTTACAAAAAAAAAAAAGGAAATTGCACTGTCAGCAAAAAGTAGAGAAGTAAAGTCTTTCCTACTGGCTTTGTGAGATTTGTTTTTCAATCACTTTCCTCATAGAACTCCAATTCATCCATCACTGTACTCAGTGAAGTTGATATATTGTATCTTAACTACCACAGCTCCTCCCCCCCAGTGTCAGAGATGGTCCCACAGCTGTTAGCCGAGGTCCGAGGGCCGATAGTGGATATTACCATCAATGATTGGTCAGTCCCCATTGTTTCTGACACTGTCATTGGTCAAGATTAATAGCTGTTTCTGGTTAATTATTTCAGGCCTGGGTATTGGTCAGGAGCTGAACCTCAGCTAACCCCCGACTCTTCCATCAACGTACAATGACTTCATTTGGACTTCCCCATTCACTGCAGCCAGCCCTTAAATCTAATAATTGCAGAGTTCCTTTTGTCTTTTTGCTGATGCAGGCTATTAGTGGAGCAGCGAGAGCATCTTGGGACAGGTCTGGACCACGCCAGTTTTGACGAAGCTATTCTGTAAAAGTCCTGCCCCCCGTCTTGTTGTCCTTCTTTCCCTTTCTAAGAGGTCTCTGAAGAACCCGCAGACCTCAGCAAATTCTCAGCCCAAGGTGAAGAAGGGAACAGAAGGAGAGAGAGAACAGAGAAGGACCGACCACTGAGGCAACCTGTGCTTCTCAAGGTCTGCCTGAATGGGGGTTTTTAGGTATTCATTGTGGCCCCCTCTTTCACCCGCTCTCTATTCTTCAAAGTGCTGGCAGAGCCCTGGCTTGGCGTGGGTCTAAGCTTGCATCCTTCCCAGCGAGAGCTCTGCGGGCCACACTGATGTTCTAATCATAACCCGGCGGCAGCGGCTTTGTGTGGAGCGTTGGGAGAACTGAGGACTGGCTTCCTGCCGCTCACAATCCCTTTGTCCCACTGGAAGGTGCCGCGGCCAGGATTAAATTGCCAGCCGCAATAGAGGTCACCCCAAAAAAATCTATCCCTCTCTCTCTGGTGCTGTGTCTATAGGTAGAACTGGGTTGTGACAGGATGAAGAGCGTGTGTTTCTGTGTGTTTAATGTAAACATTCAAGTGATTTTATTACCCAAAGCAATGTATGGATGGTAATTGGTTAAGTGATCATCCGCTTGCCCTGGGGACCAGATTACAAGCCAGTCGAGGCAAAGTCTATGTGTATTTGTTTATCAGCAGATTGGTTTGTGTTAATGTGTCTGCAGCAGTGTGCATATGTTTACCATTGAGTGTGAATTCTTACTGTAAACTGTATATGTGGAAGGCTGTCTATGCCTATATGTTTGTGTCTTTATGTAGATTCCCCTGTGTCAGAATGCGTGAGTGTTGAATAGAAATGCAGCCACAATTGACCACAGGTACAGTATAGGCTTATGTTAAACTGCATCAGAAGATTATTCTAATTTAGAATTAAAGTAATAATCCTGTGATATTTTCATATGCATTAATGCCCATTTTGCAAGATCCATTTAATGATGCTGCACAGCAATTATTCCGTCTGTACAGTCACTAAAACTTTTTGGGGAAAATAATCTTGCTGACAACCACTTTAAAGTGGCATAACATTGCAGTGACACTGACTAATTTCTGCGTCTGTGCAGAAGCTTGAGAAACCCAAATGACTTGAAAACCTCTGGAGAATACTGTTCTCCACCTACGCTGTCTGTAGTTTCTCTTCAGAGACTCACAAAGATGTCATAAAAATATCAGGTGAAACAATCCATGATGACATTATTACATTTGCAGTAGTCAAACTACTCACTGGGGAGATAACAAGAAGCCACAGTTCATTGTAGAATATATGGTTAAATACGATCAGTATAATCAAAAACATCACATGTGGACATCACACTATAATTCAAGTCAGACAAATCGAGATATGTAATTTGTGTTTCTTTGTGAATTAAATTATAGTGCTTAATGTGCTATAGTGTTTAAAGGGCTTTAGTTAAGGCTAATTGGTTTGGAGATAGTTGAAATGTTTGTATAAAATATGATAAGCCACCATAGAGAATTCAAAGTGTCAACTTACAAACTTGTTGTGTTTGCCTAGAAGTTACATTTCTGTTCTGTAACAGTTTGATAGATTTCAAAAGTCAATAGACTCTCACTCAAAAGTAAAAGACATCTTATGTTTCAAAGTCTATGTGTATCTGTTTATCAGCAGATTGATTTGTGTTAATGTGCCTGCAGCAGTGTGCATATGTAGATTTCAAATGTCAATAGACTCTCACTCAAAAGTAAAAAACATCTTTCAGAGTCTGAAATTCATAGCGCTCTGAAAAGGCACCCGCCTTTTCCTAATTGTGGGGGGCCTCTGTTACTTGTTTTACAAATACAAATCATAAATGGGAAATATTACTTGGTCTGAAAGCAGAGTTTCCTGCACGTGTTTTCTTAGCTCACAGAGAGCTTTGTAATCCTTCAGCTGAAGTTAAAGCATGAAAATCACAAAAATCCGAAGTTTTCACTCAAGTGCAATGAAATTAATTCTGTACACTTAATGAGACGTGATCCAGTTATCTTTATAGTTTGTCCTAGTTTTCAAACGGCTCCTCTGTGAAACGCGTGTGCAGTAGTCGTTCCCTGTGACAATGACAAAGTGTGTGATCATAATGATGACCCTGAGGATGAGCCCACATTCCTCTCCCCAGCACGTTCCCTCTCTCCCTCTCGCATCTCCACCATGCAGACCCCCAGCCATCATGTAATAAATGTTCAGCGCTATAATCAATTTGCAATGCTTGGGGAGCATCTCTCTTGATTTAGCCTGTAAAAAAAAAGGGAAAGAGAGAGAGAAAAGGATGAGGCAGAACACAGAAGACAAGAGGGGTCCCTGTGAATGTGGCGAGAGCGCAAGGCGAAGAAGAAGCAACCAGGGGGTCTATTAGAGAAAAGACTTCCCGTGGCGTAAATAGTATTCATGGATGACAGAGTGGTCATGGGGAATAGACGAGGGTCTTCTTCTATGTGGAGCTCGAGCTGACTCATTCTTTGCCTGGCTTTTCTTCCTGACGCAGCTCGCCAAGGGGCTCCTTTGTGCCTTAGCAGCAGGTAGCAATGGAGTGGCAGGTCAACTTTCAGGCCAACTTCAACTATGTGGTCCGGTTTTAAAACCCTCGTCTTTTGATGTGATGCTCTCACTTTATTTGTTTTTTGTTTTATTTTTTAGTTGCCTTGTCAACCAGAAAAACAACCCAAATATGGTACATTTGATGTAGATGTTTTAAGATTTAACAAGGATTCCTAAAAAGCGGAAAGACATATTTTAATAACCTCTGCACATCTTTGATCCACAGCAGCCGTAGCTTTCATATTGTAGGTTTTCTAACCGATTAGATGCTTTTTATCCCAGACTGTTTTCTTTCTCTCCCCATGGTAACTTGAACAGTTTTCCCAGTGGGTGGTTCACTCGGCCACGGGGCTGCAGAATGGAGTTGCCCACATAGCACGCAGGCTAATCGAATAACCGCCCCAGCGTGGCGCCCAGCGTGAGTGTCTTCCCCAGAGGGGAGCTTGACCGGAGGCTGCAGGTACTTTTCATTGCTGCCTGGCAGGCCGGCTCCTTTCCCCAGCGTCCTGCTGCTAGAAATTTGTCGGCCCCCTCTGGGTTTCTTTTCTGGTAGTGTCAGCTGTGGGGCCCCTGATGGGAGATTTGTTGATATGATAACTCGATTAGACTACAGGATGGATGACATGGTGGCAGCAAGCCAGTCAGCAGCACACAGGGAGGTGTTGACTACTCTCCTTAACCTCTCCTCAGGAGCCCGGCGCTCAGCACCTGCCCTCCGCTAATCAGCCTCACTGCCCTGGGTGGAGGCCAGAGGAAATGTTCAGGTCAGGGCCTGTTTAGATGTGAATGATGGTGCAACCTGACATTGGCCTGCAACCCTTAGCCTCCGAACATCCAAAGGACTTTAACTCAGGGAAGGCATCTGAAACGTCATAAGTATCTCTCATTATGTCCGCCATTGAAAAATCCTGAGCAGGAGCAGACAGTCATTTAATAAACTTTCTATTTAGGTCTATAAGTAAGTGGTTACAGTTGTTATGGTCTGTCATGTGAGGTAGGCCTGAGTCATTTCATTACCGGTTTACTGGTATGTAAAAGGATTCACCGTTTCTAGTTGAGCTCATTGGAGAAGGAATTAACAGTAATTACGTGTCAAAATAATTTAACACTCTGTTATTTATAGCAGATCACTGCACACGAGTCTTGTGATCTTGTTCAGCATGTCATCTCTCTACAATGCTGTTATCAACTGCAGTTCAGCTACATTTCACAGCTGAAATCAGATGATATGAAATTCTCCAGGGTTTCATTAGCTGGGATCGCAGGGGTCGTAAAACTTCCTTGCAGGTTTTCACCACTGTTAGGACAGCCAAAAACACTTTCAGATGCACAATACCTTCTCTGTATCTCCTCCAGGTTATTTGCTACACGGTGTACTGGGGCCACTCAAGTCAATTAAGTTCACATCTCCACTTTGGCCAAACAAGGGATTGTGGTGATATGAGGAGCGCTAAAGACCAACAGGAGCCTCCCCTTCCCAGCCCAGGCATTGAGGAGCAGCAAAAAGGACACCAAACAAAGGGCGGCCCCTCTGTGTCTCAATGACTCCTCTCTTTGTTGCCTTCTTGGGCCCCATAAAGGAAGAGGGACGCTCTTGTTTGCCCAGGAGGTGGTTTAATGGCCCCGGGTAGAACAATGGCACCACATTCAAGCCATCCAGAGGGGCTCATTATATGGGGCCGTCCCAAAGCGCAGGGTCCCTGGACGTTCCCACTGATGCGCTGGGTGAATGGTGGCGATGGGCGGGGCGGGCCAGGGAGGGCATACAGGGGGGAGAATAGAGACCATTGAGGTGACAAGCAGGTTCCATCTGCCCCCAGTGCCTCCTCACCTTGCATCACGACAGCTAGGGGCCTCTCCGTGCACAAAGGGCAAATTTAGTGTGTCGGGGTAGCTTAAAACGCTCACTTTAGAAGAGACCATTGAGGGAAATATCAACACTGTAGACCACGGAATGGTGCATTCAGCCTCTCCTGCCCCCTTCCCATTGACAGAGTTCCTTTTCCTTTCAGTCCTTTTCTCCTTTTGGCTCCATTCAAGTCCCACTTCTCTCATCTCCCAAACTCTTCAGTCCAGGCCATTTTTCCCATACCTTGCAAAGGGGCGGATGACAAGAATTAAGTTAGTTCTGGCCCGGCCCAGAGGTTTTGTCCTCTCTGAGCTGTGGCAGGTAACTGTGGCCATGATGAGATGGATCATCAATCATCAGCCAATCCTCTCTGGTGATGTGACACAGGCAACAAGGACCCTAGAGGTCAACAGACATCAGTGATAGTTAGTATTAGGTCGATCACTAACTTATCAGCTTGAGAGGTTTGGCAAAGTTTGTGTGAGGGAATGGAAATATCTGAAACTCTTTCAGTGCACACAAAAAATGTTTCTGCTTCTTTCTAGCTTTGTCAAAATTCCTGTCAATTTCTGGTTCCTCTGTACAGAGGTTGCCCCGTGTATGACTCACACTGATGTCAGGATCTATGCTTTTTATAATAGAGATGTAGAAGACTGTTTACATCAAGTGGTTACATAATGTGACATAAATAGACTGGCCTTTGATTTTCATCAGGGAAAACCTGCCTTGTAATCAAACATTTTTTCACTGGCTTCCAGTTAATTTGTACTGCTACAGCTCATTGTCATCATATCAGACAGAAAATAATATAAAATCACAGTTTTTGTTTGACATCTATGTTTCACTTAATGGCTGACTTCAAAAGTCATCAAATTACTTTTATTGCCATGCAGTTTATATTAGTTCAGTTTCCTCTAACAAGCTTCACATAGGTAAACGTCTTCATGTTCAGACCACACAAAATAAATGGAGCTGTCAAATTCATAAAATCTCCCATAAACTAGTCTTTAGAGTTTACATATCACAGGAAGTTAGATTTAGCACATAAAAAGTTGCTGCTTTACACACATTCACATGTGGAAGCTGTCCAGTAAAACAACTGTCCTCTATTTTTTAATAACTCAGCAGCTACACCGCAGCAACAGGGGGTAAAGTTCCCAAGGCACTTTGCCAAGGACACCCTGATGGTAGTTAATGAGGAAGACTAAACTTTCCTTTAATCACTTGTCTTTTTCCGAAAAAGTCTGGAGATACAAACTACCGACCTTCTTGTCACACCTCTACATAACAGATGCCACAGGCCACTGCTACAGACGTGGGAACTGAGATGAAAAACAAACAGACAGTTTTAGTTTTCTTTATACATAAAACATCTCCAGGAAGAATCCAACTCATATATTCTCTTAATTTTAGGTTTTAAAGAAAGGTCTAGAATTGGCTGCTTTTATCGATTGGAAAGATTATAATATTCTTAGGTGCCAGAAATGTTGAAATGTAAAACAGTTCAAATTAGGTTGACCGTGCACCACATACTTTGTGAAATGAAGCGCATTATCTAAACTCTTATCAGAGATGACATATGTGTCCCTCTCAGACACATATAACATCTATTCAATGTTACATTTTTCATGGGCCTTTAACGATGAAAACGATGATTAAGCGTTCTGAAATAATTTCTCAGGACCCTTCAGGTTGAGGCCATGGGAACGGAGATTGCAAATGAATCGACACAATCATCCATGTCTAAGAGCATATACCCGGGCCTGAGAAACGTTCTGTCTTTGCGGTCTGTCTGAGGGAAAAGGCCTCCATGGTCGACACACAACTCCTAGCCTTATAGTCTCCAGGACCACATCTCCCAGACACCCCGCTGTGCTGCTAGCAGCTAGCCCTGGAGCTCCCACTGGGCAAGCTCAGCAGGGGCCGTAGGCAGCGGGCAGACTCCCCGGGGGCCAGTTTGCACCCGTGTTGCGCCAGTTCTTTTGTGTATGCGTCTGCATTTATATGTGTGTGTGTTTTAAAATGTTCATCTCTGCAAATATACTTAAGACTATATGTGTGTGCTTGGGCATCTGTATGTTTTCCTATTTGGCCCCATGAGTCTGAGTGGGAGGAAGAAGTTTTCCACCAGATGCCTTTGCTCCCAGAACTCTTAGCGGGGTGCCAGTGAAGTCCCGCTGGGCCGCCACAGTAGGAACATACATCTCGCCGCAGGGGAAGGCCATCAGCCCTAATGATGAGGCACATCAGTCTTCCTCTCAGCCTGGCCTGACATGCCCAAGTGTCTTGTTCATGGTGGCATATCCATGGTGAAAGAATGCATATGGTAGGGGTGCTTTATCCAGCCCTGTGGGAACCTATGTTCAGTCTCAGCGGTGGAGAGCATTTAAAGACTGTTCAGCGCTGTTGGTGCAGTTTACTCGCTTGGCGGGAGGCTGTGGTCTTATTTCCCTGCCCATGGTTTCCCTCCTGTCTGTGCAATTATATAATTATGTATATGTTTTATTTACTTCTCAATCATTGTACTGAATAAATTGATTTATTTATAGGATTTGTGGTTACCTGCAAAATTGCAGTTGTCATACAGGTCCGAGCAGAAGTGAGTTTGAGGGTTTTGTAACCTAACCAGAAAAAAATTGAAGAATTGAGATAAGAAGGGATAAAACAGCCTGGAGTGTCGGTGTTGAGTTTTGGATTTAGAGAGCCTCGTGAAGAAAACAGGCAAAACAGGGTGGCAGGTGTACTTTGAAACCGCCTACGAAGGCGTTTTGTTCTGGGCCTGAAGACTGCGTAGTCTTCAGGCCCAGAACAAAAACGGCTGTTTTTGGTATTTCAGCAATGATACCAGCAAGACTCCAAAAAAGAGAGTAGGACATCAGAGGTCACTCTGTTCTGCCTCGCAAACACACATCTCCCCCACTTTGCTTTCAACATCTCCATCACTGGGAGCTATCCGCTGCTGCAGATTATATAATGACAAGCATTTTACTTCTGGAGCTAAAGCACATCAGAAAAATGAAGCAAACTGAGGAGAGAGATGGAGGAGCAGCAGGAAAAGAGCAGAATACAAAGACGGGCCCATGCGTGGCCATAGATGACTCCAGAGGTTGTTTTTGCATGAAAGACTGCTTTTCTCTTTCTCTTTCTCTCATTTTCTTTCTTTGTCTTCACCTCCCTCTCTCTTCTTTACTTGCTTGCTGTGTGAGGAGCGAGTGGTGCCTTGCTTGCCTCCAGCCAGGAGGTAAAACTGAACTGCAGAGCCAGGCTGCCAAATGATGAAAGACTCTGGCATCCAGGGATGCTCTGAGCCTGGACCAAGAGCTCAGAGCGAGAGAAAATGCTCGCTTTTCAACTTAACACTTTTTTCCGACTACATTTCTTCTCTCTCGCTTTTTTTTTTGGTGTCGGTTTTTCCATCATCAGTGCGAGCGATTTCTTTTCTTTTTTATGAGCGCTTGCACCGCAGCCTTGGAGCAAGAGCTCCTCGTGGGAGACGGGTGGATGGATGGAAGTAGTGAGGAGGAGGAGGAGGGGGGGGGGGAGGGCAAAAGGATGGGCAGAGAATTTAATGTTTATGTGGGTGTCTGTGTGTGAGTGTCTAAACGTGGGTGTGCAGTTTTTTTTTTATTGCCGTAAATGCTACCATGCCCCCCTACCCCCAATCCCATGTTTGAAGACAGTGATTTAAATCTGTTTTTAGAACTGAAATGAAAGTCTTTAGTTTTCCCCAAAATGCTATCATCCCCTTACATACACAGGAGGCACCATAGATAAGAAACACTGGTTTCCTCTTCTTCTGCTTTCCCAGAGGTTTATTTACAGGAATCTGATATAGTGATGTTTTTCAGAATTACAAACACTACTTTAAAGATGGTTTGTATTCATTTGAGGCGAGTTAGCAGTATTTGCAGCCCGTACACTAAATATAGCTGTCATATCATTTGGCTTTTTTTTTTTTTTTTATGTTCTATTGAACCTATTGTTGTCTCTCATTCACCCACCTGAATTTCAGGACATGTGATTTTACCTCTGTGGAGCTCTGCTAGCTGACTCGTGTTGCTATGAAACCTCACTTATCAGCCTCCAAGACTGATGTGTTGTTATGATGTTTTGAACATTCAACGTTCACAAGTTGTGATATGCAGTAGAATTTTCAAGTATGCTGTTATTGCCTTTGTTGTTTTCTCCTTTGCTTTCCCCAACATGCTATGTTTACATTTTTTGTTCAGTTTTTGCTGTATGGGATAGTGAAAATATTTGGACTTTTGCCCCAAGATCTCAAAAGTATTTACATTTACCCCACTTCTCAGCAGCATCAACTGTCTATGCACAATCTGATAACTGATAAATAATAGACTCATAATGAGTCTAAAGTTCACTCTATGGGAATCATCCTTCCTGCTTTCCTCCATTTGGTATGAGACATTGAGTGGCTATACTAGCAGCAAATAGACTAGCGTGTGTTTGTTTGAGAGAGTGTGTGTGTGTGTATACCATGGCTGAATTTAACCACAAACACGGAGGAATCCTCTCATTCTCAGGTCAGGCTCCGAGCACCTTGCCAAGACTCTGGTTCCCTTCTATAATCCTGTCTCAAACAGAGAGGAAATGTGATGCAAGGTCTCCGCAACACCATCAAGATTGTATTTTTCTGTCTTTACAGTAAAGCTACTCCCTTCAAAATTCCAGCCAGGGGTGTAATCCTCCATCTTACACCATTCCCTCTATTCATCACACTTCAGTTTTCATCCCTGTGTGAAGAAGGGAAGGTGAGGAAACTGGAGGAAAGACTTGACTGTGTTTGTATGTGCAACAAAGAGAATGTCGCCAGCAATACAATCAGAGAGGGAGTTCAGTGAGGGAGTTAGAGCAAAACACAGACCGTGTGAGTGCGTGTGTCTGTGTGTGTGTGTCTGTGTGTGTGTCTGTCTGTCTGTCTGTCTGACTGTCTGTGAGTAAACCTGTCTTT
>CALSBV010011200.1:11130993-11209632 GCA_943590825.1 Bovichtus diacanthus | reverse complement strand
TGTCTGTCTGTCTGTCTGACTGTCTGACTGTCTGTGAGTAAACCTGTCTTTCCTCAGTGTGATTTAGTCTACCGCCCTCATTCAAACACGCATATACCACAGTAAGAAGTGTATGTGTGTATGTATGTAGCGTGTGTATGTGTGTGTGTGTGTGTGTGTGCGTGTGTGTGTATGCTGCACACATAAAAAAGAAAGCTCCAAGCAGTGGCCAGAGTCCAGGTCTAAAAACAAATCAGTCTCATATGTTGAGGATGTCGGTGTGTGCGCGTGTGTGTGTGTGTGTGTGTGTGTTGAAGGGGGGGCTGTAACCCGGGCCTGTTTATGTACCACACTATGTCGGTAGGGAGGCCTTAAATTGGAGCCATGCTGCAGGGGATTAGGCCTGCACTGCAAAAAATATCCATCCTAACAAGACTTTTAGTCTTGTAACCAGTCTGGAGAACACATTTTATTTAAAACAAGTCTGTCGGTAGGAGTGAGAGCAATAGAGCTTCCAATATAGATTAAGTCGTTTTCAGTAGTAACTGGAAGAAAGTTTTCAGAAGTTCACCACAATTTAATAAAATAAAAGAATGATTCATTGATTATAAAACAACTCTTAAAGGAAGTACTTTGCTTTGGCAAACAAGTCAAAATCACATAAAATCATCATCATACTTAATATGCTGAATGTTATAGATGCGGCCTCGTGATCAGAAAGAGGGGAACTCCTTCACCAGGAAAGAAAAATACTGTGAATGCAAAGTTAATTATTTCTTGGAAAGTATGAATGTGAGCATCCATCTTTCATTGTATAAATAAATGTTCATTTAAGGATAGTGGGCCATGTTAGTAGTCCTAGTGGCGTGAGGTGCAGCCCATTTAACCGCAACAACAAAGTAACTTTAGGTCACATGACGTCTTTCTCATCCTTCCTCACAGCTTTCCTGCTGCTCTCAACTAAAACATGAAAAATGCCCGCAAAATTATACACATTATTTTCGGTGGGTGAGGTCTTGGAGTTGGGTGGAGTGTCGGGACGTAAGTAGAGGTGGATGGGTCAAATAATGTGTTGGAGGGATGTGGAAACAGGCAACCAGTCTCCAAGCCAGCCAGCAGAGGCCAAGAAGGATCAGTGCAGTCCTCCATGTGTGGCGGATGTTTTCCACAAGCCGAGCAGCCAGCTTGGCCGCAGCTGTCCAAACCGCAGGCCCTGGGAGAAGATGAGGAGAAGGAGGGAGGGCTCGGGAAGGAGGAAGGAGGCTCAGGGGGGCAGTGGGGAGGGTGGCGGGCTTGGCAAAGGTCAGACAGGCTGAGGCGGCCGGGAGTGTGGGAACTGTCCGGGAAGGCATGTGTGAAATGCTCCGAGACGAGGTATCATCTTACAGCCAGACCGCCTGAGGGAGAGTGCTGTGTGCCTGCATGTGTAAGTGTGTGTGTGCGGGTGTTTATGCCTTCTACATGCCTCTGTCTGTGTGAGTGTGTGTGTGTGTGAGAGTGTGTACATTTGAGAGGCTACCATGACTCTTGGGAAAAAAGGGTGAGCATTTTAATATGAAAAGATAGAGAGTGAGTGAAGGAAAAATGGACTGAAGCATGGAGAGGGGAGGAAATAACTCTAAGCTGCCCCCCACACCCCATCGCACGCACGCACGCACACACACACACACACGCACAGACACACACACACACACACACACTGTGAACATTCCTGCTGTTGAATAGGGTTGTCTTTGAGAGCAAGTCATGTCAGCACTAAATACTGTGTACTGAGGTATGTAGCACATGTGTGTAATATGATTTCATGTCAGGGGAACACTGACAATCTTAACTGCCCTATCACTGAGAAATTAGCCTGCTGCACCATTAATATTGTTGTGGTTTGGTGGAGTAATGTATGGCGTGTGCTGCTAAACCGTGTGTATGTTATAAATTGCTGTGGAGAGTCTCGGTGAACTCTTCAAAGCTGCAGCAGTCAGATTCCCTCACGTTTCGGGGGAAACTAGCTCCATAATGATCCATGTTTGTCTGCGAGCTGAGTTACCCTGGTGGTTTTAATGAAACGCAGACATCCTCGGTTGAACTTAAATTGCACTCAAAGATGGGATGAGAAGTTTCCACACACGAATGCACGTGCACACACACACACACACACACAATCCCTGGCAGTGGTAGCCTGGCAAGTCTGGCTTGGCTTGGCTGAGCATTACACCAAGCAGGTGAGGTGAAGTCTGATCCTACTGTGTAGATGCCTCAACATGCAACCCTCACGCTACCCCCATCTCGCCCCTCCTCAAACCCTCACACACACACAGCCATCTTCTTTCTCATGTGCCTGATCCTCCGTCTTAGAAAAACTCAAAAACAGCCCAACAAACCCATATCCTCAACTTTCTGTGTGTGAGTGTGTCGTACTGTCATAACAGTAAGTGTGTGTGTGTGTTTGTGTGTATGTGTGTGTGTGTGCCGCTAACTCCCACCTTTGTCTGCTCCTCCTGCTCCCATCTTTCACAGGGCCAGGCCTTTGAAGAAGCCTAATCCGGGTTATTTGCTTTCCCATGCTTGTGTCAGGTCCCGCTCTGAATTGACTGTGGAAAATAAACTCTCGTCTGCCGGCCGCTCCCTCTGTCCCTGATTTATCCGAATAGGATGTGGCCGATGGGCGTACATAAAGCAGGCTGAATGGTGGGTAAATATGATCTCACCGCCACTCTTTTTATCCACAAGGCAACACTCTCACTGTTGCTCAAAAACCTTTATGTAGCCTGACATCCATTCAGGGCTTGTTGCATTCAGCCTGGCTCAATGAGAGGTCCCCAGAGAGCGCCATGCTTACAATGGGGCCCAGTTCATTACAGTAAATAACAGTGGCAGCCGCCGCATTGTTTCCGCAATGCAAGTTGATTTAGCACACTTAAATGGGTAATTGTTTTAGGCCCATTGGAGCTTCCTCTCTGGGTAGGAAACTTAACACGGACCCTGGTGCACCCCCCCCCCTCCCCTTTCCCTTTACCCCCCGGGGGAGGAGGAGGGGGGTAACAAGAGAAACGGAGGCTTTAAGCTGTTTTACAGGGAGAAAGGTGAGTGCTGCTGGGAGAGCAAAGAGAAAGTTGTGTTGGTTAACAGGCGTGTATGTGACCTGTTTGAGATGAGAGAGAAATATGTGTGTGGTAATCGTCTGCATGTGCTCTATATATCCACATGTATCCAGTGTGCAGATACAACATGTGGCAGCAAGATTATTTGTGTCTGCATGTTTGAGTGACATACATGCACATTTATATGTACACCAATGCCCTATATTACTACACAAGACATCCCTTTCATGTACGTGTGTGTGCGCGCGTGTGTGTGTGTAGTTTCTCTTGGTGTTTCTCAGAGAGCTAATCGCTCCCAGTGTAGTTCCCCGGCGTTACGCACAAGTCATCCCTCTCCCGCAGTCACGCGATGGCCGTCTGTGGGCGCCTGCCAAGGCCTCTGCGGCCTCCGCAAAGCTGTGCAGCGTTTTCCGTTCCCAGGGGCCCTCGGCTCTCCAGCCTGGTTTCAGCGCACCGTGTTTACGTCCTGTGTAATTGCAGACCTCAGTCTGAGCAGGAGGCCAGCGTCTGTCAAAATAGCCATGTGTTCCCTTCAAGCAAGGCCTAAATCACATCAACTCCCGCAGTCAGACCGCGTTTCCCACAACCCCCTGCCTGACTAGGCTGGAGGCCCCCAGGCCTGCTGATTGGATAAAAGGGAAATTAAAAGGAAATTCTACGAGTTCTTCTATGAGCCATACAACTAGCTCTCATGCACACCAAAACTATAGCTACAACAGTCTAATAAGACAGAACACTTTTGCACATACACACACACACACACACACACACACACACAGTCACACACACACGCACACGTTACATGCCAGAAAATCCGAACACATTATTTCTCTTTCACAGCCCCCAACCAGCCATGGGCCCCCGTGTTTGGTCCCACACCTTGAGCAGGCAGCCGTGAAATGGGGCCCTGTCTGGGAACTGTTGGCAGGCCTGGTGGAAACAGCAAAAGCGTGGTTCTCGTTAGCTGGGATGACGCTAGCAAGCCCGTCGTCTCTGGGGAGCATGCTCGGCTGCTGCTGCTGCTACTGCCAGGAGGCTGGGAAAGGAAAGGTGAAACATAACCAGCTCTGAGGCCAATGACTGAATCACAAGACAGTTTAAAGCCAATTACATCTTCATAAACCAATTATTTAATAGCTAGTAAATAAGTTGATCTGACCCCAGACAGCAGCTCATTCTCTTGTTACAGTATCAGCAGCTACGACAACATCCACTGCCCCGGAGGTCACCCAACCCACTGACCTATTCTGGCCAGGGAGGCCTGACCACATACTTCTCTTGACCTACAGCGCGTCTCTCCCCTCCCACCCTCTTTCTCTTCCCCTGTTGGGAAACAGGGGTAGATCAAGGGGTGGGTGGGGTGATAGGTGGGGTGATGGGTGGGACGGTGACAGGAGAGTATAAGGAGAGGGGAAAATTCCTGAGTGCTTAAATCCCTTCACATCCACCCTGGAATCAGAGAATCCAGCTCACATTCTGGCCGCACAAACCCAGCCCCTGTGACACTCCTGGAATGCTGAAGCTTTTTTCCTTCTTCACCAATTTGGGTAATTACTGCAGCGGTCACGGTGCTCAGAACAGAGACCGTGACCCTGGGCGGTGCATAGTGACAGCCCGTGTAGCTGAGGCGGCGCTCTGCTTTGTGTTGCAGAAAACAAACCTGCCGACAAATTCATCACTGACTTCTCTGCAACAGCCCATATTTGGTGGCTATAATGCCTGCCAACTGGTGTATTGTGTTGCATCAGAGATACCCAACATTCCCATGGAGTGTGTTGGAATGCATCGTACAATGATGGCTTACCATTGATTGTGTTTTATGTGAAATATTTAAGGCAACCCTTCATTTGTACTTATTGAAGGCTCATTCGTGCCATTAAAGGCAGGCACATATCACAGGAAGTTTGAATTAGGAGTATGCCTTTTGCTTTTCTGGAAGGATTCTTATTTGAAGTGTTGGTTGTTGAAGATGTTTGACACCTAATATCCGTGGATGTAAATAGTTCACAGAACAAATTGCTGACTATCAGGGCTCCAAACCTGCCTGATATGTGCACAACAGTTAACAGACCAACAATAGCCAATGAGCGATGAACATAGCGAAGAAAAGAAAACACTTGAAATGGCGACCATGATGCTGGTGCAGCAGGTTTTATGAAATGTGTCTAGAACTGCTGAAAATTAAGCTGAGTTAGGTAAAACTCACAATATCATGTAGGATGTGATGCATTATTATATTCCAAGCTACATTTTTTTTTGTGAAATGTATTTTCTTATGTGTGATGCAACCTAGTTTTAAACTACACTTTAAACTTTTTTTCATTTGAACCTAGCTTAATGGCACTTCTTTCCAACATTTTTTATGTACCAAGCCATTCAAAAGCAGTCACTGTTCAGTAGGTGTTTGCAGACCTTGTATAATCCACATATAGTGGTAAACTTGCTGAACATATTCTGTTATTGCTTTTTGCCTCAAGGTATGAACCGCCAGCAGTTAGACCTATCACTCACATCTTTGCTGTGTCAAGTACTTTTTGTGTTTTTGCAGACAGCTAATGTCTTGTTTTTCCACCCACTAAAACCAGTTCATAATTAAATCAAATTAAATAAAATGCCCTATCATAATTTGTACCAAATAAATCAAACATCACAGTTTACACTTTACACCAAGATTAGAAAATCAGTGACTTTAACGCATGACTGGGACATGGACATGACTACACAAAGACAAAATGAACTGGAGACCATCTTGCGATTGGATCACACCAGCCTAAAACGGGCCAGGGGCATAAAGTGGAGACATATAAACACCTAACAAAGTACTCAAACCCTCTTCTGTAGTAGTTCTCACTACTGAAGGTCTCCAGGAACACATTTTGCAATGACGACACACACGCAGACTCATAAGGTGAAAACAACACTTCAAGCTGTCTCAGCTGGTGGATAAATAGAATGCACACAGTATTTTTGATCAGGCACCTAGTCAATCCAGACTGCATTGTGAAAATCTGGATTTTGAAGCAGGTTACGTACACCCACATATTTTATATCCATAGGCCGGGTGCAAAGCATGGGCTGTGTCAGAGGTTTCAGTGCACTCTGATATCACCCGTTCATCCAGTGGCACTGACGTAAACCTTATATTAGCCTTGACAACAGCCGCCTGTAATAACCTTCAAAGGCACTGGTGGTCGTATGTCTGGAGTCCAACACACGCTCGCGCCCCCTGCCCCGTGGCGGGTCCCACAACCCTCCATCTGTGTGCTGTTCAGGTTGCACCGTGTCCAGTAAAGATCTCGTTTCACTGCAGGTGTTCCATCAAAGTGTTGGCTGGTGCACTGTTGGACTCAGACTCTGGCTCCGTTAAATGCCTGACTGGCTGCAAAGAGCCAGCCATTGATTACACTTCACGCGTGTGCCGGGGCCAGATGATGGGGCCCACCGCTGTAGCACACCTGAGCCTTGTGGTGTCAACCAGGGGATTCACTCAGACTCCTTGAGGGTCCTCTTTCCTCTCCTCCTCCTCCTCCTCCTCCTCCTCCTTTTTGTTCCCCTGTGCTTGTAATTGAAAATGTATTTATTGCAGGGCCAGAGGCTGGACTGGGGAGAGGGAGGCGCTGCAGCTTATGAAGATGTGGCTGAGGTGAGGGCCGCAGGGTTTGGCTCCTCTTCACCACCGCAAACTCACCCACACAGTCAATCTTTTTTTTTCCTCTCTCTCTCTTTTTTGGCTGCTCTCTTTGTTTACTGCTCCTCACGTACTTCTCCCTTCTAACTCCTCTCTGTTTGCTCGTCTTTTCTTTCAGCATCTTCCCTTTCATTTTTGCCCTCCTGTCTCTTTCATCCTTTGTCTCTCTTTATCGTTCTTGATTGGGCGTGTATAAGGTCCATTTCAAATGCAAATTATGCCGCTTGGATTGATAGAAGTTATGTGCTGCCAATAGCAATTTGTTCAAAAGAAAAGTTTCGTCCATTTCAAATCAAGTTATGCGTTTTTCAGGCTTGTTGAGAGTTTGTGAACTCCACAAAAAAAGCAGACAGAATATGTTTGTTTGTTTCATCGTCCTTTACATGATATACTGTAATATTTGCTGTGGAGAAAATGCTGTTTCATTTCTGTTAATTGTGTTTGTTTTGATTTTGTTAAAAGACTTGAGATTTGTTTCATAAAAGGTTATACAAAAAACACCTCTTTATCTCTTGGCATATTGATACCTTCATTCAAAGAAACTCTCATTCAATAAACAATCTGTTTATATAAACTCAACAAGCCAACAAAGAACCCTTTAAAAAAAACAGGAAAAACAGCCGTGAGAGTTGGTGGAAAATGCACCGCAGATTATTTACAATTTTTGAAATGACAAAAAAATTACCCGTGCAGAAATTGACTCTTTTGGAAAGGCATTGGCAGATATATTTTTGTCATATTCTTAAAGCCTTAATTAACATCTATCAATATTTTTTGCAAAAAAAAAAAAAAAAAAAAAAAAGCATAGAGTAATATCTAAATTCCCTTTCTTGCAGCTTGGAATAGTCCTCCCTGCAAAAAGGGATTTTGGGTTGACGCAGGTGTCAAAAGTATTTGTAAAAAAAAACGTAAATTCAGACTGACAGGAAAAATAAAGGTTTATGTAGAATACTTTGTTTCTGGTCTCCCCTGTGTAACTAGGCTGTGATCTCTGGTAGCCTGAGCACTATACTGTACGCTTCTGTTACCCAACAGACTGAAGCAAAACTGCAAGACAGAAATGGCCTTTCCCTCAGCAGACCTCTTGAGGGGCCCTCATAAAGCGTGATTATTTTTTACAAGTTCCCCTCTCATTCCCAGGTCTGGCTCGTTGGGGAGCACCGTGAAGCCACTGGGCCTCCCTGCTTTATCAGACCTGTGGATAGGGAGGAGGGAGGGGAGGGAGAGGTGAGGAGAGGTGAATGAGGTGCTGGGAACTTTCTCCCCCCCAAATCCTTTTTGTGTTTGTGCAGGCACTCGGTAGAAAGACATAACCTGAAACATATGTCACATGGGTTTTGGTTCAGTACGCATCTTGTAGATTATGCTTAAAGCACTGTTTTCTTCCTGAATTCGATTTTAGCCAGGATGGTTACGTCTCTCAAACAGTATTTGACACCAGCCGCCTCCTCCTCCTTTTCAATGGTAAGGTAAACCATAAATCGTATCGTTTATTTATTTTTTTAATATTCCAAATAGAAAGCATTTGTTTCGTTGTTATTGTCATGAGTGTGTGTGGTAAAATGCGTGCTGGGATGGTTGAGTTTAACGTTGAGCCTTCTGGAGTCTGCCTGGGTCAAACGAAATAAAGCAACTCCGATGAAAGATGTCCTCCAAACTTACTAATGAACCTTTTTTTTGTTATTCTCCAGGATTCACACATGTGTGTAGTTGTGTGCTCGGCACCAGGAAAGACCATAGGGTATCTCTACTATTACCTCTACTCCATACATCTGTCTCTGCTTTGGCCCAATCTATTTGTAAACCAGTGAAAATCATCAGCATGTTAGCTTAAGACAGCACCAAGATGTGTTCTTTTCTTCTTTTTTTTTTTTTTTTTAAACAAAAGTGAAGAAACATCTGAGGGGAAGGTTGCAAAATGTGTTCCTTTTGTGGAAAGGCTCTAGGAGGGCGGATGTGCTGGATGGCGTGAGCCTGCCTGGCTGTGGATGGTTATCACTTACATCCGCTGCCACTGCCTCCAAGACACGCTGGCTGAAACACCAGCACTCCTGGAATCTGTCAAACTGTCAGCTGCAACAGGAAAATAAATAGGAGGGAGAGATGGAGTAATAGTCAAGAATCTTGAAAGCACAATGGCTAACTGAAAAAATCGCCCCTGCGGATGGCTGATTGGTAGCTGGCCTAGGGTTCGCATTTCTGGCAGGCAGCAGCATGACAATGGCGTTTCTGAAATAAGATAGAGAGCCTGAGCTACGATGAAATGGTGGCCGTTAGCATTGTCTTCGTAGCGATTCTTTGACTTCCCTATGACAAATCCCAGTAACACAGACACTTGGCAGACCAAAGTGGGCCACTTTGTGCTATAGAGGGTCCCTGCACATGAGAAGCCAAAAAGAACCTTTTAAAAACGAAGCAAGATGTAATGCAGCTTTTTATATGCTCATTCTGGGCCTGTGATAGCTGCAGTGGCATGGATTTGTATCCCAGCTACACTGAAAGGGCTGCTGAATTGGATGGAGCTTTAAAGTGAAGCAAGAAAGCTCTGGAAAATCGGCCCTCAAAGGCACATTTCAACTGGAAAGCGTTTCTTTTAAGCTGTCACTCCTTGGTAGTTGACAATCCTATTATGGCACCAACTCATTGTAATTAAGGGAGGGAGAAGAGATATATGGGCAAAAACACATTCACCGGACCATCTAAGATACAAAGAACTTAGTTGTTTTTCTGTGTTTGGGGGCTAACGTAGTGCTGAGCAGCCAGATCACCTTATTTGCATTGACATGTGAGTGATGTAAACGGTATCCAGAAGCCAATTTTTCTTTCTCTATCCGTCCCTCCATCCCTCCACTTGCGGGCACCACTTTTAAGAGACGTAATGGAAAATAGGTTTTATGGCTTTTCTTCTCTCCCATTTTTAGAGGTCAGAGAAGTGGAGGCTTCAAAAGAAAATCTTGAGGAGGTAACGATCCCTCACCTCATCAAGTCTTCTGCTAAAGTCTCAATGCGCTTTGCACTGAAATTGCACCCAAAGCCCAATATAAAACGCCTGGGAAAGGATTGTGTGTGGCAAGTCCATATGCTGCTATTTATTTGCCTGATAATAAGAGGATTGTGTCTCTTTCTTCTTCACCCTCTCCACAATGGGCAGCTTTTAAAGCAGGAGCAGATGATAGAGCGGCATCAGCTACCATTGTAGTAACTCAGAGATATCTGAAAATTTAGGACCGATGACAGTAATACAAAGCTCTGTGCATTATGGGTAAGAAGTGTGCACGTGTGGTTATTAGGCAAGTGGCTTTTCTCTCTTGGGGCAATGAAGCCTGACCTTTGAACTCTCTTTTACTGACATGCTCTCACAAAGCAATGATTGTGACTATACGATTTAAATGAACCCACATCGTACTACTCAAACCTTTAAACTGAGAAATTGTGTTTTGCTTTTTATTCAACACATGAAGTATAGGGCTAATAAGGTAAGGGGTCGTAGTCTTATTGTATGTATATTTGAATCTGAAACTCCCCTTTACCTCTTTGATCTCCATTCTCTGCTCCTTCTCTATGGACCTAACTTTTGTTACAAATGAAGGCGCTGAGAGGGTCAAAATATCAAGGGTCGGACTGCTGACATACAAATACATAGATGTACTCCTTCAGTGCTTCCCCACACCTCCAGCAGCTGTGTCTTAGGGCCCTCACTCATCCTCCAAGAGCTCGTCTACAGACTCTGCAGCTGTTTCACAAATCCCCTCAACATCATGATTGTTCAGTGGAGAATTGTCGGTATTATCTTTATTTTAGGGCTTTGACATATATTTAAATCTATTTTGTTTCCCTTTTTTGCTGTTGGGCTTGTTGGATCGGGTGATTATTCTGCTTTAGAATGCGTGAAATAAAGTAAGTAGACAAAAACCTACTGACAATTTCCTTATGTGACTAAATTCATAAATTACATCTATGGGGCAGATGATGCCTTATCCTTTTCTTTATAGAGCAACCCCCTGTTTATAATATTTTGATTTGGCAATTATTTTTTGTCAGGTAATAACTTCCACGGATTATGTTCATTGGCAATGCTGGAATTATGGGAGACATTTATATCACAAAAGACTACATGTCTAAATATTTAGTCTGTGTAACTTATCAAATAAAAGAAAAAGACCTAGGAGCGGTTGGTATGGTCAGGGCATGACATTTGAAGAAAGAGAGATGCTCTAATCCAAGGCTCTCTAAAAATCTGTGCCCCGCCATTGCGGCACGGAGGTCCCCGGAATCTGTCATTAGACAACCTTATGTTAAATATATTTAAATTTAATACACACAACAATAACAGCAACTATTTTTCAAGTTATTTAGTTTGCAAAAAACTCCTGAAACTCCTTGTTTTCAGACAAAAACAGCCGTTCGCCCATAATAAGAGACGTCTTCCACCGCCTGCACATACTGTACATCTGGCCTGATGATGAGTGTTGCATTTCCGCCATTTGTTGTTCTGTCCCTGGTCCCATCTATTCCCGCATTGCCATGTCATGTGTGAAAAAGCGCAAGACAGAAATGTTCCTGACTGCAGCGCGTGTGTGAAAATCCCTAGCAATGCCTGAAAGGTTATCGCAGTAATTTACCAGGAACTACACGTACTCTAAACCCTAGTCTTGTACATACATGTCAACTATTTTCAGTGTTATACCTTAACCAACCTTCTGAGCCAATCACTGCTCTTCAGCCATCCATTGTCTTAAATGTGCTGCTGTCTGGAGGCCCAGAATTTCTAGCAGCGCCCCCTGCCCGTGCACATACGCTCGCACTTAAAAAACACAAACACTCAGGTAATATTTCTCGCCAGGAGGCTGGCTGGCTCGGCTCCCCCTCTGTGCCTATGAGTTTGTCCTGAGTGATTTACATTGTGTGTGAAAGAGGTCAGCTGGCTGTGTCTTAATGCAGAGCACCGTGAGGGAGGGAGAAGTGGCCCGTAATGAATTGGTGTTAATGAGCTGTTAACTCTGCTCCGGCCCAGAGCACCACAGTAACCCCCTCTGCCTGGCTTCCAAGACAACGGAAATATATACAATCTCACACCCACGCACACCTACACACAGCGGAATGCATGCGTTTGCTGAGAAAGACTTTTTTCAGCACAAACACCAAGTCTTCCAAGTGCACACACAGACGTCACGTCACCCACAGACTCTCTCACACACACTCACTCCTACACATGTTCACTGTCACGGGCGTACATGTACGTGCACACATACTTCCACAAGCACCCACACTCTCCATCCCAACACATACTCAGTCAATCAGCCTCTCACTCCCAGGCTAAACGGGCCCCTGGCTCAGAGGCAGTAAATCTTCCTCATGCTGACATGTACTTGTGGATGGCGTACACCCAGCCGAGCTGCTCAGCAGATCAGAGTCAAATAACATTTGCAAATGATTCTCTTTGTTTGTTTTTCCCTAATGGAGCGCCAGGTGGACAGGGTTTACCGCATTTCACATAAGGTCAAGTGTGACACACGAGCAGAAAAATATTTGGACTGTATTTTCAAGTAATTTGTTGCGTTACACTAACATTTCTAGCGCTCATATTGTCCTTTGCTGTAAATGCAACTGAATGTTTTCTTTACTGTTTGTGAGGTTCTAATGTTCCTGTAACGTGTTTCAGGATGAACTGGATTAAACATCTTATTTTGCTTTATTGTAGAACAATCACTCCGTCAACTTCTTTATATGCTGATCGTTTAAAAAACACTTTCCAAAATGACCGTCACTAACAACTGAGTGCGAGTCTTTATCATCAGGGTAACAACTAATAACACATTTTCATTGATTTTATGCATTGTGCTTTTTGTTAATTAAATAAAAAAAAAAACGAATAAGCCAATGTTTCCCATCCTCCATAGTGGTGCATCTACTGTATGTTAATTGGACTTTATGAGTGATAACACCAGAGTTGCCATTAGTTGCCCCTACAGAAACACAATCAAGATAAATTCCTCCATGTTTTACTCTGTATATAAATGACTGTAAGCCAGTAGCTGTTGAGGCAGGATCCCAGCCTGCTCTCTGCCAGGAGGACAAAGGCGCTCTCTCTGCACCCGCACCACGCTGACTGAGAGCAAATCATCCCGGAGCTGATTCTGAGCCAGATAAGCCTGCCCTACACTTCCTCACACCGTGTGTGTCTCTCTCACACACACACACACACACACACATGTTCAGTTCTGACGCCCGCTGCTTCTGCTGTGAGAAACCAAATATGGAAAAAAGAGAGATCTGTGTTCACAGAGTTTGACTCACCTGAGGGTGTGTGTGTGTCTGTGTGTGTGTGTGTGTGTCTGTGTGTGTGTGTGTGTGTGTGTGTGTGTGTGTGTGGGAGTGTGTGTGTTTGTGGTTTAATGTGTGTGTGAGATCATTCTGCTGGTCTGAATGTGCATGTCTACGTTCAAATGTAAGCCTGTCGGAGGGAAGAGGCCAATTAATGGAGGATGCTGTTAAGTGATTTTAGGGGCATCGCTGGAGATTTAGGGGAAGGAAGAAAGATGGCCGCCCGCAAGGTGCTTTGATAGTCCCTGACAGCGCTCGTGCTTTATAGCTAGCAGCTGGTCCAGGTGTTACCCTCCGCCTGAGCACACATTCACACACATGCACGTACACACCGCCTGCCTCATTAATGTCGGCCCTAACAGGAGGGCTTTTTGCGGTTTAGAACTTAGTCAGACGCAGCGTGTATTTTCAGACTGTGTGAACACACATTAAACTGCGAGCTGCTTGCCTGGAAGGGGAGGAAGAGAGGAAAGTAAGGAGAGATTGGGTTGGTTGTCATGCTTAGGCATTCAAATTGCCATTTGTTGTGGCATATAAAATACCCCCAGAAACAACTGGCACGTTTATAGTTTCTCTTCCCAACGCTAGCCAGAGTTTTATAGTCTGATGTTTACAGTCATCACAACCACCAAATTTGTGTTGTTGTGTAAGTGACCTTTTACGGCGCTGTTTATTTTTTTTCTCCCTTTTTTCCCAAACCTGGGTGTAATACATTAGCATGAGCATTGACCCTGTTTTTACTATGCAGTGTTTAACACATGCTGTGGTTCGAGGAAGTCCACACCCTGACGTCCCTGGATAATTAAAGTGGGAGAGAATTGGTGCTGTGTCATCCAAAAAAAAAAAAAAGGATTTATTCGTTTCCGTTTTGTAATCTCTTAATTCTCTGAACTAGACAACAAAATCCCAGTGAGTCAATTTAATGAAACCCTGTTGAAGCAGTTCAATGAAACGGCGATTAGATTTGTATTAGGGGCACCTCATCAGCAAACCCTTTCCCTACGATGGTAGGAAGCGTGTGTGTTTGTGAGTGTGTGCACGCTGGGGGGAGACCTCCTCATGCAATAATTGTAATTTGACAATAAGTAGCTTAACCAAGGAGGGGAAGGAAAGGGGGCGGGGGGACTGAAATAAGGAGCACCATGGGGGAAGGAATACAAGAGATTATCAGTTTGGAGGGTGCTGCTTCGCCTCCTCTCCTCGCCCCCTGCGATGGCACTCTCTTTCCCCTAGCGAGGCCAACATTCACTTCAGGTCAGCCATATATAATGTTACTGGACCTCTCCTGGCACAGGGTTACAGAACAAAGGTGTACCCTCCATTCATGTCCTCCACTCTCTCCCCAGGTCTGCTAATGAACATTACAGACCGGTTCACTGAGAAGCTAAAGATTCTCGCCGCTGGCATTCTCTCCCCCTGTGGTTTCCCAGGAGGACGACCATCCTCAAAGAAAGTGTTTTCTTTTACAGGCCTTTCACTTTTTGGAGTGTCCACCCTCTTATTGCCAATGTAACAAGAACAGGAAATGGGATGTCCCGCCTTCACCGTGTTGCTCTTGTATTTGTGTGTGTGTGTGTGTGTGCGTGCGTGTGTGTGTGTGTTTTTCTTCATATGTGCCACTGATCTGATGTTTTTTCAGTGGGAACAGAGAGAGCTGAACGGAGAAAAAATTTTTTTACTTGCATGTGTTGCAAAATCAGATACATTGTAACTTCATTCCCTCACCTGAGACTAATGTTACAATTGGCTGCATATTTTCTGTCCTCAAGCCACAGGTTCCTCTGTATGAAGGTGACCGGAAAAAGAAGGGACAAGGGAAGAGCGATGCTTTTACCATTTGTTCAATTTTATCTAAATAGATAGAGCCCAAATTGCATTTCAATAAAGATTCACATAGTTCACACTACAATATGGGTACATCCTGGAATTCAAATGAACTGTCATCACACAAAAAGAATTAAGACCCTGGAACATATGCTCATATTGGATGCATCTGCAGTGCATGATTTCCATTCAGTGCAAGAAGTAGTGTGACATTTATGAAGTAGTGAATAGTACATGATACTGCAGAATGGCATTTAATACCACCTTAAGTGCTTCAAACTGGACAGACACAAGGCAATGAATGACACAATGTGAAAGTAAGACAGTTGGAGATGTCTGAGCTTTCATACATTTTAAGCGTCATATATTGGAACTGACTTTTGCAAGAGTTACTGATGCCCTGTTGTGACACAGATTCAACAGTAGAAATGGCTGAAAAAGCGCTGAGTCCAGCTGTCTACCTATTTATGGTGGCATCACCTTGCAACAGATTCCTCCGTTCATACGCCTTTCTCGACTTCTTGTCTAGTGTGAGGACAAAAATGACTGAAATACAAACATCTGTGAAATCTGTCATATGTGTAGGCTGCAAAAAGTCATCCCGCACCTCTGACACGATAGATGCTGACTGTACAAACCAAACATAAGCTCCCTCTGTCTGCTCAGACACCCACAAAGTATTTGCTTTGATCTCAGCATGAATGTGTCTATTTGTGTCACTTCTAAAACTTCTGAGAGGAAGTCCAAGCAGGGTTATGCATTTGTTGAGGCAGTAAGTTTTCGGGATGTGGTTTTTTTGGAGGATTTAGATCTCAGATGATACAGTTCGCCACAGGCTGTCTTTGTTTGTCATTAGCCCTTTTCTTTGATCGTTTATGAATGCTATTTGTTTTCACATTCAGACATTCAGACTGCACACTTACCCTAGCCAAGTTGAAAGCAGTTAATGATAGCACAATATTATGATAATCTGACCAAAAAATATGTCATAGAGAGACAGCAGAAGTATAAGACTGATGGATAAGCGTGTAGTGACATTATAACTTTATTAGTCCTGATGTATTTCCCTTTACGTGCTACTGTACATTTTAGCAGGACAAAAGACATTCTGCAGAAGCTTCAACACAGGCATGTCTCCCTATATGTAACTGCGTGTGTGGGCGTGTGTCTCTGGATGCAGTATATAGAGGGGAACCATGGTTTGGCGAAAACCTCGCAGACATGCAGGAACATGACACTGTTCCCCCAGCATATCCTCACAAACCACAATGAAGCAGCATTAATGATAAGCACCTGGATTCCCACGAGCTCCTAGTTAGGCCCAATTGGCGGTAACTGATAAATTGGAATGAGTAGGAGTTAGACTGTAGGGCCCAGTGAATGAACCCTTTTCACATCAGGATGCAAAAGAGACCCGAAAGAAGAGAGAGATGAAGAGATCCTTTATACTGGCAGTGTGTTCACATGTGAGGAGACCACACGCTTGAGAAAGAATGAGATAGAAAAAGAGAGAGAGGGACAGTGGCTTCCAATACACTCCCACGCGTCTGGGCTTGTGTGGCCTCCGCACACACATACATACGCTACACGCCACATGTGTCCCTGTTCATCCCCTCCTCATAACATCAACCCTTCACTCTCTCAATCCGGGCCACACTCCCCGCCGACTTTGATGCATTTTTTACTCGATGTTGTACGACAATAATCTTTTTCACCCCTCCAAAAGAGCGGGCCATAGGAAGAAAGGCCCTGCTCTCGAGGCTTTGCTTCATCTTTTGCCCCGGCACAAAATCGCTTCACCGGCACCACAGTGCGGTTCAACTGCAGCTGAAAGGAGACGGGGACCAAATCCCTCTCATACACAACAAAACAACACTGTAGCCTTTTCAGTGTGACTGGCCACAAGGAAAGGGCCTTTTCTGTCTGTGGCGGACACAGTGTCTATCTATCTATCCGCTCCCCACAGATGTTGACACTATTTGTTGCGGGTTAAGATGCCCTCTAAAGAGCATTGTTCCCCTTGTATCTTCTCTGTTATTGAGTTTTTCCTCTCTTTCTAGGCGAGGGCCGGAGGTAGAGAGGGGAGAAAGCAGTGAAAGACCTCCGGATAGCAGTCAGCGCTCCAGGGGGCCTTTCTGCCTAGAGAGACCCCGGCAATGGGCTTCATTGTGGGTAGCAGCAGGCAGCCACCAAGAGCTGTATGCTGGAAGTATTGTGTTGCTGGATAGACCCGAGTCCCTCTCCAGAACAGGGTCAAAGGTTAGCCCCCCTGTGGGCTGCTCCATACCTGCCCTGCCCTGTCTCCCCCTTCCAGTCTCACAGGCCCGCAGAGACACAGCTACATACAATGGAAACCAGTCAACACACTACTAAGGAGACTCTTAAGATTGAGAGGTAGCAGAGCGGAGAGACTAATTCAGTGCGTTCTCCACTTTTCGATGAATAGCTAATTCGATTAATGGGCCCATGAGAGGGAATAACGAGCAAGGCAGGTCAGAGGCTCCTCTCTGCAGTTTACAAGGCCACGTCTCAGCACTTCAGCAGGATAAAAATCTTATCGCAGACACAAAACAAAAAGCTTTTGATGACATCTCAGCTATCAGTGTTGTTGATGCGGGTGTGAGTCACAGGGTGGTGTATGTACCTGTGTGTGTGCAGGTGACTATGTGGCTGTGTGGATATGTAGGTAAGTGCGCTTTTAGAGACAACGGGATGGTGAAAGAGCGTGTCAAACATTTGGATCTTTGCTGAGCCAGATCCCGCACCTTTCGCCTTATCTTGACACCCCTGTGCGTCCAGGGAATGCTTGTTCTCATGCCTCCATGCACCGTCAGCTCTTCAAACGCAAACATACAGCTCTGCTTATTGGAAAGTGCTGCTGAGTAACTACGGAGTATGAAATTGATTTCCTGAAAATGTAATCATGATCTTGTTTGTGACGTTCATAGCTGGGTGTAGCTCTGTTTGTAATGCAAGTTCAGTTCCTGTTTTTGTTTAATGTCGTCGTCTATTTGCCCTGTTTTCTATTCTGTGAGATAATTGTCAGGATAAAACCAGTCCGCAGCACACGCCCTATGCAGTCTCAAACGACAGCTCTTCACTTGCTGTTATTTATGTCCATATATTAATTTGCCTGTTAATATACGTATTTGTCAGCTGGGACCCCCCCTGCGGACCTCCATAGGATAAGCGGGTATAGCTAATGGATGGATGGATGGATATACTACGTATTTAACTCTGGCTGTGAAATTGCTATTCATGATAATACAACAATACCTCTCTCCGGGATCATATTAAACTTTTATGACAGGTTATATTGCTGCTAGAATTTGAATGAAACGCTGTATAACACCTTAACTAGTGTCCTTAATGTCACTTTAATCAAGGTTTTCTTTTACCCATTTCATCTTAGCGGTTCACAATTTTTTCGGACGGTTTTATCAGTTGTTAACACACTTGAGTGGCTCCGCCAGATTGGGAGGAACAACAGAGAAAGTGTTCTTTTCTGGACACAGAGAGTCATTTGGCTATAGCACCAATGTGCAGTGTTTATGGCAGAGATTCCATGGCGGTTGTCATCACTGATTGGTGCTGTCAGTGGTGATGTATGAGTGTGAAGGTGCATCTCTGACCTCAGATTAACAGTACATTAACCCTTTCCCTAGGCGAAGCCAGCGTGCCTCTTAAACCCCTGACCCCCGGTCCCCTCTCACCTCCACAGGGGGTCCCCAGTCACCGCTCTCCCCTCCAAACTCTGCAAGATGCCACATTGTGTTCCCTCTGGACTATTGTGTGCAGCGCTAAATTATGTGCCTTCTATGTCCCCCAGTTCTCATGCTTACTTCCAGGGAATGCCCATGGCTGCAGGGTTGGAGTTGTAGTGTCCAGTTTGAGTGTCATCCCAGAGGGGAGCTTGGCCACGAGCTGCAGGTAGCTTTCATGACTGCCTGGCAGGCCGGATCCCTCCACCAGTGTCCTGCTGCTAGAAATTTGTTGTCCCCCTCTGAGTGTCTTTTTTGGAGTGTCAACCGTGGGGCCCCTGATGGGAGATTTGTTGATATGATAACTCGATTAGGTTCCAGGATGGATGACATTTTGGCAGAGAGCCAGTCAGCAGCACCCAGAGAGGCACTGACTCGTCTCCTTAACCTCTCCTCAGGAGGCAACAATTAGTGGTGGTAATTGGTGAATTAGCAGTGTTGCCACATGTATTCTCTACTTCCTTCCCGCTCTCTTTGAGATGTGGGTGGACTACAAGCGAGCAGCTGAAGACTTGTGCAATCAGCACTTTCTGCAGGTAACAGTTCTGCCTCGGTGCATTAATTTCTTTGCATTTCATGGCATAATTTCTCCCACTATATGCGCCTTCTGAAAACACAAATGTTTTGTTGCTGAAGGGAAGGTTGGCCATAGGGATCGCCATTTATCATTGACGCCATTCTTTATGTGGCTTCCTGCCCGCAGTTCAGAAGAGTTAATTCTATTAATACGGCCATGGCCGGCATTTTGAAACCTGGCCTTTTTGTCTGAGAGATTTGCATCATAAAACTCAGTCCCACAGCTGAAGGCCCTCTAACATTTGTATGCTGTTGAAATGTTAAGATGGCAGTATACATTCACTTTTGAACAAGGCCGTTGCCTCGACAACAAGATGTCCCCATTGTCATCTCATGGAAATGTGTCATAACTGCACAATGTCAGTTTTTTACAGAATACAAAGGCGGAGTCTTGTGAGCGTTAGCTGTGTATAGGCGTTATCTTCAAGCTTTGTGTCCTGATGACAGGACGTGACTTTTACTTCAAAGGTGTGGCAGAAACATAAATATTTTTTTCTCGGTTATACAGCTGATAGAATTTCAGATTTGTCTCATGAAAAGCTGGAAAATTCTAACATGAATATCACTTTGGCCATAGTTTGTGTTTACCATTCACATAGTACGATCATATATAAATAACAACAATATCTGAGTCTGGATTCTAATCTGGATGATTACTCAAGATTAGCTACAGAAGATATGAAACTATGGCGTTTGGAATGGGTCCAGGTAGATAATTTCATTTCTAATTATTACAATAACTTTTGCAAATTTTGCCAGGAGGATGCAGAGAAGTAACTTCTAAATTGTCAGGCAAAAGTACAGACACAAGTGGTCAATTAATCATAACTGAAATGAAGTAAATCTGTACAATTATCTACTAACATCTGTAAATGCTTTCCTCTTCTTCAGGAAAAATTAAAGAGTTGTTTGTGTTTTGCATTTCTTTGAGAGACCAGAAAGATCATACAGGCCAATTCCAACTTAATTACCTCGCCTCATCTTCCACTCGGGTCTGTGGACCTTGTCGACTCTGGTGACCTCCGACCTGTCATGCACTGTGGGTTTAGCCTGACGTATTCAAGGTGTTACCATCTGTGCACCCCCCCCCCCCCAACTCTTGTCTCTCTCTGTGGACAAGTCCCCTGTGTCCAGGCCCACTGGGCTGGAAAAGTTGCTTACAGTGGACTGTTTGTTTGGCTTTGTAAACGTCTCAGCCCTGGAGAAAGGATGGAGAGAGAAGTAGCAGGGCTCCTGGAGGACACTTGTGCTGGGATTTCTCTTCTTTTTTTTTCTTCCCTTATTGGTTAACGGTGCTCCAGAGGGCTGTGATTCTCTGCACCAACCAGTTAACTTGTAACCCAGTGACCTCTGACTCTATATGTATCTAAACAGAACAATAGCTGTTTCCAAACTCTGTGTGTGTGTGTGTGTGCGTGTGTGCGTGTGTGTGTGTAGTATTGAGTATTAAGTATCAATCAAGTATTGATGTAGGTATGAAAGATGAGAGAAAGAAAAACTTTCTGAGAAAACCTTTAAGACAAATGAGTGATGAGGCTAATGTTGTGTTAAAGCATTATATCAAAACTCAGAACTGAGGTCATCTAATGGGTTTTAAATATGTTTCAGAATCCCAAGAGCGGTAGAGTTTTCTGAACGCACAGAGAAGCCTCGATTGATTACATTTCTAAAAGATGTAGTATGGAAATCATCAACATTTGTAACCGGATGAAGGTTTATCTTGTTTTAGCACCTAAAATGCATTTTAATATGTGAAGTGGCCTGAACAGGTATAATCACTTTTACATGGATGTATCTGGTCAGCTCTACGTCAGCTGCTGTCAGTGGTGGAAGAAGTATTCAGATCTTATACTTAGGTAGAAGTATAAAAACACTGCGATGCATGTAAAAGCCCTGAATGTACTCTAAAGTATCAAACATAAAATGCACTTGTTAACCGCATATTAAACAGTATATATGATATTATTGCATATATTTATACTGATGCAATAATGTTCAAGCAGCATACTGTTGTAGCTTGCTGAAGAGTAGCCATTTTGAACTACCGGTACTGTACTTTTTATATTGTAGGGTGGTTTCATCAAACATGTCAAATGAATTAATTTACAAACTAACTGTCAGAATAATCTAGTGGAGGGGACGTTTATAGTTGCATATAATGGAAGTACTCAAGTAAAGTAAGTCAGTACCTACAGTAAGTATAGTACTTAAGTAAATGTAGGCCTTCTTAGTGTGCGTGTGTGTGTGTGTGTGTGTGTGTGTGTGTGTGTGTGTGTGTGTGTTTAGCAGGGGTGCTTCAGGTGTGAGCGGGGCTGTCAAGCTTAGGGCCCTGTAGTCAGACGCGTTGGGCTAAGTGCACCTAATGATGATAAGATGATCTTGTGAAAGGTCGCAGAACTTAGAGCAACACCGCCAGCAAGTGTCTAAGTGCAAATCCACCACTGTCATTCATTTTCCAGTCATTTGCATGCCTGAAGTTTCCCAAAGCCCCCGCGGCATTCAATGTGTCAGCCAGCTGACGTATGACTGACGCTCGAGGTCGACTGTTAAATTGAGAACCATCGTTTGGAGGGAATTTCAGTGACCTCTGTGTGGTTTGAATCTGACGATCATTGCACAAATCAACATCTTAACCAGCTAAACCATGTCCCAAAGCTTTAACAGATGGCTCTGTGGTGTCCACACACACCCAGGACGTTCTCTGTGAGTGATGTGTCATGACACCGCAAACAAGATGAGTTGGCCCAGACACTTAGCACGCATCCAATGTACTCATATTCATCATATTCATCATTCCCTCTCCCAGAGCAACTTGTTTTCTTTTGACATGCAGATAGTGAGTGGATAGTTTGTTCCTCTCTGGCATTTATTGAGTGCACTGTGGTATTGATGATGTATTTCATAGCATGCAGTACATGATTGCTCTTGGGTGGCAGTACCAGGGACTTGGCATGGTTTTACTCAGAGCATCAGAGGGGACAAGAGAGAAATATCACTGTCAGTAGGAGGACACTGCCAACTAGTGGCCAAAGGCCTGCACACGCTTTCACTGCTGAAAAATAAAAGAATGTCTTATACAATCCTGCCATCTAAAGGTTATTTAACTGCTCGTGACATTGATGAAACTGAAGGAGCAGCCACTGTATATAAATATATATAATATATAAATGTAAATGTATATATAAATATTTGATTTTGAGGTATTTGAATAATTGCACAGTGGTCTACTCTCTGCAGTTTATAATCCTGTGTAACCCTTTATGGAGGGCATTGATGTCTGTGATAGTGATGTGTAATCAATGTAATGAAAATGTATACATAAAGAATATATATTTGTTGCATAAATGCATACAGAAACCATGTTTTTAAACAGGAAAACCAGACAGAAATATAAAAACCTGGTAAAGTACTCAAAACCTCATCTGTGCTAGTTCCTGCGACAGGTGTCTCCAGGATCACATTTTGCCATGATGAAACACACACAGACTTATAAGATAAAAAAAAACAATACCAGCGTCGCTGGTAATTAAACATTACTAAATGTCATTACTTTATGAGTGATGCAACATATGTGTGTACATAAGTGTTCATCACCCGGGCGGGATTTCAACTGTGTAAATTTGACAAACATTTCAGGAGAAATTATGTTTACTGTGACATACTGGAGTGTTAAAGAAAAACAAAGCAAAGAAAAACACATTCAAAAGCCCAAAACACTACAGCGAGGTTTCGAAAAGCAGTTATGTAAAGTCAATGTAATTTGTTAGCACACAAGTTGGAAGAAAAAGAACAGGTAACTTTGTCATGGCTGGTAACAAAAGTTTAAAAAAGATATGAATCAGTGCAGTAATAAGAAAACTGTGTTCACAAAAGTATACACAAGCTGTTAAATATGTAACAATGTCCCTCATACCAGAAAGAAACAAATTATCACCAGAGAAAGTTTAATATAACGTTACCATAGGAAGAACAACACAGAAAGGAATCTAGTAAACATATACAGAGCCCACAAGAGTAGAAGTAAAGAAAAGCGTGAAATACAAAACAGTCTAACTCAACAGCTTTTTAAAATGTTACATCATACACACATTAGGTGACAACTGTCAAAGGTTATCATAGTTTCCAGGAATATGCTCCCTCTATTATTATTCTTGCACTGAAGTGCCCTCTTGTGGAAGAACGCAGTAATTGCATGCACCTGCAATCACGTCAAAACATTCAGTGCAGTATTTAAAGTGAGGTGTTCATCATTTTAAACAATATATCCAGCACATGGATGCATTTCTCTCATGTTGCCTGGTGACGACAATGACTGCATTCCTTCATTTTTGAAAGCAAGAGAAGAAGAGACATCATTTTTGAAGTCCTGATGGTGACGAGTACTGACTTTGTCTTCATTTTACAAGGTGCTGCAGACGTTTGTTGATCATCACGCCATACTGCCATGTAAAAACTATTTTTTTTTAATAGTAAAGAGCGAGACCTACAGTATAAAAAAAAATAAAAATAATAATTTTTTTCACCTACTCCAGCTCTTTCTCATACACAAACACACACACAAATAGCAGCAATAATGTTATTAGCAAGCATCAATCAAATAATGAGCAAGATTATATCAAGGAATGTGATATGATCAGATTGGAATTGGGACGTTTTTCCTTATCCAAATCGAGGGTCCAAGGACAGAGAATGTCGAATGCTGTACAGATTGTAAAGCCCCTTGAGACAAATTTATGATTTGTGATATTGAGCTGTATAAAAAAAATCGTCTTGACTTTACTTGAGTAATTTCATAAGTTGTATAATACTTGTGCAAGCTTAGATAATAGTCACGTTAGCGTGTAAGGAAAACAGGAAAATTCCAACCCAGACACACTGCTCAGTAAACACTGTGGTGTTCTCATTTTCAGGGAATTCCCAGTTCATAAGTGTCACGACACTGTTGTCTGTAATAATCTTGTCTCAGTTTACAAAGACACAAGGATACATTCTTCACCCGTCCCAGTGAAGATAACTGTGGTATCATTATACAACCTCACTTCCAGTTCCAGCAGCTTCTTTATTTTGGGATTCAAGGCAATAAAACTAAGACATTTTAAAGTCTGTGTAGATTTTATATGTGTGTACTACGTAAAGTCACTATTATTCTTCATATCAGTGACATGAATCTGAGCTTGTGTTGTTGCTTTGCTGTGCATGCATATTATATTATTCTTCCACCTATTTGATGAATGTAAAACATTCAATGCGAGAAAATCTGTTTGTTTTTTTCTTTCAGAGTTTAGAAGGAAGATTAAAGGTGGATTTAAAAAATATATATTCTTTCGATGTTTCTTGCTCGTTTTCACTGTATCTTGTTCTCTCTTTATACTTCTTTCTTTTAATATTGAGTTACAACTACCAAACAGTGCTTGTCTTAAGTTTCATGAGAAGTTTTCTTAATATTAAGTATTCCAGATAAGTTGCGTAACATTTTAGTATGTTTTCCCACATGGGACCACCACTCCCCCGTGTCAGCCTTTGTGAAGGCTGAAATGTTATACTCATGGTTCCAGGTCTGGTCTATTGTGTGTTGTTTTAAACTAGGGCATGATAATGTTTCCTCCCAGAAACACCTTCTCCAGTGCTGCATTTGCCTTTTGTACTCACTATGACAAAGAGGACAGCTTGTTTTGGGGCTCTGCTGTTAAAAAGTTGGACCATAAGTAGTTTTGGTTACTTGCTTTTCTTACTGCTCCTTGGAAACGTATTCGTTGGTAAGCAATTTACACTTAAATAAAAAACGCATTGTAAAAAATCAATTACTCAACGATTCTAAACTTTTCTTTTTTTTGGTTGTTTGAGAGTGTTGCGTGCCACACTGACTTTATGTGATATTATAACGACAGTGGAACTTTTCTTGTAAGAATATCTATTATATTAATGTAATTTGCATTGTTTTTCACTAGTTTCTAAAAGTGCCACGATGACAATAAAGTGTGAAAGAGAAAATCCATTCAAAAATGCTGAACAGTCATCTGCAATCTATATATGTATATTTCTGGGTCGAACAAGACAAGTTGTTAAGACCTCCCAATTACTGCCAACTATGTAGCTACAGTATGTGTGGCCAAACTCTGCTTTGGCTGATATGGAACAATTTAACATCTCTCTAAGAAAGTTGTTCTTGAAGATGGAGATTACAAAATAAAGAGGAAGCACACAAGTTGGGATGTAGAAAAGTAGGAAAGGTTTATTTTATGACACTGCAATACTTGGACTGCAATGACTGAAACCACATCATGATATCTAAATGTGAATGTGTATTGTAGGGCAGGCTTTGTTCTTTAATAAAACTGCTTACCCTCACCTAAAAATAGATTGTACATCTTCACTGCTATATTCTTCTTGTCAGTGTGAAGCTTCACATTTCAAATCTCTAACGTTTCAAACGCGGCAGTTTTGCAATGAGCGAATATCAATACAATTATAGGATTAGAGATACTGCAGTGGAACGCCATTGGTTTAAACTCCACCACACAAATGTCTCAGGTTCTCGGGAGGAATCTGGGAGAGGAGCCGCCTCCAGGTCATCGGCGGCTCAACCACTGCTACAGCATTTCTTCACTACAGGTTATCTTTCTTTACTGGTTCCATCAGTGCAAATATTACATGTTTGACTTTATACCTGTATTAAAACCAAAATGTCATAATTAAATGCCCTGTCTTTTTGGTAATGTATCAACAGTCTTGCCAATGCCACTGCAGACTCCGCATGACACCAACATGACAGAAAACAGCGTCAGAAGAAGAAGAAGTTCTCCCTCTGCTGACTCTGAAGACTCTGTGTTGCCTCTAAAGTTTCTGACTGCCTCCCATCTTTCTTCTCTCAGAGATCTGGTGTCAGACAAGAAAATCACAGGTTGTGAGCTTTTTACCACACATTACATTTTTACATTACAGTTCATTTAGCAGACGCTTTTGTGCAAAGCGACTTACAATAAGTGCAAACAATCATGAGGATACGACTCCAAACAGAGAGAATCTTGCAAGTACATAAGCTTCAAATAGGTGAAATCATACAAGTTAGAACAATAGCTTCAAATAAGCCAAACCAAAGTAAGAGCAACAAAGAGAAACTATAGAATACAAATTCAACCATTAGCTTCAAATAAGCCAACCAAGTGTAAAAGTACAAGTACAATTTTTTTTTTTTTTTCATTTAATTTAATTTAATTTAATTTTTTATTCATTTATTTTTATTTATTTTATTTTTATTTATTTATTTTTTAAATTATTTTTTATTTTTTAAAATGTATTAACCGAGGTGCAGTCGAAACAGGTGGGTTTTCAGTCTGCGATGGAAAGTGTGAAGACTTTCAGCTGACCTGACATCCATGGGGAGCTCGTTCCACCATTTAGGGGCCAGGATAGCAAACACCTTCTCACTCAACTGAAAACAGCATGATGAAATACAGAAATGTTATCTGTGAACTGAAGATAGGACCGAGTACTATATGCAAACATGTTGTTTAGTTGTTTGATTCACTCTACTCTAGTGTGGGATGAGTATTGAGTAAAATAATCTGCACTGTTTAGCATTTAAAAAGGGGAATTCCACACTTGTATGTATCTACATCCTTTAGTTAATTAAACATTTTTAGTCAATTGAGAAAGATATCTGGTATCTGAGTCGTATCAGCTCTAGCAGTGATTAAATAACTTGTCAGCTGCACTCGATCAAAAGCATTGTTACTCAACTCTATAGATGGAAGATAGATGGCACCATAGTGAACTTTGTACAGCCTTCGTAGGCGGGGACAGAAATGTCACCCTGACAAAACGTTCAACCACAAGATGGCAGCAAAAGAGTAACTTTCACTGATCATTTGATCACTCAATGATCTTCTGTGGCTCTTTCGTTGAATTCCAATGATTGATCCCTAAAGGAAAGGACATTGTTTTGCTCTGTGTATGAAATGTGGTCTGTCTCGACTTCATAAGGCGTTGGATATACAGTATTGCCAAGTTGAAAGATTACTTTTTTTAAAGAAGATATTAATGAATTAGATGAAAAATAAAGCTAAAGGGAAATAATAGTGAACATCCTCAAATGACTGGTTGGTATCAGTTGTTTAATTAAAGACCGAAATCACCAATAAATCAGTCAATCCAATGTAATCCCAGGTCTGAATATAAGAAGTCAAAACAGTTGTTTGTGTCATTTCTTTTTGGCACATGCAATCTGAAACCATTTCGGTTGATGTCACTGATCAAACATGATAATGCCAATGTCAAGGCTTGTTTTTATAGTATCACTATAATGCAATTCATATGAGAACTTCACTTTTTTTGCAGTTCGTTTAGGTCTCTGTGTCTCTCTCACTGGTCCAAGTGACCCTCAGCTCCTCCATTCCATGAACAAAGAGGTCAGTAGGTTATCAATCACACCGAAATAACCTTTAAGACATAGAGATGTGTATTGTGTGCTTCAAATGGTTAAAAATGAAAAATGTATTATGATTGAGTGAGAGCTGCTACGGCTTTTCCTTGTGGTAAATGATCCAGCTTTTAATTTACACATATGACAGCGAAGCAGTTACCTCCGTCAGTCAGTTGGACTGTAATGGCATGATTAAGCAAGTGCACAACAAACACGATGGCCAGCTGATCAAAGTTCAGACAGTCTAAAGGTCAGAGGCCGAAACCTCTGTGTTGGCTTTGATCAGACTTTACGGATTAACATTTATTCATCAGTAAACAATGAGCCAATCCAGACTCAGAAGTCAAAGTTATTTCATTTAGAAGTTATTACATTTTCCATTCAGGAACTTCACATGAAGTGGCATTTCAGACTAACAGCACATTTTAATGAAAGAACAGGCATGGGTGGATTAGAGGATTAGAGTCTCAAGAACTCAACAGGCTGCTGATGTAGTGTAGGGTTTAAGGGTGGGAGGCATTTTTGATCTTAAGAAGTCAAGCGTCGCTGAAAACCATTTGAATAATTATGTCAAAAAAGCCAGTTAGTCAAGTGAACTCTTGTGTTGAAGTTTGTGCTTATGACTGTCGTCTCTTTGTTTCTTCTCTTCTTTGAGAAGCCAGCAATCTACAACATTGGCGGGAAGGCAGGACTCTTTTCGATGAGAATAGTGGGAATAAAGAGAGTGACCTTTGCACCCTGATTTCATCATCCACGGCCCATCCCACTGTTCCCATCCAATCACTTGGATCATTTATGAGTAATTCATTTTTAAAAATAAATATTCTTTCTTCTTGAAGCCCATGTTACTGTTGTTATATCATCAAGTCAAGTCAAGCATGTCATGTGCACAGTTAAAAACAAGTTTCCAATCCTTGAACTCTGAATGCAGTTTAAAAGGAAACACAAGCTGTAAAGAAATGAAAACAGGAAAATAAATAAAGAACACAATGATATGGTATTGTTTAATGTCAGTTTAATGTCAAATCACTGTGTTGCGTTTATCTATTATGGCTAAACTTCATTATCTTGGAACAAGGCTGCGTTACATGCGGTCGTTACAGTTGGCCCCGCCCACCAAACTGACCAGCCAATAGAAATGGACGCTGAGTCCTCGTACACTCTCCTTACTGGTGTTGTGGGTGACCGTGAGGACGTTATCCAGGGAGGTGGCAGTGAGTGGATTGACGGCTCATTGAAAAAAAAACAAAAAAAAAATCGGATTCCGCGCAGACGTAGTTGCGGAAGGATGGCAGCCTTCCTGGAGGACACGCTGGCCGAGGAGGAGAGGGAGTTTCAGAAGACTTTAGCGTCGATCGGAGGTAAAGAGAGGATTTATTTGGTGAGCGATGCCGGTAAAAGTAAAGAGGTGGACGGGGATGACCCTGGAATACTGCAGGAGTTCATCCGGGACATGTTTCAAAACTGCAGCCCGGCGAGCAGCAACGGACAGCCCCAAACTCCACCGCCAGGCAGCCACGGCGATACGGCAAGTGCAAACCCCATTTGCGGCAAGACCGAGACTAAAAGCAATGAAATACCTCTAATAGCGAGGCCCAAGGATTTGGATTTCAGTGCCTGTCCGGTGGGAGAGGACGGGGAGAAGGAGAAGCGGCCAACGCGCAATGGCAACGCTCAGAAAACAGCATGGAGGAGAGCAAACATTTACAGCCTAAAGCGAACTATAGACTCTCCTATCATCATATTCATCTTCAGACAGACATTTCTCAGCAAACGTTCCAACGAAATGTGCTTAAAAGAGACGTTGAAGGACGTAAAGGCACGCACGAAACGTGCCAGAATCGCCAGACCAGCTCTGATAGGATTAATACGCACCGGAGAGGAGAGCGCCGAGACGCATCAATGTGCGCAACTCCTGGAGCGTCTGATCCACTCTGTGTTCCACAAACAGTCACCAGAAACAATATGGGTCGGCTGTTTTATCCCGAGGACAGAGGACAAAATGCTCAGCATCAAGAAACACGTCTGCAAAGTCATATACTCTTCTCAAACAGCAGGTGTAATAACATACATTCTTCAAGTAGTTGTACACACGTATCAATCATGGCAAACATTATTTGCTGTGTATAGTATAATGTAAATCTGTTTTTCTGTGTTTGCCCAAACACATGGGTTCTTTGCTCAAGCACACGTCAGCAGAGCAGATTTCACATCATGAAGTTTGAACCGTGGTGTGTTTAGCCAGGGCACCATGCCGATTTGATGATGCATACAGTATTACATTGCCAAAATGATGAAAACATTTTAAGTGTTTAAAAACACTTTAAAAAAACGTTTTTAAAAACACCTTAAAGGGTAAGCCTACTGTACAGATATCACACAATCTTACAACTCATCTACATACTTATTACTCACAGGAAAATAGTAATATCTTTGGAAATGAATAATATAATTTAAAGAACCATAGAAGTGACTACAGTAATATGACGGGTATTATAGTGACATGGTAGATGCCTTTTAGCTTACTTATGATAACATCATGGTAAGCTCAGTAATGAGCACTGTAACAGTGTAAATTCCTTCTGGAATATTTGGCAAACACTGTAGTGATTTATGTTTGTGCACTCCACTATGAGGGTCAATCCACTACATTCACAAGACCACACATTTTTGCACCCATTTTTCTTCCCAGGCAGGGCTGCAAAGGCTCGGGAACAAAAGGAGCATTCATGAAACAATCAGGCCCTTAGATAAGCTGCCAATTTGTTAAACGCTTATTATTGCCTTTCAGATAATACCAGGGATAGAGGGAACCCGCTTTTCTGGCCATTCCAATGTTTGTTCTGGGCTCATAGAAGAGGCCAGACCAACAACTCTTCAACCGGCAGGCAAAGAGGTAGCAGTATCGTCCCAAAGTTCAGTTGGACTGAGATATACAGATTTTCATTCCCACGGGATCCTTTCAACTCTGTTCTTTTCTTCATATATTCTATACACCAACTTAGTCCTGTTTAGGGTCAACAGGGGACTGAAGGCCCAACCCAGATGGCTCTACACGGTCAAAAGGCATGGCTGCAGGTTGCCAGTCTATCAGAGGGCCAACACACACACAAGGAAATTAGCACATTCACTCTTCATGGGCTTGTCTTTGGGTCAGATTTCATGCAGTGATGATCTGATCAACAAATAGTCTCTAATAGAAAAAGCAGAAGAGACCTGTTTAGCCTCAATACCAGAAAAGGTGTGGCCACAAAATATCTTTTCATTTTGGTAAAATTGTCTTGCTTTTTTTCTTCTCAGAAGGTTAAGAAATATGTTGCTCTTACTTTCACTATCTGCCATCTTCAAGTGGTAATGTACAATTTATAAAAAATAAATGAAAAAAACCTTAATTCAGGAACTCAATGACAGAGATAAGCAGATAAGGCAGGTTGAAAGAAAATGTGGAATCTGTTATTTAGCCATGTCCCACTGCAGCCAAATTGTATCATATTCATTTCACAGTAAGTAACGATGTTTTTATTGTTTTTTTTTGTTAGGTGACACTGGAAGTAAAGAGGAAGGCATCCCTCTGAAAACCAGATCCTTGTCCGCTCATGTGGATGGAGGAGACAGCTGATGTCATGACACATGACACCACTGCAGACAATCCTACTGTGTTAACTGAGGAGAACAAGTTTGCGTCATGGTGTGACAAAGCCTTACTACATGTTACAGTTTTTCTTCAGAGTTCAATATTCTCATTGCTGAGCCAACATGATTCTTGTCCTGAAGCAATATGTTGCTTAATAGTTAAATCTGTTGCCATCTCGCTGATTTACACACCGTCTTTGATGTACAGTGTCATAAAGGGATTTACTGTGTACATTTGGTTTAGTCATATGAACCATATCACATCATTTAAAACCATTTTTTTAAGGCTTAGATAGAGATTTATCTGTCAGTACATGTTGAAACTGCAGTATGGCTAGACTACAGCAAACGTTTAGAGTCAATGTATTCCTTTTAACATGATGCATAGTCAAGTACAGGGCTGGCTTACCAACTGGCCCCAGAACTCAAATGCTCTTAAAAGGTCCAGGTTTATTGTGTGTCATCTGGAATATACATCACCAAAGCGCAACATCAACAGACATAATAAGGGCCTAAAATGTAAATGCAGCAATAGTTAAGCTTTTCATGTTCATTTTTTAGAAGTGTGCCTTAGATGATCGCTATTGGCAATTGCACTAACTACAATAAAATTGGATGAAACTATTTTTCACTTTTATGTATTTATGTAGGCTACTGGTCTGTACGTTCAAATAAATATGTAAATAAACATTTAATCTTGTGACATTCATTGTCTATTCTTTCAGACTAAAAGTAGGATATTGGGAGATTAGGTTGGCAACTGAGAATAATCTGTACTGCCACATATTTATTTATATTACTGACATGACAGCCCCATTGTATCTCTCTCATAAATCCTATGTTCATATTTATCATGTAAGAAATAGATGGCTTTATTATTCATATAGTCGGAATGTCATTTACCTTAATGATCACCAATTTTTTATATCTTCACCAAATCCTATTGACACGGCATGAGAAAAACATGTGTTTTCTAAACGAACTATGCAGAGACAGAAAGGCAAAAGAACTATAAAAAACTCAAGTTAGTAAAATACAGTTTCTCTTAAAAATGTTAACTTCCTCAATAACAATATATATATATATATATATATATATATATATATATATATATATTTTTAACAGCAAGTCAAGATTGGTACATAATACAGATAAATAAATAATAAAAAAATTAGATGCATATTATTAAAAATAAATATACTTAAGGCAATTACACTTGACCCAGAGCCAATAACAATGACACAAAGAAATAGAATACATTTAAAAACATTTATTCTTGTGCAAAACACCAGGTATTGTGATATATCATGACAATTATTTTGTATTAGCAGGTGTGTGTCAGCTAATATTGGTAAAGTAAAAAAATATTTATTTAATTTTCAAACCAAGTTAGTGAGGGTTTCTAATTTTTCTATTTGAATGAATGAATGTAATATTTACCCAGAAGTATGACGATTTTCCCCATAACCAAAGGAAAGGCAAAATAACTGATTCACGATAGACCACCTTCAGAAAAGCCAGTCCATAAATCGGATACTTTAAATTACTATATTTCAGTTATTGCTTTTAAATGTGATGTAAGCTTGTAAAACAGTATTATAACCTTGAGGTACTATGAATTGATACGGCCTACGAGGTTATAGTGGATTATAATATATGTATATGTGTTTTTTGATCAGGCGGAAAAGAGGCCAGCCAACCCGGAGGTCCTGTAGAAGGGGACTTGCGGCAACATTAGACCTTAGACAAAAAGAAGGTAGCAGCGTCTGCGTTTGTTCCCACTGTAGTGCATTTTCAGATACTACAAATCTTTTCTTTTCTTTATCTCCCCGAAATATCGCACGGAATTCCTCCGTCGATACAGGATTGTGGGGCTGAGGAGGGAATAAAGAGCCAATCATGATAACATCCGCCGGTAAGTCGTAGAAAAGGTTTTTATTTTGCTAGCCGCAACTTTAGCTAGCTGCCATTGATTTAGCTGAGTCACACAGCTAATGTAGCATTTGTCACTCAGCCGTTAACCGGTAATAGCTAATAAATCCACCAACGTGTTTTTTCAGCAGGGAAGAAACCTTTGTAATGTGTCTTTGGTATAACTGGGCAACAATTTTAATCGCTGTACTGCTGTTTTAAATATAGGAATTAGTAATAAGTTATTGTAACGTCAATGCTAACAGTCAAGTCATCACTACACTGGGATCTACTCTTCAGCTTTGAAAATAAGGTGTTCAAGTTCATGATTATATGTACAATAATGTTTTTTCATCTAGGCAAAAATTTCCCAAAGAAACACTTAATTGCACCCTATATATGTTTTCCTTTCTTACACCCCCACTGTCATTGTAGTTGTGCAAAACAGCTTCAGATGTCAACATCTACCGTGTTCTTTCTGATACGTTAGCTACCATGTGTTTTCTAGCATCTAAATGTGTTATCAGCTGTGGATATATAATTTACTGGTGTAACATGTAAGGCTAGTATTTGAATGATGCCTCTAATTTTTTTATTTTTAAAATGGGCAAACTCGTTATCAAGTGCACCTGACATCTTATGTCTTTTAATACATGATTATTGACAAATACTGTATCTGAACATGTAAGGCGAAAAGTACTAAACCCTCAGTTAGGTGTAAGATGTCATTCGTTCAACTTTTGTAATTCCCTAGACTTCATTAAAAATATATGGCTTGACTAGCTTGTTTTGTAAAAACATTTGATATATTAAATCCATTGATGGATGAAAAAGAAGGTATTTGAAATATAATAATCAAGCAATTACTTAATCAATTTTGTTTCTCTCTTCTTCTTTTTTTTTCTTTTCTTTTTAAAGCTGGAATTATTTCACTCCTTGATGAGGAAGAGCCACAGCTCAAGGTAAGAACTGGTTAGAGTGCCTGAATATGGCAAACTCATACAGGGATGATGTAATGTCATATCAAGTCAAACGTCTTTCAGAAGTATAGAGATTACATGCGAGTGTGTTTTTTACAAAGTTTTGAGAGCACACAGCTTTAGGACACTGCCCCCCCATGAATGTTTTCACAATGAGCCAGTAATAATGCATTCAAACACTCAAACACATTTTAAAATGTACTGTATGTCAGATTGAAGAGTGGCTCCTGGAGGTTTCTTTGGATGTGTGAAGTGTGGTATGACGTTCTCTCTGTACGGAAAAAGATATTTCATAATCATGTTTGTAGTCAGTTTTGTGAAGAGCTACCCTTTTTACATTTCTACAGTATTATACTTGAGTAATAATAACATTGAAGTTGACGCTCTATTGACTGCTACTTGAACTAGGAGTGTGACTCTTTTGGTATCTCACGATTCGATTTTGATTCTTGGGTTCACGATTTCGATCAAAATCATTTCTTGATTCAGTACATGGGCATGCTAATTTCAAAATTTACTCCAGTCCACTGTGTGCAACAACAAAAAAAAAGGTGGTGTGGAAAATTATGGCATGCAAGCGGATAAAGTGTGTATAAGATTATGGAGTTTTAATATTTGAACAAGTTATATCAACTGATTACAATAATGTAAACGCACAAAGACAAACCTAAGACAACAGGTAACATTTATTCATGCTAAACCTGCACAAATAAACACTTTTTTAGTAAAAAAAAGTGTTTATTTAGTATTTCTCAGTGACTTCAAGAATAACAAATTCAAGTTATACAAAAAATAAAAATGTTACCTGTTGCATAAATACAATTGGTAGGTTAGGCTAGCTGCCTTTTTTTTTATTATTTAGAAACTTGACAATTTCAAAAATACTTTGAACTACTTTCCCTTATTGTGTAAGATTGTTTTCCATCAGTAGAAATATATCTAGGTTCTTTTTGTAGAAAAAAAAAAAGTTTCTAGAAAAGGAAAAACTTTCTAAAAATCGGTTTTAGGAAGTTGTGAATAAATTCTTACATGAATGAATTTCTTTCCCACAGCCCTACCCTAAACACAGTTTCCTTCATGAACCCAAACCATGGAATATATTTAAACTAGGCTGACTCTCATATAATGACACAATTGCAGGGTGATAAAAGTTAACATGAAACTGGTATGTAAAGTATGTGTCTTCAACATCTCTGTTTCACTTGCAGGAGTTTGCTCTGCAGAAGCTAAATGCCATTGTGAATGACTTCTGGGCTGAGATTTCCGGATCTGTAGATAAAATGTAAGTACTACTGCTTTGACACTATAACCGACATAAGAATGGTATGTTAGGCAGCCATAAACTTCAGCTCTTAGTTTTATTCTGTCCATGTCTGCAGTAGGGAGAAAGATTAACATTAACTCAAAGTGTTGACGCACTAGATGCAGACGAAATGTAGCAGTTCAGTGTGCCTCATTATCCCAGGTAGCGTACTGAATATTCTTCCAGCGTGTGTAATTGAGTAGAGGGTTATTTAAGCCGATATCTACATCCTTATATAGATGTGTGAATGTATATTCATGAGTTACACAAAGAGATGTCTTTGAGGTCATATTTTTCAGTCTTGTGGTCTATTTAACCATCTGTTGTCTACTCACAGCGAGGTCTTGTATGAGGATGAGACGTTTCGGAGCAGAGCGTTTGCTGCCCTGGTGGCCTCTAAGGTTTTCTACCACCTCGGAGCCTTTGAGGAATCTCTGAACTATGCTCTCGGTGCTGGAGATCTCTTCAACGTTACAGATGAGTCAGAATATGTGGAGACCATCATTGGTGAGTGATCAAACAAAAGCACTTGATGACATTTACCTCACATATCTGCCTCTTTAGTGATCTTTTGACATGTCTGTTGTTTGGATGCTGCTTGAAAGTGCGAAATAAATAACTTGTTATTGTTATAAAAAACAAATGTTATAGCGCCAGCATACAAACCTACCAAGGCTTTCTGGGGGTAAAAGCCAGTACATTACATATGGCATACGAACTACGTCATTTCATTTTGGGAGTAGAATTGGTCCCCTGTATTCATCCTTTTTTTGTGTTTTGCTTATAGCCAAATGCATCGACCACTACACCAAGCTGCGGGTGGAGAATGCCGAGCTGCCAGAGGACGAGGAGAAGAAAAGCATCGACCCCCGCCTTGAGGGCATTGTCAACAAGATGTTCCTGCGTTGCCTAGACGATCACAAGTACAAGCAGGCCATTGGCATCGCCCTGGAGACCAGGCGGCTTGACATGTTTGAGAAGACCATCTTGGAATCGGTCAGTTATTGTCTTTCAAAATTATGAATGAGATTAGTTTGAAATATCCACTGCTAGCTTTAATGCTAACCAGAATAGCCCTAAATCTTGTACAAGAGTCTAGAATACTTTGCATGATAAAGCCCCAAAGATTACGAGAATCATCTCATTCATATATAGTTAATGTTTGTTTTGTTAATGACGAGGAAGAAAAAAAACAAGTTAATAATTGTTACTTTTGTCTTTCTCCTCTCATGCAGAATGATGTGAGTGGCCTCCTTGCTTACAGCCTGAAGGTGTGCATGTCCCTGATGCAGAACAAGAAGTTCCGCAACGAGGTGCTGAGGGTGCTGGTCAAGCTCTACATGAACTTGGAGAAGCCTGATTTCATCAATGTCTGTCAGGTAACGACCAAATCCTCAAAACACTTTATGCATCATCTTGCGGAGCAAACCCCTCAGTGTAAATATAATTAATATGTTCAGTCACTATTTAGTATAACATTTTTGATTTGTATTTTCTCCATCACAAACTGATTTGTAAGGATACTGTTAGGGGACAGTTTCCTTGTGTTTTAGAATTTGCAGTTATCAATATTTTTGATGTTTTGGTTCCTTTTCAACTAGTAATTCAGCCCTAATTTTTTGTCTGGGAATTTTAACATGTTCTTTTACACTTACTTTAATTTGCTTACTTATTCGATAGCTTGCAGTGTTTCATTTTAGATTACATTTTCCAAAAACGGTCGTCGGAAACCTAAAAATCCGCCTCTTATCATTTTTTTTTTCCTCCTCACCTCTCTAGTGCCTGATATTCCTGGATGACCCGCAGGCTGTTAGTGACATCTTGGAAAAGCTAGTGAAGGAGGACAACCTGCTGATGGCCTATCAGATCTGCTTTGACCTGTATGAGAGTGCCAGCCAGCAGTTCCTCTCCTCCGTCATCCAGAACTTGCGCACTGTGGGAACACCTATCCCTGCCGTCCCTGGCTCTACAAATACAGGCACTGTGCCCACTCCAGACAAAGACAGGTGGGCGAGAGAAGAAAATAAGGACACACTAATACCTAAACTGAATGTGTCTTGGCTCATGTTCACAAAGGCCTAGGGATTTTCACTGCTAATGGTTCTAATTTAAGCTTTAGAAAATCTCTGTTTAGACTTTCTTCGTGGTTGTTAGGAAAATAACCAAGAGCTCAATCTTTTCCAAGAATGACAGGAAAAGATTTATCTAAGTCTTTTAAATCCTTGAGTGTAATTATTTTAATAATTGTTTCTTTGGCGCTATGTAGAAATTTCATTTACAAGTACACAAGTTCAGAATATTTAGGAGCCCTATGAACTTTGTTCTGTGGTGCGCATTTGTTTTTATACCTGCTAAAAATAACTAAAGAAGTTAACATGCAAGTTTGAATAAACTTGATTATACACATACATCTTATGGCCTTCAGGCAATAACATTGAATGTATGGGAGACCTGGGGCGACAAACTGAAGTACATAGACTTGTAATCAAATGATCAAGCATTGACTGAAAAACATTTTTTTTTTGTGTTACAGTGACGCAATGGAGACGGATGAAAAGGCGGGCAGCTCCCCTGCTGGAAAGCCGGTAGAAACGGTACGCTCTTTGGATTGTATTGTACTGCAGCTCTTTTTTTCCACCCATACCATGTCCTTTTAATTTTTCCATGTTTAAATAGAGCAATTTTGATTTGGTTGACATATCACCATATTGCTTCTTTGTGTTTTTGTAGAAAGATGAGCCCAAAGACCAGAACGCCAAGATGATCAAAATCCTAAGCGGGGAGATGGCCATTGAGCTTCACTTGCAGTTCCTAATTCGAAATAACAACACAGATCTAATGATCCTTAAAAACACAAAGGTAAGGAAGGCATGCAACAAGATGACTGGCTTAGAGAACACAAATGAATACACTTTTGTTTACATGGTCAGATGAACTACAACTTTGTCCTGAGATGTTTTTGTTTTTTTCTCTGTCACTCCAGGATGCAGTCCGAAATTCAGTGTGCCACACAGCCACAGTAATAGCCAACTCTTTCATGCACACGGGAACCACAAGCGACCAGTTCCTCAGGTAATTGTGCTGGCCGAACGGAAACGTATATTTCATAGATTGCACAACTTACTTACTCCAAGTTGCATTTCAATACATTTTTTGTTTGACCCTTTTGTAGAGAAAACTTAGAATGGCTTGCAAGAGCCACCAACTGGGCAAAGTTCACAGCCACAGCAAGTCTGGGTGTCATCCACAAGGTAGGTTTATGTCCTTAATGATTATAATAAAAAGACAATCAAAAAAACATTTTATTACAGTTTTTTCTTTGAACGTGACATGCTGTGTTTTTCAGGGTCACGAGAAGGAGGCTCTCCAGTTAATGGCCACCTACTTGCCCAAAGACACCTCCCCTGGCTCGGCCTACCAGGAAGGAGGAGGCTTGTACGCTCTGGGACTTATTCATGCCAACCATGGCGGAGACATTATTGACTACCTGCTCAGTCAGCTCAAGAACGCCAGTAATGATGTGAGTTTTTAGACATTTACTTGGACTGCTGGTTCTTTTTCAATTCTATACTAGAATGTGACTCACGAAATGATTGCTAAAAAAAAGGGAATCATCTGTTTTGAACTAAGTCATCTAATGAGACCATTTATGTCTATGAAAAGTGTATTTCTTTCGAATCAAAAGCCTCAGCTAGCAGTGTGTAGACAAGACCAGCAGCTAGTTTTAGTCGCTGTGTCGGTTGATTTTAATTTATGTTTCAGTGTTTCATCTCATGTTCTGTTTTCTTCTTCTGTTTCACAGATTGTCCGTCATGGTGGCGCCCTTGGCCTTGGCTTGGCTGCATTGGGAACAGCCAGACAGGATGTTTACGACCTCCTCAAGTCCAACCTATACCAGGATGATGCCGTTACTGGTGTGTAGGCCTTGGACAAAATGTATTTCTGGATTGCAATATGGTGAAACAGTTTTTGGTCCTCACCACTCTGCTTACTAAACACAACCTTTTTGACAAAAAAAACAAAACAATCTATCATTGGTATTTTTACTTCCTGCTTGTTAGCTAATAGATTTGGATAACATTTTGATTTCAGTTGCACAGAAATAATAAAACTTATGAATATTAATATATCTGATATGCAGTACTGTTAAATATGAATTTGTACTGTACACTGTTAAACATCTGTTGAAAACAAAACAAGTCATGCTGACAATATCACGTAACCCCTCAGGTGAAGCTGCAGGCTTAGCCCTGGGTCTGGTCATGCTGGGCTCTAAGTCAGCCCAGGCCATCGAGGACATGGTAGGCTATGCTCAGGAGACGCAGCACGAGAAGATCTTGCGTGGTTTGGCTGTGGGAATTGCCATGGTCATGTACGGACGCATGGAGGAGGCTGATGCCCTCATTGAAAGCCTCTGCAGAGACAAGGTACGGCTGAAAAGCCATGGGAAAGCATGGCATGAGATTCGAGTCGTTTTATTTTCCACCGATAAAGGTTGCAGTACTTTGGGTTTGGTGCAGCTTATGCATAGTAACACAATGCATATGTCTTGACACAATCTTTTTTTAATCCTTGGAGAGAAAGAAGTTGGGAGGGTATTTATGAATATAATAAAAGAGAAATAAAGGTCCTAATAGGTCCTTGCGCTCCATAAACCCTGCAGATAAAACATGCAGTTCAAATGTTTAACGTACTGAGTCCTGTATGTCCTCCTACAACCCAGAGTTGTGTGTATTTCATGTCTATGTTGGTTGTATTTGTATATCAAGACACAAAGTCTCAAAGCTTTGCTTTCCTTCACTGTCTATGATAGGACCCCATTCTGCGGCGCTCTGGTATGTACACAGTGGGCATGGCCTACTGCGGCTCCGGGAACAACAAGGCAATCCGACGCCTGCTACATGTCGCTGTAAGTGTTTTCTGCATGGCCCTCTTCACAACACATTATTTCACAGAGGGGAAGACGAGTTTATCATTTTGGCAGTGAAGCATTAAACACCTTTAGTTCAATACTGTGATTGTGATTTATTTAAAAAATCCATACTAAGTTCTATTGGGAGTGAAGTATTTAGTCCGAGCTAAAACCATAAGATTCAGCTTTAACATGACACGTCAGTTTTCCTGTTTGTGCCTGAATTTCTGTGGGGGCTAACTTTGCAAAACTTTAACAAGGAGAAGCACAAGATTATGACGTGATGGATTTATGTATATTCCATTCATTGTGCTTTCAGTGCTAATGCAACATACTTCAGGAGTGTGAACAAATCGCTGTCCTGTAGGTGGCACCTTATACAAGCTAAAATGATTAGATGGTGTGATAGTGCAGCATATTCCTCACACTACATGAGGGAGCTAAATCATTAAAGTTAATTGCAAGACTTGATGAGTCTCTGTATCGGCTTAGGTTATTTAACTTTTTTTGCTTCTCCTAATTAAGGTGAGTGACGTGAATGATGACGTCAGAAGGGCTGCTGTCGAGTCCATTGGCTTCATCTTGTTCAGGTAAGGACCAGACTGAATTACTCGAGCTCTGAACATGGTTTAGTTTCTATACACGCACCATCACATGCTCTCTGGAGCCTCATGGTCTTGAAAAGAAAAGGGGGGAAAAAAATTCTGTAGAAAAATATTTTTATATTTGGCTATAGAAAGTATTGTTTGGTGGTGTACTGAAGCTCGGGTGTACTGACACCAGTATCAAAATGTTTTGAACTGTAGCAAGCCCGTAGAGAAAACTGTAATTAGACCTGATTTACCTGAAATAGACTCCATTGTACAATATTCAGTGTAATCTCCTACTTTGGCTGATGTGTTTATCGCAAATATGACACTGAAATATTTTTACTGTTTCCTGCTTTCCAAAGAAAATATAACTCTTAAACAAACTCATTTGTCCTTATTTGATAAGGACCTGTAAAAACATTGGCATGTTTAAAACAAATGAGGATAATGCGTGCAGCACTGCTTTTTTATGGACCAATATAATCCCATTGTGTTATTTAGAAATGGAGCTTTTTTAAAAAAAAAAAAAAAAAAGTATTCTTTCCCTGGGTCACCCTCCTCTTTAGTTTGGTACTGCAGACAAGATGTAGTTTGACATTTCTCTATGGTGTGATGGGAACATTCAGATGCACTGTTGTCTGGGATTGTATATATCTTCATGGAAGGTATTCCTGTGTCAGAGAAAGCTGGACCTACTTGTCCCTGTCACTCACACATTTTCTTTCCTGGCTATTTATAGGGATTCATCACTCATGAACCAACATGAATTTAACCATCACAGACTAGAGCAGTGTTAAACAGAGCGCCTAGCCAGTGCACAAATATCAGGGTGTTAATTTTAAGCCCAAAAAAGGGTATGTGTGATTTTCTGAGTGATCAAATGGCCGCGAGATACACTTTGTGTAAATCTTAACTGTTTAGAAAGCTTCTGAACCTGAACAATTCAATTGGCCTCCTTTTCTACAACTTCTTCATGGCACAAGCAGGGATAACTCCCTCCACTCCACAAACATGTACACTAGCTCACAAGAATGGCCGTTATAGGTTTACATGTCTTAAGTCTCTGCTATTTTTTACAAAATCAACAGTTTCTGTTCGTTAACAAAGACACCGGGCCGCTCTTGGCAATAATAAAACTGTGACGCACTCTAAGCTTGCATACCAAAGCTCATATTTCTTGCCACATTGATCAAACACTGTTTATATTTTGTTAACTAAGTTTCCTTTTGGCTGTTGGAACTATTATGTATTTGGATGTCTGCAGTGTTCATGCTTATAAAACTGCTGTTCATGAGCATAAAGGGACTGTGAAAAAAAATAGTGCAGAGTACACTGTCCCAGTTTTCCAACTTGCTCATATTCCGTTATTTGCTGATCTGTTGAGGCTGTCTAATATACAGTATTTATTTGGTTGTACTGGTTCATGATGAAGACATTTTTATTTGCCAATTAAATAAAGTAGCAAAAGAGTGTAAACATCGACAGTAAAATAACATAAATACTTAGAATTGGTGCAGTTTTCTTTCAGTTCAGCAACATGTGAAATATTTGTGTTAAACACATTTAGGTTTCTATTTGATATGAAATGTTGTTCTTTATTATATACAGTCTTTTATTTGGAAACCTTCTAACATGTCAAAACATCAGGCTGCAATACACATACAAGAGTGCTTCTCAAAGGTCCAGCGAATACAATAAGTATCTTTTCAAGAGTGCAAATTTTGTGTCTGTTGCAGAAAAGATTTGAAAAGTAGAGTTGTTTGTCTTAACAAAATATAAGCATGTGGTCTGAGATGGTTTACAGCATATTCAGATAGCCCAAGTTGAAAGGATCAGCATAGGAATAGATTGTATACTGCATTCACAGAGAGTTTCCAGGTTATCATTGTCTTCATTCCTCCCATCTTTGTCGACCCTGTGACCTTTCATAGATGACATCTTCCTGTGTTCTCTTATTTTAGTTGACCTGTTACAGGTCATCTCAAGGTTTTATAACATTTGAAAACGCAAACTCTCTTCTGGTACGCTATGAACGATCTTGCTGTCTTTGAGAATTCACATTATTAATTTGGCCTTTCTAAAAGGCCAAGTGAGAAGTATTTTGACCATATATATTCACATATATAACAGGAGTTTGACGTATGGATTTAATGTGTCTCAAATGATCATAATTGAAAATATTGCCTAAATTGGCATTTGTTAAAAATATATTACTGTTGTAAACAAATCATCAGACAGCAACAAGTTCGATTTTGTTGTGCAGTGTACAGTAAGCACTGGTGTTGAGAGATTTGTAAATCAAATTTAAAGTCAGCTCATTCAGAATCACACATTTTGAATAGTTGTTGTGGGGTTAGCTTTTATCTTTTAAAGAGATAAACATTGGCACCATAAATCTGATTCATTTCAAGTGCTCCTTTTTAATTCAATGAATTTGTCTGCTATCGCTATACACAGCTAACTTTTTCCTCCTGCTTACCACCTTCATTTTCGTTCAGAAGCATTGTGTCTAACACGACACCACTGAGCGACTGAACAGCTGCTTGCCGGCACCTCAGTGGACTTTGGTAGCTAACTGCTCCAATGCCATTCTTCATTCCCCGCTTCATGAAGAGTTTAGAGTTTTCTGCCATTGAAGATCGGAATGAAATCCGTGTACAGTTCCGATCTGCATTTGACACCCTTGGGTGCCTTCCTGGCCCATGACTAGCAGAGGTTTCGTAATTACAGGTGATGTAACGCGTGAACGCTTGCCTGAACGTTTTGTTGAATAGGGTGTAGACCAACGGGTTGATGCCTGATGACACATAACCCACCCAAACAAAGATCTCCATGAGATGGGCAATTACATGAACATCACAGCTGGTGCATAACACCGAGGTGATATTAGTGATGAAGAAAGGGCACCACATGACTACAAACAGGAGGAAGACGATGCCAAGCACTTTTGAGGCGCGCTGCTCATTGCTCAGAGTCTGCATTGACTTCTTGCCCATTGTTGACATTCTCCGAAACGACATTTCATCTTCTGTAGGAGAGTTTGTTGTGCCTGTATATGTTTTGTCTTGCATCCTGGGAAGTCTGAGGTCCAGCATGTTAAATTGATCAGCTTGAGGTGCAGTCGCAGTCTGTTCTCTTTGAAAAACTGTGGAGACTGCCAGGTAGCTAAAACGCTGAGTCACCTTTGACCTGAGCAAATAAACTTTTTTGCGCAACACCCGGACAGTAAGAAGGTAGATGACCATCATGATGGTCAGAGGGATGAAGAATGCCGCCAAGGAGCCAAACATGATAAACTCCCGGAAGGTGTCTGTTTTCAGCAGGCATGTGTGGTTACTGTTGAAGGTGACGTTGTTGGGAAGATGGTTGTTCTTAAGCCCCTTAATCGGAATTGGGATTGCGATACCTGGAAAATGACAAGAAAGGTTAGTATTGGCAAATATCTATTTATTTGTTTTGCTTTTGATGTTTTTAACATCAACTACAGTAGTAGTGGTTCCTTTTCATCTCAGGGAAGGACATTCCTGTGTTATTTTTTTCATTTCATGTGTATTATAGTAGTGAAAATGAACAAAAGATTCATATTTGGTTAAAGGAGTGTCAGGAATAATCAACCTTGTTTGTTTTTAAACAAACTGTAAGGCTGAAATGATTAGCAGATCTACAAGACCACAACAATTGTGACTCTTGCTTTGGATGCACAAGCCATATTGCCCTTTGGACAAACTCCAGTTTCTCATAAAAATGTGACTGGCTTAGAACATGGGTCTATAAACCAGGTCTGCCATGTATATTATGTAAAGAAATCAGACCATTCTTGAGAAATAACTTACTCAAAATAAAGACTACTGCAAAGTTGTAAAAGTTAAGGAAATCTGAATTGATATGCTTACAAATGGATATGAGCCACACCAGTGCAATCTTCACCATCGCTTTGGCTCTGGATTTGTATTGGCTGTGTTGGATAGGCTTCTTGATGGCAATGTAGCGATCCAGTGAAATGGCGCATAGGTGCATGATGGATGCGGTAGAAAACAGCACATCCAGGAACAGCCAAATGGGGCAAAGGGACTCCGGAAGAGGCCAGCCAGAGTCTAAAGAGAAGGAAATTGGTTCAGTGAGACAGTAAGCTGTTGTCTTGCAGTTATTGTTTTTATTATTAATTGCACACCACATATCTGTAGTAGTAGTATCTCTATAATTAGTAACTCCCTATAATGTACTCGTGTGGTTTAACCAATTTTCATTCCAAAAGAAAATTGGTATTGCAGACCACCAGTTACGGGAGGTGTACCACAATGGCAAGGATAAGAAGTAGCAGTCATGCAAAAGATTGGTATTTGTTTATCTCTGTGAGGAATGACTTTACTGGAAAAAAGGAGGGTTCACTGACTGTTTATGGAGCTAAAAGCTCATTATGTAGATGTGCTGGAGACTATGCTCAACAGTAGTGTTTATTTTCAGTTCTAGTCCTGAAATTGGCAAGTAATTGTTCTGGCTTTTGTCCTGTAACCCATTAACGTTGCAAAAAAATGTTGTTGGAAATATTCTTCTACATAATTTTTTCTTTTGTTGTGCCTCCCTCGCCCTCCTTTGCACCACTTGGAATTATTGAGTCATAGTTTTTGATTAGGTTTCATCTGGAAGGCTTATTCATTGACAAATACTTCTCTCGTTCTCAAAGTATATCCTCTGTACGTGTTTTATGAAGTGTTTAGTCCCATGCCAAATTCAATAAACAGAGTAGCATGCAAGGTCCAAGTAGCTGTACAATGGAACATATTTTTATTGTGTTTAATTGAATTAAGAAACTTGAATAAGTAAATGTTGGTGATCCTTCTGCAATTGGCCTCCACTAGGTATTTGTGTTTTGCATTGTGTATTTGAGCAGTAAGAAATGAAAAACGGCAATGAAGCTTGATTGCTTTTATTTTTATGTTTTGCTTGTGAAAATGTTCTTGTTCAAATGCCAGCTTATATAAATTGTTTTACGGAGGGTAATGGATGTCCAGCAGTTTCTGGTTACACAAGGCTGTCTTTAGTACCTTGCATAGGAATTCATCTTATTATGTTGTTTTTCTTACATTTGTTGTTTAGGAATAACAAAACCTATCCGCTCCATTATTTATTTGTCTATTTTTGGTCATTTTTTGTAATGTTGTCACCTAGCACAACTTTAGGTGGGTACAAGTCAATATTGTTATATTATAGACGGTGCAAGCTTTTTAAAAGTTCAGTTAATTATCAAAGAAAAACATTCCATTTATTCTTATGCTACCAAGATATGTCAGTTTGCTAAAAACATTAGAGAATATAAAAAAAGAAAAAACTAAGTGGCTCGTGTTTAATCAACCAGAACTCATTGCTGTATAAGAATATAGCACAGTACAAAAAAAATCATCTGACCCACAGCTCTTAAAAGAAAAGAGGGAAGAAAATGGAGAGGCAGAGAAAATGTATATTTAAAATGGCTTGTAGAGATTTAAACTGACTCAGTCAGCAGTGTAGTGTATTGAGAGATGATGCCTTGCAGATGCAGCACTTAGGAGAGCAACACCAAATCATCCGTCTTTTAAAAAAAAAAAAAAGGGAAAAAATCTTCAATATTTTGTCATGCAGTCCTATATTTAAAATTTACAGCAGTGTCTGGTCACACAGCTCACATTTTAAACAAGCGGATCTCTTACATTTTTCAAGGCGTTCACTGTATGCTTTTACCTCATCTGCCCAGCAGATGTAGAAAATGACTTGACAGTCCTTACAGGTGTAACTCTAATCCAGTCCCATTCTTGTCTTGCTTTTTGAGGTTTACATTGAAGTTCTTTTTGTTCATCTGTGATGTGAAAACATCAGATTTTTGCACACAGCCAGATAAAGTAAAAGCTGGAAGGAGTTAGTCACACTGGACTGCAGTAGAGGTGGTTATACCAGCGTCTGATTTTAAAAGTAGTTTGGTCAACTTCATAGACATTCAGTGTTAGAGCAGCAAACGGGCGTGAGTCACACGCCATGCCTTGCCCCGTTGTGCTGCCCCCTATTCCATATTCTCTATTTTCATCAGTTAGTTTTGTTGTGAGGTCAATATTTTGGGACTCTGTTCCTGCTTTGCCCTGTTTACAATGACGCAGCTTAAAAAAAAAAAAGTGCAGGGATACGACTGGGGTCTTCTCTACTGGCAACTCAAATAAGTTTCTTTTAAAGGGAGCATCCTAAAGTACAAGTAGCAGAATACAATCGCTTTCAAAATGTTACATTGTTCATTAACACATTTTTTAATTTATTTTTTTTACATCAAACTCGACCAACCCCCAACAATGAAATTGGTGTATTTTGAATAAAGCTGTACTTTCGTCAGTCACACGGACATGCACTTGTCCATGCTTGAATGCTTTCCCACCTGAAGTGCATTGGTCCTCAGCCTAAGGATTATAACTTTTTATCAAGGTGTGTCACACAATGAGTGCCAAAATTATGATCTGACTCATTATCCTCCAGTTAAATTAATGTGGAATAATAGCTAAGCCATAGCTCTGTATTTTGCACTTGGAGAAGAGTCTAAATTCTACACCGCTTTATTTACACGGCACTGTCACTGGAATTAAAATAAAACGTTTTTTGTTTCTGTGGGTAATGATCCCTCAGTCCAAGCTGTGCTACTGCTACCATAGCACTGCCAGAGGAAGTAGCATGTTTATTGTCCATTATCTTTTGTTATATTTAATGTAGAATAATTTGTTTAGTGAAGATCGTATCTAGTGTTGCTGACAAACTATTTTTATCCCCTTTGCTACCCGAGAAGTATGCTGGTCTGTTTTCCTTTTGCAAATTAGTAAGGCTAAGAAAAGGTTAAATAAAAAAATTCCAGTGAAATGGGGGACTTTGTGAAATGTTGGAAACTGTTTATGCCACAACACCACAGACGTACACTCTTACACTCACTTTAAAATATTATTGTCTCAACCTTTTTGTTTGTAATGGTTTGCTGTTTTTAAATAGGTCTTTTAGGGTAATGTCATTTATCATTTAGGTTTACATTTCGTCAGAACGTTATCAAGGAATTGAACTAGGCATTGAGCAAGGACGTGTTTCTGCCGGTAGTGTCATGTATTTATTGTTTTTGTATTGCACAGGTTTGTTTCAAAGATAAGACAGGTTTTCAAACACAAGGCCCCACGCTAAACTTACTGTAGAGAACAGTGACGAGGGCAATGGGCATCACTAGGAGTCCCACCAACAGATCAGCCACAGCAAGCGACATCAGAAAGTAGTTGGTGGCATTCTGCAGCTTTCTTTCAAGTGACACAGCAAGAATGACCAGGATGTTTCCTCCAATAGTGGGGATGATGACCATGACAATAAGCAGGGCAGCCCATTTCAGCTGAACCCCAGGCGCTTCTCCTGACAGTGAGCTGTTAGCCTCGAGTGGAGCAGCGACTGCTTGAGACATGGTGCTGCAGAGATTACAGCAGGCCTTAGCGTGGGTCGGGGCTCTGATCTTTCTGGTGTTGGACACTCGGTCAGCATGGTCACTGCGTCCTACAGGCAAGGACACAGGGTAGGGCTGGACAGCTCAGGGTCAGTGCACAGGATTCTTCATCCCTTGCGAACTGTACAAGAAAAGGAGTAGCCCAAAATCGGTAGAGAAGCCACTGCTTCGAGAGGACAAAAACAAAAAAACAGGTCCGCACAACGAAGTCCAATGCTGGCAATAATCCCAACACGATTAGTACTTCCGCAATAAGATGTCAGTGGGGGTCCTCACTTTCCCAGGCAGTTGATGCTCTTTTAATCCACTGCGGCCACTTAAAAGAACAAACGGGTCTGTTAAAGGAATAGCAATGCTTCTTTTTTTTTTTTTTTTTTGTCGTCTGAATGATGGTATAATAATGAGACATTTATCGTAACAAATGAAGGTCTTTACCATAATGTAGAAACGGGTTGGAAAATATGAGGAACATACCTTATATGCCTTTTCAATTTCTGTTATTCTGTAGTTTACTTTAACTATAAACAGTTTAAAGAGTGTAAATGGTCTTGTATAACATTTCCATATATATACATTCACACTTTTTTGTTAAAAAAAAAAAAAAATGCAAACATTGTTTTTAATCAAACAAATTTTCAATTGTCTTTCAATGTATGAAAACAGGACAGATATAAAAATAAAAAATGTGAAAACCTCCTTCATGAGGCTTTAGATGAAAGCTACACGGCTTGTCTCACTCTGTACTTAAGTCTACAAAGATGTACAAACAAATGGATGTGAAGTCTATTACACACACACAATCAAACTTTATCTATATAAATGCGTTATCATGATTTTTCTAAAGTGTCTTACCTGCTCCTGAAGGTAGCATCTGTTGTACATTTAAGTTCCTCGTTGACGTTTCAACTCCATGAGTATTTTTCTGAGCCGCTGCGTCTTAACTTTCCAACACTAATGCTATATTTTATCCCGAGAGAACTGTGCAGCTTAACGCCCAATGCATTTCAATCTTTGCACACCTCTCAGTTTAAATATATTTGTTAAACTCTCCTATCTCATCTTTATATTTCCATCCTCCCCAAATAAGAACATGACAGAGAATGCCCTCCCTCAGCGGTAAAACCTAAATCTGTCTCTGTCTGAAGCAGTCCATGATGTGGAATTTGTTTTGCTTCCACATGTTGGAGGAACCCCCAGTCTTGCTTCGCATCAGCTACCGCGATCACAGGTTTAAAACTTTCAGATGTTGCGGCTCCTCTGCCTCTCTCCCATTCCCACTCGATGCCTCTTGTTCACAGCCAGTGATCAGCCCGCACTCCCGTCTTGTTCGCTCTCTCACTCTTCCCCTCCCTCCCCTCCGTCTTGCCCGTGAGTCAGACTCTGTACAAAACAGATGAATGTCTTTGTACTGGCAGTATGCCAGTGGTTCTGGGAGGTAATTTCCCTCAACACAGCCGTCCCACTGTTTATATTTGTCACTTTCTGTTCTCTCCTCCATCTGAAGCAAGCTAGTAGTGGGGGATCTAGTAGTAGTGTATGGGGAGAAGCCCTTTGTGTGGTAAGGTGCTTGAAAACTGTACTTGTACCCTACTGCTTTTATTTCGTCCTCTGTGAGCTCCCAGTTTCAGGCTGGGGAAGTAATTTAAATGCCTATCCTATTTTCTTCTAGGTGACTACTTTTGTAATTTAGACCATATTTGTTTTTTTGTCTTTGATCTTTCTGCCTTACTAAGTGAGTGTGTTTTCACTCAGTGTGCACTCAATGTGTTGCTTTTAAAAGCAGATGCTAGATGTAGAAATAAAAGATCCTTGGAGTTTACAGTAACCAGATGATTCTTCACAAGAAAATGTGTGAAATACAGCCAGTAACCCCCCCCACTTGGATCTGTGTACCCTTACGTCTCCCAGTAAAGAGCAGTCCATAGACCAAATGTTTTAGCTGAAACTAATTTGTGTATAGTGTCAATACCTCCATAAGATACTCTGTACTGTATGGGCTCCTATTGGTCACCCTTTTAAAAAAATAAAAAAATAAATTTAAATAAAAGAAGAGAAAAATCTTAGTTTATCTTAAAAAGTTTAGTCTCTTCAGTCCCAGGTGTGGTCTTGTACTGTAACTCCTAACATGTGTCAGAAGAAAGCAAGTGCATGTCTAATTTGTGATAGCTGGTGTTAACAAGCAGACCCAGTGTGATTACTGGGGAAAATCTGAGGTCACCCAGCCAACCCCTACAGTCTTTTTCTCATTATCTACAAAATACTTTCTTGATGTATTTTGGTTTATGATGCAAGGAACAGCTAAAGGGTTGCTACGAGCCGTATTCGGACTTCTGCTCACACCACATCAAATGCATGCCACACAGGCACATTTTTTTTTAAATGATATCCAATCTTGCTGACTTGGTTTGCAACCTCAGTTGTCTACACATTTCGCACACTTTGAAACTGCTGTAGCAATCAGCAGTTATTGTTCTTAAGAAACTTTTATCCGTATTAGGTTGTTTTTATGTTATTTGTTCTCTTGGAAGTTTGCAAATGAATTAAAACAACAAATTCCCTTGGTGCAACTCGCAGCTTCTCTCGTTTCCCTTTTGCCAGACATTGGTTGATTTTATATTAAAATGTTTTTATTGAGTTTAAGTGACTATGAAAGCCATGGAGCCTCTTGGCTTGTTTAATACAACATTGTCCAGGTACTTTCACAATATAGTCGGGTGACAGGTTGTAACAGACAGGATACAAGCTAATGAGATCTGCTCTTTTACAATGCGAGTGCATTACTAACTGCCACAATCACATTTCATGTGGCAAAATCAATCTATAATCTGTTTAGCTAAGCTGTATTCCTGCTTTTATCGCTGACCTTTCCATGTGTGCGTTACTTCCCAGGACATCGCCTGGGACCTGCAGACAGGGAGTTATTAAGTTGCAGCTGTATCAGCCTCCGTCACTCACCATAATAAATGTGAGGCGAGCACATATAATCATACAGTCCATTAACCAGTCGAGGTAAAGCCTGGTGCATTTTTGTAACCTTTTAAAGTAAATAGTTCTGATTTGGCTCATGGTCCTAAAGCATATATTCTGTATAAGGGTCTGAGTACAGGAGCGACACTGTGCACTGCTGAAGGGTTCATTGTCTTCACGTTTCCAAAGAACAAATACAGATTTTATTAGATTCAATCCACGGCAGGCTGAAGGTGTTTGCAAGCCGCTGCAAGCTTTACAAGTAATGTGTTTTTATTATCTCTTCTCCTCATCGCTTTGATTTTCAAAAGTAGTTCATTCTGAGGGTTTTAAGTCCATTGCACATTATGAGGATATTTAAGTTAGGCTTGAAATTCAGACGTCATTGCTTCACTGCCTTTTCAGACTAAACAAATGCTGGATATTGATTTCTTCTTTCCATCTGAGTTCGTCCATTTTGCTGAATTAGCTCATCTTTAATTCTGAAAAGGTTGGAAAGGCTTTTGATTCAACTATTTGAAAAAGTTTTAGTCCCTTATCGATTTCAAAACTTATCCTGAATTGGGTAAAAAAAAAAAAAGAAATACAAAAAAACCTTCATCGTTTGCACCCAAGTATGGATTGAAGGGCATAATCAGACTACCGGAATAGAATAAACTCTATCCCAGTTGGTGAAATTTAAAAGGTGATCTACCAATGATTGCCATTTTTAATCATAATCCTCATGTAGTGTTTGAGCTGAGCTTCTAAATCTAAACAGACCAATGGAGATTATACTTCGAAAACATGCCACTACAGTATATCAATGCACAGGACTAAACACAAAGTCCAGAGACTCCTATGCTCATTTTAGACATTTCCAGGACTGTATTGAGGCTATTTATTGGTTCAAATCAGATGGAGGCTTAACCAAAATCATAGTATTCTCTTTCACCCCTCTTTTTTTGTACATTGTACATTTAGGCAGTGTTGTTAATGGTGTGTGGAATGGAGACAGAGGGACTCGGACATCTTGGCCACCTTCTATACTTTCACGCATTATTGACGGGACAATAAAATGTAGCTGTAGTTCTCGCAATAATGTATTTTGTTTTTACTATTTACTAGCTAAGATTTTTATTGGACTAAACCAAATAAAAGTTCAAACACAGCAAGGTATGAAAAGCTCGTGTTTGCTAAAGCTGTCATGCTAAAAGTTCTTTTTAATTTTGCTTATGAAGTGACAAATGTATTAAGAATATTGTTATCAGTATTTTTTTAGTATTCATGTTTTCGTATTCATCAGTATGCATTTTCCGTTTTAATTGCTTGACGTTGTGTCATAAGTCAAATACACAAACTAAAACCAGCTGTTTTAGAAGCTGAGGGCCAATCACAGCCAAGAGATTTAGCCTCCTTTTTTTTTTTTTTTTTTTTTTTTTTTTTGGGATCAATGAGCTTTTAGTTCTGTTTAAGAAACTACGGCATCCTCTTGAAGTGAAGTGTGAATTGAAGACGGTTGATGCAATGTGACATTTTCGTGAGGTTATGGAAAGTCAAACCAGAGAGTTGTGCTGCTCATTAGATGCTGGCTTCTTCACTGGACCTACTAAACTCTTTGTTCTTATCTTTTCTCATTTTTAATGATAATAGCTTGTAATTACAACATGACTGATTCACTCCCAATGGCTGTTTGAGACAGACCAAACCTTTTCCGTGAAATTGACGAACTGAGTAATCTCAACAACCGGCTCACTTGTAAGGCCCAGGCAGCGCTGCTGTTATCAACATACTTTGTCAGAAAACATTGTTGGTTATAAAATGGATCACTTTACCCTTTTGCATGTCTTTTCTCCTTTTTTTTATTTCAATTTAAGTACCTCTGTTTTTTTTTCTTACTATAATCTCATAATCTTGGATATTTCAATTGAATGATATTTAGTTTTTTGTAATGAACAATTTAAACAATAACTATAGACGGCTCCTTTGCACATTTTTAACTAACATCCCTCAATGTTTACTTGATTTTGCAAAGAAATGTTTTATACAGAGCAAGAAGTGGGGAAAAAAGCACGTATTTTCAATTTAAACCTTAAGTAAAGAATGATTTGGCTCAGTCATGTATATTCTTCCTATTCCACAAAAACACCATTGGCAGAAAATAAATTAGGACTTATTACTTTTCAGAGACATAAATCAAAGCCTCACATTTCATATCCATGCCTTTTCACTTTTCTTTCTCTCTTCTTTCTACACTTTGTTTAATAACAGTGAACCAATAGATCTGAGGGTGAATGCACCCGTGGCATCAAAATGTCTAAATGGTATTTGTCCTTGGCCCTTTGTGCCATGTTGTACAAAAAGCACCACATCGATGCAAATGCCAGCTTTTTGAAAGATGGTCCAAATAAGCATTCCCATCATAGTCATCTCAAGATAACTACTATGGTTATGGTTTATGTGGCTATTTTGCTCAAGGCCTCAAAGCGGCTTATACAGTATGTTTATACATATATGGAGCAAATCGCCTCATTCATCACTTAAGTGGAGCTTTTAGTCTTAATATTAATGCAATGAGCATAGTTTTAAAAAAAAAAAGGGGGAAAAAAAGAAGAAGAAGAAAAAGAGCCTCCTGCACACAGTGCCAAAGCCAAACAATAGTTGTGATTTATCTGAAATTGATCTGAAATTGACATTTATTCCTACACAGTGCTGTAATATTTCATTAGAAAAAGAAAACATATTTTTTAATCATAACCCAATGTATCTGTGCTGGATGTGTTTTTCTTTTTATAGTTCTGTATAATGACTACAGCGGGTGTGACGAAGTTTTGCTCTTGTCCTCAACTCTGTCGTTTTTTAAATGGTTCACTTCAAGTGCCTTTTTTTGACTCACTCTTAATTTCTCTCTCTGTCTCTCTTCAGGACCCCTGAGCAGTGTCCCAGCGTGGTGTCACTTTTGTCAGAGAGCTACAACCCTCATGTGCGTTGTGGGGCCGCCATGGCCCTGGGCATCTGCTGTGCTGGGACGGGCAACAAGGTGAGCGTCTCCTCCTTCATTTGTCTTTTTCTCTCATGGTGTTGAACTGCTGTTAATATAACTCAACAGTGTTTCAATAGCACTGATGTATAGGAAAGGTGGGAAAATCTATAATAGCCTGTCTCAAAATAAAGGCATCTGTCTCCCTTTGGTTGAGCTAAATAAAGGCGCGGTGACCATTTGAGAATTTACGATGTCTATCCTCCAGCTCTCTTAAACGTGCTTAACATAAGGTTGAACTGTATTGACCACGCCTAACATAAATTTACCACACAAATGGGTTCAGACCTTTTTTTGCAGTTCCAAGATGAAAATAATGAGTTATTAATTAATGCGATGTCTGCACGAGAGCATGCTCCTGTTGGAATCGGTGCTCGTAACTAGAATTAATATTCCTCGTAAGGCTGCGTACAGGAAAAGTTTGGATCACCTTTTTTCCTCCACAAAGGCCCCATTGGCCCTGCTGTCATCATTGATCCTACATGCTTTTTTTTTTTTTTTGTGCCACTGATGCAAAGACTCCACAGAGGGTTTTTCCTTTAAAACAGCCAATTGATGGCTCTTTTGTGATGCTTATCGTAGATGATCGAGTACATCCTCACTTTCTGTAGCCGCTGCAGAAGTTGAAGAAAAAAGGTTACCTTACCTTACTTTTCAGATGTAATGATGCCACCAGAACAAATGTTGTTTTGTTAAAATTCATTATATGTAATACTATTGCTCAAAAGACAAGCTCTTATTATTCTAAGAAGATCTAACAAGACTGTCATCTTTATTTGAACGTCATCTGCTTCAAGACAATTTTCAAATCATACCAGTGTGATCCAAGGCCTAAGTGCTTCAACTACTACCTTAATTACTGTATAAATAGTTTGAAGCTTAAAGAAAGCAGCTATTGTACTTACATTGCCATTTGCTTCAATTTCAGTGGAGGGGTTAGCACTGAGAAGCTCATAAATTGTGGAAAGTTCTTGGTAGATTTGCTAATAAAATAGTCCAACTTGGCTCACAGTCACCAGGCTGTAACATGCCATTGCGTTTGGGTCAATGAAGTCCGAAAAGGAGAGTGAAGAAGACAGAAGTGGGGGGGTGCTGCCAGTTCCTGAGTTGTCTAACTATGTGGGCTGATCTGTCTCAGGTGCCATAGCCGAAGCAGAGTCATGGCTCATTGCATCCTGAGCCCTGAAGCACCAAAGTGAATGTTTTGAACTCGATCAGGACGAGGCATGCTACAGAGCTGATCAGCTCCAAAGCGCCACTGCTTGGTTTTTCCAGAGTAAGACCTCGAGCACATTAGGTCCTTAGTGAGAATAATGATGTTGTAGCAAGAGAAGTGGGTCACCTATCCGCCATCATGTATACACCTTGGGCTTTGGATATTTTTACTTTTATACGTAAAAGAAAAAAAGTGCACAGGAAAGCTGTTTAGATCTTTTCTGTAATGGGTTTGTTTATGCTGATTTTGTACCATAATGAACATCTTGAATACTGTCCAGCTTGTTTAGTGAATTGGATGGAAGCATTGTTCTCCAAAAACCAACCATCATTTCAGAATACTGTCATATGATACACTTTCATAAATAAGTATGAAAATGGAAATGATGTCGTGGTATAGCGTGTTCTGCGCTGTTCCATTTATTTACACAAAGTTCTAGCCAGTTTTTAACTGTACTGAATTGAATGTAATTTAAAGTTCAACTCACGCTCGGGCACAAGCCTGAAGAAAACAGTCCACCACTGTACGTGGATTAAGAGGATCTTAACCAGCCACATTATGTGTCTTCCTGCTCTGCTGATTGAGCCTGACAGTAAATACCCTCAATTAAACCCCTCGACAACCTATCAGGAACAGGATGTGGTCGACTGGTGTTGGCTTTACACCCTGACTTATCGTCCCTGTACATGGCTGTCTCAGCCAGCTGAGCCGAGTGCACGGATGAAACATGGTTTATTTTACCGCCACTGTCATCATCCTAGTTTGTTTCTCTTTCCTCTGCGGAGCTGACTCCTCCTTCGGAGTCTGGTGGTGTGGGTTACAGCCATTACTGCTCAGCTGAGAACAGAAGAGAGTTCAGAAATAAGAGGTGGTTCACCCTCATTTTTACATGATCGTGATCATGGAAGAAAACTGGGCTTGCCATAGCTGTTACTCCGTTCTCCTGTGCAACCAGATATAGATGACACTAATCTCATTAATGTGTGTGGTCTGGCTTCCTCTGTTGATAATCCCTTTTCCTGTATTCAACCAAACAAAAGTGTTCCTGTTGCACTCATCTGCTCTGTTGGGAATGGCAAAATATATAAAATGTGTTGGAGTGAAAACATCAAATAGTCAGTGTCATGTCCACTTCGACAGGATTAAAAGAGGTCATTATTCCATCTTTTTTATAAAGCTATACTAAACAAATACCCTTGCAAATGAGCCTTGCAATTAGTTTAAGCCAGTAGAGCTGCAACTGACGATTCTTTGTCTATAAAATGTCAAAATATAGGGGAAAATGTCCATCCCAGTTTCTCAAAGTCCAAGGTGATGTCTTAAAATGTTTTGTTTTCTCAGTCCAAAACCAAAAGATATTCAGTTTATTATGATATAAAGCAGAGAAAAGTAGGAAATCTTTATATTTAAGCGGCTGAAATTGAATCGTAAAGTACATTTTCCATGAAAATAATTACTACCAGATTAATGGATTATCAAAATAGTTGCCGATTATTCTTCTGTTCATTGACTAATGGATTAGTCGACTAATCGTTGTAGCTCTATTAGCCAGTCCATCATTTTTTTTCTTTTACTTAATTTAGCTTAGCTACCTTCCTATAGCAAAATCATGTCCCCCTTGATGTGTTTGTGAGCGAAACAAATATTTGTGAATTTGACTCTAGACTACAGACTAAACTAGAGACGGCGCTCCCTTTTTTTACAACATTGTTTCTAGTGCGGAACCTTCAAAAAAAGATCGAGATTAATTGCTGGCTTGAAGTAAATTATAAAGTGAATTAAATTCTAAACATACACCTGCCCATTGAAATTGTGGCCAATTTTTAAATTGCCTCATCTGTCTAGAAAACAAGAAGCTCTCCTTCTTGCAGCAATGTTTTTTGGTCCCAATTTTCTTTAAGGCTGCAAACTAAACACTGCAGAGTGAGCAGTCCTGAAAGATGGATTTCTTTTTCAATTCCCCCTAAAGGAGCTGGTCTTTACCCCATTTTGAAATACGTACTGTACATGGGAAAATCTTTTAATTTCAAAATGAAGTGTGCATTCAGTAAAAGGTTATTTACAAACTGCACAACCCTCTGTTATTCCTTTTATCTCCGCAGGAGGCCATCAATCTGCTTGAGCCCATGACCAATGACCCGGTAAATTATGTAAGACAGGGCGCCCTCATTGCCTCTGCCCTCATCATGATCCAGCAGTCCGAAGTCACCTGTCCCAAGGTAAGCTCCAAGTGTTTGTTTTTCCTTTTTTTTTTTTTTTTATCAAGACCTGTTTGATCACTTCTCAGTTATCATGAATGAAATGGGTTTATAGCCAGCAGCTAGAACAGCCTGGATCAAAGTTTTGGTCTAGAGACCTTAAAAATTGACATTTTCCAGACCAGAACAATTGCTAACTCAAGAATGACGACAAAGAAAAGGTGAAAAGGGAAACTTGACCAAAAGCAGAAAGCATTAAAACTGTTAAGAAGAAATCTGTGTCATCGAAGACTGTAGAGTGACTAGTCCTGGCATAACTGCACACACTCACCCTTGGAGCACCTCATACTTTGTCATAGACAGTTAAGATTTGCCAGACACATTTTCAAAGACTCCTCATCTGCACAGCAACAGTCCTTAAAGCTCAAGGCGGTATGCAGGATTGTGCAAGCGGCAGTTTTTTCAAACAGTGGAATGTCAGGAGGTATTACATCCATGACTGTTAATTTCAAAGTCCCACTCTTTGTAATTTCCAGCTGTGCTTCACACTTGTAGGCAGACGTATTAGACGTCTAGTTTTAGGATGGTAAATTGGCTGCTAACTACCTATCCGTGTTTATTTAGTTTCACTGTTGTTATCAAGATATGCTGTTAGTGCCGGGACTCCCACAGGTACTACACCCTCCTCAGGGGCGTGGCAATGCTGATGTGGCCTTGTTGTGAATATTTTGCTGACAGAGTGCCAGTTTGAATGTGGCTGTCACAGGCTGTAATGCAATTTCTCAAACGTATACCTCCCCTTTTTATTTGGAGAGGCTCTAACAAGGAGTCACAGCCTTGCCAAAAACAAATGCAACCGCACAGCCTCTTTCAAAGCATGGGGGGATTCTAGGTTTACTGAAAGGCTTGTTTGTACAGTTGTGCTGCACAGTGTTCGCCAGAGTCAAGGTTAAAACTGAGTATTTTTTTTTTAAAGATTGAAATGTTGCTAGTTAGCAGCCATACAACCATGTTTATTTTTTTGAATGATGTATCTAAAACATGTGCTTCACAAGCACTTGACTCCGACATAGAGATGCAATATTTTTTCAGAGCTGCAACCATTAGTTGACCCATCGACTATTCAATTTCACACAAAAATGATGTGTTGTACATTAACATATTTTCCTTCCCTCGCTATTTTAGGTGAACCAGTTCCGGCAGCTTTATGCGAAGGTGATAAACGACAAGCATGACGATGTTATGGCCAAGTTTGGAGCAATCCTGGCCCAGGGGATCCTCGATGCAGGTTAGTCTCCAAACAGATGTGCACAAGACATATTTACCTGTTTATACAGGCCGGTAGTTGGAAATGTAGTCTGTTAACTGGAAAGACACCAGCTTGATCTTGTCTGCAGGCAATGGGTTTTTCCATGTCGGTCACTGAGCAAGAGATCAAACCGGTCTGTGGTCCCACCTGCCTCTGTGCCCTCACCTCTCCGGGGGACACAAAAAGACCCACATTCTTAATTGCACTTTAAAACAAGTGAACTGCTCTAACTGTAATGTGGGTTTATGGTTTTGTGTGTGTCGTAATTACGCTCTACCAAATGCATAGTAACCACCTTTTGATTGACCACCCGTGCACCGTGTTTCTGGAACAGATCACGCTAAGGTGCATCAGCGCCTGGCGTTCCTACCTCAGGTCCGCTCTCAGCCATATGGCCTGTTGGTCTCCCCCTGGTGATTACTGTTTGTCTGATGGTCTCTGTGTTTGTGTGTCTGTGCGGGTGTTTGTGGACACAAGCATAAAGCATGTGTTTATGTGTGTGAGGTCCTAGAGAGCTGCACCTCATCACTTGGAGAGCTACACAATCGCATACACATGTATACACAAACCCTCAATGAAGGCAGAAATCCGATTTCTTGCACCAACATAAAACCCTGTGTGCTAAGCAAGAAAGAAACCAGCTCTGTTTACACTCTGCTGTCTAAATACACTATCAGGTGTTGCAACTTACACAAAGTGAAGCCTATCTCAAGTATTTGCTTCGTTTCTTGAAAGGAGAAGTGCAGCTTATGTGTTTTTGAGATGTTGTGACACATGAACGTTTTTCATCAGTCCTAAATGCCTCTTGATTAACTCCGCCCCTCCTGCAGCACGACTGGATGGTTATTTTTGTTCTGCGCAGATTAGCCATCTTGATGACAGACATGACCTCAATCATATATGAAATCTAAAAAACATTAACCGTAATAAACTCTGCAAACATGCCCAGATGACCCTGCGTGAGACCATCCAGACAATACCCTGAGCACCGGTTTCATTTTTCATCCAGCAGACGCACTCCCCCTCCAATTCAATGTGTATCTTACAGTTTAAACACATTCATGCAGGAAACACACCACTCCTGTTTGAATGTCAGACATGCTCAAGTTTGTGCGGCGTGAATGTTTTAGTATTCTGGTTCTTCTAAGGTGGTTGTCATTTTTGAGGTGCACGGGTAATCGTATTTAATTTGACGGGCGGAAGCGATTAGAGCTCAGTTTCATGATCGCTGGCGCTCATTACGCAGGAAATGTCAGTCTCTTGTGCTCGTTCTCTCACCCCTACATGTTCAGCCTCCATTTACAGACTTTCCCTCACTAATTGAGACGGTCCATTAATTAGCTTCATTTTGTGTTTTCTCTCTCATTCATGTAACGAAACATGTCCTACCTTCCTGTTTCACTGGATGTGCTTGTTTCAAAGCGACACAGCCAGCAGGTTGATTGTTGATATTGTAATCCAACACTTTTTTTTCTTTTTTTTTTCTTTTTTTGGGAGGAATTACTCCTAACCCTGTGCCTCCCTCACCAACTCCTTGGAATGAAAATTGGCCCACCAAACTGAGAGTTGGCAAAAACAGCAGGTTAGGGGGGACCTGCTAGTCAAGTGCTCTTGACCTCTTCTTAAGTTTTTAAGAGACTCTTAAGCACCCAGTTGTGGTGCAGCAAGCGGACCTTGTGACTCATTCTGGCCCACGTTCAATCCGTGGGACTGGTTTGGTTTCAACACCGGTTTGAATGTCAAGACAAGACAAGATCTGTTTTTAAATCATCCGAGAGGCGTCAGAAAAGAGTGGGTGCATAACAAAAAGACAGCAGATGATTTAACTGGTATTGTCTAGGCAGATCAGATTTTTAGTTGGAAGGGCTACTCCTTAGTAACCTAGCCCTTTATGAGGGAAAGTTTTTCCTTTCATCCCTATACAAATGACAGATTCATCCTGGTTGCCTCCTCCCGTCTGTTCCTCCCCCTCCCTATGTCTTTCTTTCTACGGTCCCTCCCGGAAAGGCCAAGGGCGGTCTCTTACTCTTTGGTACTGCTCCAAGGAGCACCCTTGACCCCTGTCCATCACCTCTTTTTCTTTCTTTTTTTTTATACAAACTGACATGGTTTCTATTTGGCAGAGCACACACTTTCACCAAGAGTGACAATAGAAAGGATTAAACCCTTAACCCCCAGTGATGCACGTGGAGTACAAAAATCCTCAAATAGAAACACTAAAAATGAGCTCTATATAATCTATAATTAAACACAGCTGGCAAAGGCATCTGTTATTTTTGGGACGGCTGACTCCCTTCTTGTGATGTAAATCAATTATTTTTAATCTCCTGTGTAACTCGTATGTAATGATAATGACTTCATTTTAAAATTTTTAAATGCAGGATGCTGTAGACAATGCATTCCTGGGTTTAATTGTCCCTGTAATATAAATCTTTGCCGTGGGATCAACAGATCAGACAGATTGACGCCAAAAGACGACCTTGTCAGGGTGGTGACCATCCTGGTCTGTACCCTCATTACTTTCCTACTCCATCTTATGATTCTTTTGACAAGAGTCTTTTTTTTTTTTTTGGGCTTTTGCTTCCTTTTCATTGATGGTACAGAATGAGATATGCAAGGGGAGAAAGATACAGCTAAGGGGCCACAGGTTGGATTCAAACCCTGGGCCGCTCAGCAATGACTCAGCCTTTGCATATGGGTCGCCCACTCTACCAGGTGAGCTTCCGGGGCACCCTGCCAAGTGTCTTTTAATAAATCAATGCAGTGGTGATAAATGTGTGCAGGAATTACCTTTTCTTTTCTTTGAAATTGGATCTCCGGGGGATTTTGTTCTCTGCACCACAAAGGAGACGAAGCAAGTGGTGTGTGTGTGTGTGTGTGTGTTGCCTTCTATTCTTCTTGTGCCAAGTTGACATGGGTTTGTTTTACAATCAGTGATCAGCATTAAACTGTTAAAATGCAAGGTTTATGTATGTTAAGTGCCGTTGGCGCTAATCATTGGATTCTCATAGCAGTGGTTTCACTCGCAACTCTCATGTGACCAAAATTGAATAGTTATGGAATCTTCTGCTCAGCAGCTAGCACTTTTCTACCATTATGTACCCGGGGACACCTACGGCTGGCTTGATGTTCGCTCAGCATGCATGCTCTTTTTCAACCCCGTCTTGATTCACATTTTATACAAAATTCTATCACCATCAGTTGGTACATAATGCGGCAGAAATGCAATAGCATTATCACAAGCTGTATGACTTCTAGTCTCTCGTCTCAGCAGGTTTATGTGGGGGAAAAAAGCATGCAAATAAAACAAGGCAATATAGGATTGGTGCTGTAGCTTTGACTAAAATATACGCTTTTATCTGTGTTAAAATGACATTTTAATAACATAAATTTTAGTGAGGAATGAACAATCTCGTGTAGATCTGTGCCGTAATACTGAAACCCTCTCTGCCTTCTGTTCAGGTGGACGCAATGTGACCATCTCTCTGCAGTCCAGGACGGGGCACACTCACATGCCGTCATTGGTCGGCCTGCTGGTCTTCACCCAGTTCTGGTTTTGGTTCCCCCTCTCCCACTTCCTGTCACTGGCCTTCACACCAACCGCTATAATCGGCCTCAACAAGGACCTCAAGGTACTGAAGTGACTAGACTTGCGGCGATTGGTGTTGGTTTGTGTAAGCAACCGTAGAACGTGACCTTTTTTCCAACACTGTTATAAAAACAGATGTATTTACAAAAAAAATAAACGTATTCAAGGTAAATTTATTGACATTCTGCAACACAGGGTTGCATAACGAAATGCAGTTGTAGTCCATTTATGCTACACAAGAAAAACAGTAGAGCGGTTTTGTGGTGCAATTTTTTTTAAATGTTGCATTAGGAGGAGTGTAAACAGCAGCAACAAAGACAATGGTGAATTCTCTGGGCAAACCATATGGCCGGCATCTTAACATTAAAAATCAGGGAAACATTGTCCATCCACTTTTAAATTTGAGCACCAAGCATCACTGATGTAAACAACAGAGTCCCCCTCCCCTCGTCCCACCGGAGTCTGCCTTTCAGATCTTCAAAACATTAAGAAAAACTGGCATAAAATGCAGAAATTAAATGACAGCACTCAGCAAAGGCAAACCTCTTTTAACATGCATTTGTGTGGATTATCCTGCATATACATTTCCAATGTAGCAATGATTTAAAATATAATGTAGTTGATTTTATATTTTACACATATTTTTTTGTGTTAATGATGAAATATAATTGACCTGGAGGAGAAAAGTATGGCTGCTAAATTTGTATTTGGCACTGCGTTTGGTTTGAAAATATTTAGATTCTTGCCTTGGTAACGACTGTCACCAGCAGTCTATCCATAACGAGGCCCTCCTGATTGTGGGCTTGTTCTCGCACACGGATGCCAAGGGATCACTGTGACATATTGAGGTCTTAAACAGACGTTGGATGGGCATTATCTCTCCATTGCTAACCAAATCAACAGCACCTGACACAAGGGACACTTGCACACTTTTTGTGTTTTGTGCATCCCCAGCTTTACTCGACACTGGAGAATATACTTTGCGTAAAGCCCCAAATAATACACAGGGGATAGAGTGCAGAGGGGCGGCTGCGCCCTGCCAAGACTCGTCAGCACCTGTTTAACTACACAGCACGAGTCTTCACAGACTTCTACTCTCACCGCTAGACAAAGAACATCCTCTTCATTTACAAGTTGTTCTTCTTTTTCTTTTTTTTTTAGCAATAAACCTGTAGTGTTAACTTTAAAGAGAACACAAGAGAAGTCGCCTCATTTGCTTCTCTTTCTGCCTCCATACTGCAGTGAATGAAGTGTGGTAATAAGAAAAAATAAGTCGTCCACGCTCCCCCCGGTCACATTTTGTGCTGCTCTGTTGGCCCATAGGGACTGTTAAGTCATTTAGTTTCAGAACACTGTTGTAATTTGAAGGCTCACACTAAACAGAAGGCACCTGGTGCTGCTCTGGCAGGAGATCATCTTTTACATTTGTCTAGGTAAAGTTGACAAGAGTACTTCTTCATTTTTACTTAAGGTTAAGCCTGCAGCTACTAGGTGATGGAGGGTGTTGTAGTAAGTACTTCTACTTTTGTCGAACCAGACAAATGTAAATTAAACCAAAAAAACGAACTTCGCCAAGCAATTTTCCGGGACAGCACTTCCTGTAACCCTTTCTTTTCAGTAAAAGCAGTGTCATCTGCAGTAACGGCACATTAAAGGTTCAGTTAATACCAAACTGAATGATTATAAAAGAAGTATACAACTGTTTTATTGCCAACTACTATTTTCTATTTAACCAAACTTACATTGTGCGGCCAGTAGAATCCAAAATCAGCATATCGGTGTTAAAATATGACATTTGAGACAACATTCCTCTGCAAAAAAGGTTGTCATTTGACATTTTCTATCTCAGAAAGCAGAAGAAAACTGGCATCTATCAGTGTTCCTTTAATTCACTATTCAGTCTGAATCTGTCTTCCTATAATAGAGAGCTGAACATGATCTAGCATCTGTAACTAAGTAGGTTTAAAGTCAAGTCACCAGTCCTTCTGTAAAAGATGTTCCTTGAGTTTTCTGATAAATGAGTACTTCTTACTTCTGTACTGTTTTAACACCTCATCTCTTTAACTAAGAAAACAAAGGGGGCGGTACTTAAACTTAATAAAGTTGTTTTTAGGTTCAACAAAGATCTCAATAAACAAGCTTTTCTGGCTGACCGAAAGTTAATTTTTGACTTTGGAAAGTTGGCAGTTGGCATTTAGTCTCTGTTACTAGCCCTTGAGGATTCCTCACATTATTGTCTCCAGGCAGCCCTGATCATCAGATCTGTCATCATCTGATTATCCCTTCAAAGATTAAGCCGGCAAGAAAGCCTTAAATATATAAATAAAAGGTAGTTTGATTCCAGCAGAATGTTACATTGATTTGAAGTTACACATGACTAAAAGTAGCGCTAAGTGACTGTTTCTCGACAACCATTGGATGACTTCACATGGAAATTTGTACTCAGCGGTTCCATCCTCCACTGCTGCTGTGGCTAAAAATCACAATGCAACAAAGTGATACGAGTTGCGTTGATTGACTCTCTGAAAGATGTTAAAGGTTTGTTTAGCGAGGTTGTGTAATGAGACTCTTCTTCCTGTTCAGATGCCCAAGGTGCAGTATCGTTCTAACTGTAAGCCCTCCACCTTCGCCTACCCTCCAGCTCTGGAGGTTCCCAAGGAGAAGGAGAAGGAGAAGGTGAGAACTTGTTTTGCTTTCTCTTTTTTTCTGAAATAATTAGTTGAGGAAAGCCGACCTTGTTTCATTTTGATTTGTGAATCTTTTTGAACCTTCCCTGTCGGACTCATCATTTATTTGCCCGTTTTATTTATTATTCCAGCATCGCAGGGCTATTTTTCTTAGTGGCTTCATTTCACAATCCTAGATGCTCTTGGAGAATGTAATTAAAGACCAAGTAGCGTTTATTTTGTGGTTGACTATTTTGTACAGTTAAAGCCATGTTTGTAGAAGGTCTGAGTGTCGGTGGTATTGTCTTACACTGTGGAAATGTCTTAACTCTCTCTCTTTCTGCATGGCAGGTATCCACCGCCGTTCTCTCCATCACAGCCAAAGCCAAGAAGAAGGAGAAGGAAAAGAAAGAAAAGGAGGAGGAAAAGATGGAAGTGGTGAGTGGAAATGCAAAAAAAAAAAAAAAAATCAGATTTTATTTTTATTTTTTTCCTTCTTTTTTTTACTCTTTCATTTTAAAAGGACACTCACAACAACATATCTACATTGCAAAGTGATTCATTTAATTTTGTTTATTTATTTAGAATAAAGAGTTAGGAGTAGAGAGTTTATTCTACTGTAACAGAAAGATCTACCCTAAACTAACACATTTTGTAGGTGGTCTGCCTAAATTAAAACAAATTCACTATTTAGACCCCTGCAATGTATTTTCAGTAATGTCTTCAAGGATGTATCACATTGTTGGACTCCTAGACAGCTTTGAATGCAGGGAGGTACCATATAATATTCAGGTGTATACAGTGTTTCCCACAGGATTTTGTCAGTGGGTGGACCTCGGTCCCTCTAGGGTGGTCCGGGGGCACGTCTCCCTGTAGGAAGTTTTTGTACATTTTAAAGTTAAATGCATCATTCTGGTGCACTTTGAGAGCAAAATTAAGAGGTTAGAACTATAAAGAACTTTGTGCTCTTTCAAACAATTTCTGAGTAATCATTTTGTGCTCTATATACAGTTTAATCATAAACACAGATATACAAATCTAATGCACTGCCCCTGCCCCCACTCTAAACCACTTCACACACACGTGTGCGCAGATACACTTACACACTCAGACATTTACCCACTGTTAGCATAGAATGTAGCACAGATCCCCCTCTTCTGTATATTGTACAAATAGCCTAGTGTTTTTAATTTATTTTCTTGTATTTACGTCTTCATAGATGCGTCTTTCCTTGTATACACCGTACCGAGTGGAAGGCAAATTTAGAATTTCATTGTACAGAGAAACTTGTTTTTAAACTGTATTCATGACAATAAATGTGACTTAATATTGATTATACAGTTAAAAAAAAGTCACACCCACAAAGCATGGTAGACTAGACCGGCTGGTTCACTTCATTGATTACCTGCTGTTATGCAGATAAAATCCCAGATATCTGTATGTATAACTGGGGGGCATTTAGTAGTCTCTTTTGCTCTTTGCCACCGCGCACACACACCTAGCTTTTATTTCTTTTTTCAAAGTCGTTCTTAATCTTTTTCCCCTCACCCACACCCACTGTTCACAGACGGAGTCAGCGAGCCAGTAAAACTTTCATTGGGTTTTTTTCTCTGGGCGTTAGCAGCATGCCACGCTACATCTCAGCTCTGGTGCCGAGAGACGAGCTTAGAAATGTCTGTCCTGCTCACATCTCGGGTTTTTCATTTTATTTGGCTTAAATTGAGAAGGCTGTTGAAGGGGGAGGTATCCACTCGCGCTGGGGTCAGAGGGTTCAGAATTCACTGGTTGTCATTTTGTGGACAGTTTTATAGAGCTCACTTTGGTTTTGGCAGTTTTGTTTACATTTATCTTATCTATTTTCCCTTTTTAAAGCTTCACTGTGGTATCTTTTTATTTCTACAGTAAATATATCGACACTAAAATATGTTGAGTAGAATGAGTGACATGGAAATAGAAATGGCAAGAAAAGTAAACGGGGTACTGATTAATACAGTGTACGTTATGTACAATATGACAAACTGCAGATGGTGGTGATAAAAGGCGAAACAGATTTCATCAGTAAAGCTTTTGACTGTCTGCAGTTTTACACCTGAAGCCTCCTGCTGGAAACAGAGCCAGAGGACAGAAAACGGCTTCAGTGTTTCAGAACATCAGCAGGAGATTGATGTAGTTTGGTCTTAAAATGCGAAACTTGTTTATTTCTTGTCAGCGCCCCTCACACCTTCTGTCCTTCACTGTCTTTTTAATGAGTCTCCTCCAGTATCTGCCTGATAACCCAACAAATCACTGGCCATTAAGGGCGCCAGGGTAGGAAAGAAGAACAATCTGATTGTATTACTTGGAAATCCTCTGATGATTCTGATTGTTTATTATTATGGTCGGGTTTGGGATTTATCATAATTAAGCATGAACGGTAATTTTTTTTTCTCTCCATAAATATCAGAATTACATTTATTTGTAGTTTTTTTTTTTTTTTTTTTATGTACATAAAATACTCATTATAAAATGCATACAAAGAGAGAGGTCAAAATAAATAGTTTTTTTTTTAATCCACAAATTACAAGGACATAAAGAAAGTAATCGCTGTTGGTCTTGATGCAGAACATGATGCTTCTCTGTCATAGGAGGTCCAGGAGGGGGAGAAGGACAAGAAGGAGGACAAGAAGGAGGACAAGGAGAAGGACAAGAAGGAGGAGAAGAAAGAGGACAAGAAGGAGGAGAAGAAGGAGGAAAAGGAGAAGGAGAAAAAGGATGACGAGAAGGAGAAAGAGAAGAAGAAAGAGGCAGAGCCAAACTTCCAGCTCCTGGAGAACCCGGCCAGGGTGATGCCGGCTCAGCTCAAAGTCCTCAACATGCCTGAGACCTGCCGCTACCAGCCCTTCAAACCGGTAATGCATCCGTCTGGTTCTCCGTCCGTCTGAATGTGCGTGTGCGTGTGTGTGTGTGTGTTTGTCTCCAGTTCAAATAATTCAAGAAGCTTCAGCAAATCACACCAAACAGCTCCTTTTTTATGTCTATTACAAATATGAATATCTGGCTCAATTTTGTTGTTGTATAGTGTCAAAATACTACTTCCGGGTACAGCTACGAGATGTTGTTCAACTGTCTTTAACATCTACAGTAAATTTCAGTTAATGGTTTTTAGTTCTTCTGCATCAGAGCAAAAGCTTCTTATAAGAATCACCATGTAACAAATGTAATGAAAATGGCGACCATCGAAGGAGAAATCGCCACAGAAACTGAAGCCAGAATATACCAAAAGTGATGCAACGGGACAAAGGCAGCACTTGAAAAATGTCTACCGCGCTAATGTTCTTTAAAAAAAAATAATAATTTTTTTTACATTAATTATATCACCAGTACAGCTAATAATTGTTATACTTGACACCAATGTAATGATATTTAATAATGAAAAAGTATCTCAGAGGAGTTTTTACTTTAAAATACATCATTTAAAAGCAGGATCCAGCCTGTTGCAGAAGTTCGACAGACGCCAAAATCAACCAAGTCCAGAAACTCCTCTCTTCAGGCCTATAAACCAGACGACTGCGGTCCTGCTGTAAATGTTGACAGTTTTCCGCAGTTAATGGCAGGACGGCGTGCGGTCACCCAATGAGCACTCACCCCAGTCCTGTAAAGAGGAAGTACTGTTTGATTTTGTGTCTCGCAAGCTAAGCATTGTACGACGTCTTGTATCAAGTGCCAAAATGGTGTCTTTGCCTGTCTAAAGTTTTGTAATGCTGCTTTCCTTTTAAGGGTTTGTTTTTACATTCAAAGACGAGTTTAGGAAGTGAAGAGGTTTTACAGACTTATCTCGAAATCTGGTCAGTGTCGGGAGGTTTATTGAAACCCTATTATGTGGATCAACTTACATTAATATAAAGTTTCCTGTCTTTGATTTTTCATCGGAGCCGAACGATTCCACAAATTGTTTATATAAACTCCACTTTTTAGTTTTGAAACCAAAACCACACCGTGCACGTATTTATGATCTTTTTCCACACTTGCTTACTTTATTTACAGTTGTACCATTATGTCAAACCTAAATATTGTGGATCTGCATCATAGCATTTCTTTGTAACGGTAGTTTAGCTTTACATATTTTGTACCTTTTTTTTTTTTTTTTGGAAGACTTGAGTTTCTCGAGCGGGATTTCAAATGCATTTCTAGGTTCCTGATCAAGAAATAACCAGTTTCTTTCCAGCTATTACAAAAGCATCAAGTTCCTTATCAACATTGAAGAGTGAGGTGTAAACCAATACAGTGCACTTTGATACACTATAGTGATTTATGTTTAAAGTTCCCCTGCTCAGCCAGTGATGGCACCCAAACTATTCGCTAGATATTATCGGTTGATTTTTTTTCTTTTCTTCCTGTCTGTCATCAGCTCCATACAGGCGGGATCATCATCATGAAGGACACCAGTGAGGAGGAGGAGGAGCTGGTGGAGCCCGTCTCGGCTCACGGCCCCAAAATCGAGGAAGAAGAGCAGGAACCAGAGCCCCCCGAGCCCTTCGAGTACATTGACGAGTAGAAATGCTCTCGCAGCGAAGGTATGCATTCCTGAGCCTTGTTATTCATTCATAACTTTAGTGTCCGCTGATGTTCAACATACTGATTTTGTTTCTCCGGCTTTCTGCTCCACCTGCTACTCCAGTGTGTTTGACCTTTTAAGTATTAGAGCGCTGGATCCCGGCTGCTCGCAGTGTGAAAGCCTAGTTTAATACAGCACTTTGTCACTGATCTCCAGACACATCTCTGGCTTCAAAGCACTCCACATAGCGGTCAGGCCGTTTTTCCTTTTTGGAAGTAAAGTTATGCGATAACGCACAATGCAGGTCTGTGCTGTTGTTTCCAAGCCTAACCTAGTTTCACCCGTCACTGGCTGAGGAATGTAAACACCGCTGCCATCTCCAAACACCCGCTCAGAGGGCAAACCTGCTCACTGTACTCGCCAATGAAGCTGGATGCTTAATGATTCCTGGCTGCTTGTTGTGTTTGTGTTGGATGGGCTGCAGCCTGCCTCCCATGTCGGAGCTCGCTGTTGCGTGTTATGAGACCGATGAGGTGTCAATGACCAAATTAGGGCCTCTTTGCATACTATGTCATTTCTTAATGAGGTTCAAGTGCTGCGTGACACAGTAAACACTGCAGAGATCATTGTCAGGCTGACTTCGGGGCGGAGGTTGTGTTTGCCAGAGACAGCGCGGCGGGTAAAGTGACCGGGTCGTTTTTAGAAGGTCACAAGTTTAAAATATGTTCAGTCACTTTAGCAAATCTGCTTTACTGAGCGGTCTGTAAGCCTTGACATCGTCATGCTCCACCCACGCAGGTGTTTTTTTCACTGAATCTACCTGATAAGAGCTCTCGTCCAGACTGTCACTCTTATAAAGTTTTAGACATTTACTCATCATTTTGTACCCTTGATGGTATTTTATATATATATACATATATTTTAAGTTTTTTTGTTTTTGTAACTTGATGACAAAAACAAATAAAGATCTATTCAATGCAAACAGCTCCACAGCTGACAAAGCAAATAACTGATTCATGAGTATTGATGTGGAATTGTTTGCATATAATCTAATATGCACTCAAAAGACCTTCAATGAAGAACGTCCATAATCGACACGTGGCAGCTGTAAACTGATGTTCATGACATTTCATATTTACCGTATTTAACAATTTGTAAAAAGCGTTCATGTCATCGAAAGCGTAATTATGACTCTGAAACACTTTCGTCGCATCTCCAATATCTCAGATTTAAATAATGCAAAAGTGTCTGAAAACCCAAACAAACATGGATTCCCTGTCGACCGAAGTCTGTTCAATGAAACCAGATGTTGTGGATACAGTTCTTTGCTGTTGGTGCACACTGTTCTTAACCCTCACACGTCCAATGTTGTTGTAAACATGGGAATCTTTTCCGTCTCTGCCATCCGTCCTTAATGACATGAATGTGGCATAATCGTTTTTTGATAATATTTAGTTTGGGTAATTGAACGTGTGTAAGTCAGCACTAACAGGTGTATTGCTCCTCTCCTCAGGCATCAGAAGAAGAAGGATGTCAGCATGTCGGTCCAGCGTCTCCCCTCTGTGCATCCATCTATTCATCCGCCTCCCCGCTTCACTTCCTCTTTTACACGTTTCTTTCCTGTTCTGCCTCCTCATTTGCCAGACAGGGAATGTTTTACACCCTCAAATTGTATAATTTTCTGTCCGTACAATAAAAAATGATATATATTGGAGGCTGGAGAGTGTGTGTTTATTTGAGTGGATATTTCACCAGGCGTGCATTGAGGGAATTTCTCTAATCCCATACATTTAGACTGGTTTACATTTTCAGCACTCAGCAGCAGCTGCTTCAGTCGCTATACGCGATACATACTAAACTACTCTGGGTGGCAGGGCGAGCCAGTGAACTTCCAGGGTGTCTTGAAGGTCAAAAGTCAGGAAAACTATTTCTGTCCATAAGTGATATTTCACATTCTATTTGAGAAGGACAAAAAGGGAAAACTTTACTTGGTTTCTCTCTCAATTTTAATTTTCTTTCATTGTTTTTTTTTTGTTAACTTGCTAGAGATTGATTCAGTTTAATAACATACTATGAATTTTTTTTAATACTGTGATATTTTTTTATGGCATACTATATGATGAAATGTTTAATGGCAGTTTTTTTAAACATACAATACTATGACTTTACAAACATTTATATGGAATATGATTTTTTTACATTTTTTATGACAAACTATATTATGACTGGCTTTTTTTTATGACATACTATGTTTAAATGTTATGGCATACAATACTATGACGAGTACTATACATTTTTTTTTTTATGTATATTGTTATGACATACTATATGATGACACTTTTATGGCAAGCTATACATGACATTCAACTTTTTTTAATGATTTTTTTAACTAATATTTTAATGGCATACTATACTCTGATATGGTTATGATCTTTCATTATATTAGTTACTATGACTATAACTTATGATAAACTATACCATCATGACTGACATTTTTATAGCATACTAGACTGATTTTTTTGACATTTATTTTACTTAAAACATTTTTAAAGTTTTAAATTTTAAGATTTATTTTATGACATGCATTACATACTTTGGCAGCTATGACTATTTTTTTTGTATGACTTTGAAAAATTATGAAAAGTTTTGTGACATACTATACTATGACCTTTTATGATATTCAAGTGACATACTATTTAATTTTTTTATGACATACTATACCATGACAATTGTTTTATTACTTTTTTATGATGTTTTTTCTTATATACTATATTAGAACTGTATGATAATTGTTTTGGCAAACTTTACTATGAAATGTTTTAGGACATAATGGCAAACTATATTAAGACTTTATGGCATACTGTATTATGACTTATGGCATTTTGTAAAATACTATGACTTAATGTCATGAATTGAAATGTGTTGTCATTTTTTCTGACATTACCAGGGGTTCTCAAAGTTTTGATGACTGAGGTCTGCACACAAAACAAATGATCTTTTTCATCTGACTTCCACATTAAACTCCAAGTTGTCCACGAGCATTGATGACACAACGTCATGTCCACAACACTTTTAAGTCGCCGTTAGTTGCCATGCAACCAGTAGCTTTCTAAAAGTTGTCATTCCTAACCTGACAGCCTTTTAAAAGGGTTTGAGTAATGTATTAAATGTAAGCTTTTGAAAGTAAAAGAAGACTAATGAAACGGACCGTGTACGATTAAAAATATAAGCTTAATAGAAACTTAGTTTGAGTATTCTACATCCATCAACTTCAATCCAACTATTCACCTTGTAAATGTACTCAAAACTGCAGCAACAGTTTATTTCCTCGTGGTTTTTGTCCTTCAACCCAAGATCAAGTTTATCATCTTCAAGTGTGCCATTTTTCCAACCCTAAGTGTGATTATATTTGGTAAATGAAGCTTCATGTGGAAAAGTGGTTAGGGAACCGTTCAGGAAATGATAACACAGGCATTTATTTTCTGCATGAAATGTGTTGGAATGCCACCAGTTTGATTTTGAATGCGTAACACTGGTGGGAAAACACCTTGAAGTGAGAGGTCGTCCGAGATGATTTGCCGCTCGTCCGCTCGCATCAGTGAACCAGCGAATGTACATTTTGGCCAGACATTCAGTCTAATCAACTCCTCCCTTCACATTCCCAGATACTTGGTCACGGAGGACTGTTTAACAGCGTTATCGACTCCACAGTCTCCGAATCTTGGTCGTCTATGATTGCGATGCAGATAACGCGCAGAGGTCCGTCGGATTTTGACCTTTTACGATCGAATCCATCACCGTTATCACTCGACATGTGATCCTTTGAGGTGGAGGAAGAAGCATCTGACCGATGCAGAACTCCACGTGTCATCCTAAATATAGAGACTGTTGAGTCCACAGTTGAGGAATGAACTTTCTATCAGGATCACATTCCTGGAGATGCTGTAACACCAAGTAGTCTCCACAGGAGGGAATGTTTAGTTTTACTGTAACCTCTCCCCCATCCCCCACCCCCATCCCCCCCTCCTCCTCTTCTCTCTGCTCCACATCTCCTTGTTTCCATGCTCTTTTCCAGCTAAGATGAGAAGAGGTCTGCTGCAGCCTTCACTTCCCGTACGTCCCGGTGAAGCATGGGTGGGATGTAGCTGTTGCTTTGTCTGCCTGTGGAAAATATTCCACTGCACATAGACACGGCTCATACTTCAGCCTTTTCAAATCATTCATACTCACATTTTTCTGTGATGGAGTGGACTTCCTCCTCATACCTCTGTTTCCATGCCTTGTAAACTAACACGCGATACGAATCAGTTATTTACCAAAGAGCCTCGCGAAGCTCTCCGTCATTTTTCTCATGTCAAAGCATAGCGTTGGAGCTCGGCCATATTGCTCTTCGACATTTAACATGGCGGTCCTGGATGTTTTGGTGCCATAGGCAAACTGGTTCAGAGCCCCGTTTTAGCCATGCTCGCTGCGTGGCTCGATTTATGGCAATGTCGTTCGGTCCAAACTGAAATATTGGCCTTTTAGGAATCAGACCTGTGACCTTTTGCTTCCAGACCCATGACCCTAACCTCTGAGATCAGACTTGTACTTTTTAGGAAGTGTGAAAAATTGCAGCTCCAAATTTCCTAAAGAGTACAAATGCGAAGCACCATAGAAGGCAAGAAGGATCCCTTGGTTTCATCCCCAGTCGCAGGCCGAGCTGCGGAGAGGAGATGGAGGCCGGCAGCCACTGACAAAACCCAACATCAAGAAACGGAGGAGGAAGAGGAGAAGGGTGATGGTTTGTGTGAGCAGACGGAGCATGTAGTCACCGTCTGTGGATGCAGCGGTGCTGACTGTGTCGATGAAAGGATGGAGGGTTCAGCAGCGCAGTTAAAGCAAACAAGACCCACCAGAGAGCTCATTGGTCAGATTGGCGAGTGTGTGGCCTGTGGACGGGCTCGAGGACCAGCGAGTGATGCGCCGGTGGTCCATGATAGAGCAGACTGTTCTGTTCTGTTCAGGAGGTTCACGCTGAACCAACTCGGGATCTTGTGGACTTTGGCCTCCAGCTCGTATATGTCCTTTGATCTCTGACAGTAGAAAGATAGAGACCTCCTGTAAGGGAGGAGCAGACTTTTAAGCAGGGAGTTGATATTATACCCACTTACTCCCATTTAGGAGCACATATGCCACAGGTTTACTTTTCGTGAACTCGCACACTGCTTCATCTGTTTCCAAAGAGCTGGAAATCACCAGTTACTGCTCCTGCGAAAAACACTGATCTAGTACTAATAAATGATTTGACTTTCACTCTTTCTATGAAGCAAAAATGTTCGCTGTGTCCAGCCTCTCAAATGTGAGGATTAGCTGTTAACTGACTCTGGAGTTTTGAGGCTGATACTCTAGAGTCTTAAACGTCTGCCAACAATTCATCAACAAATATTAATCTTATAACACGAACCATCTTGAGAAGGATCATTTCATCGTACATGTAATGAATATTTATACAGTACAGCACACACACACAGTGACATTAAGACCCTGCGTTTCACTCATCCTAGTATGAGGAGCAGTGTGTGTCTCAATCTGAGAGACAGCCAGGTGTTGAAGTTTGTTCAATTACATGGACGTATACGTGCAGTAAGAAGGGGACTTTTTGGATAGATTTTGTTCAATGTGGATACAGAACACAACAGAGAAGCAGATAGTGGAAAAAATGTTCCCCCTTCTGTGCCTTGTTTACTGTATCCGTGTATTTTATTTTACACATTTGGAACCAAAGGTCATGCATGTTGGATTTTCTGTCGATCACTGGCAGAAATGCTAATAAAGCTTTTACTGTAATAATAAAAAATGTTCTGCTGTACTTTATATATATATATATATATATATATATGGGTTTCATATTGTCTTCTGTATGCAGAAACATGAAAAGTAGTGCAGTTTTTGCAATGCCATCAACTGTTAATATTTTGAAAGTGTTTGTGCTGTGATTGACTTGGATCATTGGATCTTGGGTGGATGACACGTGTTAGTGTTTTAAATGAAAGATTCGATATTGAGTCTGGTTTGTCGGGTTTTGATAAAGTGTATGTAGAGAAATTATTTTTTCGCATTTTGAAATGTAAATGAGGTACTTCATGAACAAAATGTGGTTTTGAGAAGAAAATATACTATATGGCTAATTGTGTGATGTAGTTGTGTTGCTGCGTTAAGAGTTTAGGAAAAGTATCTTAAGTATAGGAAAACGATTTGTAATTGTAAAAAATAAAAATATAAACTGGAATCAAAAAAATCCAGTCCAAATTGCTACATTTACAGTTATGATCATTTTAAAGAATTGAATAATTTTTGGGTTTTGGACTGTTGATTAATATGTTTTTTTTTTTTTAAAGTGACATAAAAAGATCATTAAAATAATTGTTAGTTGCAGAACTTACACAAAGTTTAAGTTTAATGACATTTGTGCCAAAGTTTCAAATAAATACTGTATGATTAGTACTGTTTTTGTGAAAGGTTGCAGCAGTATTGATTATGTGTGATTGCAACAGGTAATGATAGTTCCTCTGTCTCTCTGCCACATGCGCTGCCTGTTTACTCAAACTCTGCCCGGTGACTAAAGTTTACTGTGTTGACGTTCATTCGGCCCCTCTGCACCCAGATAGTGCGACCGATGTCAAAACAGTCTGAAGAGTTACATAATGCTGGCCGTCGTCTCTGGCCTCCGTCAGCAGCAGCTGGGCGGGACAAGTGGCAGGTCTGAGCACTGCATTTAATCCCTGAACAACACTTCCTTGATTCATTACCTTCTTGAAGCCTCTGAGCTCTCAGCTTGAATTCCACAGCTGATGAGAGACGATTGGACACTCTCTGTTGGACTCGAGGACAGAGAAGAAGAAAAAAAATAAATGCATTAATGTCAGAGAAGCGGGCATACCAGTGAAACAAACTGGTTTGCAAGAGTTCATTGACGATCAAAATGCAACACATTAGACATATTTCAAGCTGTATGGGGCCCATAATAGTGTGTTGCAAAACCTTTGCCGCTGGTTTATTTGAAAAATAATAAGGATCAAGATCTCTGTCTTATTATGGGCGACAGCGTCAATTCATCCATCAATCGATTAGTCAGCTGACAGACAATTAATGTGATTTATAATCAATTAGTCATGTCATTTGTGTAAGGAGAAACGGCCCAAAAAAAAAAAAAATGACTGGCTGCAGCTTTTGGACTGTGACTGTTTGCTTTCTCAGCCTTGTATGATAACAAACCACATTTCTTTGGGCTCTTCAGGAGACAAAACAAGCAATTTGAATAACGTCAACTCAGGTTTTGAGAGATCGTATACGGCTGCTAAACGATTATTTGTTACAACCACAGTCTTGTTCTGGACCCCTGGGCTTCAGTGCCTTGCTTAAGGACGCTACAACAGAAAGTGTTTGGGGAAGAGAGCGATGGTCATTTACTCTTCTCTCACTTCTCCCTAATTGGTCTGGGAGTTTTAACCTGCAGCTGTCTGGTTACAAGCCTGTTTGACCTTTAGACTACTGTTTAAATATTCTTAGTTTCAGGGATGAAGCTGTTATTGCTCTATATGTTTCGTTACAGACAAATCCTTAGAAATGACTAATCAAACAATATCTGTCCCACTAATTTCCGACTGTGTCCCCCGGTCTGTTTCTCTCAGCCACAGGTTGGTTCCCACTGAAGAAACCTTCAAAAACAAAAACACAAACAGAGCACCAGCGTAGTTTCACTTTTTAAAAAGGCTCAGTTATTTCCTAAAACATTGCCTTGCTCGAATCTCTCATCACATTAGTTATTTAGGGAGGATATTTTAGGGAGAATATTGAATATTTACAAAGCTCACGTATCTGACCTTTGGGTTCCTACTGTTCAAAAACTCTTTGGATACGAGGAGCCCCGGCTGAATGCTCCCTCACTGTGAGAGGAGGTTTCCATCCAGCTGGACACCAGACCTCCCCAGCTGGGGAGACCTGTTGGAAAGACTGACGGCTCACCGTGGCGTGGAGCACTGCTCTCTGGGGAGGCATCACTCAGAAAGAAAATCTCCGCAAAATGTGGAAGAATAAAATATTTTTTTGAAGTCAGCCGGGTCTGCCCATTCTGGGAAAGCAGGAGACAAACTAAACAAGCACTAGTTCTGGAGATGTGCGGCCCGGTGAACACCTCAGCCGCCACCACCTTTCCCCCACCTTGTCAGTGTGAGTGTGGTGGAGGATATCGTGGTATGAAAGTGTGCTCATAACACTGCGCCTATTCATGCCGTCTATCAATTCATCATCAGCATTTAGAGAATACAAGCAGAACTGTTTGTATTCCCAGCATAAGGCTGCTCCAAAATATGAAACCTGAACCTTTCTGTTCTGTGTGAACACGGGCGGGGTTAATATTAGCACTCATGACTGGAGGCTAAGACTGTGTAGCATAAATGCTCAAACAGAGCAGTGTTTCTGTGAGGATGAAACTTTTCTCAGAGGCAGAGATGAAGCTCAAACTGATGAAGTATATATATATATTATATATATATAATATATATTATATTAAATATATATATTATATTATATATTATAATATATAATATATAATATATAATATATTATATATTATAATATATAATATATATTATATATAATATATATAATAT
>CALSBV010011200.1:11106668-11130593 GCA_943590825.1 Bovichtus diacanthus | reverse complement strand
GGGGGGGGGATTGTTAAATACAATAAAAAGTGTTGCCTTAATTTTACATTGTATGACATTTTATTTTTCCTTCAATAAAGTATATATACAAAAAAAAGAAAGAAAACATGTGTCAAACGTCAACAGAAATTAGTCCACTGTTCATCTTCCTCTTAAAATATTTCACATCAATACAATTTGCTATAACTCGTGAAAAAAATATATTGAACAAGTCTGCAAGTTAGTCAGTAAACAGTGACTTTAATGCAGCAACTATTAACATGTTCCTCAAACTATAGTGTCAGTGATCATATCAAAAGTTTCCTCTTAATTCAAGAACATTTAGACTTGGTTTTTTTTTGTGAAATGACCTCATCACTCTGGCGTTTTTTCCATTTGTTTGAAGAAAATAAGACTTCAGTCGCCACTGGACTCGGCGACTTGTTAACATGAATATGTTCTGCAGTTTGGTCGCTGGCAGCCCGAGCCGCATTAATGGAGCTTGGCCCTCTCAGCGTTTGTTCACGTGGTGTTTTTATGGAGGGAAACGTCTCCAGCGGCGGCCCTTCATTTCTCCACAGGAGAGCAGACCACAGACTTCCTGGAAAAGGCCTGATGGATGATTCACAGAGCAAGCCGCCGGACCAGACGGGCATCAGATGACCTTTAAACTCAGGTCAAATATAATCTACCATTTATGGCATATATAATCTTCACTAGGCAGGAGAAATATCTTCTTTTATTTGATGATTACTTTCTAACATACTTAGTTATTTATTTATATTTCTTCCACTTACAATTGGAATCTATGTACAGTTCATGTGTTGATTTATTTTCTTATTACTGCACACGATTTGAACAAAAATTTGAAATATCAATATAATCCTTAAAAAATCCAATATATGGCTATAATTAATGTCGAGTTTCTGATAGAAATTCTAGATGTGTATGAAATTGTGTTTTTTTTTGTGCATCAAAACTGCGGAGACTACGTTCTTCTTCTTTCTTAGAGTTGAATGCAAGTTTCAAAATGGCCACCGTGAAAGAAAGTTGCCTCGGACCCTGCAGCCATAGACCTTAAACCCACAGCTTTACTGCATATTTCATAAGATAATTACACCACTCTGCTTTACCCTCATCCTCCTTTGTCACGTCACAGTTCACACACACACACACACACACACACACACACACAAAATCTTCTGGGATGTGACGAGACTTTCAGAAGGCCGTCCTGTACGTTTAACAACAGCGCGTCCAGCATTATTGAGATGAATTATGATCGTGCTATCATTGTTGAAAAAGCGATGCGTTTTCAGGAACATTAGTTTGAAGCAGACTAAACACACACGTTGGCCTGCTGTACACACACACAGATGACTATAAGTCATTTGAAGTGGTGGGCACTACTGGCCCGCATGCCTCTCATTTAAACAGCAACAGAAATAAACAGGCTGTAATTATTAAAGGTGGAACGGGACTGGGTAATATATCCACAGATGTGTATCAAGATTGGCACGGGGAGAAATTCATGACCCCACCTCCAGTGTTCATTCATGAATGAAGCCTCTTTGTATGCGAGTATATATATATATATATATATATATATATATATATATATATATATATATATATATATATATATAAAAAAGGATAATTTTCATCTCAGTTTAAACATAAAGTCTTGGCTGAGTTTACAATTAGAGGTTTATAAGTGTGGTTTATTTGTAGTGAGTTAACAGGTGGAGTGATTAAAAATGATAAACTGCTGTACACACCCAGAGCAGAACAATATCACTAAACAATTCATAGCAGGGTCTATATGTAAAAATGAAGAAACAACTTCCCAGGTGAAAATAAATAGTTAATAAATTAAAAACCATGAGAAAACCCAGACTTACAGCAAAGTTGCTTTTCAGGATCCTCAGCTGCATCTTCAGGCTGCACAAGTCCAGAATGTTTTCCTCCAAATATGAAAGTCAGAGCAGCCCTGCTGGACGGATTACACTGCTGCTTCCTGCAAAACTCAACAACGCAGCCAGAAAAATGGTAATAACGGAGGGGAAAAAAAACTATTTGAGAAAGTCTAATTGTCTGTAATTAACGTAAAACATTAAAAAAAGTTGCAACAATAAATAATATTGCCCAAAGATTTAGTGAAAAGCCTCTAAAGTGTGGACAACTAGGTCTGGGTCTATGGTCTAAAGTGATACAATCATATACTCATTATCTGCCTGTGGCAAGTCGTTTACTCTGCAAACATCATTCTTGTTGAGACAGATATATTTAATTAAATAAAAAGAAATGGAACTGAAATCCAGTGTTTAAAAATCATTCAACCATATTGTAAAAATCCAGATCCTGATCCTTGGAGGTTGTGTTTTACTCATTTAGGGATAAAATGAGCTGAAAATACACATTATGATCAACAAATACAGAGGAGTGGAAGTGAGAGCGCCTTAGCCGAAAAAGTGCATTTTTTTTAAGACACCTTTCATAATATTATAACCTTATTACCTTAATTTGGATAACTATAATGTTTCTAAAAAGCAAAACATAAATGGGACAATTCTGTAATACCAAGATCAAGTGTATAAAGCTGACTGGCTGCTCCGTCTTGCTTTTTAAAAATAAAGTTATGATTAAAGAAAAAAGAAGGACTCTGTTATGGTCTTCTTATAGAAGCCTTTTTGCCTTGAATTATTTTTGTACGATTGTGTGTATTACCACTATTCATTGCATTTATTCCTACACACCAGACTGTGTCTTGGGGTGAACACACAGTACTTTAGGATTTTAATCAATGTTTGAGAACAAATTAATGACAAAGTACTAAAAAAAAAAAAAAGAGAAAATAAATGAGCCCAGGAGAGCATTAAAACAACTTATTTATCTTCACACTAGCAACTTGAACGAAAAAACTATTAAAACAATGTCAAACAGCGGTCAGTTGAATGTGGCACCGACTCCATGCTAACACACACATCCATGTAATGACTTTAGTGAAGCCAAGTGAGGCAAAAGTGGTTGAAATCAAAGCTCAGACAAAGCAATACAAGTAAAAGTAAATAAAAGAATCAACATTCGGTGATGAATCCTCAGTCCATATGTATTGAAGTTCTTACATATTACAGGTTGAATATACAGTACATGATGTATACTGGTATACAGACCAGGCAATATAAAATGGGCTAAAATTACTAAAGGATACAAAGAACCGCATTTACAAAAGCTTATTTAATGCTTCAAGTACCACTACCTTTATACTTCAGTTCTCTGGAGAACTCAAAAGCGTCTGTACAAAATGTACAATAATTGTATCCCATGTTGCATTATGCCAAAGGTTTCCTCTGCGCTTCATATCACATTTTACTATATACCATTAATAAGAGAAGATTTTACAGGTTTTTTTTTTTTTTAAAGACAACATTTTATCCTACACTACACATAACATCTATCAGGGAATTTAAAGATGTCATTTCTGGACTTCAAAATTTCAGTGCAGACGTCTGATCAAAAACTCTTTTGAGTGAAAATGTTTCTCATCACATTAAATGACAGTGACTCTACAAGTCCAAGTCATACAGCTTTACAGAATTTCCACAGAGTCTGTAACATTTCCAAACATATGTGGACGTTTTGTACGGTATTTCTGTAACACTTTACTTTACAGGTCTAAGTTTACTTGAAAGTTCTATGTAATCTGCTGCTATTATAGGGAAACAGAGAGTGTTTGATTGGTACGTGTACAGTTAATTCATTTCAATTGTCTGCCTGCATAAGAGATGATTTCAAGTGCACAGCAGGTCAGCTGAACATATATTTGGGGAAACTAAAGTTAAGCTTTTCAGGAAATCAAACTCCATTTTTTAAGCCATTTATGCTCAGCATTTTTTTAGCAACAGCCATTAAATGCATTTACATTCAGTACGCATCTCTCTATATAGTATTTAATATAGTTCTTCATTTTGGTGGCGAGGTCCGCCATTCACGCACTAGATTCAAATTGCCTACCAACGCACGAGGGATTAACAGGAAACTAAATGAAGCGTTACTGTTTGTAATTTTCAGCATTTGTCGGTGCTCATTAATCATAAAATGATGGATCGTTGACCACCTCGTGTTGAAACAACGTGAGTTTGTTTGGCAGCGCTGTAAACAGATACAGCCGTCCCTTTCTGTAGTGTGAACCAGCGACTCTGTGTCGCCAGATCAGCCAAGTCTGAGATCTTAAGGAGTTTAACTTTAAGTTTCCAACTTTATATGAATATTTACTTGGAGCTTCTTTCAGGGGAAATTCTATATTTCCTACAATTATCTCCAAATCACACAGTTCTTTCAAAGAAACTTCCTATGAAATCGTCATTGCTTCAAAACAACAGTGTTACAGGTATTTCTATACATCAACAGGAAAAAATAGCCGCATATACTCTAATAAAGTCCATAATATTGAAGAGTTCTTTAACTCTACATCTCATCTTTTTTAAAATCAGCCTGAGACTGAATCTACAAATTAACAATCATCTCGACTGAAGCTATTTTAATTCCACATGAATCAGGGCGCCGACGGGCCGATTACCTCACGGACACGTACTGCAGGTACTGATGTGCAGGAGACGTGGAAAAATCATTCAGAGGAAATTGTTCAAAAATAACTAGCATTTAAAAATCTAAAAGAAACTATCATCCATTTAACATTGCAGACACATCAATAACATGTTTACTTCCATAATCACTGTACATTGTTTAACATGTCAAAGTCTTACCATCAAAACTGGTAAACATCAGTGGCGATTTAAGACAGAGGGATTTGTGCAAACAGGTGAAAGCATATTGCCGTGTATCGGCTGCTGAGAAGTCACTAAAGCAAAACTTTGATATATAAAAAAAAAAAGATGCCTATGATCATAAAGAGAATCCTATTGAAAAGAGGAGGCACATAAATGGTGATAAAGTAAGTGACAGTCGTTCACTTACCTCTTTACAACTCTGAAATTGTCTTTGAATTTCTTCTGTCGGGAAGTGTGCTATAAAAAGATTACAATAACCCACAGCCTTGATGGCAGCTTTACATTCAGAGTTCAATTATCATTTTTGATTCGTTATGACAAATCCGTTCAAAGGCTTTAACACGGTACCAATCACTTTTTTGTAATAAAAATGTCCTATTGGGAAGCTTAAGCTTAGTTTAAAAAAAGAAAAAAGAAATAAGAAAGGTGAGGTTTGCTGTTCACAGAAGTTCTTCACTAGAGTGAAGTGCCTTCAACACGAGCTGTAATCACAGCTGCAAGAATACAATTTGATGAAAGGTAAAGATGTGGTGACACGAGTCCAGCTGTGGCAGCACTGACCGGCTCTAACGCTGAACGACGTTGGAGGGAAAGTGGACATCGTCTTTCTAGACAGCCTTGCGTCTCTCTTGGGTTGAGCAGACGGCGTCTCCGAGTGCTAGTGGACGGTGGTTCTGATGCGTCAGGGTCGCTGTGGATCGTACTGCTGGTAGCGGTTCAGCTTGTCCGGGTCGTTGGAGGCCATGTGGGTGAAATCCTGGAAAATGTCCTGGTAGGTTTCATCGCCTGCAAGAGGAGAAAAGGACACAAGATGTCAACGACAAACGGAGAAATAAATAAAGGAGAAGTCAGACAGAGCAATAGTTCCCAACATTTGTTCCACACAATTATCTTTTCTGACTTTTTTTATTGCATTACTGAACACTTTTACCCGTACAAATCCTTCTAATTACACAATCTGAGAAGGAAAAACTAATCTTTTGTTAAACGGCTCACAACTTGCATCCCCACTAAAGCCCTTTAACCTGCGATGAGTAGTCATTACCTCATTTTAAAAAAGGAGCTACAAAAATGTTGGGAACCGCTGAGACGGAGGAGCAGGTTCGGCATGATCCTAACACTAACTATGTCTCAGAACAGTGGAAATAATCACGTCAAGAGTTTACCTCCTGCCGTGGCACGAGAGCATTACACAAGTGTGTTCTGTGCAGGAGACAACGTATCATTTAATAACACATACAAGTAAGATTTTTGCTACTAAAATTGGAACTTTTGTCCGAAAAGTCTGAACTTTAAAACAAGAAAATGGTGCCGTTCACATTTGTCAGGCAGAACTGCACTTTGTGGCACTGTGCTTATGTATATAATAACAATCCCTTCAGCACCAGATCAGCCTGCTAAGCTACATAAGATATTGTGAAATTAAATATTACTCATGTCATTAAGACTCAAACTGTGTTGCAACTATGACACAAACAAAATAATGTAGAAAACTATGAATGCCTCATCATGCAGGTGTACAGCAGCATAGAATGTCAACAGTGTGTTGCAGAGTGCCGGGCTCGTGCACAGTGACAGTGTCATCAGAACAAGATTGAAAAAGGAAAAAGTCAGCCATACCTGTCAGAGCGTCGGCGTGGCTCAAAATATGAAACAGAACAACGCAGAAGGCAGAAAAGATGGGAAACAGAAGAAGCAAAAAAGGCAAATGTTTTGAGGAAAAACAGCCAGAGAGCTTTTCAATTAGCAACTGGAGATCGACTCAGAAAGAAAAGACGAGCCCACAGAGATTCAGTTTTGTTAACAACTGTATTGTGTTTAAAGTGCAGGAGTTTATGTACAAGAATACAGTTGTGTTGGCCTCAGCACCCCAAAGAAAAAAAAGAGAACAGAAGAAAGGCACAAAACTCTGGGGAGGAGAGAAAAGAAAAGCAAAATACAGAACCGAGAAAGTGAATTTACAGAGAGAGAGAGAGAAAGAGAGAGAGAGAGAGAGAGAAGTGGATGAGAGCAATGAAGAAGACTGTGTTAAAGAAGAGAGAGTCTCCTCTCACACCAGAGCAGTGGTTCTCAATCTGTTTGAGTTTCAAGTAAAAATGTTCCCTTTTCAGGTTTTTAAATAATTTCTAGAAGACTACAAGAGAAAAATATTGATTAGATACTTGAAAAATCTTTTTAAAAAAAAGAAAAACTCAGAACAGCCCGCAGGCTGAGAACCACTGCTCTGCACTTCTTCAATACTCAATCAGGTAGAAACACAGAGTCGAGGGAACTGTAATTTAAAAAAAAAAAAAAAAAAACGGGAGGGAGGATTGGTGAGGTGAGTTCTCCCTCACATTCATTACCCCTGAACCTCCCTCATCAATCCCATCATTCATCAACTGATTGGAGGCGCTGATGAAGAGCGAGGCCCTCGGGTATCAAAGAGGGCGACGAGCTGGTGCCGGAAACAAGGCAAAATCCTCTCGCAAAGCAAAACAACTTGAGGATGGAAGCACGTACTTCAGACTCTACTCTGCTCCTTCTGCTAAAGACACAACTCCTGCTAACGTGCCTGCTGTTGACCTTTAAGGCAACGACAACCAGCAATAGCTTCCGTACCATTCCCTACCAACAAGCATTGCACACGATAAAGAAATAAATTAAGAAAAAAAGAAGAATTCATTCTCTGTCATTCCGGTCCAAAACATTCCTAACATAAAATGACCACAGAGGATATTCCACTTAAGAAAAAAAAAAACGGCACCCATGCTAAGAACTCTCTGAATACCTAAACCTACCCCCCTGATATTAAATGCTTTACTCTTCTAGGACAAAACATTTCTGAGCGTAGACCTCCCTCCTGTGGTCAACACACATAAATGCAGGAGGCCCTTTACCCTACAATCTTAAAGAAACCCCTCAGCATCTACTCTGAAGGACACAAGACCCTCATCTACCTGTGAACACAATCACAACACAATCACTTTCTTTCTATTCTCTAACTACCGAACACATCCCCGCGCTAGTCGTCAGCCATTCGAAACATCACATATTGTTCGGTCAGCACCGGGCGGCGCTGTTGCTGCTCCATCAATGTCAATTAGCAGAAATGAGAATTTAATCAAAGTGCTTTGGTGCCCTCCCAGCATTTGGAGCCGCATGGAGCGGAGACGTGGGATAAAACTGGGGTACATTTCAATCATTCAATCACTATCAATACAACTCGAGTGAGCTTTGCATCATGATTATTCACACTTTTTTTTTGTTTTTTTGTAAAGCTCCCTTATGATTAAGATAAATATAAGCTAGGACCAGCAGGTGATAAGAATATATATATGTATATATGGTTGGTTACATGTGGATGTTTTTCTACACTATTGCACTTGTTGCTTGACGATGCACCATCCACAGATGGTTTGTCTATATTTGAGTAAAAACCCACTAACATTCGATACAATCAATGCGATGGCACTTAAAGGCCTTCATCATCTTACAATTCTGGATTTCCCGTGATAACGGGCAATGAGCAAGCACACTTAACCCACTAATAACCAAGACACAATATTGTCATAACAGGAAGTAAATACCATACAACAACAAAAAAAAAACAAACAAGTACGAACACAGAGCCCCTCATGTCGATCCCCCCTGTGCAACCAGAGTCATTCCCAACTCTGCTCATTCTGTCAGACTATGAAGAAATGTATGTATGCACATCATTTACAACATGTACAGTACGTATACTTATTATACTGTTCCTAGAATTATCTTTATAAAAAGAAAACTGTTCTAAAATAGACTTTTTTTTCCCTGACCAGGCATATCACAACAGCAAGATGCATTATGTTTGGACAACAAACAGTTCAAATAAGTAAACTAAACAGGCGTCTATGAAACAGGCCTTAAAAATGGTTAAGACTTCAAATGGGAACCAGACAATCGCAGGACAAGGTACAGTAGTTGCATAACCATTAAAGGAATGTGCATAAATTACTTCTGACAGGTCAATTTAAAATGCAACTTGGCGACTTATAGACACACACTACGCATCGCCAGACTGGTCAGATGATAAAAAATGTCATTCAAAAGTCACGATTATTGCCAGACAGTGAAAACTGACGTCACTTTGAGGTCACTGGATACTGGTGGCAGTTACTGGGTAGCACATTTTTTGCAAAGATACTGTGACTGATAGCAGAGATACAACACTAATTGAAAAGTATTTTATCTCAAATAAAAACATTTTTTTTCCCATAAGCTGCTATAAATCACACCTCTGAAATAGAGGGAATCAGCAAAAGTTACATCATTTAAACTTAAAAAGGGAGGAAGTACAGACTATCTAGTACAAAGTGACGCTGTTTCTTTGAATTTTTGTGCTATCTATAAATTTGACATTAGTAACAGTCACTTAATTGAAAACTTTGATGTTCCACTTTGAAACAAAACTCTCCGGAAATGTCCAGAGTCGATGGCTTTAACCCCGTCACATTGATACAGTATAGCACCGGATGTTACACCGCACAGAGCTGCAGCTGGGACGTTATCATTAAAGTACAGCAGAACACAGGAGCACAACTAACAGAGTTGGGCTCAGTTCACTCCCATCAGTGGATCAAATGTACCCTCAATTTGTAATCAAACCACTGAGAATGAATTGTCTGGTTTATCTTGCTGTTAATTTGCCAGGTTTTTTTCAGTAAACTGACCCCAACTCTAAAACCTGGGCTTTACATTTTCTCTGATAATCCTGTATGAAACAGAACGTTGCCCCTGTGTTTTGACGAGAGCGGACAGCCATTAAGTTTCGTCCAGCTGCAGGCTAATAAACTCTTGCATGCACTTCCTGTACTGCATCTCCGTGGGGCTGTTGGTGTTATAATGACCTGACTGGCTGTAGGGCCCCTCCGCCTCTCGCATCTCCTCGTTCATCTTGGCCAGTCGCAACCTAAGAAAGAGGGAGTGACAGATTAGCCACAGTGAAGCGATACAGTCAATAATCAAACTAAAATGATCTTTTAATAACCGTTCTCACAGAAATACTGAGCTCTGATAAATAACAGCACATCATACAGGCCACTGTGTTACATCTAGAGGTGAAAAGATGTCCACTGCTTTATGTTGATCTGTAAACTGAGTAAGTAGTGACACCTTGTGGAGAAAGTTGTTACTCCTTGATAAATGCAGACAGTTAAACTGGATCAGGATTTTGACACACTAAAATCATTGAAAGTTCTTGCCAAAATTATGCCTTTTGTAAGCAGTTGTGTGATGGACGTGATAACGTACAACAAGTCGGTTAGGTTTAGAAATGAACTTTTCTACAGCGTGATGAAAGATCTCTGCTCCGCTTCTTGTTTCATCCCGTCAGAGTTTTTTTTTTTGTGACAATGGCGAGTGCACTTTAAATGACGCCTTATCTTAAGGTTAAAAGTATTACTATTTTAGCTATACCACTGACTTTCTAAATGCTGTTAAATTGACCAAATTCTACTTCCCAGAAGCTGTTTCTCCAAATAATTAGCCTAACTTTCCAAAGCAATTGTAGGAGCCTTAACATTTGACAACACATCACTATAGCTATTTCTTGAGCAAGGCACCAAAACCCTAATGGTTCCATGTAGATGACAGCTGTCCTGGTGGTGTGGAGGCTCAGACAACGTTCCCAGAATAAATATAGGTCAACCCAGAGAAACAATAATAATATAAGAACGATAAGAAGAACACTCACAGTGTGACGATGTCTGCGTTGGCCGCATCCACCGCTATTGTCAGGGGGGTTTTCTCGTCGATGTCTGCAGCATTTTGATTTGCTCCTCTTTTTAAGAATAGACACACTTGCCTAAAACGGAGAGAAAGGTTTTGTCATTTGTTTGAGGTCAAACATAATCTGGGTTGCATCAAACTCTTTAAAATGCCCCAATATTGTCCGAGTATAAATCTGGTGAGGTAATGATGATGAGATGTGAAGGACTAACCCTGTGTGTCCCCGCATGGTGGCGTGGTGGAGGGGCCCTCGGCCCTGAGCGTCCTGCTGATTCACATTAGCTGCATTTTGGAGCAGAAACTCACAGGTGACCAGCGAACCCTGAAAGAAACCATTAATGTAACACATTATATTACTTTCCAGGGACAAAACACACTTACATTCTAAGTGATTTTACCATCTAAAGATCACATGTTCAGTTCCACGGGCAATTATTTGTCTGAAACTTCATTCAACCTTTTTCATTTTGCGTACATACAGTATAAACCATGACACTTAAATGTTCATTACCAAAACTGTAAACTAAATTTCAGAATCTAAATCAACTAAATTATTAAATGAGCGACTATCCTCTCAGTATTGTAATGGTAATAAACTAATGGTGGCGACTGGATCATCCGTCACGATGCTCACCCCCTGCACCGCCATGATAAGCGGCGTCCTCTTGTCGTCCTCCGTGTTGACCCAGTTGACCTCGGCTCCGTGGGCCAGTGCCTCCGACATGTCCGGCAGGCTGCGGGCACATGCAGCCCAGTAGAGCTGCAGACCCGAGCTGTACTCCTTAGGCTCATAGAAAACTATCTCCTTACAGGGTGACGGAGGAGGCAGTGTGGCAGGCATGGGCATGGGCGGAGATTCAGCAGCGTCTGAAAAACGGGAAGAAAGAGATGCGAGACATTTATCCTCAACAATAAATTTAACAGTAAGTAGATGACAAATTATGTGTGCATCATAATGCAACAACAGTTCCTCCCTATAGGAAGTCCAAACTGGTCCAGGTATGGAAAATCATTATATTCCTTTATAAAAAAAAAGGTTTTCCAGACCTGCTTCAAATTACAATTGAAAACTTCCTTAACTGTTCTATAACTAATAATTTTTTCTTTCTCGTCTCTAAAATAGAGAAACACTCCAAAAATGATTTTTAGTAGTGATGAGCGGATGAAGTCTTATCAAGCTTTCTTTCTATTTGTGCCAAAAAAGATCAGAAGCTTCAGAGCTTCAAACACAATGACATCTGGTGGATTGCAAAACAAGTAGCAGCCCTTCAAGACGAGCCAAATCAGTACGACACCTCACTGATTTCAATGGTTTTAGGTAAGAGTTCAACAAGCCTTCAGCAAGCCTGCGTGTTAAATGTAAGCGCTGCATTAAATGTAGATGGTATTGTGCAACATTTTACGATAAACTAATTAATGCATTATCCAAAAATCCTACATATAAAATTTTTTTTTTTTATTACCTATTGGTGTAGTTTAAGCCCAGTGTCACTTTGGGCTCATGTTTTTTTAACTTCATGATTAGATATTATTGTAACATTTCATATGAGTCGCAATGTGATGTGATAGGAGAATGATATTCATTAATCTAGTTTATTAATCTTATTATATTAGTACTTGGTATCAGATAGAAATGTTCTTATATTTATTATTATGTCTTTCTAATGTACATCACAATATTTGTTCATTATTCTCCTCTCTTCTTAACCCCGTGAATGTGCTGATCACAAAGTTAAGCTGTTAAAACTTTAAAAGTGAATGAAGCTCTTTCTGAAGCAGCAGAGATGTTTGAAGCTTCGGACCACGTCAGTCACGTGACCCTCCTCATTTGACACAAGCGCCAACGCAATGTATTAAAACAGTGCTCTGCTTTTTAGTGAACGAGTTTACGTGTTATTCCTGGTTTCTCACGTGGGAGGGGTGTATGAGCTAATGTGGAGTCAGCTCCATGTGGTAGGTTTGTCGCTACACGCTTGTATGATGACTCTGACCCATCCCTCGCTTTGAATCGTAGCAATGGCACAGACGAAGGCGCCACTTATTACGATGAAGTTTTGAAAGTTTGTGGATAAACGAAACGACAATAAGCACCTTTGGGTCTTCAAGCCCCTTTCTTCTTTCTCTTGCATCATTGTTGTAACCCTGAAACTTGCGCCAAGATGTTGTTTTTTTAACTTGGCTATTATGCCTCTCGCTTTAGAGTCAAAACGGCAGGGATGTCTGTAACGACAGAGGTGTGCGAGTGTACGCGTCTGTGTCTTACCTGCATCCGTCAGGCTGTTATTGGAGGGGGTTTTGGCCAGCATCTCCCTGCTCCCATCAGCACTGTTCTGGATGCCGCTGTCTGCACTTTTTACTGTAAAACAAAGAGTCTGAATCACGACTTGTGGAACAAGACACAGATGCCATTCACGGAGTGTATAAAATATTTGGACCTGCTGTTTGTTTTCAGAGCATCACGCAGCCTCCTAATGTAGCCCCTCAGAAACATTTTTGATAAATGTTTCTTTTGTTGTTACTAAACTTTTTTTGAACCTCTACTGGCTTTTGACGGCTGTTAATCTTTTTCCAGTATGATTACCAGAAACAGCAGGTGGTCCAAATATTTTTGAACAGTGTACACACACACACAAGTCCCCGGCTGAAATCAACAGAAAAAGAACTGGAGGACAGATCCCCACCATCACCTTATGTTTCAGGTCCCTAAATACCAAATATATGATGAGACAGATACAAATGCAAATACCAGACACTGACCAAAAAACCATGTGTGAGAGAAACACTCCCCAGCCCCGGGAAAAACAAAAACATGGGACGCTCTGCAATGCTCTTAACATGATGGGATGGTCCAATAAGAAGGTCTGGATGAAGGAGGAACAGAGGAGTGGATGAAGGGTTGTTAGTCCACAGCCCCAAAGCAGTGATTACAAATGGACAGAGGGGATGGAAAAGCAAGCGAAACACTAAGCATTTAGTACTTACTGCTCCTGAGCTTGGCAGAGTTGTCAAAGTAGGAGAAGAGCGAGTCAAGCTCGTCAGGACAGAAGAGAGAGTCGCGGCGGGCCTCCGTGCCGCTGGCAACAGCTACGTTAGGGATCATGGGAGTTTGGAAATTGGAAGGCGGAGGGTGTAAATTGAGTGGCAGGGTGGGGAGTTATAGGGTTATAGGGTAGGCAGTGTAAGCAGGGGTTAGTCCAGAAGCACAGAACAGGAGAGGAGGAAAGAACGAGATTGAGGAAGAGGAGAGAGGAAAGCAGGGTGAAAGCAGAGATAGTTAGACTACCAGCTCGGTCGATACTGGGAGAGACAGACTACGAGAAGCAATGGGAGGCAAAGAGGGCTCAGGCATATGCTGTTCACAGAGAACATACAGTATGCCGATGGGTGGACTATTCTTCAGGGCAAAACAAAAATCACATACATGTAGAGCATACGACAGAGGGTGGCCACAATCACAAATGACACTGGCTTTGCCCTCTTGATGCAGTGTAACTTGGTTTTAAAGAGGCACTAAAAGTTCTCTATTACAGAAACATCCAAACTCTGAAAACCCATTATATTCGTTTAGTAACCGGGTAATATTGGAGGGGAAGAATAAGAACATTTAGAAGATGAATTTGTAAAACAGAATTTAGACATTGAGAAAACTTCCAACATAAAATTGGAAGTTTATATTACACTGCTCCTTATCCAAGTAGCCAATCGTTGGATTTAGGGGAAGAAGACAAAAACTACGGATCCAACAATGTCCAAGCCATCATCAACTGACTTTTAATATATCAGCTTTCAAAATGTAACATGACTTATCGCAAACTAAATGTTGTTTTTTTCACGTTACAGGTAAATACTGTATTTAGTCCCGACAGCTTGCTGGTCTTAAATCCATCCAGGTAAAATGAAGTACATAGATTTCTAGTGGTAATCATTGGTGTGAATGTTGCCAGTTTATTATTTCTTAAGGGGCGAGGGAAATGTTACAGTAAAGACAAACTCTTGGGTTGAAAGCGTGTTACGTTTGTTCTTTTTTCTACTGACCTGACTGACCGGGTCGGAGTTTCGGGGTGGGCGGTGGCGGTCTTGGGGGCAGATGCTCAGAGCTGCTGCTCAGCCTCTTCTCCTGTTTGCTCAGAGAAACCACTTTGTTGCGAAGCTCCTCGTCTGACGGCCGGCGTACAAACCGGCGGTCCACATATTTGGCTTTGATGTAGGCCTCCACCTCGTGTCTGTTAGCGACAATAAAGCATAGGGCTTTGTTTATGAATAAGGTGAACATTAAAACAATTATTCTAGTCGATCTACTCAAACCAAGCTCAGTTTGATGCAAAAGCTTTACAACAACCGCAGATTTAATTTATCACAATGAAGTCAGATTTGAATTACCGTATATTAAGACGATAATGCCTCTATTGTAATTATTTTATAGAAAAACGACTTTTAAGTCAGATACAGAGAAACACTAAACACCAGGAAATACATTAAGTGGGAAATGAATCGAGGGAGAAAACAAGTCTGAAAATAGCCATATGGTGTCTGCCAGCCCTGTACCTTGGATCTCCAGGCTGGGGTTTTCTGGTTGCCAGCTCCTCTCGGCGAGCCTCATAAATCTGGTTGATCACTCCATTTCCCAGTTCACACATCAACTTTAAAAAGGTGCAATAAAAAAAAAAACTAATTAAAAAAAGTCATTTGTTATCGGCACTTGATTAAAAGTAAGACTTTCAGTTTAAACGGGATGTTTATGAACATCAGTGTTTCCCCCCTCACCTTTAGAAGTTCTGGCTCCCATGTATCCAAAGTCAAAGACCGGACCTTAGAGAAATGCACTCCCAGACTCCTGCAGGTCAAAGAAGCATTAAAAAAATAAATAAACATAACATTGATCATTGCAGATTCATGGGCTGAGCAGCATTAAACATTAAACCCAGTATGTAGAGAAGGTAGTTCTCAGATAAACATACTCCGACAGCTCTACTCAAACATTACACACATCTACGTATAACTACTGTTGAGGCAAAGTGGCAGGGATGTACAGAGGCCACAAATTGGGTCATTGAAGGAAGTATGTATAAAATATAAATATTTCTATATATTAATCTCTTAAATTTCTGAACCCAATCTGGTTAGGTAATCATAATGAAGATCCATTACTTTTTTTTTTTTAGGTTGTAATGAGGAAGATGACCTGAATCCCTGCACACTTTGATTTTTAATTAAAATTTGGCCTGAATGATAATTAAATATTTTACGCTGGTATTCAAAGTAATTACAGGTCTTCACAACTTCCCAGGCAGGCTGGGTGTTCTTAACAGTGAGTTTACATTTCATAAAGCCCTAAAGACCTACAGTTTGTACAAAGCATTGAACATGGCGCTGGTGGAACAGATTTTCCATAACTAAGCAAACATGCAATGATTGATGTTAATCCTTTCCGGTTTTCAAAATGAACTCCATTCCTGCAAATAAATAAAACATGCTGATATCAGTTTCCTCAGTTTATTAGTTTCTGTGAGTTTCTCCTTTCTGGAATAAACTTCTTTAAATGTTCATAGTCACTTTCAGGACTTTGTATGTTCCTTTGTTATTTTCCTATTCTGTTTAAGATTCATATTTTATTTATCCATCTCCTCCATGGCTCTTTGTTATTGCATGTCATGCTTTTTCTGCCATTTTTATGTCTTTACCCGTTTGTAATCTTAAGATTAAAATACCTATTATAAGGCTTTGCTTATGAAAAACCATAGTACTTTACCTGTGTATACCAGAGCACTGTATGCAGAGGGTGATGCCCAGATTGATGCTGGCCCAGCGGGGGTCTGGCTGGCCACAGTCGCAGCAGCAGGTGTTTCCCGGGATGGCCAGGACCTTCTGCAGAGCACTCTCTCCTTTCAGTGGTCTCTCCTTCGGCTCCCCACCAGAGTCCAGGCTCCCTGTCGACGTGGACGACTTCCTATCCAGCTTCTGACATGACAGACAGGGGAATGCACAGACATCCAGAAGGATGGTAAATATTTATTAGGATGGGATAGATTCAAATTAAGCTAAACGAAACGTTATCCTCCTGGTGTCATTTGGGCATTGTAGCATCAAACACTAATAGTCTAAGCAAGGGAAACTTAATGCAAACTCAAGTATGGGAAGTTGGTGTTAACTAAATACACACAGGTTTATGTCAACACATGATTTATTTATGTAAAGTATATTTGAATCCCTTCAACTATCCGCTCCGTGTGTCTCGGTGTTTGGTTTTTACCTCGCCCTCGTCTCCCTTGTCACGGAAGGCGGTGGCGATGCTGTTCTGTACGGCTTTGATCCAGGCCTGTCGCAGCTTCTCAGAGTCTGCCTGCATCATACAGCTCCTGTTGGGACAGACGAGCATCACACAGCTGCTGCCTGCCGAGTGTGTGTGTGCGTGCGTGTAGACTACTACTCCACCTTCCCACCTTCAGTAACATATTCCAGTGCTCATTAGACTGATAGGGACTCAAACTCACTTGGTGGGTGACACCACTTCGAAACAGAAGCGACGTTCTACGTCCTCACAGTGTTTGACGGTACAAAGCCGCAGGTCTTCCACCACCACTGTAGGGTTGTCCTGAGGGGACAGCGCAGCAGCTTTGGTTAAACACAATACACACATGCATACACACAGTGCTGAACACCTTCCATACGACACAGTAAAAGGTGTTGCTCACTTCTCTTAAAACAGTAGTTAGATAGATTCACTAACAATTAAAGCAGTACAAATATCCGACTCTAAATGTTTGCCAGTATTTGAATCATCTTCAGTGGCTATATCATGAGCTGGTGTGGTTATTAGCTGCTCTAGAAAAAAAATGCAAAAATCACAGCAAAAGCATGTTATTCCCACCCTTTAGAAATGGGGAATAACTTAATACACTGTACTAATATTCTAAAATATTTTATTTTGATACGTTTTTCATAATGTGCGTAAGCAAAATGTAAAATGTGTCCAACAAAGCTGTTTTTGTCTAACTGCTCTTGAAATATAGCAAACATATTTGGCTTAGGTACAACACACAATCCTTTCTTCAGTTAAACAATGCAGAGAAATGTGTATATCTTGACATGGACTGCAGCTTATTAAACGATTACACACACATCTTCACATACAGCTGTGGTTTATCCTACACTAAACGTCTGTTTTGAATTTGCTACTATAACTCTTAAATGAAGCTACGGCATCTTGTTAAAAATACATGGGTGTCAAACCCATGTAGAATTAATTGCGGTCGGTGTGCAGGGAGTCACTTGACATACCTTAAATTTCTTCTGGTAAACTAGCTGATTGTTCTGGATGGAGAACCAACGCCTGAGAGGGAAAAAAAACAAAGTCACATGTAGTTGCCAGTGATGCTCCTAAAATGTCCACATTGGAATAAAATTATGAAAGGAACATTAATCCCAACCAGACTCATCTGTACATGTTTTCTTAAGGTTTGTGGGGTCCGGTGGTATAAATACAACCAGAGTTATATGGGTGAACTTTAAAAGAAAGAGGTGGTATAATTGTCAAGAATGGTATTTATATTTACATTTAACTGGCCAACTAATGTACAGTAATAACCTCTTCCTTCTGTATCCTTATCAATACCTGTTTTAAAGTACTTGCTGAGGAAATTAAAATGTAAAGAGCATTTTATATCTCCATTCTGACTTTTGATGAAAGTGCTTGCCCTCCTTAAAATCAGCAAACTATAGCAATTCCTTATCTTAAAATTGAATTTTTTTATGCATTCATAAAGAGGCTAATTAAACTGTGTCTGTCGTACCTATTCCACGTCTTGAAGGCATTGCTGGCCCTCTTAAACAGATAGCCCTCCATTGCGATGCCGTTGTCTGCATCCACATTGTACTCCAGTTTGGTGTCGTCATTCGAAAAGTCCTGAACAAAACGTGTCAGAAAAGAAATAAAGAAAGAAAGAGATATTTGTTTGATTTTTTTTTGGTTCGAAATTAGTGCCATCAGTCCCATAAGCGACCTTGTGCAGAGCAGTAATGCTCAGCTGCTTCTCACACTGACATGAATGAGGTTTCACACCAAACCAGACAGAATAGAAACAGCACACGCACAGCTGATGGTTGCAGTTACAATCTATTTCCAGCAATTATATGTATCGTCTGAGAAGGGAAGTTAAAAAAGAAATCTAACAAAACATGTCACTTTACGGAGATTTATCCTCAGTTTCAAGGCTTCAGGACTATTTTACTTTTTCACAACTCACGCCGTGTCTGAAGTTGCTTTGTCAAGTGGAAACAATTGTACAGATATTATATAGTGAGCAAGAAGAAATATCTGTGAGCAATAAAATGAAGACTTTCAGTTTGAATAAGTTAAAATCACATACTCAGTGGTTTGCTAAGACCGACCTGTCCAGTCTTCCCATTACTCTATACTTGCCTTAAATTAATACTTAGGCTAAGTCGGCTTTGTCGAAGTTTAGTGAACGATCTTAAACCCAATTCAATTTTATGGAAACCGGCATTTGTCACTATGACACATTCTGGCAAATTAAAAGTAGCCTATATCAGCAACCTGTGCCGAGGGATTTGTTTATTTTTTATTAAGCCGTATGACAACATGATGTATTAAGCTAGATAGCTAGTGAGTTAGTTATTGTCTTTCAAGGAGTGAAGTTGCAAAGTGAGCTTTCGTGTGTCCCTTCTCTCACTGACTCTACTGCATGCAAATTAAAACAGAATCTGGTGGCCAGTCTAGCTTTAACTACCTGAGCTGCTGCCACACTTTCCTAACACCCTTCCAGCTTCCTCAACTTCAAGTGACATTAAACACCAAGATGCAAGCATGTGTGTGTGTGTGTGTGTGTGTCCTTGTGGAGTCAATTTACACCCCGTGTCACCATCTTCACAACCAATTACAGCTTTAGGTCTGTTACTGTAATGAGCAGTGGAACCTCCTCGTCTGTCGTCCTTCTAGAAACATTCACCTTGTTCTCCATTATGAAACCATGTATGACGTGGGGCTCTGAAAAACATTGTATTACCCCGACACATTGAAATGAGCTCAAATCTTGAGAGCAGTAGTTACTGTATGTAGTTAAAGTTTAACTTGTTGGAGTGAAACAGCCACTCAAAGGAGACAGCTAGTGGTCATTTGACCGCCAACGGACTTGGACAGCTTCTTTACATGTATACGTGTTGATCAAGTTGATGTGTAACATTCGTGTATGGTGAACTTTAAAATGACCTATGCCGTAAAGTCAAACTCCCTACCCTAGTACAGTAAACCGCTAAGTAAAATATGTCAACATTGATAAATCTGTGTGCTGAGTGGAAATGACCTCAGTCATTCTGCAGGTCGTCACAATGACCACCATTTCTTGTTTACTTCCTGGAAAGCGACCATGCTAAACAAGCACATAACGAGAGGACAAATATATAAAGATTCTACACTATCCTATTCTCAGTGGATGAAACTATAAAAGGTTTAGTTTAGACTGCATTCAGTCTACATGTTTCTCTTTATAATGTGATATTTTACACGTTTCATTTTAAATGCTTCTTACAAATCAGATTTTTCTTTTAAGGCAAAGAGTACTTGATTAGAATTGAGGATGAAAGCACTCTCCAATAAAGTGTACTCAAACATTTATACTAATTTATACATATATGCTTTATAAACTTTCAGTCTGGCAAGTGCTCTTGAGTACAGATCAGGTCCAACGACAACATCAAATGTACATGTTGCAGATTCCCACAATGGAGAGTTCCACCTACAGAGACACTCAACAGTGTATGTGTGTTGGATGTAGTGCATCACTTCACGTTGTGTCACTGCTTGGATCTGTAAATATAACCTGAGCAAAAGCTCAAATTAAACCCCTCTGCTCTATGATACCATGGTGACACACACACACACACACCACACACAGCAAACACACACTTCCAGCATGACATACACTGGGACAACTGAAGTTATTTTGGGTGCACAAGGGGAACAAACTGTGTCTGTATTAAGCTTCTTCTGAACAGAGAGATAATGGAAAGTATCAATCCAGGCATTCAACAAATCACCTTTTCCTAGAGGTCGGACTAAATTAACCTCAGGAGTACGGGCCACACAATTGTCCTAATAACTACATTCTTAAGTCACACAAATGCATAATGCATAACTGTGGTATGATGCCTGACTGAATAAGGTAACACAGACCACGTTGATGCAGGTGTTCAGTTGCACATGTATACACACACACACACACACACACACACACACAAACACAGATATCCATACAATCATGAAAAAATCCCTAATTGAGACTGAGGCCAAAGAAAGAAACACAAAGCAATACTCTTGCTGTCATGGGAAATCCTTCTGTTTCTCTTGTTTCGACTATAGGTTGAGAAATTTGGGCCTGTGAAACCGCCGTTATTTAAAAAAACAGGTAGTGGTCAAACTATAAGTAAAGTTGTTGTTCTTAGCTCCTGAAGCATTTTAGAGGTGCAAGGTTTTCGCCTGACAACAGAGATGCGTTCATTTATTATCCAAAGAGCAAAAGAGTGACAATGGACTGCAAAGCAACAAACCACTCGCTGAAATCAAACCAGCAACCTGACCACACCGGCACCAACACTGGGGCATCAAAATAAACATGCTGCATGATCAAGACACATCAACACTGATGCATGAGTAGCACGCTAAAATGAGGAAACAGATGAAGGTGCAAACATCTACACAAACACTGCAATGCAGTCTCTTAGCGTGTGCAGGAGAAGAGAGGAGAGGAAGTGAAAGACGGGGGAAGGTAGGGTTACAAAGCGGAAGTCGGATGGATATCGATGCGGTGACTCTACGTACGGAGGTCGACCTCCAAGCAGAAAAGTTGCGGCAGTCTGGTAAAGACTCGAGCTCAGTCACGTCCTAAAATGTCACACACAGCAAGAGAACGCCACACAGAGAAAGGAAAATATGTATTTTTTTATGCTACCACAGAAATATTAGGAATTATGGATTTGTCAAAAATAAAAATGGCATACACATAAGAGAAAACAATATCACTACAGAAACATAAACACAGACTATTACTATAAATAGCCATGGGCAAAGACACTGTCGCATGCACGGACACACAGATACTCTAACTCCATCTTCCTCCTTGAGGTGCACTCACCAGATACCAAACATAGTGGAAACGACTGAAAATCTTCATTTTTCACAGATTTTACGGAGTGTGAACCCCCTTTTCTGTGGTTCCCTGTGAGGCCGATGAGTCTTTGCTATCTCAAAGACTCCCTGTGTAGCATCTCAATGGCAGTGTGTCACTGTGAGCAGCGTGGCCCGTCTCTTCAACAAACCCTCACCTCCTCCTCTCCTGTGAATGCCTATCAAAACTTTCGTCACTGCCTCTGCTGCTCCTCCTCCTCCTCCTCCTGAGGCCTGAGCGAAGGTCATCTATGTGTCTGTGTGGGTGTGTGTGTGTGATTGTTGAGTTTGAATAATCAAGTGGACCGTGCAGAGAGGCATCAAACATTTATACTGACTTCAATTTAACAGACGTGCACTCAGCTTTTCCCCTCACTCGCTCATTTCCCTTGTGTGTGTGTGTGTGTGTTAATAAAGTAGTTACTCCTGTAACAATGAGGAATGTCCGTAATGTTTGAGCCTTTGAAATAAAAAATAGAAGAAAAAAAAAGACCGTGTGTATGACAATTAAGAGGTTCTGGCTTATTTTTTGCAGAAAACGATCAGACCATTCTAATGCCTTAGCCGTTTCAAAACCAAAGACACGTATTTTGTTTCTTTGTAAGATAAGACAGGAAAATCTTTAAGTCAGCAGCACATCTCTCTCTCTCTGTTAGCACCATTGTGACGCTCTCATGCCTTGTGGTCATAGTGATGTTGCTGCACACAGGCAGATAGAAAGCATACTAAACAACCTCAGGACCCCCTTCAACTCTGGTATGGATCGAAGGTTTCATCAATACGAAGATAATGGGAAAGGTTTGTGTGCAAGCACAAATAAAGTGGACCGTGTGCATAGGATTGAAAATAAAGGGGAAAAAAAGATCTTAAAAAGGGGGCAATAACAGCATACAACACATAATGACGCATAATAAAATAACAGGGGTCTGACATGGTCATGCATTATAGTAACAATTCACCAATTACTTTAGAAGACTTCTGGCTTTTAAAACTCACTTTCTGGCTCATACTCTGGTAAATATAAAAGGAAACCTTCTCTGCCCAGTGGAGTTTCACAAGTCTGCCAATGAGGCCAACCTTCAACACATTTTTCAACCAGTAAGTGATGAAGACAGCACCACCAGTAAACAACATGCATCACACATGCGTAGAAGTCTGTTTCCTTTATGTTGGTGCAAATGGCCCTGGTCACAAAGGAGGATACAGATCACAAAATTAGCATATACTACTTAAACTTTCTACTGCAATGTGGTAATTGATTGAAAGTGTTAAATAGCCTGACACATATACAGTCCCTGCCACAGTGAGTACAAGTCTATGAGCATCCTGCTGAAGCGTCTTTGAAAAAGATGCTAAACCCCAACCTGGACACTTCACTTAAAGTCAGCCTGGATAAGAGTGTCAGCCTAATATCATAATAAGTAACATTTGTGCACTTGACCTGCAACTTGAGGGAAATATTACTGTTCAGGATATTTCATTAAGTAAGGCAGCACTCTTGTGCTGTGCAGCACAGGTTAATATACCTGAGTGAAGCCATTGTAAAGTGTTACCAAATCATCTTAACAGCAAATGTTGCTTTTGCTAATTTCCAAGGTAAATATGCCAGTGCAATACATTTCTTTTCAACTGCATTTATAGAAAGTCATACCCATACTGAGTACTATTAGCATGCTTCACTTCATTCAACTGGAAACATGTGACGGATGCTTGCTAATACCAAACACACTTTAGTTGGTTCAACATCTCTAAATAACTGAACCATGCTGAGCATAAAAGCAATAAGGCAGTAAACATGTTGTCAAAACAGTCCTAGTTTGAATACTGTATTGACGTCGAAATGACGTACAGAATACACCAACTGCAAAAGCTACAAGGACACGCATGATGACATCATATCATGCGTGTTGCCAGTTTAATCTCTTGATGAACCGGCGCTCTCGTCTTGTTACAAATGACGTGAGCTGCAGAGGCCCAAGCAGTTGAAGTAACATGTACAGTATCTATCCAACCATGCAGACGAGACACAGAAATGACAGCGAGGAGGGAAAATGAAGAGTAACACAGCTTACCTGCAGAGCAGCCTGAAGTGAGTAGAAGAAGAAGAGACGGGGGAAAAGAGCAGAAGTAGAAGAGAAGTAGAAACAGTTGGTTAGGAGTGTCTGCGTATAAGCAGCCAGACGAGAGAGAGAGAGAGAGAGAGAGAGAGAGAGAGAGAGAGAGAGAGAG
>CALSBV010011200.1:11076765-11106658 GCA_943590825.1 Bovichtus diacanthus | reverse complement strand
AGAGAGAGAGAGAGAGAGAGAGAGAGAGAGAGAGAGAGAGAGAGAGAACGAGAGAGAGAGAGAGAACGAGCGAGCGAGACAACATATAAATAGCATCTAGATAAATTGAGGGAGGGGAGGTGGAGGATAGGTGCTCAAGGACAGGCGGAAGTTGGCACACGTACCATCACTGACAGAGCAAGAGGGAAGAGAGAGAGAGAGGGAGGGAAAATTCACAGATGGAGAAGGCAGACACAAAAAAAAAAATGACAAAGCAATAGAAGGAAAGAACAACAGATTGTTGTCTGGAGTTAAAGATGCGGTGTAATGTACAATTAAAGCTAAGGGCAATTTACCACAACATGCTGTAACATAACACAACACCCCACATCCTGATTAACTTTTATTCTGTTGATAGTTCATAGAGCTCAACACGACAACGGTGTGTAAAATGAACAGAAGTTTTTAAATAACCAGTAAATATTAGAGAAATTTTACATTTAGGGGCAACAAATGTTCTGATAAGTAAGTATCACGTTTCTGCTACTGCCTGGTGCACCCTTCTGGTAGACACTATATTAACACGTGTGACTCAGTGGGGATATTAGGGTTACGTGGGTGCTGACCAGAGATGGGGAGGGGACTGAAACTCAACCTTGTTTGTTTGGAAATGGGTTTCCGTCCGCCCTCAATAATACATGGGTGTGTGGCTGCGATCATCCTTAGGGATCACTTTACACCTGAGGGCGGAGTACTACTTCCATTCACTCGAATGACTAATGAACTTTGAGTGGCAGTAATTGATAGCTATTTCTATCATATATCCCAATTGCAAATAAATGATTTGTCCTCAGAATCTTTAAAGAACCTAGCGATAGAAGATTTGAATGCTTTTCTTTCCGATTGCTTTGCTGTACCACAAGCTTGTAATATCTCAGCATGGTCTGGCAGCACAGTGGTCAGGGAGAGTTCAGCACAGGTGAGCAGTGACAGTGGTGAGAAATCCAGGCTCAGAGTAGCTTGGTCATGTTGAGCACACACTGAGTAAGTGAGTGTGTGTTTATGCGTCTGTGTGTTTGCTGGGCCGAGGAAAGGAGTTGATAAAGTTGTCATTTTACGATGTACATTCACAATTGATCGCCTAACTATGCTGTATTGCGATTTGTGTGCAAAGTAGAGCTGGAAAGATTAATCGAATAGTTTTCAACTATTAAATTTATCGCCAACTAATTTGGTAATCGATTCAAATCGGTTTGAGTCATTTTTTAAGAAAAGAAAAGTCTAAATTCTTTCATTCCAGCGTCTTAATTGTGAATATTTCCTGGTTTATTCACTCTTCTAGGACAGTAAACTGAATATTTTTAAGTTGTGGACAAAACAACACATTCGTTGGACGTCATTTTGTGCTCGACACTGATCAACATTTTTGTGACATTTTAAGGACCAAACAAATAACTGATTAGAGAAAATAATCCACAGATTAATCGACAACGAAAATAATCGTTAGTTGAAAGTGTATAAAAGTGTGAATTCTGTTTAGTTTCCATGTGCTTAGTGCATTTGTGCTTAAATGGAAGTGAAGATGGGAGCATATTGTGAGTACCTTTTGCTGGATGGTGGAGTGTTTCTGCTCCATGTCCCTCTTCTCTTTGGCAGCATCCACCACCAGCTGGTCCAACTGCAAGACACAGAACAACTGATTAGTCAAGCTTACCAGACCACCTGGAAACTAGTGTTTAATTCAAAACAGCCTACAGAAATGCTTAACGCACATTCCTTGGGTTGTTCATTTTAGAAAGCTTATTTTCTGTATTTGGTAAATTCAAATGGAATGAAACCACAAAATGACAAACACAACTAAAACCATATTCCAACATGGGTCAAGACCATTTTGCTTCGCCGCCTATACGTTTACATTCTTATTCAAGGCCAAAAATAACCGTGTCACATTCTTTCTTTTGCATTTATCTCGCCAAACAATTACAGAGAAGTCATACAATCTGACACAGGGCCATTAAAATGAAAACCTTCTCTTTCTACTGCACTTGAAAGGTGTGTATATAAGGGTGTGTGTACAAACACTTATTCCCCCCCCGTTTCCATTCTTGAAAGCACAACCGATTCAAGCAAATAAACAACTTTTCCACAGGCCACATAGAGACAAGACAGGCCTTCTCCTCTAAACTAAGCGGGCCGTGCTGCGCAGGCTCCATCATGTGTGAAATTGGATGGGGCATGATTGATTCTCCCCATTCCTGCAAGTAACCATCGCGTGTAGACAAGCGAGGAAAACAAAGGATCTTCTGAAAGAGAAGGGCAACAAATCGGAAACAGTACTTCAATGAAGTGCTGGAGGTCACAGGGTGATGCTCAACATTTTTCCGTACAGCAGTGAAGTTCTACTCTGTAACTCTTGATGTTCGCAATGTGACCTAAATCATCGTGACTCGCACACAAAAGAATCATTATCTGCTTATGAAACATGAGTGTTGCATGTTTGCTACAGATTAGCTTTTTTCATCATATGCTTTTAATGCCTGCAGTGGATTTCCAAACACCAGTTACTGTACCACAACTTCAAGCTAGATGGCAATTCATGCTAATGAGCTACAGAGAAGTCAGTGGGTCCAGATGAGATAGAAGAGAGCGGAAGCCACATTTGACTTATTTTCTGATGGCGCTAAAGCCTTTTTAAGCTTTTAACAGCTAAAATGTTCGGCAAAACAACATTCCACTTATTATCTGCTAAATTCATTCATTCGCTTCAGAGAACGCCAGATCTTTTGTTTTGTTTGTAGAGGAAATGGGTGGACGGGCTGATAACATCAGATGGGAAACGTTTTCCCCTGTCGCACCATGACAACTAGTCCAGTCCATGCAGACCCTCTGCTTCCATCCGTGTCTGCAAAGGCAGGTGTGCATCTGCACATATTTTGTGACAGACTCGCCTTTAACATCTAAATCTATCTTACTATGCGGTCCTCACTGACGATGTCAGCCGATACAATTGCCTCAGACGTTTCATTCTGCCTCGGTTCGTCTCCTACAGACCACAGCACCCCACTGAAGAATTTTGGTCACTCTGCCTTCCGCTCAGATCTGTCTTGACATGCAACACTATGACGACAAGCTGCATGATTCATGGAAAAGATGCAAAACATCCTTTTGAATGAACATAATCATGCAACACATGTTCAATCCTGAGGCTTTGTATCATGGAAAGATGCAATCAGCTGTTTTTTTTTTCTTCTTATATTTAGAAGCAGTCCAGTTGTTTTTCCAGGGTGGAAAAAGTGGCAAATTTAGCATGAATCATAAAGTGGTCATTCAAACGCATTAAAAAAGGAACTTCAGCAGTCTTCGTTTATATGGTTAACGAGATATTGGATCCATAATATTTCCATGTGCGTCTTGTAATCCCCCCACTGTAACCTTCAGTATCAGTTACTGAGCTTTTTGTCTATATACCAGCTAAGTTACTCTTTCCCAAACAACCACAGGAACTTTACTGTAACAGTTTCTCGGTTTTATGCAACTACAGTACTGAGTGCAACTTCAACAACTTCTTTTATCTTTAATTGTTAGAATAATTTAAAGTCAGTCTTCTGTTCCCAAGAAAAAACACTGGCAGTAATATCACAGCTTCATTTTTATTTGTTTCACCTAAACTTCTATCATTTCCTCTCAACAAACTTTATAGAATAAATGAAGACCAAAGTGTACGAGCATTTTGTTGGTCTGAAGCGTTACATTTCCCACCCTTGATCCCTTTCTCATTGGCTACAGGCATCGAGTCATATTATCAGACCTGTTGACAGCTCCTCCACACCTCCCTGCACAGCCTCTCCACCTTCTTCAGCTTCATGATGGTGAGGAGAAAAGAAATAATCCACAATCCTCTTGTCACTGCTTCCCACAGCTCAGCCTCTTATCTTCCTCTCCTTTCAGTTTTGCACTGTTCCAAATTCAGTGCGACAGGCTTATAATCCACACAATGCAGTTATAGTTGTATCTCTCATTCCCTCCCTCTCCAAGACCTAAAACAGTCTTTTGCACTTCTCTCCCTTTTTCCTTACACAATCCTTGTCGTCTTTTGAGTGCTGAAGGCTTACAGTCCATGCCTTTCCATTCTAATTTAATCACTTTTTGCTTTGAGAAGAATACATTCCGCCTCTTATCCCTTCCTAAAATCTGCTTTTTAAAAAGGGGGTCCCGTCTTCCCTCTTTTCTTTTCCCGGCACTCTTTGGTTCTGTCTTCAATTTCTTGATAGCACCAACGTCAGATGGTTCCAAATTCACAGCATGAGGGTTAGAAAGCAGACTCTTCTCTCCAAGCTAATTTAGAGGACCACTGTCCCAACTCTTCAGATCTGGATTCTTTTTTTTTTTATTTAAAAAAATAATAAATAAAAAACACTGTTTGGTTCCTTTATGTCATTTTTTGGTTGGTTCAAACGTCAGAAAAACATGTTTACAAGCTACACTTTTCTCTTAAGAAGTGCCCTCTAATCTTCTGCTCCTCTCCAGCTCCCCACTCTGTGGCTGCACTCCTTCCTTCCTTTGTCTTGCACCCAATTTTGAGAAATATCGTCCTCTAATTCGGCTCTTCTACTGCCCAAGTCTCAGAGTTTATATTCCACAACCTCCAGCATAAATCTCGGGCTTCTTTGGCGTGCTCGCTTAGCCGACAGTCAATGAGTTTGGCTGTGGGAAAACCCTTTTCCAGCCCTCTGGCTGCTTTCTTCCTCATTCCTGCTCACTATAACGGCAGCTCCACTGTGATAATCATCTTAAAGTCACATTCGGGCCATCCTCTGGCTCAGAGGGAAGGCTCTGTTTATCAGAGGACGCACACACACACACACACACACAGACACACAGAGCTGAAATATCAGTTGACGAGAAGATAGCAGTAGACAAACACTGAAAGGGTATGAACTCAAACACAAAGAGAGAGGTCGTCTGGAGGTGAATGCAAATGGTCAAAGTGCAGTTGTACTGCTCCCTAATGATGGAGAAAAACTGAGAAGATGGCCTAAAGTTACATTTCAGAGTCCTCACCTGAAACACTCCCTCCAAGCGCTAAATGAGCCCTGAACAGGAACACTGTTTAGGAATTTAAACAATATTGTCCTCGTGTTTACCCTCGACAATCCACTGGTATGTAAACGGAGCTAACATTTATTCCGCTTCTCTGCTCAGAATAGACTCATGTTTGCTTATGTTGCAAACGTTTATACTGTATGTTCTAATAACATTGCAAATGTTGTCCAGCTTAGTGTTTTTAAAAAAAATCTTTTTACACAAAATATTAAATTAAAAATGAAAGGAAAGAAGTTAAACATAAATGTGAGCCACACAAATTAATTTCTTAGCTGAAAAAGTTATGGCAGAGTTCAATACCTTCTGACAACAAAATAATGTAATAGTATATAATATATACATATGAAAAATTATAATAAAACATCTTTCTTTATGGTTCAAAGATGAAATAAAATCCCATTACTAAATCAACCAAAAATGATTAGCTTGCTTCATAAGTGAGGGAACATTGTCAACTAAGTCATCTTTAATAAGAAAAATGTAATTTTATTTCATCACTCATTATTGTTGATATTAAAAATGATATGCCACTTACGATGTAATAATGACATAAATCAACTATATCTAAACTTGTGAAAACTGTCCATTTAGCAATAACACTTCAAATTTAGATGGATGTCTTTTGTCATTTTGCGTGCGTGTTCGTGTGTGTGCCATGTTATCTGGGAGTTCTGTCAGATTTTAAGATACAGAGAAAAACAGAGCCTTATATAACTGCTGCAGAAGCTTTGCGTTTTGGTGACTGTCAAACCTCTTAAAGCGCACGGATGCAGGGGTGTGTGTGTGTGTTTGGACTTTAGCCTGTACCTGTCCTCCAAGCTGTTTCATCAGAGGTTGTAGTTCACTGAAGAGGTCATATCCTTGGTGGAAGAATGTCAGGTGGGCGTACATGAAGGACAACATCTGTGGAGAAGACGGTGAATATTCAGAGAGCTAGGAGGGCTGCTGCATAGGTCTCTTGATGTGTGAGACAAGAATACTCACTGATTTCAGGATTTCTGATCTTCTCTTTGATTGTAGCACGTTGATCTATAATGACCAAAAACAAAGACAGTGAGATGAAGGAGCGTTTCTTTCTTTTGTTGATTCTTTGGAGTTTAGCTGAAAAAAGGAAAACAATAAAGGGAAGCTCAACACGTACAACCGCAACCACAAAATCAAAAACAAATCTACAGTGAGGATATCTAAGAAGAAGACAGAAAGAGAGAACACAAGACACAAGGGGAAATAAGGTGAGATACAGGAAATGAAAAAAAAACTTCTTAACAAAAGGACAAATGAAAGAAAGCAGAAAGTGAAATGAGTTGAACTGAAGCAGAAAAAACTTCCCCTAAGCATTACTGGACAGTAGTTCCTCTTACCGACACCAGGAGGAGCTCCATGTCTCGTGTTTAACTCAGGGATGCTGTTGTAGCCTGTCTCAACTATCATCTACATTGCTAATGACAGTATAGCCACTGGCTGGGCGTGGTGGACGCATTTGGCTACTATAGAAAAAGCGAGGAAGCTTCTGAATTCATTTTACCCTGCTTACGGATCAACTTGGGTCCAATGTTTTTTCTCCTTATTGTGGTCATAAAAGCAGGGACCCAGAAAATGTGATGAATAAAAAGTTGAAATCCTTGTTGTTGCCAGCAATATTTTTTTATTTGGCTGTAGGTTGCGGGACCATTTTCCTTGACAACCCCAACCACACTTTGTGTTTGTACACAGATGTAACTCCCACCCAGGGGAGGAACTATATTTTTCCATCTCCTAGCCACAGTGGCTGATGCATCACAACCTTTACGAGCCCCCTCCTTCTCTCCATTACAGTCGATTAGTAGTTTTGACTGGAGTGGCACCTATAAACAATGGTTGCTTCAGCGGCAAAGTGCATTATAGTGTCAACAAACACGACTGCCACAAGCTAAATTTATGAGTATTTTGTTGTTAAGCTGTGGTAAATCCACACATACTAAGTTTTAGCAAGATTTAACCTTAAATTAGGCACTATTATGCAGGGGAAATGTCAGGTTTGTTAAGTTTTGTAGACATACAACTCCCATTTATCAAGTGTTAACTGTGCTTCTGCTTTTCTGTGCTATGTGCATATTGTACGAAATGGTTTGTATGTCAGGGGTGACAAGTTACATCTGCATGAAGTCAGACGGCCGTATTATATGTTTTACTGCACGATGTGTTTTTCACGTCATACATTACACTTACATGTTGTTTTTTTAGGCCTGACCATCAGTCAATAAAGTAAACACGATGTTTAAAGTTCAGTATTTTATGACCTAGCTCTACGTGGCACAGTAGGGTAAAACAGAAATGCTCCATTTTTAAAATGTCATGAATGCAAGTCTGGCTTACAACCTCGCTCATATATTTTCCTCTCCCTCTACCATCTTGCATGTCACTGTAAACTGTGCACTGTATAATTAAGCAAAAACGCCACAAAAACAATCTAAAAAGAACAAAAAGAATAAACCTAAAATCAGTCTGAAATGTTTCCTGCAAGCACAGCTGCAGAAGTTAGCAGCATTGTGAAAGTGCTGACAGCACTCCCCGAATGTGAAACTTTAAAGGAGACCTATTTAAATCAACGGTGCTAGCTGCTGGGCTTATAGATTTCCTATAAAGCAGACTAACAGGCAAGACAAAAAAAAAAAAAGAACCCAACTAATTTCTCACAGCGAGGCTTCATTTTATGAGAGAGTGATTTTGCAGTGAGCCACTGGAGCAGGCTGCCAAACCTATTTTGAAATCTGCTTTTGGGTTTCTTTTCAAAAATCTAATTTTGAAACCACTGTGCCCATAGAGCATTGTCTGTTTCTTTTGGAGTGAAATTCAATAACAGGGCTGGCAGCTGCCTTATCAGAAAGCATGAAGCGTTCAACAGTGATGCTTCTGTGGCCAAGAGGAGAGACAGAGGGCTCAGCTGATGTATTCAACTCATGAGCAGTTTTTACAGCAAAAGGTCAGAGTACAAGACATCCGTTTGGCTTTGACAGGGAGAAAAAGGTCTTAAAGATTTAAGCATATTGAGAAGTTTAAGCACTAGAAGAAGAAACGCATTTGCACAAAAGGAGATATGCAGTGTTGGATTTAAAACACAAGATACACAAATGATTCAACCTCTCAAAAAGGCAACTGTTTTGTAAGTGAGTGTCTTAAGTTATTAATGAAATTGTAAATCCTGGCAGTTTTTATTTTTATATAAATGCAAAATATACTGTAGCAGCATTATTTAAGTACTGGCAGAGCTAAGAGTTTTATTTTTACAGTGACTAAAAACAAATCTTTTTGTGTACTTCCTCCTGCTTTCTTTCTCTTCTGCTTCTTTGAAGATTACTTTATCTAAAATATTAATAATATAATAATTTCCCCACCATAGAGCTTCATCAAACATGGTGGCTTACCATTTTGTTATTAACTATAACCTGTCAAATGGAATCTTTTGCTTTTTCTGCATTCATTTATACTTATAAACTCCTTATTATGTTTAGTTATAAAAATGAGAAGACAGCATCATTTTATTATTATTATGAGTCTAGTGTGCATCAAATGTTGAAAAACATTATTTCAGATAATTAATTATCCATCTATGCAAGGCGCTATAGATGTAGCATGCCACCATGTACCATCACATTACCGTTCGCACCAAGAAAACTAATTTTAACAACTAATTTAACTGCTGCTCGCTGTGTCCTGCTGATGCATCCAGATTGACTGATGTGGTTAACTGGAACATTACAAGTGGATGAGATTGGGTGTTTTTTTTTTCAGTATAACAGAATCAAACACAGCTGCTGTTCATTCCTCTAGTGTGCCACATCAGCATTTCCAACCTGACTCAGCATATTAAGTTAGTTCCATATCCAAATCTATGTTGGAAAGGCTGAGATGGGATCTTTTTTTTTTTTTTTTTTTTTTTAAAGCTTCCACAGATTGTGTTTCTAGACTTCTGACACTTTTCTCTTAAAAAACAAGTTGATCTCTTCGCCATGTTAAGTTTTGTTCATTATCTGTACCTTATAGAGTGCTACAATTTAAATCCCTAAGAGAGTTGTTGTACCTGTAAGACGTAGTCGAGGACGATGTGTCGGAAGCACTTGCGTGTGGCGGTGAGGATGTTGGTGGCCTCCTCCACCTCATGCTGCTTGTTGCGGGGAGCCTGTGCGTTCTTGATCAGCGCCGCCTCCTTTTCCTCGCTCACTTTGTCAAATTGCTTCTTGGCTTCTTTGAACTTACGTAGGTCACTGGGCAAAGGAAGGCAGGGGAGGTTTGATAAGACAAACAAATTAAACCGAGTGTGCGTTGTATAAGTATTTATTCGAGGAGTGCAAATGGAGTAATACGTTTAGGAAAATAATCAAGTGTAAAATAAATCTAAAGATACTTATTAACTCATTAGGATGTGAGAATAAAGTTTTTACAAATTAATTTTTCACTGTTGATCACTAACCTTGAGCACTAACAATATGTCGTGTTACTGGAGCTGGGTGGAGACACCCTTAGATGGTGCTGCTAATATTTTAAGGAGCACTATAGCATTTTCACACAATTTAGGGTTAAAGCTAAAAGGGAATTGACAAACTCTACAGCCAAGGTCACGTCGGACATGTCTCTTTTTTTGTCAACAATGTTGTCAGGGAGAAGGTCAAATGTTAAAGGAAGCGGAGTTATCTCTGGATGTGAAGCAACACAACCATGGTCAGGCAACAGGAACACAGAACAGCTTAACGGTGATGTCATGTCATGTCGGCTGGAAATCCAAGAAGATTAAAACAAACTGCATTATTTGCTACAACTATTCGCCACAGGTCTTGATGCTGTGTCTGTGTAAGTGACTGGACTGCACCACTTGTGCATGTATTGTACAAAGTACGAAAACTTTTGGCCCCACATTTGTTCTTTGGTGTGTTTTGCCTGAGAAATGAAGTAAGATTAATGTGCGAGTGCTGTAAGGTAGTGAGTAATTATGATGGAACATGTTTCCCAGCTTTCTCTTGAGAAGCACTGGGTGCCGCTGATGTGGGTGTTAAGCCTTCGTGTGCCAGGGGCCAGAGCTGCTAATCCTTATAATGAAATAAACCAGAAGGCCCCACTGCTTCTTGCACACAAGCAGTCTGGAATTCAGTGCTGTATGGGGAGGCTTTAAACAGGGAGATATGAATTTTTAAAATGTTTTTATATATACTAATATAACTTGCATGGCCTGTCTGGATCATCTGTCAATCAGACATGTGACATCCCTCCAACTTGTACTTTATATTCATAATTTCAGGTGTGGGCTTTCTGCATTCAACATCCTTTACACTTTTTCTCCAGCGTGGATTTGAAGTATATTAAGTCCAGCGTTCCACATTTTAAGTTGATCTGGATAAAAGTATGGGTAAAAATCTGAATGTGCTTTATCTTGTTCTCACGGATAAATGAGGAAAAAAAGAGATGAGGACATTCTTCAAAAGCTCAGATTGCTCAGAGATATGACCAGCTTTATCCATCTTTATTCAATTAATACTCACTCTTTGACAAATGTTTGAAGCTGGATCTTGATTGATCTCTGGGCCTGATCGAATAATATCTGTGTGGAAGGAAAGAAAAGAAAGAGTAAATGCTCATTCTTGTTCGGCAAAATAGCTTCTCACTATTTAGTTAAACAATTCAAGCATTAAACATCTTAAGGCACTTCTCCAAGAAAGCGGCAAAAAGCTGATAACTGTATTCACTTTTAAGTCAGCATTCCCCACCTCTGTTTCGGAGGATTTTTGTTAACATTATAGGGTGCAATTAGGCAGCTAAATTTACACAAACAAGCTGACTGTGTACATTCCCCTCATAAAGACAAAAACACGAGAAATTACGCGATTCGCTTATTTTTGGCAGTGAGTCATACCCTCATTTACCTGCATGCTTCCTACAAATGAGCGACCAAGCAAAAGGCCTAACAAACACGTCTCTCTTAACAGGGCTTCAGTGCGATTTCACGGCCAGACAAGACAATATGAGCAGTGTGGCTGGAAGAGGCAACTAGTGACAAACAGATTGAGCTCTGTGTTTGAGTGAATCATGTGGTGAAAGATCGCTGAGTGGCAAAAACCTATCTGACAGTCAGCTGACTTGACCGCAGTTTCCACTGTTGAGTAACAGTCCCAGGCCGGCACTGTGGCTCCAGGAAGCTTTTCGGGGTCTAGCCAAGGAGGCCAATAAGATTTGCTGAAGAAAGACTCCGCTGTTGAGTCACAGTAGACTGCCCACCCTGCAGCTTTTCGGGATACTAGTTAGGAAAGACCACGGTTCAAGGTGGAACTAAGTCTGTACAACCCAATCGAACTAAAGCTGACAAAAACGAGCCATAACTTCTTATTGAAATGATACCAATGTAATGATGTGATTCAGTCCTCATTTAAAGTATTGTTTTCCTCTTCATCCCAAGGAGAAAGTTTAATGCTACATTCAGCTTTAACAGCAACATGAATAATGTTAAATCAGTTTGTTCTTCACATTAACTGATTATTCTGCTTTTTTCCCTGATTAAACAATTAAATGTTTGAATTCATAGTATGAATTAAGGATTCGCTGAATGGGTCTTTTTAAAACTTTAAGGTTTAACATTAATTTTATTAGTTACAGTGGTCAAATCAAAATGTCTTCCATGAATGAGCCTTTTAATTGAGGTTCGTCTGTTCATCAAATCACATTCAAGTTGTTTGAGTTGCAATGCTTAAATCATTTTAGGGATGAGCATTTAGCGCAGGTGTAAAGTTCCCATGCACAACCATAAAGATCGCAGAGGTTCAATTCCCAGCACCCCTGGCCTGGTAGTTTGTTCTAACCAACATGAAGCACACAGTGTGATGCTGACTGGGAAGTCACTCTGAACATGTTATGCAGAGCTTATAGAAACAAGACATGACAAGGGAGATCAAGCAAAAAACTTTTACTGTAGAACAAAGGCCTCCAGCTTGCCCTCTGCCTCCTTTCTGTGTTCAAGGGATTGTTAATGAGAGGACGAACAAAGTCGTGTCTCCATTTCTCAATGTCATATCATGCGTACCAGAGACTGACAGCTGATGAGGCTAACAAGGGGACTCTGGGAAAGAACAGACACATAATTAGATCTGTCCTACTGGGCTCCTTGGCGAGTTTGATGGGGGACAAGAGAGGATAAATCAATAAGGCGTCATGTTTACTTATTGTCCAAGATCTAGTGGTTGGAAGTAGAGAGCATGGATGACAATGCTGTAAAACGTGTAAAGCTGAACAGAATACTTATATTACTCTGACTTTGTGTAGTTCAGATGCCTCCAGGATGACAAACCACATTGTGAAAAGTTTACCATGAACATGTTTACCTCAGTAACCCATGATTTATTCCACGAGATGCCACAGATTCCACATCATGAGAGGCAGAGAATGGATTTCATTAGACAGGAAAATCCTCTCTCTACACCGTGGACTTAATGTGTCCGGAGCAGAAGTAACTTTGGGCTGTCCTTCCCGGCAGTAAATAAAACACCCCTAGCTAAGTTTTGTCATCACCCAGCTGTAAAGGGGCTATTAAAGAAACGACAATACATATGTTTTCACGTGGCAGTGACAGCATACCGTGTGATAGTTGATCATCTCCTGCAGGCTCTCAGCAAACTTTGTGAGACTGGACTGTGGAGAGAAAAGAAGGACAGCTGTGAGCCTGTATTAAAACATAATAAGATGCTAATTATTACTGCATGTTTCGTATGTCTGCACAGACACACACACTCTTCGGTCAGACAGGTATTGTTACATGGAAACTGTGGTCTTTTTGGAGACACAATAACAATTTGGGAAAGAATTCTTTCCCTCCAAGTACATGCCGTGGCTGAACTTCAAACCCAAGGGAGAGGCATTGAGGGAAATCCACAAAGGCAGAGAGGAAGTGCCTGCCTCGTCATGCAAAATTCATGTGAGAAAACACAGCAAAGCTAAACAAAACATCTGACCTCGGCAAGACCCAGTGGACAGTACAAGGTTTTACTCGGCCTTGTTTTTTTAAATTTAGATTTCCTTTCATAATATTACAGAAGGGTGAAAAAAAACTTTAGACAACAAGGGACAAGACTGTAGTGTGAAAAAATAGAGAGGAAGTACAGGCCTCTATATATCTGGGAACGAGGAAGGAGTCAGCCATAGTTTACACTGCACAGGTTTTAACGATGAGGTTTCTTAATTTGACTATTATTTAATAACTTTAATTAAATAATAAATTATATCAATAAATGTTAAAGGAGGCCTGCCCACACACATGGAACAAAAAGAAACACTGTGGTGACTTTCTATGATTCAGAACAAGTTTTTCTTGTTTACCTCGATGACCTCATCTTTGGTGGACTGCTGGGCTAGCTCCCGGATCCCGTTCACAAACTGCTTGTTGGCTGCATTGTAGGCTTTCCCAGCATCAATCATCCCAATACACAACTTCACCAACTAGAAAGAGAAAGAGGTAAATGCTCAGGGGGGTGGGGGGAAATAGAGACATTAAGAAAATGCAGTAACAGACAGAAGTGGAGAGAAGATGATACAACTTTAGAGAAGAGAAACTAGAAACAGTGCTGGTCATTTCTTCAGGACATTTTCTCTTATTAAAAACACTTAAAGTTTGCTGCTAAAAATAGAGTCAGCAGAAATCGTAGACTTGTTGTAACAAAGCAGAGTAGAGCCCTTACACTGATCCTTAGTCAGTTTCTTGGTAATTAGCAGCAGGCACTTATTTCCCTTCTGACTCATTGGGGGCAAAGATAATTCCAGGTTATGTAAAATCACAACAAACGCTGGCCGTTCTCCATCCACTCCCACACCGGAGATGACACAGAGCCTGAATGTGCCTCTGCAGCCAAAAGCAGCTAAATCACTCAATCAAAAATGCTAATTCTAAGCAATTTCCTTCACAGATCCGTAAGCTGATAAAAGACAATTGCAATGATATTTTTGCAGCAAAACTCAGAAATCAGAAATGAAATAAAATAAAATACAAGCAAATCATTTGAGTCGTATATTAAACTAATCAAAATATTGCTGTCACTCACAATGTGGTATTACATTTCACATGAAATACAAATTTGAAAAAAAAAAATGAATTTAGTCCCAAACATATAACTGTCTTAGTAGCAAAGGTCAGAAGGTAATAAGTAACCTTTTAAGTGACCCATGAGTGTCTTTTATGCAAGCAACTATTACATATCAGCAGGTCTTGACAGGGTGGATGATAATCTTTTACTTTTACTTTTACTGTTGTATTACACTGAATTAGTTTTAGCTAAGCATGTCTGGACTGGCAACTGAGTTCATTTATACTTTGCTATAGCTAGTTGATATTTCTACTGAAGAACAGCCAAAGCCTCTCAATAAGACAACAGCTAACCACTGTTAGAGTATCCAGTCTGCTAGGAAAATAGTCCTTGTATGAGCAGATTTAATATTGGCTCGGTTAAAAGTGTGCTTACTTTCGACAACATGGCTGTGTGTGTATATGTGTGGCAGGTAGGAAGCTCCAAATGAAAGTTAAACTCTGGTCTCTTGAGCCCCTTTTCCGTCGACTCCACCCAACAACACGCACACACTTTCACAGCCATACTTATGCACACAAACACACCCACTCTCCAGCAGATCCTTTCTCTCCAGAGCAAGAGGGGAAGTGAGGCGGGGGCTGAGTCACGGAGGGGGGCGGGACTCTGCAAGACTGTGAATCTAGAAACAATGAACTGGGATCTTCCAAGCTCGAGGTCTCGCCGTCAGCGAGGGAACATACTCTCAGCTCAGCAGGGATCCGATGGGAGGAGGGATTGTTTTTTCTATCAGGGCAGGACACCACTACTGATTAACACTAGTTTGTTTGGTTGGTTTATTAGTTTAGTGTAGTTAATATGAGCAGAGTGAGGGAGATCAACTGTGATGCAGCTCACCAGGAGAGAGACTATAATCTGAACCAGCCACAGGAAACAATACTTCATTGGTATTAAAAAAAACAGGGATTCCCGTGTGAAAGTAAGCTGTTACTTAGAAAGTCAAGTATAACCAAAAAAAAAAAGGAGGCTCGAACCCACTGGACTAGTGTTCATGTTCAGCAAATCACACTATAGATGGCCAGCTATGACAAAGAGAGCATAAAAGTTCATCATCCTTTACTTTGCGTTACAAGGACTGTTGTTTTGAAACCACCCGCAACCTAAATCTATAACCTTGTTTTTCAGTTTGGAAAAAAACACAACACAACCCATATGGACTATTATGGCACCCAAAATATGTCCAATGCCAGAGGAGACTCAGTCACCATTTTTATGATTTTGATAAACAAAATGTCATTTTAAGAATAACAGATGATCAAAGGCACAGGGAAACCACCAGTTGGTGTTCATTTCTCACTTTGATGGCAATGAACACATATTTCATCATAGTGCAAGCCAGGTGCAGTGTCTATATTAGTGTCTTACTCGAAAGGCCAAGGGATATACTGGGGACAGTGCCAGGGACAGATCTGCAACTTTCCACTTACGTGATGTCCTCTGTAGCTGCCACTTCACAGAGTAGAACAAATGAACAATTAAGCAACGTTTTTCATGGGTGGTACTCACTTTGTCGAGCTTGGATTCCAACTCGCACACATCCCCCTCCACTTCCTCTATGGTGGCTCTGTGGGGAAAGGAGAAAAGAATTTGAAATGAAGTGTAAAATACAAACAACTTCACTGACATTGAGAAGCATTAATGTGATAAAATGTGAAAGGAAAATAAAGAAAAGACACATTACTGCGGAATCCTTACGTGCAGAAAATTAACTCCCTCTGTGCCACTTTGGTTGACAGTCTTTGCCTCATTATTACCATTTACCACCGTTCACTGTATAAAGACTAACAAAGTAAAAATGTTTGCTTATTTCACAAGCTAAGGCATTAAATGTTCATGATAATACTCATTACAATCATCACCGACATCATATCTTGATTACTTCACCAGATTTATGTCCTCATGCTCTATGGTTATTGGACAAATATTGGCCCGACTGTTGAATCGTACATATCATCATCTTGACCATTTAAAAACAGGGGGCAATTCAAGCTATACAACATTAGAACATTATACACTTCTACAGTACTGACACAACCACGCGCAGAAACACACACCATTAGGGGCAGCCAAACTGAGAGCTGCCATTTTGGGTAATGCCTCAGGTCTGGCACTCTGCCCCTTAAAATGTGACAAAGCACAGCTTGGATCTCCACAGGATCAACAGCCTACGAGCATGCGAGTGCCACGACAGGGGAAGAAGAAATGCCAAGACCTCATCTCAGCACAGGCTTGGTGAATTAGTCAGCACTCGTTCTTGATAATAATCTATGCAGTTTAACATGTTACCGTTAACCTTACTCCAGTGTAGGAAAGGTGCATAAGCGTCTGATAAGTGGCAACTGATAAATCACCCTAGTCAGTACTATCCGTTGTTTATCTTGGCAACCTTTATTAAAAAAAATGTATTAAAAAAAAGAGAGAGGTATATTTTGTGCTCATTTTTCACCCTACATAGGTAAATAGGCTTTAAATGGATGCATGTTCCACATTTACAACATTAGCAGTAATAACCTGCAGAAAGGCAAGTTTACTCTGCAACATGGAGACACTGGAAAGGTTTACATCTACTGCTGCAGCTGGAGCACTCTGCTGCTTGCCCTCAGTGTAAATCACTGGATATAAGAACATTCATTTAAGTCTTAGATGTAAATGATATTGTTTTTTAAAAAAAAAAAAACCACAATATCGTGCAGGATTGGGAGTGTGTGTGCCTCATGTGTCAGTATAAAGCAAAGAGATTAACAGTGACACCCTGCAGTAGCAGCGGGTGGCATTCCCCAAACCCCCTCCAGCTGTTTGTTCTTCCGTATGGTGTACACAGACAGCTGCCAACATCTGGTCACTGCCAGGGAAAAACAAGAGGCTGACTGAGCTAGAGGAGTGCTTTCAGCAAGAGGTGCAGCGATCAAGGATTCCTGTGTACATGAACAGAATATTTTTACTATATGTACTGTATATAAAGCGTTCTAGACTTTATGCTTAATTTAAGGCATTGTTGATTGCATTGCAAGTTGATATCTGTATATGTTTTTAACTAATTGCATGTACTACAATAAAGAGCGTTGCCAAAATAATCGGGTATCGTCAAAAATCCAATGTTGTGCATCCATTTATTTGATAGAATCTACGTGCCCAATTTGTCTTATTTACATTTGTGCGCTTCATCACCAAGCAATGATGCTGTGCAACCTTTGAGCATTTGAATACACTCCTACAACAGGAAATAACAGATTCAAGCAAAGATTGAGCAGAATACGTTGGAAGTCTCTACTTTTAAATTTAGGTACACCAATGTTTGATGAAACCAAGATAAATATTAGGCTGAATGCTGATTGGTGAAAACCCAACATCTGGCTGCATGGCTGGCCTCAGTGGTGCCAAGAATCCTTCTCAAGTCCAGGACCAAGACACTAAGCCCCACTATCTTCAGGAATATTATCCATTGCTGAACCTGAGCGGAAACCTTGCCATGTGTAAAATAAATATATGATACTCACTTGCTGGAGAAGGATATAAACTTGCTGTTGCTGAGAATCTGAGTTCAATTATTCAAAAAAACATGCACAGGGAACAATTTACTCAGCAAGTTGAAATGTGGGCATGCAAAAATAAAACTGTTGTACCTGCAGAAACTGACATGAGCCCAATCATGTCAAAAATGTTTAGTGCCGGTCCCTTTCGTGCTAAACCTACTCTGCATAAAGGACGTACTGCATGGCAAAAATAACTGTACTTTGTACTGTGACTGTGTACATACAAAAGTAAATTTGAATAGTATGAACTGGCATCAGTTTAATCAATGTATTATACATCTTCTCTACTTTATAATTAAACAAACCCAGTCTAAGAGAAATGCTTCCACAAGGAACAGTTCCACAGCGCATCATTGTAGTGTTTCTAACCCAAAAATAGTGGATTGAACTAAAGACTTAAGTAGACAAGTAGGGCAAATGGGGGCAAAAGCAATAAAGAGCTCGTCTCTTTCAGAGACATTAATCCTGGTTAAAAGATGAAGAGCATGTTACAGGCCCTGTTTGCTTTTGTCCGTTGCTACAGGCAAAGTCCATTTCTTTTATGAATCACCCAGATAATGACTTCTGCTGCTGACGAGCTTTAGTGTCGGACTTCAATAGGATTCTGGCCTGTTCTTATGTTTTTCTATATTTATACACTGGGTATTTTGCTGGTACAAATGCAGCGAGTACAGCAGTAGTGAGTACAATCCTTGGCTCACCAATATTACCAGCAACCAGAGGGAAGGGCCAACGCATTCACAGAGCAGCAAGTCTCAGATTAGTCATCCCTGGAATATTTGGATTTGATTTTAAGAAAAACCGTAAGGGGATAATTACACTGATATTATCCCCACACAAAACCAACCAAAATAACACTTATACTAATCTATTCAATAAAAGCTTTCCGATTGAGGAATTGAAGCATGGGCCTACAAATTATTATGTATTTTATCAAAGTATATGTATAAATACAAGCTAAACAGATCTTTAAGATTTTAAATCAAGGAATTAATTCTCTCAACAACGCCTTTGTCCTTGATCAAAGCCCTCATCTTGTCAGGTATTGCTGCTCAGGGGCAAACAACAAGGCACTTTTAGACGGCAGCTCTCAGATGTTAATGTGTAAAACTGAATGAAGGCAGGAGGGCCCGGAAAAGGTCAGGCGCACTCAGCCATCTTTCACTGGAGAAATAATGGTTTAGAAGACGGAAATTTAACTCAATCCTTTGTCAATCAGTCGCTTTCTACGCAACCATGAGAACATGAATATTTCCTTCTAATCTCGTAAGTTGAGCCTGCAGGCTGAACTTGCGAAAGTGCTGACAGAGGATAAGAAAAGGAGGGGCCCTGGCAAAATTAAAATCTGGGCCATTGCCTCACAGCTCTGACCTTGGAGCATGTCCAGCCTGAGTCTGGATAATGAGCAGCAGAGAAAAAGCATGAGAGACGCACACTTCTTAGTCGAACACATTCATTGGAAAGCAGACTCCTAAAAAAACATGGCGCTCGTACACAACAAAAATACATTTACATTCCATATATTCATGGAGCAAATCACTTACACACAATATATATACATATTATAGAGGAAAATAAGACAAAGAGTGGGACTTCAGAGAAACACCAGCAGTCTTCAGCACGGAAATTCAACTGATATTGATATACTGACTTCTGACCAACACTCTTTCCATAGCTGGCCTCTGCCTGCCTGAGTAGTTGGTTTTAGTGAATTGTTCCCAAATGGGGCCCCAGGATTCTGGACAGTGTGCACAATTACTATTCTGATACATTCTACTATTTCGTGTCACAACTCTTCTAAAATGTCTTGAAAAAGGTAAACACTTAAGTGAAAAGTGGTCCATCCTGAACGAGATGACATTTTAAAGAACAACAGTGGCATTGCATGGCCTCCACCCATGATTGCCTGAACAAAGAGCAAATGGGGCATTTTTTCGTTATGGCTAGAGTAGGTCAAGACTTTATTATACCTATAGTACTGCTCAAGCTTTTAGGAATGTGGCAGATATGAGGACTCGAGAAACGCATGAACACCAAAGTACACAGATAACACCTCTGCAACTAGCCAAGAGCCCTGTGATCTGCTGCTCAGGTTTATAATCTAGAAATGACCTGGGTTAAAGAAAAGCAGGGCATAACAATGTATTATGTGAATGCTGTTACCCAAAGATAGTTAAGGGCCACGCTAAAGTCAATGTCACATAATGTCCTTTAGTCATTGCACAACGAGCGAAGCACATATAAAAGTAAATCACATGGTTTAAACTAAATCTCTTAATCCCAAATTCTTAAAACATGATAATGAAGAGTGTAAGCCACAAAATAGAGGTTTGTTGTCATTTCATAAGTAGGCCTGAGAGGAGTGTAACGTAATGGTTTCCGTCGTGTACAGTAGATTTAGGCATAAGATATTTCTCAAAGACAATCTGCGAGGATAAATCTTTGTCGATACAACATAAATAAGTGCAACATTACTAACCTGCAAGGAATTCATTTTTGGTCAATAATGTAAAAAGCTGCATGTTGATTCACTGAAATTTGACTCGCATTTTGTCAGTAGCAACAGCATGGCAGGCTGTAAAAAACTGATTCATGTGTTGTAATGAACTCTCCACAGAGATGTGATGGAAGTAGAGAAGGGCAATGGAAACGGGCTGCTCTGACACTCTCAGCTCCGGGGCTGAATGTTAATGAAGTCAGCTAAACTACTTTAGAAACAGACGTTGGTACATCCTCCTCTACTGCCGTCCAGCGTGATCGTCTCCCCGGCTGACAGCGCTGTCAGCAGCCCGGCAGGAGAGACGCTCCGTGATGCACGATAGGATTTTATAACTGAACTGCGAGCAGGAAATCTGTTCATCGGATGTGATGTGAAAATATCAAAAGGCATTAAAATATGGGTCTTACAGGTAAAGCATGAGACTACAGTAGGCTGATATAGGAGTTGACTCTGGGGGGACGCAGGTGCACTAAACTGACACTAATTGGGCAGGGGAGGGAATAATATATTTCTCACATTTGCAGGTATGGTGTATTGAGGAAAATACATCAGTGATAATGTTGAGTGAGGCAGCAACTAACGATTATTTTCATTATCGATTAATCTGCCGATTGTTTTCTAGGTTAATAGATTAATCGTTTGGTCTATAAAAAAAAAAATTGTGAAAAATGTCCATCCCAGTTTCTCAAAATCCAAGATGATGTCTTTAAATGTCTTCTTTTGTCACTCCAAAACCCAGAAGATAAATAAAAAATAAATAAATACATCTCCATATTTGGGGCGCTTTTTACATAAAAAAACGACTTTAACGATTATTATTATTCATCAACTGAACACTTTTGTACATCTGAAAGCCTTAAAAAAATAAGAGATGTAGCGATCATATATTTTCCCAACTTCAAGATGATCCAAGGTCAAAGAGTGAACAGGGGGGCTTTGTTTTCCTACAACAGTCACACACACTTCACCGTGCTCAATATAGTGATGTTGTCTCAACCTTACATTAAGGCGTCAATAAGCTTAAATCTCTCAAAAGCACACATTGTGTAATAAAGTGGACTGGGTGATAAGTATGATGCAGGTATTCGGCTATCAGTGCAAAACGATTCTTGCCAAACATCTGATATCTGGTGCCCGTAAACTAAAGAGAAGCAGCAGATGTAATCAGTAGACAGTCTCATCTCATTGGAGTAAATAAACCAGACAACAGACATAATGTGCCATGTAGGGTTACCTTTCATTTCAAGGTTTGGTTCCATGTATTTCATTGAATTGGTTTTATTCATTCAGCAGATAAACTAATAATATTGTGCCCCACATCTCTTGATCTTCACAGCTAAGAGAGGACTCTCTTAGTCAGGACTTCCCGCAGAAAAGTAAAAGGAAACAGCAACATATGATTACTAGCTTTTTCACAAAATGGAACAATATAAAATAGGGAACTGAGACATCCTGATTCAAGTCCTGTTTGGGTGTGAGGGTGAAGCTGGGGCTAAATAAAGAGAGAGATGTGGTATAAGGAGAGCGCATGAAAAGAAGAAGGAAAAAAATGCCTGCCTTGTTAACCACATCAGTGAGAAAGAGGCCAATTCAGCATCACTGAGATGATGTTTGGGTCCTAGTTCGCTTTAAGTTGACCAATATCACATGAAATTGATCCAGAGTATCTGCCAGACAGACGGCCCCAATAATATTCATCTAGAAGAGAAGCCAACGTTAGATTATATTGGTTTGGTAAATACATTTTTTTTATTTAATGTAAGTAGCGGAAAATCATACTACGACCACACCTCTTAAACTTTCACTCTGCCTTATTTACGTTATTTTATCAGCTCTAGGAGGTTAATAAAGTTTACATTATTGACAAAATGCAGTTCAAGTCTGATTGAACCAGTTATTAATGCTGTCCCAATTAAGGTTCCCTCAGAGATATGTTTTTGATTCTTTTAGTTTGGTTGTCAAAAAACTGTGAAAAATGCTCATAACAATTTCCTAAAGTGACATCTTTAAATTGGTTGTTTTCTTCAACCAACAGTTCAAAACTTAAAAAAATTGTCTATTTACACGAAAAAACAATTGTCTATTTATATGAAAAAAAGAGAAAAACGGCAAATTTTTGGTTGCTTTTTCTTAATAAATTACTTAAATGATACTATTACCCAAAAATAATATCTATAGACTGTATTATCTATAAGTACTGCAGATCAGCATACAATACTACCTTAAAAATTGTGACAGGTAGACATGGCGCCAACACTTACAGGGTTTCCCGGGAATCCACTATTGTAGTTACTCTGAGTAAACATCTACATAAAAGTGGTGTTATTTTAGAAGTGGGTGACTAAAATTCTTACACTGCCAAAGACAAACCAACACTAAAAACAGAAACAGACAAAGCCTTAGATCCTTTCTGTGCCACTCGCCTTCCACCTATTAGTTAGAACTCTGACTACACGGTAACATCTTCTATAAAAACGGAGACACTCAATTCTTTTGCAGTGATTCAGTGACCATGAACCAAAACAAAGAGCGCCGCCTCTCTGGCTCTGTTGGCAGCAGGCCAGCAGGCTGTGCGCACTCTGCATGTAGGAGTGAGGTAGTTGAACAGGTTTTGTCATTCACGCTGCCAGCACAAGAGAGTCTTCTGTGGGCCCGTGGCAAAGACCTCGGCACTTCAAAGACATAAGCAGACACTCGAAGACCATCTGCTCTTCGAATATTTCCGCTGCCCTTCGAATTGGAAGATATGTTTCTAATGCAGATGTTCCGCACTTTGAGGGCGTGCTGGTTTCACTGAAAATCTGTTTCCATTGTACAATATCTGCATTTTCCTTCTTTTGTCTAAACAAAGCAATACATTGATTCATCAAAAAATAATAATAATGGACAGATTAAGCGATAATGAAAATAACCGTTAGTTGTAGCCCTAATGTCATAATATATTTTCTGCCCCGGTCCCAAACGGAGTCATTTAATGTTAAGTATCTGCCAACATTGAGGCTAATCCCATATTTATATTTTCCTACATAATGCAGCTCCAAACTTCAGATAGCTCAAAGCAGGCTTACTTCCAAATGACTATAACTAATCCAATTTAGATATGTCTGACAGTTGAATAGCCTCACATTACAACATTCCTTTGATGTTTTCTAATTATAGTTTCCATTGGTGTTTTGTCATCTCTTCATCCCTCTCGTGCTTCCCTTCAATAATGTTTTCGAAAGAAGATTACACATGGGGCTTTTTATTTTTTTGTTTTTATTTTACATTCTTAGGTCCGTCTCTCGTGACGGAATGGATAAAGTTTATTCAACTGAACTGAAATGACAGTGGTGGCAAACAATTCAACACTTTAAAGCTGTAACTGTGGATGGAAATGTGAAGAATGGGGTGAGCGTCAGTGCTGTGACGTAGATCCTGTAATTGTTAGAGAGTGGAAAAGTGGTGATGATATGGAGGGGGGGGGGGGGTCCCGCTGTGGTAAAAACCCACCATTACAAGCTTCAACATCAACAAGATGAGGTCATTACTTAAAGATAAACAGTTACACAGGCTCTTGGGAAATTCTACTTGTAATGAATGACAATTCAGCTCAAATTTGTATTCATTGTACATCCTCATCCTTCCTATGTCTTACATAAGTGGGAGGAAGGAAACTCAGACGACAGTCATAACTACAGAATTATTATAATCTACAGCAAAGATTGAGGATTGATCATCAGAAGGGCAGAACAAAAGATACGACTTTGACAGCTATAAACTATTATTTATTTTCATCAAATCGATTAATTGATAAATCGTTTGTCCTACAAATGTCACTTTCAGAGAGTCCATTTTGATATACTGCCAAATACTTATTGTAATACAACTGTGTCTCGCTGTACTAATACAGCAGGAGTACAGTCAGTTCTCACATTTCATTAGCTGTTAATTTCCTTTATTAATAACAATTAAAACTCAACCACAGCTCAATTAACTCCACATGCTAACAAGCCTGCAGCTCCCCTGGGAAACTCCTCGGCGAATATCGCAGCACTGGCGCTCCTTGTCAGGCTCTGGTTCTGTATTAGACAAGACTGCCAGCGATCTGCCGGGTCTACAGCTGCCGTCGATGACTCAGGGGAAACTGCAACTGGAGCTGTGCGACCAATGACTCATGTCATGGCACTCAGCCGAGCTCAGAATCAGCAAATCCAATCAGGACCAAGCAATTGTGATTAAGAAGCGGGAGAAGACAAAGGTTGCCGCTAATTACAGAAATTAGCTCACTTCTAGGCAGTTCACGTCATTAATAGCTATAAAAACATATCAATCTGACTGTTGTGAAGTATTTTTTTTTTTTTATGACTAAATTATAGTATAAGTATAAGTATAAGGTATTACGCTTCCTTGTGTGGCCTATTGAGAATCGGATATGGTAATATTTCAGCTTCACAGATATTCAAAGTTTTGATCAACCAACTGTCATAATGATTGGTTTTAAACTACCAATACAAACAACAAACTGCTAACTTAATATGAAAAGTGTATAGCAAATGTTGCAGGAAAGAGAGGGATATTAAATATGTAAAACATTTACTCCTATACATGTGGGGAGAAACGGCACGGCCCTCTGAAGGGAATTTTCAACTCTCATAGTTGAAGAGGAGCCAGGAAAGAGTCTAATTCTCAACTGGAAAACTAGGCTACCAGGGTTTGCTGCCAAAAATACATATTTTTTGTACTAGTGCATCTCTCCTCCGGGCTGAAAGCATGGTTTATGACTAACGACAGCTTCCCAACCAAAATGAGGATGAGAGCAAAAAAAAAGAAGTAGGTTGTGCCAAATTACCACTAGAAAACAACCCTCTCCACATTTGGGGGCTCCATATTCTCTGGCACAAAGTTGAAAGCAAACACCAAAATGGAAACAGATGTTAAGCGAGGGAGAGCTCCTCCACACTGGTCCATGTTTTCATCCATTCTCTCTTTCTCTCTCGTTATGTCCTCTTCTCTGGCCAAACATAACACAGCATAACATAATAAGTGGGGGATGGAAAAATAAGAGTAAAACGATGGTGGTCAAAGTGGAAAACTGTGCTGCTGTGATCAGTCCCAACCCGTCAGGATGAACCCACAGTGGACTCACAGGAAACTTGGACTGATGACTTTAGTAAAAGGACAAAAGGGCACTAAAAACATAGATGGAGATGGGGAAATAGTCTTAGCTGGACACCGGGTTGCAGAGGATCACACGGACATGATATAAACACACACTGGAGATCCATCATTTTGATATTCAGCTGGTGCAAAAGTTTGATGTTTGTAATTAAAACTACCGAGGCAGAGAATCCGATGACAGGTTTCTCCCACATGCAACGTAATATGTAGCCTACACTGAGTTGGAAATAGTACAGAACTAGTGCAGTTGGTTTACGAAACACGGCTGAACCATATTTCCCTAAAAATAACCTACATTTGGAGGCCGAAGTCATACAAAGTAACTCTGATACATATTTATTTTCTGCCTGATACATACAGATTTTTGTTCATTCTTTTTATATGTGTGCATTTGAGTTGCACAAGTAGAAAACGACCGAAATAAACTAAACTAAAACTAAACTAAGAGTCCAGTCTTGTGCGGGAAATTTTGGACTTCCTCTAACAGTGCAGGAAACATATGACGAGTTAGAAAACTGGAGGAGGAAATTACATTTGCAGAGACAAAAGATGAGCTACTGTATTTAAGGCTGGAAAAAAAAAAAGTTTTCATTATCAACTAACCCGGCTGCCAATTATTGTCATGAATAATCATTTGATCTATAAATGTCTGAAAATAGTGAGAAATGCTCATCACAATCTCCTAAATCCTTGACGTGTTTGAATTGCTCATTTTGTCTGAGCAACAGGTCAAAACCCAAAGATATTCAGTTTACGATAAAAAGACAAAGACAATCTAATTATCACAATTGAGAAACTGGAACAAATGTTGTTAAAATTGTTAATCAACTAAAGACAAATAAAAGAAATGTTTCAGCTCTAAATTGTTTCAAATATTCTGACCATGGCCTTTAATATTTGTAGCTGCACATACACCTTATAAAAAGGCAACGTTTTTATTTATTAAAGTTAATTACACCACCTGCTCAGGCTGGATGAATGAACTCCATAAAGGAATAAGAATAATAAAAAGGTGTACAGATGTTGGAGGTGGCCACTGTTGACTTACTATGTATGCATATATCAACAATCGGGGGTCAAGCCTTGTACACAAAATGACTGACTGTCGAAAGGGAAGTATCATTTGAAGTCTGTGGGAAAAGAGTATCAATTATGGACAGATTGTCATTGGTTAAAGGTTTCAGTTTCAGACAAACAATTTCTGTTAACCTCATCCTCTGTCTGCGGTCAGGCTGAGGTATCGTTTCTAAGCTTTTTTTATTTTTTTACTAAGTACATCACTGACACACAGAACCTCAAACTGTCTACAGTGACTCGGCGCTTTCTGTGATCGGGAATCAAGTAAAGGAGAGTGTTTATGATGATGATGATGATGCAGAGGAGGAAAGAAAGAAAGTTTACAGACTTGGTTGAAAGTTGCAACTAGAGCTGGCATACATACCAACTATCATGCTAATGCTATAAAGAAATTCCCATGCCAATCGGAGCGCTCGGCTGAACATACATTTATAAAAGTATAATAATGGCTTAGACCCTCATAACCAAGCGGTCTTGGTAATAAACAGGGGAGTGTGTCACTAGAGTGTTAGACAGGTCAACTTCAAGTTACACAGCTGACTGGGAAGTTTCCCTTTATTCAAACCTCTGAATGTTAACATCTGTTCCTCGTTTTTGAGAGAGAGGATGTTGCAGCAACAGCAAAGGGAGCGGAGGGAGGAAGGAGGCGCTTTCTCAAATCTCTGGAAATCGCAAAGTGAGTGAGGAAGAGGTCGAGAGCAAACATCCCATTTTACGCAGCTTTTAAGCTTGATAAATTGGGAGGAAGAAAAACAAAAGTGAGAGAGATGAAGTCAGAAGTGACATCGCATGAACACCCACCACCACACAAAACTGCTGAAGAGCTAGTTTAGGCTTTTGAGAGGACATAAAAGAGTTGCCATTATTCACTTCATGTAAATACTAAGTCGTAAAATGGATGATGAGTTTCAAGATGTACCACTTCAAGTGTGAGCCCTGCACGGCTGAAACGATTAATGGAGTGATGGATTGACAGAAGAGTAATCAGCAACTATATCACCAAAGCAATTTTTTAAGCAAAAATGGCACAAAAAAATGGTTTCATCTTCTTTAAATGTGACTATTTGCTGTTTTGTTTTTTTTTGTCTTCTACAATATCAAAACGTTATAGTTTTTGGAGAGTATTGGACTATCATAACGTGTCAACTGGGGCTTTGGGAAATTGTGATGGACCATCTTTTTTTTTTTTTTTTTTTAAACCACCTTCTGACATTGTATGGCTCACACAGTTAACCTATTAAAATCGAGAAAATGCCTGACAGATTAATTTATGTTGAAAATAACTGTTAGTTGCAGCCCTAGTGTCCTGTCCTGCAAATACAACCTGACAAGATAATTAAATTCCAGTTAATTAAATACAAAAGTGTGGTACATTTTAAACAATACAAATAAGGTATACTGGCAAAAATGGGGGGGGGATCCTTGGTTTGACCTTCTAAAATGAGACTATTTACTCTTCTATTAGTTTTGGTGTGTTGGACTATCAGATTCTGAATATGTCCATTTAGGCTTTGGGAAATTGTGATGGGCAATCTTTTTTTCTTTTTTTTTTTTTACCATGGCTAAAATAATTTATTGATTAATCGAGAAAATGACTTGTTAGTTGTTATCCTACTGTCCTGTCACTACAAGCTGACTAGAGTATTTAATTCCAGTTAAATAAGAAAGTGTGTCAAAGTGTAATACACTGCACACAATTAAAAATGAAAGCCTGGGTGTTGTACAGTCACAGTCCCACACTGCCTGCAGTTTTAAACAATGGCAAATTAAGGCTACTGGCACAGACCGTGACTTCCTGCATTCATTTTTAATTTACATGCCTGTCTTTACATAATTTATATACACAAAACAAGCACCAGCACAGCTTGCTAGTGCTCGTAATGTGCTTGCCACACCGGTCAGTGAGTTTATGTGTGGTTTCCTACCCCATCAGCCTCCCCGGCTGGCCCCAGCTTTCTTGGAGACAAAAATAGAAAAGTGGCAGGCAACAAAACAGCAAGCTGCTGATTAGCTTGTGTTAGCGGCCAGCTAACTGAATACTTTCCCCTGTGATGAATAAATAACCACCAACCGGGACAAAAGCTTGGTTGTCATCACTCACCTGAACCGTGGGGAGTCTTTCAAACACTCCTCGAAATCCACAGTTATCTTCATGTTTGCCGCAGGGAGTAGAACCGCAGACTCTCTGTGATTAAAAGCAGTAATCCAGGCTAATTAGCTTGTTTGCTAACGTGACTGTACCTCTGACCGACCAGCTGGCTCCACTCTGTCACTGCTCTGCTAGCCCCAGAGGCCAGCAGTTACGATTTAAAAAGTCGCGGCAATGCAACCATAAACGACTGTATGTTGAATGTATGGCTGCCAAAAAGAAAAAAAAAAACGCTACAACAAAACTATTTCAGACGCAGCGGTCAGTCGTGAGAGCAGAGAGTGTCGTCCGGTAGCTAGGTCATAGCAGCCGGAGTGGGAGAGGAGATTTTCTTCAACGCAGATAGATACTACTGCCTCGCGCGGAGATCGTCTCTGCTGGGAAAGGATGGCTCACTACCGGGTGTATTGTTTATTGGCTTTTACAGAGAGAATGAGTGGTATTCATTATCAGTATACTAATATTAATGCAAAATAATGTCGATAAGAATAATTTGCACTAGTATTATCATTCTCATATCATCAACACTCTTATCATAATGTGCACATTTTATTTTTGCACAAATATTATCATTCACATTATTATCATAATATGTACAGTTCATTTTTTGCCCTAATATTATCATTTTCATATCATTAATAGTGTTACTACAACGAGTACTGATTATTTTTGGACAAAAATGATCATTCTCATATCATTCTCGTTATTATTATAATGTGTCCAGCTTATTTTTGCATTTACATATTATACTTGTATCGTACCGTGTAGAGTTTATGCTTGCATTTTTTTAAAACATATTTGTCTTTTTCCGTTATTGTATTATTGTTATACTCTACGTGCATCTGTAAATTTCCCCCCATGGACAAATCAAATGTTTTAAATTGAAATTGAATTGAATTGAACAATAATAAAATCAGCAAAAGGTTAAGAAAAACAGACCATCCATCCATCCATCCATCTTCAACCGCTTATCCGGGGTCGGGTCGCGGGGGCAACAGCTCCAGCAGGGGGCCCCAAACTTCCTTTTCCTGGGCCACGTTGACCAACTCTGACTGGGGGACCCCGAGGCGTTCCCAGGCCAGTGTGGAGATATAATCTCTCCACCTCGTCCTGGGTCTTCCCCGTGGTCTCCTCCCAGCTGGCTGTGCCTGGAACACCTCCCTAGGGAGGCGCCCAGGGGGCATCCTTACCAGATGCCCGAACCACCTCAACTGGCTCCTTTCTACGCAAAGGAGCAGCGGTTCTACTCCGAGCTTCTCTCGGATGACTGAACTCCTCACCCTATCTCTAAGGGAGAAGC
>CALSBV010011200.1:11034345-11076755 GCA_943590825.1 Bovichtus diacanthus | reverse complement strand
AGCCCTGCCTCTATCAAAGAGGGCGTATTAGTCGGATTGAGGAGTTCCTCAAAATGCTCCTTCCACCGCCCGAGTACCTCCTCAGTTGAGGTCAACAGTGTTCCATCCCTGCTGTAAACAGCTTGGATGGTTCCCCGCTTCCCCCTCCTGAGGTGCCGGACAGTACGCCAGAAGCACTTTGGTGCCGACCGAAAGTCCTTCTCCATGGCTTCTCCGAACTCCTCCCACACCCGCTGCTTTGCCTCTGTCACGGCCGAGGCCGCTGCCCTTCGGGCCTGTCGGTACCTTGCAACCGCCTCTGGAGTCCCCCGTGATAACATATCTCGGAAGGACTCCTTCTTCAGTCGGACGGCTTCCCTGACCACCGCGGTCCACCACGGTGTTCGAGGGTTACCGCCCCTTGAGGCACCTAAGACCTTGAGGCCGCAGGCTCCCGCCGCAGCTTCAGCAATGGAAGCTTTGAACATTGACCACTCAGGCTCAATGCCCCCAACCTCCACAGGGATGCCAGAGAAACTCCGCCGGAGGTGTGAGTTAAAGGTCTCTTGGGTATGGGCCTCCTCCAGACGTTCCCAGTTCACCCGCACTACCCGTTTTGGCTTACCAGGTCTGTCCAGATTCTTCCCCCACCCCCTGACCCAACTCACCACCAGATGGTGATCAGTTGACAGCTCCGCCCCTCTCTTTACCCGAGTGTCCAAAACATGCGGCCTCAGATCAGATGATACGATTACAAAATCGATCATCGATCTTCGGCCTAAGGTGCTCTGGTACCATGTACACTTATGAGCATCCTTATGTTCGAACATGGTGTTTGTTATGGACAGCCCATGTCTAGCACAGAAGTCCAATAACAAACAACCACTCGGGTTGAGATCAGGGAGGCCGTTCCTCCCAATCACGCCTCTCCAGGTGTCTCCATCGCTGCCCACGTGCGCGTTGAAGTCTCCCAGTAGAACTATGGAGTCCCCTACTGGAGCCCCCAACAGGACTCCATTCAGGGTCTCCAAGAAGGCCGAATACTCTGAACTGCTGTTCGGTGCATATGCACAGACAACAGTCAGAGTTTTCCCCCCCATAACCCGTAGGCGTAGGGAGGCGACCCTCTCGTCTACCGGGGTGAACTCCAACGTAACGGCACTCAGCCGGGGATTTGTGAGTATCCCCACACCCGCCCGGCGCCTCACACCCTGAGCAACTCCAGAGAAGAATAAGGTCCAACCCCTATCCAGGAGTACGGTTCCAGAACCGAGACTGTGCGTAGAGGAGAGCCCAACCAGATCTAACTGGTAGCGCTCCGCCTCCCGCACAAGCTCCGGCTCTTTCCCCCACAGAGACGTGACGTTCCACGTCACCAGAGCCAGCCTTTGCCGGTCCGTCGAGGTCCCCGACCTTCACTGCCACCCGTCTGGCAATGTACCCGACCCCAACGGTTCTTCCTGCGGGTGGTAGGCCCACATGATGGAGAGGGGGGGGGGTGCCACGTTGCTTCTTCGGGCTATGCCCGGCCGGGCTCCGTGGCAAACCCGGCCACCAGGCGCTCGTTGACGGGCCCCCCTTCCAGGCCTGGCTCCAGACGGGGGCCCCGGGCTTCCTCCGGGCAGGGTCACACCTCCTCTTTTTTGATGTTGCATTAGGGTACGAAAAACAGACCAGCCAGAAGAATTTATTTTAGCATCTATCGATTAAAGAATGGTTGAATCATTTTCGGGATATTGCTTTCGTAGAAAGGTCATTAGCTGTAATTCAGAAAGTGCAGGCATCCACTGTCGAGGCTTAAGAATATCCTCGTTGGTTTTTCTTTCAAATCCACTTCTTTTTGTGCAGAAATATAATGTGTCACTTTGATTAAGTGTAGAAAGACCTAGCTACACACGTTATCTAGTGTCTGGGTTTATTTTTGTTTGTTTGTTTCCAGGGCAAATTGTGTTATGTAGCCTCTATAGTTTGTGTTAAATGGAAAAGTTTGTTTGTGAAAGAATCCTTGTTCATGGTACCTCGTGTAAACCAATTTTCATGTGACAAATTCAATACAAGTTCATTACAAAAACAAGAGCCCTTTAACTTGAGTCTGTTTTTTTTTTTTTTCCAATTTAAGGAAATAAAAAAAAAAGTTCTGTAATCTAATGAGAATGAGAGGGAGGATTTTTGGACTTCCAATTAATAAGTATCAACATGTCTTGCTAGCAATGTGACTAAGTTATTGATTTGATCTAAAATAAACATCTGGCAGAGTTTCCATCCTATAGATAAATACTAATACATGGGGGGGTTTATAAGGTATTTTCAGACTCACTATATTTAAGTTTTACCTCATTTTAGGGCAACAAAATAATATAGAAACTGTTGTCACTGACATATATAGTTTCATGGGAAATTGTGAGGTGGATTTTAGCACAATAGCTTCTGTACTTTATCATGTTTATTTATGTTCAATTGTGTTCTGTGTTTTAGCATCCTCAATCTGTTTGCAGGACACATTTCCTTTAAAAGTTGAGGTAGAAGTTGAAGAATTCTTCTTGTTGGGAAATTAACAAAAAAGGTGTCATTGAACATTTAACTGAATAAGAAAAATAATATAAAATAAATCCAAAATAGTAATTAAAATCTAACCCAGAAGTGGGATGGGACTGGGCTCTATGTAGTATGTTTATATGAAATCAGAAATATTATGAGATTTCTTAATACGTCCATGCTTTGAACACTAAGTAAGAGGGACCCCTCTGTATTTCACACACGATCTTTGTGTCCGCTGACAGACGCTACAGGACAGCCTCCTTATTTTACTCCACTGTGGTTCATACTGTAGGTTTCATTACAGAATCACTCCTCATGTAGGCCTACAAATTATACAGATACTAAAATCTTAACAAAACGAATAAGTAAAAAAAAAAATTGACATTTTATCCAAATCTTGGGGTTGAATGAAACTGCAGAAAATGCATTCGTTCCTAGCCGTAAAACCCACTCAACAGCCAACATGCAGGATAATCCAACACGGTCCCGTTTTCTCCTGGAAGAATGACTGGAAATCCAACGGGGAGGGCAGATATGTTGTGTAACAGCGCCGCCTGGTGGTTAGAAAGAGGCACTGTCACTGCAAAGACTACCACACAACGTGTGCATCCAAACATAAGAAACTTAATTACACAGATATTGTGTGCAATGTCCAAACTCACTTGACTTTTTATCGCATTGTTTTGTTTGTTTTTTTTTTAATCATGAATGGACCCCAGTTTTAGCCAAATCATCCACCAGGTCACGTTTGCAGCGGTTGATTGTAACTAAGTGCATGTAATCAAGTACTGTACTGAAGTACAATTAGAGGTATTTGTACTTTACTTGAGTATTTCCATTTCATGCTACTTTACAATTTTACTCCACTTCATTTCAGAGGGAATTATTGTACTTTTTACTCTAGTACATTTATTTGACATCTTAAGTTACTAGTTACTAGATTTAGATTATTACTACAAATTATAAATACACTAATAAAGTATGATATATTTGTATAGGTAAAGCTTCCCAGTAGTATATTAAGTAACTCAAATGAGCTCCACCTTTACCAGCAGCAGTATCAAAGTGATGTACACATAAATGCATCGATAATTATAATTCAATAACACGGTATATATTATTCTGAAAAAGGACAGTCTGCATAATGAATACTTTTACGTTTGTTACTTAAAGTATATTTTGATGCAAATACTTTTGTACTTTTACTTAAGTAAAATTTTGAATTGTGGACTTTGATTTTTTTTTTAAAAAAGAATTTTACAGTGGTTCTGCTTTTACTCGAGTCAAATATCAGAATTATTTTTTCCACAACAATATCCCATCAACTGAGGTGGAAAGTCTTTTTACTCAAGTAGCCTATACTTGTCATTTTGAGGAAGACTACTGGCATTAGTATTTCAATGTTACTTTTTTTATTTTTCTATTCTTTTTAAGACCACAAAAATATCCTAAAATGTTTTTTTTTTCTATCCGTCAGAGAGCCAGTTGTCTACATTAAAGGGAAGATTATTGGTTTTTAAATCAATGGCAGAGTTACACGTTTGTTGTTTAATTAATCTGCACTAACATTAGTGAATAGCACAATGTTATTTTTAAAGTAACAATGTACAACACATTAACAGTGTAACAAGACTGAGGCTTGTTGTGATGGATTATTGAACACGAGAAAGTTTCAAATCTCTGCTTTTTAATTCCCATGCTTTGCAAAAACGCATACGAGTTTTATTTAAACTAAATGAAGATTTGTAATGGAGCATATTTCCATTTTGTTAGGAGACTTCTTTTAAAATACTAGCTGTACATATACTTCACATCACTGCTAAAACAGAGGATAAATTGGATAAAACTGGAAAAAAAAAATGTTTTATTTTTTTTTACACATAATCCCAGACTGGAGGTCAAGTTCACTTGCGGTAGCTTGTGAGGTTGGTCAATGAATGACGAGAGAAAAGGAAAAGAAAAGAATCAAAGCCGTAAAAAAAAAAAAAAAAAAAAAGACAAAAACGTTTGTTTTTTTGTGCGAGGACAAAAACTGTAGAACACCAGATGTATCAGACGGGATTTCTGCATCATTCAGCTTTTAGGTATCCGACTCTTCAGATCAAAACATAAGCCACAACAGATTATAGTTCCTAACAACATTTGTTTAATGATAGACAAAAACAGAACAGAATACACGCAATCTGATGATTAAGGACATGCAAACTGGAAATACAAAAACACATGGATTTAACATCCATGTCATTTTTGAGACAGACACAGTGCTTAACAGTCCGTCATTCTTAGAAAACAAACCAAACGGGGCAGAAGTGGTGCGATAACAAAAAGCCAGACAGTGGACATGTGAGGCGAAAGAAAAACCGCAACACGGAGCATAGCCTGTTCATTTTAAACACATGTACATAAATACATAAGAGGCACATTTGACAGGTAATAACCACCTACAGGGTGATCATGTCAGTCACGTTTTGGACGATTTTGTCCTTTCGTCTTAAGTGAGAATATAAACCGATCGTCTTTCCTATCTGTTCACAAATACAGTGAACCCAAAAGAAGATAACAGTGTCGTCAAAAACTGTGTTTCCAGACATATTCCTGTTTTATCTGCAATAGTCGTGTGATAATCAAACTGCTCGGATGTGAGCTTTTTAAGTTGGTGGGGATGGCAGAAAAGAAGTTCCTTTAACCTCTGTCATCGAGAGAACGCCAGCAAACACTAAATAATCAAAATAAATCGCAAAGGGACGTTTGCAGAAGTCATACTGTTGGTTTATGATCTTTTGTATTTTCATAATACAGAGCTAAACACTTTCAAATCACAGTGGTGAATTAAAGGGCTAGAAGAAAAGTAAGAGATCACAACACAAAACATACTCAGGGTTCCCACATACTTTTCTCTCAAGGCGTCATACAGTGCAGAGCCGAGTACAATTCTCCAGACACTGACAAGTCAAAAGCTTTAGAAGTGCAATTCCGGTCGCAACAGGATCTTTTTCCAATACTTTTGTCTAATCCAACACCTTCTTAAGACTTTCGACACTTGCAGGAACCCCAGACATTACAAAAATCCTTGAAAAACACCCCCACAAAGCCTTAGTGGTTAGCTCCACCGCAAACATCTGCTTTAATTAAAGTCAGTAGCATCAATAACAACTTGTTCTTTGACATTCCCAAGCTGCGTCGTACAAGACACTCAAGTAGATCAGACATTAAATAAAAAAAAAAAAAGAAAAGTGTGATGAAAGTCGGGTGAGAAATTAAAAACACAAACTAGATGATTGTACCTTCCCTCAAAAATAATTTACTCACGCATTCTGCCTGGTGAAGCTCCTACGCGATGTGAAGTCTACAAATCCTTTTCACGCCAGAGCACACGCCGCGCTGGTTTCTTCTTTGTCAGATCTACATAAGAGCCTGGTGCTTAAATCTGTACACTGTTAAAGACGGGACACTGTCCCATTTATCAGCTGCACATGCTTGTACCTCCGATGTGGGACTTCAACATCGTCCCTCCTACTATCTTAAAGAGATAAAAAAAAAAAGTTCTAAGTGCCAATTTCATTACCTTACTGCTATGGCCAGGAAAAACACAGGGGCCTGACTGAACATTTAGAGACGTTTATCACCAGCTTGTCCTGCAATCTTGTACCGCATATCAATTTAAATGTAATTTGTTTTAGTTTTTACTGAGAAGTGTCTCTTGATAGACAACCTATAGGCCGAAGTCATCAGTGGATTCAATTTTGAAAAAAAGGCCTAGAGTTCGGTTCTATGAGGTATACACGTTTGTTTCTTTAATAGCCAGAATTTTAAATGAGGTTTGGTGTGGCGTTCTTGCTTTTAAAGAGAAGTTATGCGGCAAAAACAGCATCGTGCCAATATAATACTTACAATCTGTGTTGTTTTTACTTGATCTTAAGCAAAAAGCCATACAGTTGACTGCAAGCATTAAAGTAAGACACCACAGTATACACGTGTCAATTAATACTATATATTGTTGGTTGTATGATGTCAAATTTGGATTTTTTTCTTCTTTTTTTTTTTACAATGAAATTGATTACGTAGGTCATGTTGTGCTATGAGAGACTAAAAAATAGCTCCTAAATGATCATAACGCTATTATTCCAATATGAATAGCTGAAATGAATTGCAACCTCACTGGTCATCACGGTGTCTAACTTTTAGCACAAAATGTACTGAGGGAGGAAGGAAAATGCAACAGAGTGTTGGTTCACAAAGCACAACAAAAATAAAAGCCAGCCGAAGTGCACCCAGTATAAGTGCCGTCGTCATGTCTCAGATATCTTTAGTGAGGCCGCGGGGTTTCCCCTGGCATCCTCCAGGGCTGACGTACTGGCTCTGCGGCCTGCAGAAGGACTGTGGAGCCGCCAGACGGGAGTCGTGGTATCCAGCAGTTGTTGTTTTTTTTTGTGTTTTTTTTTTTTTTTAACATTTCTTTACAAGGCCTTGGTCCTCATTTCAAGGTCAGAATCACATATTCTTCAGTGCGACGACAGTCCAGAGGAGGTAGGAGGGGGAAATTCTTGGCAAAAGGAGAGGGGGGGAGGAGGAGGAGGAGGAGGGAGCAACAGTCTTCTCTTGTGTGTTGTACTGCTTCTGGGAGTTGAAAACCAGAGTGTTTGAAGGTTATATTGCACAGTTCTAAGGAACAGTAGAGACAGACAGGTGACCGGGAGGTTATTGGCTGTTGAGGTTCGTTATACGAGTGGTGAAGCGGTGTCTGCTGTACGGCCCAGTGTTAAAAACAGAGCGCAGTGGCATTGTCTGTCTGGATGTTGAGCCGACACACAGGGCTGAAGGTGGGAGAGAAGCCTCGTCTAGGAATCCAGAGAATCAGCTGGAGAACAAACAAGAGACACACAGGCAGACGTGAGAACAGAAACAGACAGCGCTAGGACGGAAAAAAAAAAAAAAAAAAAGATGTAATATTTCCCCATTTTCTTTCTTCTCTTTGTACTTTGATCCTCCATCAGAGTAGCCGGGGGAAATTGAACAAAGTCCTGATTATTAAAAATGGGTTACATCTCTTCCGCAAAAAAAAAAAAAATCTATTCTAATCTACTTTTATATCTTTACTACAATTAGTCTGCAATATCAGAAAGTTTGAGATCTACAAAAGTTTAAAACTCCAGCTACAGCTTTTTATTATTATTATTATTTTTTGTAATTACTTTTGATGCTTCCTCTGGGCTTTATACAAACTATTTGTTGTTTGGAATTTATTTTCTTACATTATTTTCCAAACCAAAATCTCTGTCACCGTATATTTTAAGTTGTAATTGTCGATGTAATTACAGCGCAAAGTCAGTCTAAATCTCTTTTTTTGTAAAAAATATTAGTAGTCATGTCAATGAAAACCCTTTATCATAACCCATTGTGATCATGTGCACAATGGGTTATAATAGTGCTTCAATTGAACCACTACAACCTCGTACTGATGCAGCTTTGCAAGTGAACCACAGGGCGGCACAAACAAATCTAACGACATCAACGCGTGCATCTTTGCGCTAAACCGTTTTTCCTGAACCTCTTCACTTCAACTATATTTCGCAGGAGGGTGTACTACACCACTACGCCTTTTTTACACATACTGAAAAGTATTCATCCGCACGTGCACAGCGACACAGTATAACTCTCCTTACCTTCCTGTGGCGGGTCAACACTGATCTCCTCCGTCTCCTCCGCCTCCTCCGCCTCTTCTGCGTCCTCCCTCACCTCTTCTGTGTCGTCCCTCATCTCTTCGTCTAAATCCTCGTCATCTTCTAGCTCCCTGGCAATGAGCTGGCGGGCCAGCTTGATGTTCATGCCTTCATTGTAGTGCTTCTTCCTCATCATCTGAAAATGCGTCTTTTTGGCTGCAGAGGAGGATAAATGAATTTAATTTGTCAAAAAAGCAATGGGTGTGTGCGGAATTTAAAGTGGTTGATTACACAAATAATGAACATAGAACAATAAAAAACATAAAAACAAAAGTTCAAAGTTTTCATCATTATCAAGAAAAAGATTGATGCACTATTCCAGACTCAGTCAGACACGGAAGTTGTAAAAATCTTCTCCTGCGTTTCTATTGATTCAGACTCCAAATGGGGCACAGCGAGGCAACGGATGAGGCTTATTTTTACCGAACAATAACTTTCAGGCGTTTGCTGCAACCTAAGATGGATGGTAGATGCACTGAAATAAGGTAAAAAGGAGGGTGTGACGCAGATTTTACGCGAGGCATAGAAAGGAGATGCGGGGCTCCTTCACACAAAAACTTGTACGGGTCAAAATACGTTTCAATTTCTGGATGTTTAAAGGGATGAGGTCTAAAACTCAACAGGAAACCTTTAACAAATGCCATTTCTAAAAGAAGAAAGAAATAAGTATACTAGACCAGCTTTATTTTCTGTCTTGTATTTTGTGTGGACCTCACAAAAGATATAAACATGAGAAAATATTTGATGTAAAACGTTCCTACAAAACAGAATCAGCAGCTCTTCACCGGCAGCTCTAAAAGTCATGTTAAAACTTTCCTATAGGTGGCAAAACTTGGCACAACTGTGTCAAAAACTGCTGAGGCTACAGCTCTGCAGTTGGATTGTATCGATCAGTTTGCAGCTTCCAGACTGTTCTCTTGCTTTTACAGGCGTAGTTCAGATATAAATGTGAAACAACTAGCAAGCATGGAAACCTGTTAAAATTCTACAGTCTGTGTGTGTGTGTGTGTGTGTGTGTGTGCTATGCAGCTCAACTCAAATCTCTACATCTGACAGTGTGTTTGCACATAGAAGGTCAGAGAACGGTCAAAAGCATACTGGCACAGTGTGTGTGTGTGTGTGTGTGTGTGTGTGTGTGTGTGTGTGTCTGTTTTGAAAGAGGACGCAGAACATTTGAGCCCTTTCCAAAACTGATCCGTCTCCACCAGCACTTCACTGTGGAGTGTCACTCTGCATTGAGTCACCCTCACAGCTGCAGAGGACACTTTGCATTCAGGTGGAGGGTGAAAATAAAACAGGTGGAGTGTGGGATATCATCATAATCTTACACTGAGACTGGGCAGGTGAAGGCACGAGTACGTGTGGACTGTGATCAACTTAAAGAAACAGGAAACCTGGCGATTTTATGTTTACCTTGTTCTTCAGGAGTCAGCTCCTCTTGCTCCTCCTCGCTGCTCTCTTCTTCTTCTTCTTCTTCTTCCTTCATAAAGCGAGGCTCTGAGCCCTCTGCTGCCACCAGCCTTGAAAGAAGGTTTAAAAAAAACAGACGACAGGAAGGAACGAGAAATAAGTATTTCCATTACCAATTTGCTCTGATGTGCTTTGACCATATTCAATGAGTACATGACCAAATAGAACCAGGAGCTCGTCATTAGCGCCTCCTAAAGTCGTTGTGGGGAGATTAAAACACTTGTGAAAAAAGGCTTTCTGTGGAGGGGAAACAGACATGAGCGAAAGACAGATGGAGAGATATTCGGCGAGGGGGAGGAGAGAGAGTAGGCACAGTGAGAGGGAAGAGATGTGAGCGAGCGTGTGCGAGTACTCAAGCATGAGACAAAAATAACAAGTTACTATCCCCATCTCTCACACTTAAAAAGAGCTTTAAACAGCAGAGGAACCACATGAATAATGGTGTACGGCTCAGTGGATGGTAGTGAATCGGTGCAACTGCCCCCGGGGAAGCTCCCATTTACTGTACTACTGCTCTCTCCAACAAAGTGGCCTGATTCACCCAGCAAGAAGACAGGTCAATTTCCTTACAGTTTCAAAATGAAACAATAAATGGTTTCAGATATCCAAGGAGGGGAAGGAAGAGAGAAGGTGCAAGTGATGCGGTGAATTAGAGACGAGGGAAGTAAATCTCAGAAAAGCATTAGCTGGATAAACGGATGGACGAGAGAAGAGACCGAGAACGGACGTTGGAGAGATTAAACAACGAGAAGACAGAGGAAAAGAGCAGCTGTTGTGCTATCTGGAGGGTTTAGTGTAAAACAATGGAAGGCACTCTGTGTGGAAGTATACGCAAGCGGCTAATTGACTTGCAAGCCTGGAGCTAATGACTCTCCTCTCTGCGCACACACTCTTACTTACTCATCCCGTCCCTGCATCAATGCACGTAAGCGCGATGGCCCACAGCAAATACACTTCATAAATAAATGTCTTTATTCATAGATAAAGACATTATTCACCCTCCTGCTCACTGTTTGCTTTCCTCTGAGTTATTATTGATAATCAATATTATATTATTCATGAAACCGCTGTTTTCTTCAACATGCACTCAAGCTTGAGTTCGTAATTTCCCGTTTCCGTGAATTGCTTAGCAAATTACCAAAAATGTAATCTTCATCAAGATTGTTTCTCTTTAAGAGGCTCTATATACACAGAGCATCTAAGAGCAAAATGTCAATAATAAAAAAAAATACATATTCAAAAACACAGTTGGCACATTGTAAAGTATATTCTCTGTCAGCTTCTGACTTATTATTTCACTGTCGAGCACCGTGGAAGCACGGTGGCATTCGGTTTGAACTCTATCACACCAAATTGATTGTTATTTTTCTAGAGCTGTTGAGCAGCACGTCTGTGGTGCTAACACAGCCAGTCACATTCAGAGCCATTCCTCACATTGCATGACCTTTATCCCCTGAAATTAGAGGCTGATGGGTAAATCCCTTAAACCCATTGTTTGCTAATCAGCAAGTGTTGCCAAGAGTAAAAATGCAGAAAGCATTTCCATGAAATCTGATGATGTTCGACCAACACGCAGCATACTGCTAACCTCCACACAGTAACGTCCGTTTATAATATACGTTATGTTTGTGTGTATGTTAAGCACAACACATAATAGAGATATGCTATTTTACAGCTGTGTTTCTTTGTTTGAACAAACTAAAATGAAATACACAATCATATTAGGAGGAGTACTTTCCAAACCACGTTCTACACAGACCTGCAGTGAAACATACTGCTGTCTCACTGCATATTGTAGTTTGGGGTATAGTGCTGATGACCTTTACCAAGGTTCTCTCGGCTCCATTCTCTTTCAGTGGAAAAAAGGAAGAAGTTTGTCAAGATGCATTTAGCAAACCCATCCAGGCAGCAGAGCAGTCTGGGAGCAAGTGTACTGCCTACTGTGTGTGTGTGTGTGTGTGTAACTTTCTGCAAGGACAACTCTGTCCTGGAGGCTGCAGCTGAGCAGCTGTTGTATTACACCACCACTAACTGGGATGTTAGAACTACCAATTTGTTACGACCTGGCTGTTAGGCTGAGGTGGTAAAAAAAAAAAAAAAAAAAACTATCCTCAGCGGAAAAAACGAAAAAGAGCGAGTCGAGCCGAGCCATACCATGCAATGGAAAGGCACCATAAGTGTGCATGTGTGATTGACGCGTTAGAATAACTTAAAACTAAACCAAACCAAACGGGTGCCTGTAGGGAGAAGAGATGAGAGAGCTGCAGCAGAGAGGCAGACAGACAGACATCGAGTCACCAAGAGCTGCACTGCAGCCAGGCTGAAATAACACCTTCATCCCAATACCGTCCCCTTAACTCTAGGGGTAAATTGATATTTGCGTTGCCAGGGAAATACGATGTTTCTACATCAATAGTATTGCAACTTCTTTGGCACTGCAGTCGTTCAATGTGTTGTCCAAAATGTTTCTTTGTGTAATACTGCAGTAAAGAGTCTATTGAAGACAGCAGAGGCTGCACATTAAAAACAGTCAGTTTTTTTTAACACATCAGTTATTGTTACTACACATTCTTGATGGAGGACAAGGACATTGGTGAGTGTGTTAAGGTGAGGCCTATCTGGGCTACACCAGAGAGCACCAATTATTTTTCGTACTTTTCAAGGTTGCACTTACACTGAAAATGCTACGCACTGCACCAGCAACTACAGCGAAATTTAAAATGAAAAAAGCTAGCAGATCTGTTACAGCAGCCAAGCTAATCATCTTCTCTTTCATTGCTTGCTTTCTCCCCTTTCTACCTCTGTACTTGGTTTGTACTGTTCTCCCTCCATTCACATTTCTTACTTTGATGCCAGGTCGTCAGCTGCAAGTCCACTGTGGCCGTCCGAGTCACTCAGCGCCCCTTCATCATCGTCTTCCCCCACCATCCTGAAAGAGAGAAATTAACTGAATAAAGATAAGCCGAAGATGAGCCGAGGGAGGGAGGATTAGGAAGGAAAGGAAATTACAGACACAAACAGAAGCAGATAACCAAACAGACAAGTGGAGAGAGGGGATAAAGGGTAGAGAGGAAGGAGAGCACAGAGGGAAACGTAGACCGGAAGGAGGACCACGAGGAGAGAAAGATGAAAGGTCTGTGACAAGGGTGACCTTTCCTGCTGCACCCTGGCATATTGGATTACAAACCTGCTGGCTGAGACACACTCCAACACACACACCAACTCAACTCTCCTAAACTGGCTACGTGATCATTTTAAGAGTAAATTATGTGGTGTTACACGCGTGTTCTTGATGGAAATATATTGTGGTGTAGAGGAGGGTATACAGTTTTACAAGCCTCTCGTTTAATTTATTACGTAACATTTAAGAATGTCTTCACAGCGGATTAAGGATCAACTGAATCAAATGTAATCAATAGAAACAGATAAAGGGACATTTCGTCGTTAAGCTCTGACCTGTTGTAAGGTGTGCTGGGTTCATCGATCTTCATCAGCCCATAGTCTTTGTCAGCCGGATGGTACGTGGCCAGGATGTTCATTTCATCCCATTTCTGGGATTTCTTCCTGTAAAAAGGATCAAGGAATATACAGTGAGAATAAAAATGGGGATTAAATGGACAGACACTCCATTTGGACCACTGTGCACCAGCTACCCTCTAGGAATGGGACGGTATAGGATTTTAATCGCGATAAAAAACACTCACGTTCAGCTGATTGTGGTGAATTTCCATTACCAGGATAATGGTCAATATCCTGAGTACAATACATGAGTGACTTGAAAAAACGGTGTTGCTTGCTCTCATGGTTAAGAAGTGAAAACTACAGTGCGATTTAAATAATATAGGAATTATCACGTAAGAAAGAACAGAATCACACAATGTTGCCATTTTTTTTAAATTTCTACTTTATTTATGCAGGTGGACTTTAAGATTATCTTATTTACGATTGTTTGATTTTCACTATAAAAGGATGTTGAGTAAAGAAAGATGTCTCCCATCTGTGATGCAATAAAACTATTTATTTTATAAAAAATTAGGTGAAGTGATTCCAGTATGTTTTTTGTGCCATTTTAAGTTTTAAGCGTAGTTTGATGATTATCGGGATAATATTGTGAATCGCAATTACTTTTGCCAGGATGATCATGTGATCAATATCCATAACGACCCATGCTTAGGACCCACCCACAGATTCCTCCAGGTAAAGAGCAACCAGGTCTAATCTAGGACTGAACGACTGCACAACACAGACAGAAGTGCGGAAATATGTCGTCGGCACCAACTTGGTTTCTGGCGACTTTCAGGAGGCGACATGTTATTTGCTTTTTTGTAAACGTAATCCATCACGGATGTGAAACAATGTCTGAGTGAGCGCTAAGGCTGATCAGCTGTGAGTGGCTAAGGTCAAACAAAAGTCTCATTTGATACAATTGCTTTTTCTAGAGTTGATTCTGTTCCACCTCTTTGAACACACCTGTTCCTAATCCCCAAAATGGTTCAATTCTCATCTGTAGAATAAGGCTGTCACCTCTGCATGGTCAGCCAGGGCTTTTTGTTCAGAATTACTCTAATCCTTGCTACCCTTTCAAATCCTTGCAGGAAATGAACAGAAACAAAGACTAAATCAGCAGCGAATGAGAATTTTTCTTGAGAGGATAAAGACAGAACACCTGCCATAATAGTTCAGGAGAGAGGAAGTAGAAACATTTATTTTAACCAACAGGGGACAAAAAATGCATCATTCCACTACAAATGTTTTGTTATATTGTATTTTTCCTTTTTAGCTTTTGCAGTTTTCATTGTCTCATTAGCACAACATTTACTTCTTTTTTCTCACTTTTTATCCTTTTAATTTCCAAACAAACTAAGAAGAAACCTAAAGCTTTAAATCCAGGGGCTCTTGAGTTATTTGGCTTGGGTTAAACCACCTCTGCTCACTCTAGCCTCTCCTGCCAAGATACCATACATCAGTCTTGACCTTGTACAAGGAACAAAAGGTTCGGTATCATGGAAGACAGGCAGGGGGTGGGCAACGGGAGAGAGATGCTAAATCCGCTGCTTGCTGCAACAAGCCTGCAGAGCTCCCCTACGTCTTTTACTCAAATACAGACCTGAGCCATGCAGACTTTTTAAATAGGCTACACCATATCATTCACTCTGTCCCAAAGCACTAAAGAGAGAGAGTCCTCCTAAGGTCCTAATATGACCTGTAAAGCAGAGAAAGTATAAGGAATCAATCGTCATATTCTTTCCTGTTAATGTCCTATGTGGCAAACCCATACAGTTACAGAAATCCACTGACAATAACTTCTTATGCAGGTAAAAAAGGGATATATAATGCAGGCGTTGTGGCCTGCACCACTTCCGCACCTGCAGCAAACAGTGGCACGCATGCACACACAGGTTTGTCAATAAGTCAATTTGGTTGTGGATGCGGGGCTAAGTCAATTTCCATGGATGCTACACCGACTCTGATTCTCAGGAGTTTGTTTTGGTATTTAGCTTTCCTTAACAAGCTTGCATGAGCCTTAAGCGCAAAATAAGTGGATGAAAAGGCAGATTTACACTTAGTTGCCTGTTTATTGGGTTACATTAGGTTAGTATGCCCATTGTATTGATTGTTAGCACACTGTTTGCCATTTGCCAGCATCCCATTAGATAGGAATTCAGCTTGGATAGTGAATATGACGCATCAGATTCTGAATCTTATTTTGGAGGGGGTCATGTGTATGTTTTTTTTTTGGTGTTCAATAAAAGTTCAATACAATGTTAAATGAGTCCAGTCATAAGTCAACTCAACTAAATTGTTGATTTTTTAAATTTCCATTAAAAAGGTTTACAATTATGTCTGCTTAAGATATGGTGAAAGGTTTGTTTTTATCTGCAAATGACATGGTAAATACAGCCTGAGCAAAGACGCCCTATATATCCTTTTTACTCTCATTCATTTGTATAAATTCCCACTAATTCCCATGAAAAGTTTACACCTTGAATATTCCAGGAAATTTGCAACCATATTTCAGACATCTGAAAAAGAGGAATGGGTTTGGCTACCAAATAATACAGTTGAGTTTAAAAGAGTTTGGGCCAAGACTCATGCACATTAGTTGACACGAGCTGGAACTATAACAAGCTGCTGGCCTGCTTATGACCATCAAGGTGGCCTAGCGTTTTGATAAACCACAAATAGGCCAATGTGGTTCATCCTGATAAAAATGTCCTTGACCAACATACTGAATCGTTCAGAAATTCCCTCAGCCAAGGGCTCTGAATAACATCTGGGAGTGTGTGTGTTACGATAAATCTGTAGTGCCATAGATTGTGTGGTTACACAACCCATCCCAGAAGCAGCCAATCATGTTCTAGTTCCACCAGACTGCTATTACCCTTAAATCCACTCCAGTCCACTCACTCACTCAAAGCAAATAGTCACAAAAACGGTAATGCAAAGATGATGCACCTGCCACTGCAACAGGAAAAAAATAATACTAGCACACACTAAATATAGAGCTGCATCTCTTATGTGATGATGACTATCGCTCGAGGGTGGTCGAAAGCTGGTGAAATAACGCTTCAGGAAAACTCATTATATAGAGTGAGTCATCATTGAGAGCTGAGCTGTGCTATCAGGTAGCATAGTCAGAGAGTAGTGAGGAAAGGTCCAGCCCTGGGCTCTCCACTACTGCCTGAACCCACCAATAATAAACAGCAGCATGGCTAAGTTTTACAGTGGGGACAGTGGCTGGCACAAATGCACAGAATATACTGCTTCCACATACTGTATCAAGCCAATAGTAGTAGTGGGGGAATTGCTTATCAATTTTACCATTGTCCGTTCCCCAGCCAAACAAACAGGCATCAAATTAATTATTAAACCATTTAAATTTCAATGCGTAAATGAACTTTGGTTGAATGACAGGGATTTGATCATATCTAAATAATTTCAGTGACCTCCATTGACCTAAAATGAGTTAATGTTGATAGATTTTCTTTTTCTTTTTTGGTCATCACTGCTTCTATGGCTTCGTCCTCAGGCAGCAATAGCTAGTAATGCAATAGATTTAGGACTTAAACTGTTTCTTAAGCCTCTGTCATCTGTCCAGAATTTAGAAAGTTCATCAGCGGAGAAGCACAGTAATGAAGAGGGACTTCACAAGGGGATTTTCACTTTTATACTGACAGCTAAATGTTGTGTTTGGTGAAGTGAGTCTAAATCTAAACTGAACCAAAAGTACAAAACAACTGCAGAGACAACAACTTATAATTTCAAAGATCAACATGTTTCATTTGAACACAATTGCAACCATGCTATTACACTAAATATATTACCCACCTGTGTACTAAGAACACAGGAGATAATAAAGAGGGGGATGATGATGTATTTTTATACAGTTTTACTGCCTTGTCCTAAAATAGTTACTGATCTTTATCATTGTAGACCAGAGGGGTTCAGACACCTGTTGATTCTGACTTCCTCAGTTTCTCATCAGCACAGAAACTGTATTCATTTTCTGTGCCCACAGTTGACCTCAGCTGACCTGTACCAGGAGGAGGGTAAAATGTCTGAGTAGTTCGAGTGGTATTTTTCTGTCCACATTGTGGAAAGTGAGAGATTCACTGCTTGTCAGTCAATCTGTCCATCACACAGGATGAAGCTCACAAGACAGTGAATGAGAGATTGAGTGTCACGTAAGCGCCCATGAATTATATATGACTGGGTGGGAGGCCCATACATCACTGTTCACTAAATAATAGTGGGAGATTGAAGGGGTAACAAAGGTGACAGTCTCCCTGTGCCCTACAATGTTTAAGGAAATTAATTAGAGCTGCAGGAGACATAAACAAATGGAATATGTCGGCTTCTGTGCCATCCACGGTTCCAATATCATTATGGAATCGTTTAAGTTTTCTTTATTTCTCGTCTTTTGTAAAAGAAAAAAAAATGTTTTTAAAGAAATACACACAATTATTTTGTATTTTCAATAGTCCACCTTGGCTTTAGTTAAGTTAACTTCTGAAGATTGTGGTTGTCTCCACTAACTAAGTGGTTGATAAACTAAAACATTTTTAACACATCAAAAGAGCCATACTTGAGTGATTGTAACTAATAGCAACAACCGAGTGTTACATCATCTGGGTCCATGTTCTTCCTGTAAATCTATGGAGGGAAGCTGAATTGTTTAAACATGGTCGACTAAATGAATGCTGGATGGTAAGTATTTGTAAAGCTGGTTCAGGATATCCTCTGGGTACTGTCGAATGAGCTGCGAAAGCAATATGACATTGCCATAGAACACAATTAAAGCAGATAAGGAGGAAAACATGTTTGGGCTGTTGTCACGTCAATGCTACTGTTCTGAACCATGGTAGATATATAAAGCTTGCTAATCTTTAGTCTTTTTTGTGGAAAAGACCTGCCAAAGATCTGCCAAGGTTTTTTAGCATACTAGACAGGGGATGACATTGGAGGGTCATTGCTCGATCAAAAATAATGCTGACTTGCACTGACATGGGGCTTATGAAAAAAATCCACAATCATTTTCATGTAAGGGGGTTTAAAAACAAACATACATAAAAGCAAGAATTTGTTAAGATACTGCAAATAAAAATCAATGTAGGAATATGTACAGATTTGAAAGCATGTACGCTCTGAATGCATACAGACTTATGCTTATTGCTTTAAACTCAGAGCTGATAGCACAGTCAGGCCTTGTTCTTCTCTGTGGATTTGGTGCTTGGCTACACACAGATCCTCCCAGAAAACCCTTTTTCCTCGTCACTCAAAGAGAGACTATTTTTGTATCAACACAGAAAAAGCTTGATTCACTGTTGGAACTGGAATTCACTATTAACTGCCGTCCTTCTATGGCCTAATTTCTTACGCTGCAGCTTAGAGAGGACTGGTAAGACTGGTACTAATGTCTAGACCTGCTGGCCCGGGAGAGGCAGGGCCACATTCAACTTTAACCAACCAAAATTCCAAAAAATTATCAGAGGCATCATACTTAAACCATCTATTTTTCTGATGACTCCTAAAACGTATTAAAAGGGATTCAATATTAAATACTAAATAATATATATATCTAAATATGATTTTACCAGAGATTCGACTGATAATACTGCCCAAGCCAACTGTTACAGTGGGCAGAATCTCCAGCTAGCAATGAAGATTTAGCAGCATTTGGCAGGTGGGTGGTGTCAGTTCATCACCCTGAATGTAAATCAGATGGAATTTAATAAATATAAAGCCTTAAAAGGGCACATATGTTTGTGTATTCATTTTTTTAGACTTAATCACAGACATATTTTAAACCCTGTTTATTGACAAAAAATAATGGTTTCTTTTTTTAACAGTTTCCAGCGTGTGTAATTAAAAATGAAAGTGTTCTAAAGCAGATTGGCAAATGTGTTTTGTAAAGGAACACTTGCTCAAGGGCCCTTTGAAATGCGCAAACTCTGATGGGATTTGAACTAGCTACCCATTAAGCATTAGACAACTTCCTGCACAGCCCTGCACTCTTATTAACCTCTGGTATTTTTTTTTTACTAAATTACTCACAGATGCGTTCGCATATGACATACATAGCTAAATATCAAAATGTGTTGTTTTCACATTTTTACAGTGCCACATCTATAGAAATTATGCAAAGTAATGCATTTTTGTATTTGAGCAGGGTTGTTGTTTTTTTTTTACCAATCATGCCATGCAGTAGAGGCTCCCTCATGTCGGCAAATCTCCTTTACATAACAACAGCATCGCACAGGGAACTCTGCATGTCCAGAGTTTCCCCGGGGGCAGAGAGGAGACAGTGAGATGTAGCTGTGGGAGAGCAGGAATGACTTAACAGGCACTGGTGATCTGAGGCGTTATGTCTCCCTGCCACAGCGAAAGTGTCAGTGTAAATGATATCAATGCATAGGAGAAGGCAAGGCTCCAGAAAAAGAAACCAACTTCCAACTCTCATCAACCCGACCCTGAGGCCAAACACCTATTAGACAACAGAACAGCATTCCCAGGCAAGTTTTGACAATCTGCACATTGGTAGATCATTATGGAGCCTAGTCACTCACCCTAAACTGTGAGACTGTTTTCATACCCCATATATTATTTCCCCATAATGTTCTTGACTTCATCTGAGGGGTCCCCATTGCCAACTAACACGCTTGATATTTTAGTTGAGCGTCCTCTACTGCAAGTCACACTATCATCCCGGGCAACATTGGGATGGAATTTATGCCGAGCAAACTCAGATTTCCTCTCACAAAGCATCCAATAGGTGCCTGGACTAAAGGACACACGAGATGTGTTGAGAAAACAGGGGATTTGACAGAAGTTGAACTGATATTGATAATGGTGATGAATATTCAACAGCAGTCTTGAGATGGCTGTAGGAGAACTAAAGCAGAGGTGAGCGAACGATGATCCGATCAGAAAAAGTTTAGTGGCTGGTTTAACACAGATTGTTGCCTCTTATTTGACCCAGACTGATGCTTCAGTGCCAGGACACGCTGGTAACACATAGGTCAGTGTCAGATATTACGTCAAGTGTTTGTTGCTGGAAATATAACTCACCCAGCTCTGCTTTGTATACCCACTGGTTTAGACTGATTTCAATCTCAATGACTCACATCCTGTCAAAGGCTTTGAGCAACACAAATGTTACACTTTAATTTCATTCAAAATTTTAAGATTCGTTGACCTAAATCTCGATCACTCTAACAGCACATTGTCAGCTACAAATTACGTGTGTCTTACAATGTCTGCCAGCTGTGTCTACATGTTTTCATATGCGGAAACAAATCTTCAAACAGTGTTAATTTACAGAAAGCTCACACAGAACTGGGTGTTTTAGAAAACTTTCTGAAATACAAAAAGTTAACGTTAAGTTAGCTATAATCCCAAACTAATGACATGGTAAGCAAACGTTGGATGACAATCGGGGCAAACAATACTAACAAACATTAACGCTATGTACATTAGAGTGCTAAGGTTGGTCTTAATTTGCCCTATTATGGTCATCGTTGGCTGAAGGTTGTAACTGTTAAACGATCTTTGTTAATCACATGTTTTAATTGTCACTATGTTAAGCAAGTCGAGGCAAAGAGTTCTGCGTTTTGACGTGTCTATCTAACAATGTGAGCATCCGTTAACAACCGTTACAACCTCATTAACGTTACCTGTCGACATGATTGGCTAGCGAACAAGCTAACCTGACAAACGACTCATAGCGGTAAACGATAGCTCTCGGTTACACACACCATGAGAATTGTTTATCAGCGACGAGAAACCATCTCCTATTCACAAGAAAGAACCAGAAAGTTTCCAAACAGAGAGCACAAGCTGTTGACTAACATTGGCAACCAAAGAGCGGACTTTTACGTTACAGTTATTAGCCTGCCAGGGGAGTAACGTTAGAGAGGCTAACAAGTGTTTAGCTAGCTAACGTTACCTGGCTACCAGCCTCACGACAGCGAAGCAGAAAACTTACTGTTGGTCATCTTCCGAGAGTACAGGAGCTTGTTCGGGACTCTCTCCCGGTTCTTCGTCGGGCAGCGATTTGACGTTTGTCCCGCTGTTCTTGTTTTTCAGGATGCCTTTTATCGGCCGGGGAGCTGCCATTCCCACACGCTGACTGTCAGACCGGCTGGCGCAACTATTTCCCCTTCAACTGATTTTCTGATTCTCAGATTATTATTTTTTTTCTGCAACTCAAAATCCAAAGACAGGTTCGGCTTTAAAAATGCTCCCCGTCATAACTCAGTGCTCTTTCATAAACTCAGGAGAAACCTGTGCAGGATCCTAAGTGCAGTGGCGGTTCTGCATGTCTAGCTACTCTCCGGTTGTTCACTGACTGGTGGGGCAACAGCACTACTAGCGGGTCAGCTAGGCTCACAACATCGCGAGATTTTGAAACGCGATTTCACACCGTCCTGTAAACACAACAAATGCTGCGTTTGCTTGTCATAAAGGTGAGACTTTATGTTTAGATTTATTGTATGTCTCTTTAATTTAATATACACTTTTACTTTGTTTTTTTAAATTTTATTTAACTTTATATTTTTTGTTGAAATAAATAGCATTTAATCTTTTTAATTTGCTACTGTTCCAATCTCATAATACAATCGTACATTTTTCATCATCTGTTTTATATTTGTGAATTATCATGATTATAAGTTTATAAATTATTTCATATAAATGGAAACGAGCATTGACAGAACAATATGGTGTATCTGTCTTCTTTGGCTCAATAAAAATATATTAAATAAAGGCGACTTTATGCCATTTGTTTTAATGTAGACTGCAACAACTGCAGTATTTTAGGGTTTGTTGTTTTTCAGAAATGAATATGAATGCAGGAACCCAAACCAAAAAAGGTAGAGGATAACATTTTATTTCAATTCATTATAAAGCTAATCATAATTTTTGTTGTTACTCTACTACCTATCATTTAAATAGGAAATACTCAAACTAAAATGTAGCTGTTTCCGCCTTCACTAATTCAAAATGTATTTAACAAAATGTTTATCTTTTTATATTTACATTTTAAATCCCTTTGCTTTTCTTTCCTGGAATATCTGTGTCCAACATACCAAAACAACTTTCATCAGCTACCATCAAATAGTGCTTGCTTTTTGTCCTTACTTATATCTTATTGCGGTACATTTTTAATGATTCCCTCCATCCTCCAAAAGGCTTGCTTGAACAAGAAATATATCCAAATAAGGGGTCATTTATCTGCTCTCACATTATCTTTATATCTCCCACAGTATTTGAAGGCACCATAAAACTGAGTTAGTGAGAGCAGACATGGAGATAATATAACACTTGAACTACAAGAAAGATCTGTACCAACCTTTGTCCTGTTAGGAGACAAAGGCGGCGCAGTTAAAGGTGGTGTTCTGAGCTACATCACTATTTTCCACAATTTCAGTGTGTTTGTAGGTTAGATCATTTTTACAATACCTTTGCTCAAACACTTGTTTATGGAATCTCATCATTTTCTGATTTGTATTCACCATTATCAAATTTGTTATCCAATACAGCTTTCAGTTTTTACAATTGCTTCAAGTAAAAGCCATCTCACCTTCAGTCTTTTTTGGGAGTGTGTTTATAGCTGTGAATCTACACACATAGTGAGGGCAGAGGATGCAGTATGTTAGTGCTCTAAGCTTTACATTTCAACCAAAGGCAAGTCATTTCAACTGCAAAGCTAGTCCTTGCTTGGACTTTTGTCAATCACAAAGTTGCATGTTAATGAATTATAATACTTCCAGAAAGTAAAAAAGGTTTTTAAATCTGTATGTTTTATACACATAACGTGTGTCTATCTCTCTTTCTGTAAAAATCGATAAAAGGCACTAAGCCTGAGATACGTTCCTCAGTTGTCACTGAAAGATTCTTCGTTGTTCACAGTTCATACAGGCAGCAGTTTGGCTGATGAGTGACAGGTCTGCATCAGGCCATGGTGTGGACACGCTTCCTGATCAGGGTCCGTGCTATGCTCAGCTGCTTCAACCAAGGTTTTTCTGTGAAGGTACTGCATAAGAGAAACATGCATTACACACAGTAAAGTAAAGCTGTCATGTATAGCATTTGATTAACTTCTATAAGTCATTATCAATCATTAGTCGATGAATTGTAAGTGTGGTATTATAACTACAGTAAAAAAAAACAGACTCTGTTTTTATGTCTCATTACAGAAGCTACTACAGTAATTATAGAAATGTCTTTATGTTAAAATATATGCAGCACCTTTAACTTAATTTTGGAAAAATATTTTCAAAACCTTAATTAGCAACTTGTAACAGACATAATTACAGGCAAACAGTATGTGTGGTGTAAATAATTTGTCTGCAAGTTAAACTGATTTTGCCTCACTAATCATTTGCTGTGAACCTTAAATAAAATTACATTTATCAGACCCCACGGTGTGTTTTCATTGCACATGAACATACAATATATACTGCAGTAAAAAAGATAGAGACCTGGCTACGGTCAAGCAGTATATGGCATTTTCCCTTGGTGTTCGGCCGGACTCCAGAGACACAGTCAGAATATGGGAAGATATTGGCCTGGGAGCACTTTCTCTGGGGATTGGCGGAAGGATAAACTTCTTCCTGCATAAGCTGCTGTCATCCTTACAGGTTTCGTCCAATAGGCCATCCTCTCTTTTTAGATTTTTCTGCATCTCTTTCAAGTTATCCAGGCTGGGGAGGTGTGATACTGAAAGTAAGTTGGCAATGGGGGGTAAGGGCTCCAAAGCTTTGGCCTTGTTTCCTCTGCTTGGTTTGGTCACAGCTTTCCTGGATTTGGAAGACATATTTGGCAGGTTAAAGCCATCCACCAGCAACTTATCCCCCGCCCTGACTTTGAAGACAGCACTGGTGTACTGGCATCGATTGGAGGCTGCCCTTTTCTGCCCCAAACTCACCCAGCGTTTCATCTGGAGGTAGATACGCATGGGCAGGGACATGTTTGACAGGGATACTACTGAGCACAGCTTGTTGGCTAAGTAACGCACACAATCCCTGTGACCACGCTGAATAGCAACTTTCAAAGGGTCCCGACCTCCAGGGTCCCGACAAGCTAAGGTCAAAAGGTTCTTGGTGACGAAGAGTTTGAGGATGAGGAGCTGGCTGCTCTCTGCAGCTGTGTGGATGGGACACTTTCCGGTGTCTCGGTGGGCGGTTTGGTGGCACCACTGGCGGTACGGATGGACTCCCACTGGTGTCTCTGCACGCATCCCCCTCTCCAGCAGCCAGCCTGCCAGATCCAGGTGGCCTCGAGAGGCAGCGATGTAGAGTGCTACCTGCAGCTGAAACCTGGAAAAGCAGGACAAGAAAGATTGTGTGTAAGATTGCACTCTGACTCATTATGGGTAAGCTGCACAACAACAGTTCTGTCACACTTGTATTCATGTATTCATGTCGGGTATTTCTGACCTCATTACTGGCTTCTTCTCTGCTAAGTGGCTCTGGACTGTCAACCTGTGGCCAAGGAGGCAACCCTGGAGGAACTTCACCCACCCATCCCACGTGTCCAAACGGAGAGTAGTGCCTTTGTTAAAAAAAAGAAATAAATGAAAACTGTAAGGATTTTAAAACCGATCAGATTCATTGAATCTTTAGGTGGATTTTACCAACAAATTTGTCTGTGCATGGCTCTCAAGAGGAGAGACGTCAAGGAATGTCATTGTAACGTGCAATGTGAAGCTCTGTTACATCGCTCTAATACGCAGTTCATACCAGCCAACATTTAGCACAGATTGGAGGCTACGTACGTTACACAATTTAAAGTAATTTAGTCATTTAGAAGCCAAGAAAATACATGATATATCACCTTTCAATTAATCAATTAAAATTTAATTAGACTATTCACATATTTTTGAAATAATGAGCAACACAGCACTCCCTGTGCACTTACACACATCACCACATAGACAGAAAGCAGGCCATACCCACTTCAATGGCGTAGTCTTGCAGTTGGTTGCAGTCGTAGAGCTGCACACCAGCAGGTGTGCTTAGTCTGAAGGTGCTGACAGGGAGGCCACTTTGCATGGACACCACAGTTTTCAATGTAGCAACGGACATATGCAGAAGAGCCTCACTTCCCATGATTGGTAAGGTTTCTCCTGTCACAGCATTGAACACACGCATCACAGGCCTCTGTTTGCTCTGAAAGAATTATTATAATGGCCTTGCAGTTAATAAGAAAAAGAATAGCAAGACTGTGACACTGTCTTTATTTAAAGAAAAAAAGATAAAAACTAACATCAGTTAAAACTGTAAAATGTACATTTTAGGTCAAAAGTACATGGGTTTCACATTTTGACATTTTAGATTAAATTGTATTCATTCATTCATTTCCTTTTTTAGTATCATCTGTATTTTTGTTTTATGTAAAATATTGCAAAAGTAGTATGCAAGAAAAGAGCAAAGAGGAGTTTACTGCCACTCTGTGGTTTACATTATGTACAATCACATGAAATGAAGTGGCCCCTTATATTATTGAAAATACAGAAAAGTACAGTACGTACTGAATTGTCTCTGGAGAACTTTACAGGGAAACCCGGATCCCGGAATGCTTGCATGTATATGTCTATCTACAAACGCTCTGTACACCATTTACCATCTTATATGCAAATAATTTTTGACTGAATACTATACTGTAGACGACCAGGAGGGCAAAATTGTAGCTTTAAAATACACAAAGATGGGAAATGTCAAAGCAAAGGGACATAGACCAAGACATACAAAAGTTTGGAGAATGAAAGGGACGAAAACAACGTAAGGTCGGTAGCTTTTACACAAGGTTGCCTGGTGACGGGCCTGGAATGTTGATACTAAAAACGTACTAAAATGGACACATGTAAAGATCTCAGACAGCCATAAACTTATTTCTCTCCAAGCTGCTGCTCACATGGGAACATCTTGTTCCGTATTCGTGCATCAGACTGACAGGAAATTCACACACTGTGAGAAGGATGTCTTTGATGAGAAGTAATCCCTAGTAATGAATATGTATGCAGTAAGTTACACATTTGAAGTGAAAAGATTAAGAACAGTGTGTTTTTTTTTAAGTTAATTGTCAGTGATAGTGTATAGTGAGTGAGGGGGCTGCAGGTCCAACATTCAGGACCAGCATAAAGCTCCTGTGAGTGTAACCCTTACTAAAGTAATGTTGAGCAAGACATTAAATATGCTTCAGCTCCAGGAGTAAAAGTTGTATGAGCGACCTCTGCTCTCTGTAAATTGATGAAAGTAAATCAATCTTTGTGGTTACGATCCCACAAATATAATACAAAATGCTTAAGTCTGTAGTAAAATATTAAAATTGATTAGAAAGCTGTGGGAGCAATTTTTCACATACAAACGCTTGTGGTGTGTGAACATAAAATATATTTGAATGCCAACACACAATCTTTTTATGTAAAGCATAAGCATATATAAGCTATTTTTTGGAAAAAGATAAAAAAAAAAAAAAAGCTTCTGAAGTGTAGTCCTAAAGCAAAGATGCACTTCAGCATCCTCTCTGTGCATCATTGTAAGCTGATTGTATTTACTGCAAATCCCAATACAGCTCCAAATCTCTAAACCTTTTTTTTTTTTTTTTTTTTTTTTTTTAAACCCCGTTTTAATACCTTTATCAGGCATCGGATGGCACTGCCACTTGTGATGCCCACGTCACACAGAGCCCAGCTGTCCTGCAGCGCTGCACCACCGTAGCTCAGCTCCAGGTACCGGTGCTGTTTGTCATCTGAGAGTTGCACCAGAAAGTTATCCTACAGAAAGGGACGAAATGTGTGAGCCGTGAGACACTGTTCACGTCTGTGCCATTTTCTTGAGCTAAATAAAACATGTGTTAGTTAGTTATTATTCCATTATTCCAGAAATGTGACAAATTCCTCAAACAGTCTCTTTTCTAACAGTCAAAACAAGTCAAGTAATGAAGGTCCATCAATAGTGATGGTCCTGGACCTCTATTGTTTTTTATTACCTTCACCATCTGCTTCATGGCCTCCACAGTCTGATCTGGAGGGATGTCACAAGTCTCACAGGAGCCCTCGAAGCAGATGAAGACCCTCATGGTTGGGACATCCGTCCTTCCTCCGCTTGGCTCCTCTGTGGGGCTCTGGTTGGACAGAGGAGTGTGTGTGCAGTGAGTTTGTCAGAGGCAGTCATTGTAGGGAGGGGGGCAGGAGTTGGGTGGGTAGTGTTTTGGAGGTGGCTACTCTGCAATGTGGGACTAACAAGTCAACAAAAGACTATGCTTTTAAATGCAAATGATTTAATAGTTGCTTTCAAAAAATACCTAAAATGCCAGTTGTACAGAAGTTGAAGTATTTGACTTATCTTTTTATCAATTTGGGATGGTTGAAAGGGTTTCTTTGATAGGTGCTACATTTTTCTCCCCTCTCAGACTGAATCATCAAATAATAAAGTATAAGAAAAGGCAGATAAAATAGATCAAAGGGGTGAAAAACGTTGGTAGCTGTATTGGAAGGCCCGGCACGTTTATTAATATAGCACATTTCAGCATTTCAAGGCAATTCAAAGTGCTTTACATAAAACATCAAAAGCATCGAGACAGAGGGCAAAAGGTAGACCACAAAAATGACATTCAAATACAATTCAAAGCAGTCATTTCAGAGCCAACAGAATAGAAGATTTAAATAAGATACAACAGAATAAGACTGGTATAATATACAAGAATAAAAGTTACAGGGAGTGCCGTGCAAGAAATTAATATTCATTTGCTTTTTGATTGGAAAAATCACACCTGGGACTGGCCTCAGTATAAGTCTACATCATAAATATGCAAGGTTATTTTCAAGGACAGAAAAAAAACAAAAACAATCATAGTGCAAAATGATACAGTCCTATACTGTATATTGAGTTTATTGTAAATAAAGAAGAAGTATATTTCAGCATTTGTAGATATATAATGTTGTGTTGCACGGGCCAGTTGCCAGTTATTGAGTGAAAAACTGGAGATTGATTTATTCTCATGTCATCTGTACACCTGACCTGCCTCCGTTTTTACAGCAGCAATTAGACCCACACATGCCTGGACTTTTAAGTGACAAAGTCCAGGTGCAGTTATAGACTCATTATCTAAAGGTAGATACAAGAGATATTGTACATCAAAGTATCTGAACGACCATTCACAACAGAGTACAGCATCTTAATTGTATCACTGGTACTTTATTCCATTCTTACATTACGGTATATAGGAGGCCTATATCATCTGTTGAGTGGCCTGCTGTTTCTATTGTATTATGTTCTGCTCAACTGTACTACATGAAACAAAAAGTACAAGAATCACAATCTTAGAAAATAAATCTCAGGTGCAAATTGAAAGATTTTATTTCATTCTTTAATTTTTACATTTTACATTACAATGTGAAAACCTACTCACAATTAACTGGATTGTAATTCTCAATTAGCTATCTAAACATGTTATTACAATTTTTATATCGAAACTAACTTAGATTATGTTAAGTGTAAACTGTTTTATGTGTCACCCCAGTTGGCCCTAGCACGGTCTGACGTCAGCTCTTCGCTCTGCTTTTTAGTGGGAAACAAAAGGACTACTCACTGGTTTCACACTGTGTTGGAGGAACGTTGAAATGGTCTTTAAAAGTTTTACAGGGAACTGCTAATTTGCATTTGACCTTTTAAAATTTGAAGCTGTGCGCAGCGTTTTTGGGTTTAATCTTGGCTTGGAGAAACATTGACTCTTCTCAAGGTTCAAGACCTGAAAGCTGTGACAATTTCTGTTTTTTCGTGCACAAATCAGAACACAAATGAAATGTAGATGAATGTTGTATAATCCTGTAAGGGAAACAAAAATAAAGGCCTAATACCTTCAGGTTGCTTCACTAACTCCTTCTTACCACCGTGAACTTTTAATTTCAAATTTAGTTTTTTATTATTCAAATTTCAAGTCTAGCTTTTCTTTATTTTAGGTAGTTTTTTATGCTTTTGTTTGAATGGTTCTTTAAGTTTTTCAATACAGTTGCTGTTGGATATTTGTTTCTATGTTCTGTAACCAGCATTGGTTAAGATTAAGAGGGAGTATACTTTTCATGATTTTATATATGATTAAATTGAACCTTGAACAATATTAATATTTTTTTTCTCAAGTTTCACCTGTGGCCTTGGCATTGATGAAGATGTACTCCAAATTTTGACATGCGAAAAGTATAATTATTCGCAGCAAAATGTAATGAAAATTAGATTAAAATGATGAATATTCATTAGGAGTGTTTACTTTCATGATGTAGCATGTTGTCACCAGAGTTTTATTGCTTTATATGTTCATACTTCTCTACTGTAATCATGAGTACTTGTAACAATGCATCAGCTTTTAGTTACTTACTGTATGTTCTGTCGCATAGATTGTCCATGTTGTATTTTTAACTATGCTGTTTGTTCTGTACACACGTCACCTATTGCACGTCTGTCCGTCCTGGGAGAGGGATCCCTCCTCAGTTGCTCTCCCTGAGGTTTCTTCCATATTTCCCCCACTAATTGTGGGGTATCTTTTAGGGAGTTTTTCCTTGTGCGATGTGAGGGTCTAAGGACAGAGGGTGTCGTACTTTGTACAGGCTGTAAAGCCCACTGAGACAAATGTATAATTTGTGATATTGGGCTATATAAATAAACTTGATTTGATTTGATTTGTATGTTATGAATGTAAAGATGTATTATATAAAGTAACTAGTATCTACACAAGTATGGTAGAATGCAGAACCTCACAATTGTAATACACTATTACTCTAGTAATCTCTAATAAACTTTGTTATTTTCCTCCTCTGGATAGCAACAATAGACACTGATCATAAACTCCTCACTTGGACTACTTGCACCTTACTGCATAAATAGCCTCAGGGAACATAAAACTGCTTTTACTGTTGTTTATTGAGCTTTACATTTGTTTACATTTTATTATTCTTTATTATTTTCTATTATTTCACTATATATTTGTATCTTGTTCTGTACCTTATTTTGTATCTTGTTGTTGCACCTTAAATGTTCATTCCTTCATTCTTTTGTTTTGCACCAGGAACAGGGAAACATCATAACTGTACTGCACCGTATATAGATCTAATCTCTCTCTTATTTTATTTTATATAGAAAGGATCCCCCTAAAAATAAAGTGCACATCATTTACTAAAGAGGGTGCTAGAGATTTTAAAGTGTCAACTGTCTTCAAGACTTTCTTTTAAGAGGGACGGTGACAACATTTGTGCTGACGATCAAGAGCATATATATAGTTTATAGTTGATATAGTTTCTTTAAATATTCCATTCTGCTGCCAGTTAATCTCACAATGCACTGATGCAGATGAAATAAAGCTGTAACTACAGGCTAACTGCAGCTCCGTTCAGGCAGTTCCCTGTAAAAGGCAGTAAATGGTTGTGTGCCGTCACGTGGATATGTTTACGTCTGGAGTCACTTCCGGAATAGAATGATTGACAGATGGTTTGTCCAATCAGAAGCTGAAGGCAGAGCGGCGCATGTGAAGCTAGCGGAGGGGGATTAAACTGTAACGTTTATGTTCATATTCTCTGACACACCGTCCAAACGGGATGAAGTCCATCCAAAATGTTCGCTGTTGTACATGTTCCTTGACACGCTGCACAGTGAAGGAGAGAGATGTCCCCGCCAGCAGCTAAATTCCTGGACAAGATAAACCTCCAGGCAGAAATAAAGGTAAACACCCACGACAAGCCAGCTAGCTTCCTGTTTTAGCATCATGCTAACTCGGTTACAGGACGCTCTGTTTTTGTGGCTAGCTGCACACATTTAAGGCTGTCCACATATTTATTTATGTGTAGAACTATACAATAAATAACTGTAGCTATCTGAAAAAGCTTGACATTACCGCTACTAGTCATATTTGTATAAACAGATTGGTATGGAAGCCGTAACCCAACATCAGTCACTAGAGATTTGGGGTTTGAAAGTTTAACGCGATTTTTTGAAGTACGATGATTGTTGACACTGCATGTTTTGTCATTAACTAATTTATCCTCTAATCACACCGGTTTGTATATGTAGCTGTCTCACTATTACATCACAGTCTTCTCAATCACATGTGATTGCTGTCATTTGATATTTAGTCATCATCGTTCATGTTGCGTTCACTTCCCCTTTGGTTCTTTGTCATTTAGAAGTTAAGAAGACGTTTCTGTTGTCTCATTCAGTTTTGGTGTGATGTCTCTTGATACATAGTTTGTGCATCTCGTGTAATAACAATTTGCACAACTGGCACTTGAGTCACAGAGGTAAACTATTGTTTTCTTTGATAATTAATTGAAGTAACACCCTGCAGGTCATTTAATAAACCTATAATAATAAACTGCCTTTTGAAAACTCCTTGATGACATGTTATATGACTCTGACATTTAGTGGAAACAAATATTAGGATTGGGCGATGTGCTATACTGAGAGACAACATAGAAATGTATCTACTGTCAGATACAACTCTCCAAGTAATATTACAATTCAGTAGACAGGACTGTTTTGTTGCCATATTGGATTCACAGGGTTTTTGCATCAACATAATAAGTATCTTAACTTGTTGGGTTTTTTAATTCTGCCAAAAACAGACATTATGTACAATTAGTTCCTCGATATTTTTTTTTATCTCGATGATCCTCAAAATGATGAGTTACATTTTTTACAATGTGAATGTTGATGTTGTCATTTAGAATTTTGTCCATGCCTTCATCTTTGTATGGGTAAATAAATGACTTAACTGCAAGAAAATATTTTTTCCCAGCACCCTCTCTCCAAACCTTCTAATGGTGGGTATTAAGATGGCTAGTTATGTCTTACTAATTTTTTTTTATCTTGATTGAGCAAATCAGGCGATACCCTGTCCTCTCAGAGCGACATGCTTTACTGGAGGTGCTCAGTGTGTAAGAAACCTTGTTTCATGGGAAATGGCAGCAGCAGCATTAGTAGGATGGAAGGAATGGAATGTGACATTTCGAAGCCTCTCTCCCGTTTTACACAGATGTGATTAAGGCTTAGAATGTCAGTACTTTTAAAGTGAATTATACAGATTGGACAGATAAAGCATGTGTAATGTATAGATCTAGAATTGCTTGTATTTCGCCGGGCTTGAAAGATATATCAGTGGGCTTATCAGTTTTGGGCACAGTCATTTGTTAATACTTATTTTAGCCATAAAACTATACTTTTTGTTTAATATAACAGTTACTATTTCTATAATGTTAATTTTGAACTGCTTATTTCTCAAATATGTTTACAAAAACATGTTTAGTTTGAGGCAACAGTGTGACAGTCAGACAGAAAGTTACCTTTCAAGGATGCACCTGCTTTTAGAAAAGACATGAGTCTTAACATGTTTCCAAATTTGAGTTGAAGCAATTGCTTAGACAAAGTGTAGTGTTTAGAAATAAATGAGGAGAGTTGCTACTAAAGATTAGTTGTTTTTTTTTTAAGTTCCCCATCTATTCATATAAACTAGACAAATGGTGGAATTGCACATTCATCCATGATGATAAAATGTCCATTTTACAACAAACCAGGTTATCCTCAAACACTACTTCCCTTTGCAGCTTGACAACACAGCTTAGTGGTTTAAAGCCTGGCGGTTGGTTTCTCCTGACCCGATCACATGCTGCCCTCCACTTTGTGAACTCATACCCCTTATGCTGGGATGTCAGCTCACTTCAGTCTATATGACGCGATTGGCTGGCTAAGAAGCATAACAGACGCAAAAAGGAAGTCTCACAGGAGCTGGCAGCAATATAGTCCTGACACAAACTTCAATTTGAAAATGTACTACTAAGTACTAAGGCTTCTTAGATACACAGAGTTTGTTGCTAGTGAGTGACATGCAGGCGCCACATGCACAGGGAACCACCAATGGCAATCATTGTTGATCAAATGATCAAACAGACAAAGAAGGCCGCTCTAGTCATTGTCCACAACCTCAAAATGATCGAGGAACAGGAAAAACACAGAAAAGGGAAGATTCGGTTGTGAAGAGAAACACATTGTCAGTTGTATTGAAGTATGATCACAAACAGGTACTTTGATGTCATCTGGTGAAAAATCCTGTATTATTTCATATGACAATATATATGTCGTTTTCATGCAACCCTAGTCTCTATGGTCTTCTGTGGTCTCCAAAGAGTGTAAATCGCTTTTCCAGGGTATTTGTTTGTTTTTTTTAAATGGGAAAAAGTAGGACAAGTGAGAAGCACCATCCAAAAGAAATAGATGCTCCAGAATATAACGTGTAAATCCACACAGCCAGCTTCATAGCACTTCTCAGGTTGTCTGTATAACTGATCAAATAAGAGCAGTGTAAAGAAAGAGTGGGGAGAAGGATCATTGACACTCGATGTGTTCAAGCTGTTGGAATAGTTGCAGTGCACTGCTGCAGCGATCGGCGCAAGTCAAACATCTGAATCCCAGTACAGCTAATCTGTTTGACAAAATTGGTGGTAGGAGCCAAATATGTTTCTCTTAACATACCAACAATGTCGGACACCCAAACAACGTCCTCCCTGCATATATTTTAAATAACATTTTTTAAATTTTTAAATCAAGAAATGGCAACATTATTTTATCAATGTATGCGAGTTAAGGCTTTACGTAAACATTGGTGTCTTTTCCAGGTGTGACGACAACAGACGGTGTATAGGGGTTCCACTGCAGGCCAGTGTGCGTGGTCGTTTGTGTTTGTGTGTGGGTGTGCCTGTGTGTGTTTGTGTGCGTGTTTGTGTGCGTGTGTGTGCGCGTGTGTGTTTTTATGGTTGTGTATGTTTATGAGTGAGTGGCATAGCAGCTGGGGGTTGTAACGTGATGCCAAGATGCTGCTGTCTCTGGGAATGCTGATGCTGTCGGCCACGCAGATTTACACCATCTTCACTGTTCAGCTCTTCGCCTTCCTCAACCTGCTGCCCGTGGAGGCTGACATCGCCGCTGTGAGTGATTCTTAGTGCGTGTAGGACAATACATAGAAACATACAACAATTATCTGTGTAAAAAAAATACAACAATGATATGTGTAATACAGTTACACCCCACCTATGCAGAAACACACCTCCAATCCAGATTAGCATTAACTACATGCTACTGTAGGTATTTCACGCCTGTGTTTCGTGTCTTTATGAGTCACTTAGTGAAGCTTTATTTGATCATGCATTAACCTCCATAACATATCTTGTATAAAAAGTAATCAAACTTAATCTGTCCATCTTTTTTTCAGTACTCATTTGACAACAAAACGGAGAACTTTGACGACCTGCCTGCACGGTTTGGTTATCGGCTCCCCAGCGATGGACTGAAGGTGAGTGAAGAATGCTCGCTGAGAGGTGTTTGTCTGAAAAAACCAGGAAGAGGATTTGTTTCTAGACTAAATGGCAAGTCATTCCAAGGTTGATATGAACTCTGATTACATTTAGCCAGCATGTTTCCACTTCCTCTGAATTAAAGTTCAACCTTTAAAACATAAAAAAGAAAGATGCTCCTGGCTCTGTATAGTGTGACGAAAAGATCATGCATAAACCAGTAAGTGAGCAAAAATAGCATTCGCAGAAAAATTGGAAAATGTGCTATATCAATGCAAAAATGTGTATTTGATCTTTTCCTGACTATAATTAAGTGTTTTGTTTTTTTTTACGATTTCAAAGCTACTTACACAACCCCTATCCAGTGGTAAACAAAAGGGTAGCTTCACTATTAAGATTTAAAAAGACTTGGAACTTGCCCTCACTCCAACAATGATTCATGACCAACAACAGGAATTAACTACGATGTTACTAATGTTTTGTAAAGCTGGTTACATTAGTCAATAATTAAAAAAAAAACATGCAACATTGTTTTTTTTAAGTCAATACAAAATGTCAATATACAGTTTATGTGTTGTTTCAGCCAGTTACAGTATTCGATTTACACTCTGGTTGGACTTTAATGAAGCTCCAGCAAAGTTCAATAACGTAATGAAACTTCTCCCAAACGTTCCTGCTCTGTGTTGAGGATCGTATTAGATGTGTGTTGTTGGGAGGTTTCTGTATGCAAACCCCCCCCCCCCCCCCCCCCACCACCCCCACATTGCTTGATCCACAAAGCTCACAGACAGAAGGGATGATTCATGTCTGCTATCTAAGCGGGTCATTGTGGCGGTTTCCACTGTCAAGAGCCCAGTTGTTGTTGTACAACGGCTTATTAGGGCACAGAAGTAAGCTGATGGCAAAATACTGTATGCCTTGTTTTGTGTTTGTGTATACATTCAGGCTAAGTAGCGTACGTTTGCACACAATTACTGCCACTTATCTGAATTTAAGGATGCTATGTTTAGCACCATTACTACATTATGGCTGTCCCACAGTGCAATTTTGGCATCGTCACATGAGCTGTGATCCCATAGTATATTTTAGGAATCAAGGCTCTGGTCAAGATGATTGGTAGCCTCGGTCTCACAACATGAAGTTTGACGAAGCTAAAGGTAAATACAGCCTTGGAATCTTATTTGCTAAAAAATAAATAAATAATCTAATAAAAAAATAAAAATCTGCAAGGTTGATATGAATGCATGAATTTAGCCAGCATGTTTCCACTTTACAGCTCCTCTGAATTAAAGTTCAACCAATAAAATATAAAAAAGAAAGATGCTCCTGGCTCTGTATAGTGTGATGAAAAGATCATGCATAAACCAGGAAGTGAGCAAAAATAGCATTAGCAGAAAAATAGGAAAGCCTGCTATATAAATGGAAGAAATGTGTATTTGATCTTTTTCAGACTATGATTAAGTGTTTTTTTTTTTTTTTACAAATTACACAACCCCTATCCAGTGGTAAACAAAAGGGTAGCTTCACTATTAAGATTTAAAAAGACTGCATTGGAACTTGCCCTCACTCCAACAATGATTTACAGGTCTTTTAATAGATGGACCAACAACAGGAATTAACTACAATGTTACTAATGTTTTGTAAAGCTGGTTACATTAATCAATAATAAAAAAAAAAACATGCAACATTGTTTTTTTAAGTCAATACAAAATGTCAATATACAGTTTATGATAGTTAAGATAGAGAAAAAAAAGAAATCTGATTTTATAAAAAAAAAGAAAGAAAAAAAGAAAGAAAAAAAAGAAATCTGACATTTTAAAGTATTAGAACTTCAGAATAATTTTTAATAAGGGAGCATGGCCAGTTTACACGTCAACAGTTAGTTAAGGTTCAAAAAATGAATGAATGAATGAGTTTATCAACTCAACGTCATTAAAACAAGACATTCCTGTTTACCTGCAGTTATCAACTTTGTCACATCCCGAGTGTATTACATGTATATTTATCCATGTTTGCTGATGCCACACCCGAGTTGTGCTGTTGTGAATGACGTGTCACCAGGCAAACAGCAGGGATTATGGCACACGGTCATGTTGCTCTATGTGTGTGTTTGAGCATATTATGTAAGATTCTATGTTATGAAAGCTGAGAAATTACTTAGTCTCTGTGTCACCCGCTCTCTGTCCTAAATTATCATCTAATCTCTGCGTCTTATTTTCTACCACTGCTGTCTAGCCGAGGCAGAGAGTGTGTGTGCCATGCAGACATGCTGCCCTAGTCCCCGGAGGCTAAACTCGAATGAATTTAAAAGTTACCCTCCTCTGCCCTGCCCATGTCTGCGTCTGTCTGAGTGAGCTGGGCAGCGAGTTGTTTTCAGCAGTGATTTAAAGCTGCACTCAGCAAAATTGTAATGTAGGAATACACCCACATTATAACGGCTTGAAAATGAGTAGAGAAGGACTTCTCAACTGCCCTATTGGACGAACTGAATGCTTGCCGTGTTTGTCAAAAAGTGAGGATAGTTTTCTGGCCACTGTCGCAACAAATAACAAGAAAAATCCAACTCCTCTCCGTGCATACACTGCACACTCAGTCTCGATATTTTGCTGTGCACTCACCCTTTATCCGATGCCATTTAGATCTCTGTAGAGCAAAGGTTCGTTCACTTTTCTTCCTCATTTTAATATACCAGCACTATTTGCACCTGCTGTTCAGATGGCATTTGACCCCTGCAGATTGTGTGAGTTTGAGTAAATAACAGGAATACACAGTTAACTTCTTTCTGACCCCACCTACCAGTTGCACAATAATCTCACAAACGCATATGCAACAAGGAAAGAGGAGCACCTTGCTAAAAAATACGTGCAAATAGCATGCGAGGCCTCAGTACAATCTCGCAATTTGCCAATTGAGTCATTTGTGAATATGTAACGCGTGTGTGCCGTTAACTCGCGCAGCGCTTTGAAATCACTTGGTAACCTTTTTGTCATTATGAGTTAAACTCACTTCAGATGTAGTAGCCTCGCAGTGCTGCAGCTGTACGATGCCTGGAGATACCTCTGGCATCACAAGGCAGCACAAGCCTGTTTTCATTTTCGGGAGGATTCCCCACAGGGAACGAGGCTTCACACAGTGCCCTCCCTGTTTCCACTTACACAACCGTGGCTGCTTACAGCCGTCTCAAAGCAAGGCCTCTGTAGGCCTGTGTACACCCACAGTGTGCAACTTTGTTTCATAGCTGAGGTGAACATATTAGTAGTTTGGTTTTGGAGATCAAGGTGGAGCTAAAATGTAGCACAGCAAAACTTGCCTGTTTGAAATTAAACTTCACACTCTCTTTTTAGATTTGAAGACGGGGCTTTTAAACTGTATGTCCATGTCAATATATGAATGAATGCTGCAGAGAAATACTGTTTGTTGGTAAATAAGGCAACATCAAACTGCGACTGGCGACTGATGAAGACTAGATTTGCATCAGAAAAACTGTTCTTGACTTGAAGCGGGGAGAATCAGTTCTCCTGTTTGGTCGCGTAGTTATTTTTGCCTTCCCAAATTCTAATGCAACACACTCAGCATACAGGAATTGACATTTATGACACAGGGAAGTGAACATGTTGTTTGAAAAAAGAATGAAGGCTCCGCAATGTTTCGATTACAGCCATAACCATGATTGTTGAAAGATTCACAAACAAAATATTTACTGCACAGCCATCGCATAAATGTAGAGGAGTGAAAAAGAAATGCAGCAATTTCATCTGAAAAGCAGTAAAGTAAAGCAATTTAGCACAAAGTGGGAGAGAAAAGTAGAAGTACCTGAAAATTAGTACAATCTTCAAGCAAATGGTTTTTGTAACATTTCTGCAGAGACATATCCACAACTTAAATTATATAATAATATTTGCCATTTTCTAGGATCATATAAGGCCACTACTTTGCCTTAATTACAGTAGATACTGTACATGAAGGCTTAAAATAATAACAGCGAGGCTACAAACTGTAGACGAGGTTCAGCATTTGGCCTTGTTATTCAGAAATGTCACCGGGCAAGAATCGAAACCCATGTTAAAATAGCCGTGTTCCCTTTTCGCGGCAAATTCATGGCACACCACTCTGCTTTCTTTTTCGTTTTTTTGTGCCCAATTTCACTTCCGCAATTATAGACTGATCTCTAGTCTGAAAAGAAATGCTTGGGTTTCCTTTGGAAAGTCTTTGTGGTTTTTGAGGATGCAGCAGCAATACTGGTTAAGTCTCTGAAGCGCACACTAACCCTGTAAAATATGTCAAAGTAATAGCGTACTTCACCATTAAAGCCTGGTTTCTATTTGAGTGCTTGATCAGATGTCGCAAAATAGATGGACTTTTACAACACGATCACTAATTCCGCTTCAAAATATGTGGGGCTGATTTATTTTGTTACTTTTATAGGTGGAAGAGTTGAGTTCCTCCTGTCAGTTGGGAAATACCAACATTTGCACAAACCTCTCTACAGTTATGTCCTTTAGTTAAAATCTAGATCCATTTGATTTGAAGCTGGTGTATAAAGAGGGGGCAGGAAACACTCCCATTTCACATCTTTCCTCGAGTATCGCATGTTGAGCAAAATATGGCAACGTTGCACATGAGGAGGCTGCGAGCTTTGAGTGGATAATTATACATCAGCATTTTTGCTTGTTTCCTCTGCTTATGTGTGTTTCCTCCGGCTGCTCCAGTTTCCTCCCACAATTCAAAGACATGTGGCTTAGGGGAACTGAGGACTCTAACGTACCTGGAGCTGTGATTTTGAGTTAATGGCTGTCTGTGTGTAACCCACTGAATTCACTCATTTCAAGTGCAATGAATGTTCAACAAAAATAATTTCAACTCAACGGTTGATTTACTAGCTTTTCTTAGCTTTTCAACCGCAGTCATGGGTCGTCGTTAGCAGATTGAGCTAGCTTAGGTTTCATCACGCGACTTAAGTGTGAGAATGAAAGGTATTGGATGAAAATTAAAGCTCCCAAAAAGCTTATGAGTAGACCTTAAATTACGAACATTTACTAGGGCAAGAATGTACTTCCATGTTCAAATGTTCCTCTGAAGGACTCCATATTGGAAACCAACCTCTGGGCGGCTAAAAGTGGAACAACAATGTTCATCCATTGGGTTTATATATTAATCCATCATAGCTAGAATGTCTGATTCAAACATGCACAAGGGCTGAAATATTGATTCTGAAAGGAAGATACGAGGTTTTTCTTCTTTGTCTTATCAATGGTTTTGTCACGGCAATGAAGCACTGATGTGGTTGAGTCATGAGTCATTTAGCTTGTGCTTGGTCATGGTAAATGTATCGTAATGAACAAATCATAGATGTTTTACAGCAGATAGTTCCTGTCCCCCAGATGACTCGCTGTGCGTTTGCAGTGATAAACTTACAGAATGTCATTGTGTCTAAAAAAGCGGATTTACTCTCGTCGTTCTCTTGTTCGGTTGGGGGAGTTTCAGGCATATCTCGTTCACTTTCCCCTCCCACATTTACTTAGCCAGTCTAGAATGTGACCCAGAAAACAAACCCACATGTTTTCACATTTAGACTGCAGCCGCCCCATATTTCTGGCATTCCTATTCAGGGTTGAGTGCAGTAATGGTTTCAAGAACACGGTCAAAAGACAACGCTACAAGACCCTGGTAACTGATGTGGAAAATGTTGTGATTGTAGACTTGTAATGATATGATGACAAGTGCTGGCTGCAAAAGTGCGGTCTGAAAGCTAATAAGGCTGCGTTCCAAATCACCTTTTTTTCTTGTTTACTTTTAGTACATAGTGCAGCTGCCCTTACAAAGTATGTGCTGTTGTACAATTGGGAAATACTACTTTGTCCTGCCCTCTTGATCATATACTGTATTTACTGCGCAGATGATTGTGGGTCAGAATAGCCAGAAAAAGATTGCTGACTTTCTGCAAAAAAATGCAAGCGGATGCAGTAGGACATCCTGGCATTTCTGCATTTGACATACTATGTATTGGGACATACTAAATCTGTTTCTGGCATACTTAATAGTATGGTGTTATGGTTATTGGAACGCGGTGAAGATCTGCAGCTTCACCTGCTTCCTGTTTATAAACTGGTGGTGGTGGTGGTGGTGGTGGTAGTGGGGGGTTTGAAGTGGTTCAGACAGGTTAAAGTGGGGAATCTGAACATCGATGATTGTGTGTGAGGAGTCACACAAGCTTTAATCTTCTCACAGTAAGCCCCAGTCAGGCCAGAGTGAGTTATTAATTCCTCTGAGCAAATCTGCAAACAAGCCCTATAGTGAGATTGTTAGTGACGGGATTAAGTGATCACTGTGCAGTAATTTGGAATAGTCCACCAGAGAACCACAGCCCCACCCCGCCCCCCTCCCGCAACATCAGAAAATCCCTCTGAGTTTGTTGGCACTCATGCGCTGTATTAGTAAGAACAAGAAGAACTGAAAGGATATTTGCAGCTTGAATCATGATCGCGTTGTTCATTTCTCACCATCATTATAATACTGAGTATTTCCGCGATCAGTTGCATTAATTCAGTAAAAGGGAGGCACCGACTCAGTTAAGCGTCACAGCAATTCATGGCGTCATGTTGCCTAACATAAAGTTATTCCACACGGGGTGCTATACAGATTTTAAATCAAGCGAAATGGGAGCACTGATATCAGATAAGTACTGTTTTGTATTGTACAAGTTGTGGGATCTGAATTGGTATCTGAAGAGAAACCCTTGCTAAATCGACTGTTGACAGACGTGAGCTTCAGCACCAGTCGGCCCGTCTAAACAACCAGCTTATGTCAGCCAAATGTTGTAAGATGTTCACCTCAATATCTCTCTCCCCTTCTCTGTGACGCTCGTCACTATTTAGTTGTGCAAAATGGGTCACGATGCTTTTCGACTTCACATGCTTGGTGAATAATTTATCCCCATGTGGGGGTTTTTTTCTCCAAACTTTGACACCTTGGCCAAAGACCAATGCAATAATGGAAGATTTTATTTGGTAACTTTAGAACACAAGCCTTCTCAGGGAGCTTGTTTTTTATCCACTGTGTCAATGAGTGCACAAGTGATGTTGGTTTTATAAAATGCTCACAGTTCATGAATGCATCCTGGCATATGCAGACAGCAGTACAGGGGGCTACACTACAGGATTATTAAAAAATCTAAATATTGTTAAGAGACAAAAACCCCCATGTAACCCAGCTTGGAGTGTGACAGAGCAGTGGAAATATATAAGCAGTTTAGGGTTGTATTAGATGTGTTTTGCGGTGTTTCTTGCTCAGGCAGTATTTTATCTACGTCTGCTTTCAGTCTACGTTTTCAGGATTTCCTCTCCTTCCCCAGTTATTTCCTGTTTTCCCCCCCGCGCTGTCCTCTCTGCAGTTCTTCGTTGTTTTTTGATGCTTTTCCATACCCAACAGAGGGCGCTCTTGCCACTGGTTTCAAAGTCAGGAGGAAGAATGTGAGGCAGTGGCACAGTGATGTCATTTAGCAGCAAGGCGGGGCTGCACAGGAGGGAGGCACCCAGAGGTGACGGCGGTGAGGGATGGGTGATTCCTCGCACGTGTCCCCCTCCCTAATGTAAGATTTCACAGATTTCCCTCGTCCCTGGATTTGACCTTTTGTACGTCAGCTCTTATAAATGTCGAGCAACAACCGGGCGACGCATTCAGTCAGCGACTTTGTCTCTTCTGTCGTGTGGCGTGGCTCGCTTTTGTTAGCAAATGTGATGTGTCACTGTGGTAATTTTCCATGTGTGGCTCAGCTGCTGTTTTGAGAGTCGTGTCAGTGTTGCAGCCGGCACGGAGAATCAGACAGTGTGTGTGTGTGTGTGTGTGTGTGTGTGTGTGTGTGTGTGTGT
>CALSBV010011200.1:11012040-11027728 GCA_943590825.1 Bovichtus diacanthus | reverse complement strand
GTAAGTGCAAATTTGTCTAGTGTGAGTTTGCGTTTTCCAGCTGCAGCCTAAGATGTTCAGCGTTTGTTCTGGTGATGGGAACATTTCCTATCTAACCTCGCTTTCTACCTCTGCTTTACAGTAAGTGGATTTTCTTGTGCGGCCTGTTTGTGCTGCAGTGACCTCCCAGCCCCCGAGCTGTACACACACACATACACACACAGGCCTCAGGCCTCAGTCTTTATTCAAACAATGATCTAGCTTCCTGCACACGCGCACTCAGTCTTATGACAGGGTATGACTATGGCTGACTGGATGTATGACTAGCTCGAGTGTGAGCAGGAGAGAGAAAAAAGAGAGCGGGGAATTGCCATGTCTCATGTGGTTGCGTTGCTTTTCTGTTGTTTTGTCTGTTGCAATCTGCTGTGGCAACAAACAGCTCAGCCTGTACCCTTTGACATATAGAGCAAATACACACAGTGGGCATACGCACTTTTAATTACTTTGTAATTGTTTCTGTTCTTGTATATTACTCCAAACACGCATCTTTAAAGTGTTTTATCCAGTTACTTGTGAGGGCCAAAGTTTCCTCACCTTTGGGCATTTTTGAGGACTCCCTCATACAGATGGCGCTAATGTCATAGTGGGACATGAAGTAAGTATGGCTTTATTAATACAGTACTTTACAGAACCAGGGTTACACAGTGCTTCACTGTTACTACTGTTTACACTGTTGTCCAAAGCAATTTACAGACTATAAAATCGATAAAAAGCTTTGTGACTACATTTTTTAATAAACTCATGCAAACATTTTTTTCTTTTTTTGAAATAAGGAATTGGGGAAGGAAAGCATCATTAAAATGTGTTATCTCTATTACACATTTAGTGCAAATATAGTCTCGCACACGCAGGGAAATGAGTTGTATGCACTGCAGCTGTGCAGTGTTATCAGTATACATGGCCTCTCCCGGCAATTTGCAGTTTTTATTGAACTCTTTATCTAATCAGCCGTCTGGACCTTGAAACCAAAACCCAGCTCTGCTCTGCGCAGCATTCCTCTGAAACACTGAGGAGAGAGAAGGGAGGGTGGGTGGATGTGAGGAGGGGAGGGAGAGAGTAAAGGGGAGGGTGGACATATCAAGGCTGGGCAGAATTGTGGAGAAGTTGGCAGTCGGGGGGATATAACGAGGGTAATGACGGCAAAGAGAAGAAAGAAGGAGGTTAAATTTAGAGAAGAGGTAGTTAGGGAAGAGGAAGAGGAAGAAGGGGAGTTTTGGGAGGGAGGGGAACTGAGAAGAAAAAGGGGGGAGGAGAAATAAATGAGGAAGGAAAAATGGCGGGAGGGAAAAGCTTGTGGAGAGGAAGAGAGAAGGGGTGGGGGAGAAGAGAGAAACGTGAGGCGAAATGAGGGGAGAGAAAAAATGGGAGACAGAAGAGAGAGAGAAGCGGTTAAGGGAGGAGGAAATGAGGACCTGATTGGGAGCTGCTGTCCAAACAGTAGAGGAGCAGAGCAGGGCTTAGCGGCATCTGATACAGTTTAGGGAGTGGAGGTGTACTTTTTACTTCCAAAAAAGTTTTTTGTTTTTTTCAAATATGCAAATCATACATTTTTAAAAATCACCCCCCCCCCCCCCTAGAGACCTGGGAGGGGTATTTTGGGCAGTATACATAGAATTGACTTTTTTTGTCTGGAGAGGAAGAAGAGGAGGAGGAAGATAAACATGAGAAAGAGTTGAAGGGATGGAAACGGGAGAAATGTTGCAGGTGCAGAGGAAGAGGAAGAGGAAGAAGAAAAAGAGGATGAATTGGTGTAGATGTTGACATTGGGCCTAATGGAGAGAGAACACTGACGCTGGCAGCAGCAGGATGTGCGGTCAATTAACTAGCAGCCAGAGATAAAAAGAGCAGCAATATAACGATAATAATGTCCTAAGAACAAATATAAAGTCATAGAAACTAGTTCTGAAAATGTGTTTATGTGCTTCTAAAGAAATAAATGAAAGTCAACATATAATACTTTTCTTATCAATGTAATATCGACACATGAAATAAAACAAAAACGATTATCTTTTTGCCAAAACCCGGGGAAACTCTGAATACAGCACGAGCACAAACCATAACGTGTGAGAAAGGTGCGCTGTGCTGCTCTGACTCATTTACACAAAGCTGAGGTCAGATCTGCTCTATGCAAATGCAGAGCAGTGACTGCAACAGGCTCCACGCAGGTCATTTGTACTGCCTGGGCTCCACAGGGGCGGGAGTGTGGATGACAAATGGACTGAAACACGGGTGAAGAAGGAAATGGGACAGTGGGGTTAGAGGAAGAATGGAGGTGAAGAGGAAGGGAGAGGGGGGGATGTGTGGACAAAATGATGCCAGTGGTAGAAGAGGAGGAGGAGAAGCAGAGAAGACAAAGTGTTATAGCTGCAGAACTGCATGATGAGACTGTGCAGTGTTGGCAACACACACACACACAAACACACACACACACACACACACACACACCCACACACACACACACACAGTGGTGATGCAGCAATAATTAGTAATGCTATCAGCAGACTGTCCGCAGTTCCAGTCTCACAGTCGCTAGTGTCAGAGTGAAAAGGCAGATATAACCTGTGTGTGCGGGCACATTTAACATATTCTAGGGTTATTTGGTATGATCTTTTTAGGTAGATAACGCTCATCTATGTGTAACACTAATGTAAAAGGAGCGCTAAGCCGATATATTCACGACAAACTGCGTTATAGGGTGTGTTCTGCTTTTTTTTTTGCCATCCGGACGGTTAAGTCCAGCACCAGCGAGTCCGGCAGCTCCAGGTGGCACCGTTTACACACCTCCGGTCAACCGTGACCAATGAGAGTCGGGTCTCGCTCGCATAAATACATGAACACACGCGCACCCACACACACACACACACAAATATCAATAGTTAGACCTGTAGTGGAAAACTATTATATTATTATTCTACTTATTATTACTATTGTATTATATATCTTTTTTTTTTTTTCTTCCTTCCCCTTGTTGCACTTGTAAACACGTCTATGTTCTCTCTGCGCGACACCTTCCTTTCACATGCATTCAATCCCGAGCATTCACAGGAAGCTGCTCCGTACGAATACACGGTGCAGCGGCGTTTGTTTTTTCCGAACAGCTGCGACCTTCTTGTGTGCACGAAAGCTCCTCAAGGCCTCAGGCTCAGCGTCAGGTTATTTTGGAGGCTTACCAATTTCCTTTTGCCTCCGTTTTCAACCGTGTGATAACGTCCCACAGTCGCCTCACTTTCAGTTGTCCATATTTAGAAACATGCTCCACATGTTGGAATCCGGAAGTTGGTAATATTTATAAGACACCAATACACACAAGTAACAGCAGTGGGAGTTACAAGATGTTCAGTGTCCAACTGCTTTAAAGTGCCATCAGAAAAACACCGTGACATGACATTTCCTGGCGCTTTTAAAAATAAGTTAGTAATGACACAGTTTTAATTGCTTTATCCTTATCCAGAAACATTCTGTCATGTATTAATTCGATGCAAATTTCTGCCTTTACTTGGGGCTTATACTGTTTGGCACTCTGTGTTTTTAACCTCCTGGCAAAAAGCTTCTGGAGCTTGTCAAGTACACTCGTAGGGCTCCAAAAACAACAGCCAATTAAGTAGAGTCCAATCAGCCTTTTAAAAATCCATAATTGGTCAAACTCATGAATAAAACCTACAGTGCCTGTGCTGCAGGCCGAGTCAAAATTTGGTCAGCGCACCACAGGGTGCCGCGGTGAGAAAGCAAGCATCAGAGGGTCATTACGCTTCCACTTTGTTTTCAGTCCAAGGCCTGATGGTACAAAAAATGAGAAATAATGTTTTTGGAAGGCAGAAAAAGAGAGAACAGAGCTAGAAGTTTCCGAAGCCAAGTAATGGCGTCACATGAAAGATGTCTAGATGCCCTTGAGAAAGACACTTAGCCACTAGTTTCTTTTCCCATTGTCGTTCCACTGCAGCTGTACAGGGCAGCTGCCTTCTGTATAATACAAAAGTCCCGAGAAATATAATGTTGCTCTGTCAACTTTCTTGCAATAAAGAGATTTCTGAGGTTCAACCCAAAATGTGACAATCTACATTTTAATTTTGACATGTTATCGTGTGTGTGTGTGTGTGTGTGTGTGTGTGTGTGTGTGTGTGTGTGTGAAGGAGAACAGCAGGATTTTTATGCAAGGTCCCACGGGGATGACGACAGTTAAGTGGTTTAATGAAGGCTGTTAAATTGACATGGAGGATGGCGCTACAGCTCAGCACGATTGTCTGCAGACGGTAGAAGAGCAGCCCATGACGATGCATTCTTCTCTAAGTGTGTGTGTGAGAGTGTGTTTATGGCCACACACTTGTTTTCTATTCTATTTTCTTTATTTAGTTCTAGAGGTTTCCCATCTTGTATTCGCTTTCTCCCTCTCCTTTTTTCTGCCTCTCCGTCTCCGTTTCTTTCTCCCTCTCCTCCGTCTCAGGAATGCATTGAATGTCCTTATCTTTGCCCATGCAAACACAAGGGTGAGCCAGCAGCAGAGGTTGAATTCCTCTGCAGATCCCAGGCAGACAGACCGCACCACACACTGGCATCTAGACGGCCTACAGCTAAAATGGCTCTTTATTCTCGCTGTAAAATCCCCCTGAAAAGAACTAAAGTGAAGGCCAGTCTGTGGAGAGTTAACGCAGCAGCAGGGTAGCAGACCTGTTTTGTCTTCTGTCAGCACCTACATTTCATTATTGTAACAACTAAGTGGATTTTAGGAAGTAAAGCATGAACTCTAATTCATTATTGGTTACAGGACACATTCACGGGTTCACTAATGAACGTACTGTATTAGCCACAGCCGGCCAAAATGTGGCTTTGTGGCAGCTGTTACACTAGTTTCCTACTTTTCCTACTTGCCATTTCGGTCATGGCTCAGGAGGTAGAGCGGTCGTCTAGTAATCGGAAGGTTCCTGGTTTTATTTTTTACCATGACTTGATTTCCAACTACCTTGTTGACCAACACGTTGTGTCGTAACATGATGCTAATTGCTAATTGCACTACAAGCACGTACCATGTCCCCGTCAAACACCGTAGTGTTTAATTCAATCCCGCATGGAACACCAGAAGTGGGGTAACGTGAATGCCATACTTTCACCGTTTACCTCACGATCGTAAAAAATAGTTGCTGCCGTTTTGACTTTCTAGAGTTGTAAAATCTTGTGCGTGAGAATGAACTATTGTGCAGTGCGTTTGGTCTGATAAGCCTTTAAACGCATTCATCTGTTACTCTAATTGGACTTCATGGCCAAGTGTGAAGTAGATCGTATTAACGCTTCTCGAAACATGCGAAGGACGTGCATACACAGACGGACAGAGATTCCTTGCTATATAGTTACACTTGCACACTTACAATCACAGACAGAAATCCCCCTCCACCACTTTCCCTGCTTAAAATACACACACACACGCACATAGTCAAGATTGTGTGTGTGTGTGTGTGTGTCACTTATCCAGACAGCCTGCTTCAAGACGCACACAGTAGCCATTGATACCTCCACACAATACACCCTCACAAGAAAACACATGGGATCACAATGCTGCGGCTGTCATACACGCTGCTTCACGTATGCCTGTGCATAAAATTACAATGACAAGGAACAGACAAAAGACACTGCTGTTTTGTATGAGCATCCATGCAGGCCACACTACACACACACACACACACACACAGGCGCGCACGCACACAGACACACACTATTCACCCCTCACAGGTTTTAAATGGATTTCCTTGCGTCACAACAGAGTACAATGCTGGTATAGACAGGCCTGGCCGGGCTGCAGGGCTAACTCACTGCACTCCACTGGTTGCTCAGGTTAGTGTGAGCGACCCTCTTCTATTATTTAACAGAGCAAAACACTTTCATATCGCTCAGAGTGTGACCCACGCTCATCTGAGTTTCTTTACTTGGTACAGTCTCCACTGTCGGGTTCTGGGTCGGGTGTTAATTTATAACAGGAGGGCCGCACATGCTCCGAGTAATGACTAACGTCAGCATTTCCTCTGGGACTTCAGGTGTGAGTGGTTTCAAGGAAGAAAATGAAAGATTGTTTTACTTTGTGAAATATTATCGATATGTGACGTTCAGTGTTTTCTTAGTGCGCGCCACAACGCCCGCTTCTGTTTCATCCAAAATGTCCTACATTCCACAGAAATGGCGGCTCTAAAAAGAAGCCGTTGCTCTTTGATTCGGAGGAATCCAAATCTGATGTTTACTGTTGATGTCTTGACAGCATTTCATGTTCTCTTAGCCTGATAATAGACATCTGAACACTGTCCACATCTTTTGCAGCGGCTCAAAGAAGGTCTCGAGTTGTGCTCACTGACAGAGGTTTCCCTGTTCGGAGAAACAACCAAGGCAGTCGGAGCTTTTTATGTGGGTTGAAGAACTGGATGGGGATGTCATCGTCCTGTGAAGAGCCAGCAAAACGTGCTTTGAAAATCACTGCAAAAATAGCCCCCGAAACTTGGCGTCAATCTACTAAATAATCTACAATTTCATCTGTCCTCAACAGAAATTGACTAACATGAACACAATGTGAGACTGAATAATGTAGTACAACTAAATATGAGTTCAGTCTGATTATTAGGCCAATGTTCTCTATTTCTGGCCTTAAAATACACCAGATATGTGAAGTACATGGCTTTGTTGTTACAACGGTAAAAGTTTTAGGGCTGAATTTTCTTGTTGTGTAGATGTTGTGTGACATCTTATCTGCCTTTAACACACTAAATCCATTAATTCTATATAATAGGGTTTATTTTTTTAGTTTTAATTTAGGCAAAATGACACCGTTGGAGTGTGGTTGTTGATGGAAGTATTGTCGCTGGCACAGAAGGATCGCTGCCTTTGTTCCAATTATTTGAATTGTGTTTGAGTGACATTTACGTGATCTGATGCGTATTGTTTTTTCCTCTCAATTTCAGAGGAAACCTTCACTATCCGCACTGTATCTCTGTTTGTGTAAGAACACATAATGATTCATACCAGGATTGTATTGTCACATCCTATTTCCTCCACCACATCTGCTGTGAGCTATCAGCCGCAACAATGGCTGCACAGGATACTGTAGCCTCTCTGCTTTGTCAGAGCCACACAAACAGCCTTGCAGATGGAAGATCGTCATTACATCAGTTTCCCCTGCATCCACCATGCAGCACACTGCATCTACCAGCAGCCCTCTGCTGCTGGAAAGATCCCCGTTTAAATCTTTTTCTTTTACTGTCTTCAGCAGAGCGTTTTTCTGAAAGCGCAGTCTGTTGTGGACTCGAAGGTTTAAGTGAAAATGGACTGCAGTAGCTGTACTGATTTTTTTTTTTTCAAGATTTCAGAGCTTTTGGACACCAAAAATGTTGGCAATGGCGGATATGTGTTTCTTATTTCGGCCTTGAATGACTGAAGTCAAAATATTGTTGTCGTTAAAACAGCCACACGTACGTTTCAGTTTGTTTATTTCTACTGCGGCTTGCGTGTCGTCACATTTAAATAAGTCATATTTATGATGAAAACCTCTTGCTATCGTGTGATGTAACATTTAATCTATGTTCCTGGGCCTCGAGCTGAGAGAAAGATAAAGCTCTGGCAATATTTGTCCAGAATAATTGAGCCTCGTGCAGACGCTGACACATCCCTCTTCTACTGCGTTTTGTGAATTTGAATATATAGGTGTTGACAGATGGAAAAATAAAAATAAATTACTTTTTTAGAGAATAACAGCTGCACACACACACACACACACACGCTTTGAACAGGTTATACTGAAAGCTGTAGCATCTGTTTTTGTGCAGCACTGAGAGGTTTAACTTTTTTCTGAAGAGGTGGAGGTGGGAGGAGGACTATGATTAATGAGAGTTTAGACATGGTGGCATGTTTATGCAACAGCTTAAACATATTTAACACAAACACAAGCACACGTAGATATACACACGACCTCACTTTTTTTTTTTTTAGCCAGTATTTGTCCTAAGACGGCTATAAACTAAAAAGACGAAAGTATTCGCCAAAACAACAAACACAAATGACCTCAAATGAACGCATCAATCTGTTTCTTATGAATCGTTACAGATGCAAACTGGATTTTATTTAGAGAAAATGTATTTACTGAGTTGTAATATTTGAAATTTTGATGATAATGAAATAAGGATTTTGTTTTGCGCGTCAACTGATTTAGAATTGGGACGACAAACATTTGAAAGTGTAGTTGTATTTTAGTGTTTTTTCTTTTTCCTTTTCCTCTTCCTAGCAGACCTGTTAATCACTCGGTGAGTGGCGGCAGCTTCCAGTCTTGTTTGTTTTTTTGGGGTTTTTTTCACGTTTGCCGGTGAGGTTGCTCTCTGGTTTGCATTAGAATTACAGACTGTGCCTTAAATTATTCTTTGCAGGTAGTCGGAGCTTGTCATGAGTGCGCAGGTTTGGCCTCGAGTGTTTTTGCTCATGGCCTTTACGGTGACCTCATACCTTCCACCCAACCCCTAAACTTTGACCTTTGTGCCCCTGTTTCCCCGTTCCGCAAACATCTTGTCTCTTCCAAACACTTTCTGGGAAACGGGCCTTAAACACGTTGGCGATTGCTACCGTGAAGCCACTGTGTTCCTTTAAACGTGGTCTCTCCTGCTGCAGTAAACTAGTATTTGTTCTTTTGGGAATTGAGTTTGCAAGGCCAGATCATAAATAAGTTAATATCGGTAGTAGAAAGGATCCTTAAACTGGAAGTGGGACGTTTGTAAGGCTAATGTTGGTGAATAGATTGTACCTTTCAGATTGGAGGATGACTCAGAGAGAGCTCTCCCTCTTAACCGCAACCGGTTTCGATGTCATGTTTAATGTGGTTTGATGCCTCTGTGTCAGATAGTGGAAATCAGATTTGGCCACATAACCCCTGTTATCACACATACCGCCCTTCACTTAAGGCTGGTTTTAGTCTTATAGAAACTAATAATCACTTGGTGCACCGAAAGAGGATCCATTTGATAATCGGAGCGTTAAATGTTTTGTCTCCTCACAGGTCCTCAATGCCCAGAAAGCCGGGTACAAGGCGGCCATTGTTCACAATGTGGACTCTAATGACTTGATCAGCATGGGATCCAATGATCGTAAGTCACCACCACCTCTCAACTTTTTTCTCTCCCGCACATAAGCATTGAGCAACTTACACAGCTGCCTGGTTTCGTGTCTCTGTGGCTTTTGTTTTTCTCTTTATTTCCAAGCCCGTGGGAAAGCTGGGCAGTTAAAAGTCAATTTCAAAATCTCAAAATGTGCTCGAGAACGGATGCGATGCCCTGCAGCACCGTAGCACTCTCTGCCTATGAATCCATGCTCCCTCTAGCCCATTTGGGTGTCTGGGGTTTTCTTTCAGTTAGGTATCGCTTACTATTCTCACTCGAGGGGGTGTAGCACAGTCATGATAAATTATCCAAAGGCTTCTTGTACCTGTCAGTGTTTTTAGAGGAGTAGATGTCACCCTAAAGGTGTCGGTATTCTTCAACCGAAGTCAGATCAGCAAACAGCGCCTGAGCCTTAAAGTTTTACAGGTTAAAATCTGTTAAAACAAGTTGAAGCAGCATCATTACGTTCAGTTTGCAGCACGTGGGCTTTACTGACCGACAGAGCAAAGAGCCTTGAAAGTGATTTAATGTTTTTGTCGGTAGACTTTAGAGTTCAAAGTTAATTCTTGACTTTGGAAATAGATTGACAAAGAAAAACAAAACTCACAGTTCCGTTACTAACTTTTCTGGAGCGGTCAACCAAGGGCTGCAACTAATAATTATTTTATTATCAATAAATCTATCGATTTACATTGTTTGGTTTATAATTTGTCAGAAAATGACTAAACGATTGTCAAAATTGTCGTCGCCTAATTATCTGTCGATCGACCAATTGATTCATTGACGAAGCGTTGCAGTTATAGATCAACCACATCTCATTGTCTTTCATTAGTGGAACAACTTTAAGCAAACTCTCAGTTAATAATGTTAGAGGTGGTTAAACCTCCAGAGAAAGGAAGTAAATGGACCTTGTGACATGATATATTAAAAGTATTTATTTTTTGTTTGTTTCCTTTTTTTAGTGGATGTCATGAAGCAGATAGATATTCCTTCTGTGTTTGTGAGCGAGGACACCGCCAACTCTCTGAAAGAAGACTTCACGTATGACAAGGGGTAAGTCCAAACCCCCCCCCGAATCTCATTTTTCCGCCCATCAGTATAAATGGAAGCAGGGTTTTTACTCCTCTGGGCTTTCAGTTTGATATTGTGAAAGGGTGGCTGCTTGCCACTGTCCAGCAGTTTAATCTAATATTGTTTTAGAGTAATGCCCGCAGCGTGCGATGTAATCTATCAAGGCGGAGGATCTGTCTTGTGATGGGCTGTCACTGCTGCTGAGGTGGTAATGAAATGTCTCAGCCTGTCAGAGGAGTCCCAGTGTAAAAAGTTCTCCCCTTTTTAAATCAGCTGATGTGTGTTCGTGCGTGCTATTGTGTGTGTGTGTGTGTGTGTGTGTGTGTGTGTGTGTGGCGCTTGTCAGATACCATCCAAATACATGAGTGTTATTCCCAAGTGTTTTGCAGAGGAATGAACACCAAACATGGTATTGGCAGAGTTTTGTCAGTGTGGACCAAGTTGGCCGTTACACATTTGACTGGTGCACAGATATTTCTGCAGTAGAGGGAGTTCGGTGAAAAGAAGCAGACCCCATTATAACTAATAGTGTGAAATGTCATTACGTTGATAGAGGACCGTAGCTATAGGACTGTTACGCTCCAGTTTATGAACAACGTTGAGATGAACCTGTGCAGTGTTGCAGCCCAAAACAGTGATGAAATGCTGCCGTACTGTTGCCTCTGTGGAGGTCACGTTCGGTGCGTGTGTTTTACCTGCCAACGCCTGACAATGGCTGTGCTTGTTGTTCCAGGGGACACGTGGTCCTCATGCCAGACTTCAGTCTGCCGCTGGAATACTACCTGATCCCCTTCCTCATCATCGTGGGAATCTGCCTCATCCTCATCGTCGTGTTCATGGTAGGGAAATCTTCGTTTTTACGCGTGTATGTGCGCGTGGGATTTGTGGACATATATACTTGCGGATGCATTTTCTTTTTTATATTTTCACAGGTGTTGTAACTCTGCATCTGGTCCTCGTGCATAGATGTTACAATCTATTGCTACTGTGTCGTTCATGTCAAACAGAATAATCGAAACCAAACCTAAAACTCAAAAGTACATTCTTGGTCATTTATATTTTACTTGGATGTAGTTCTGTAAATGTGTCCGATTATTGAAAAAGGCTTGTATTCTAATGGATGTTTCCGTCCTGAAGACTCACAAGACTGTTAACCATTTTAAAATGTTTACTTTTATTATATTAGAAAAGGTACAACATTTAAAATCTACATTTGCTCTTCGTCAGACACCAGACTGGCATTGGCATCCAATTTGGGCTCAAAACATCACACTATTTCTAATGTGACAGATATTCTGACTCGGCACATGGACACGAAAGATTGCCAACTGACTCTAAATGTATTCTGACACGTTTCTTCTTTCTTTTCTGCGGTTGCTAGATCACTAAGTTTGTCCAGGATCGACACAGGGCTCGGAGGAGCCGCCTGCGGAAAGATCAGCTAAAGAAACTTCCTATCCACAAGTACAAGAAAGGTACGGAGGCTCAAACATGCCACTTACCTGTGATTGTATTGTTTAAATTGTAAAGGCAATTACCGTATACACTCTACAGGGAATAAACATCATGCATTTGACAGTAAATTCAGGGCCTATTTGTTCAAAAAATAGGTAAGTAGGTAATTCAACAGTAAAACCTCATCTTTGTCAGCCATATACCGACTCTAAACTTTGACCTTTTAGTCTGTAGAGAGGATATTTCCTCCTCTACCATGCTGCTCTCTCTCACATGACTTGGCCCAGAAGAAAGATGTCATCAATGCATTATGACACATCATTCCTCCCTGGAGCTCTACACCTTGCAGCTAATCGGATTAATGTGGACTTGATTTTTCCACAAAGCCCGTCCGTGGCAGATTAGAGCTCCTCTCTGTTGAGACTGGACACATGACTGATGGCTTGGAATGCAGTCTCAGTCGCTGCTAGAGGCCTGATGCGGGTTGAAAGTTAAGTGTGTTTAAAAAAAATTCAAAAATGTTTTTATCTCAGACGTGTTGAGCGGGTGAACAGCATGTGCTGCTGGTTTGTAAGCACAGTAATAACCGTAGGGGAAAGTTCCTGTCACGATGTCCTAGCCGAAATAATTGCAATTCACCATATTATCGCAATAAATATGCTATAAACTCTTAAAATGGCACAAAAACATACATTAACGATTATCCCGACAACAAAGGTTCACCAGGATCACCTTATTTTGTGTGTTTTTTTTAATTGCGGTCCACAAAGTCCTATATCTTCCCATCCCTAGACAGTAAGATGGATAAGGTGAATGTTATATTTTAATGTGAGTTTGAGCATTCGAGCGGAAACTTCTGAAGCCTTTTTAGAGTTCTGCCTCTGGCTTCCCCCTCTGTCTCGGTGCAAGGGTCAGACAGGCTATAGGATTGTTTCGCGATGCAAATCCTCTTTGTGCTATAGTCATGTAAGTTTGTCTGTGTGTTTAGAGGGTTTTCGTGCCGGCTGTGTTTCCTCCGGCAGCTGCTTTTTGCAGACTGGAAATCCCCTGACTACAATCAGCTGTGCGGGCCAACACCGGAGCTTTACAGACTACGGGTGGTGCATGATATGTAGCCCCCTTGCAAAGCTGCTAATTGAGGGGGATATGAGTCGAGCTGCTCCTCCCCGACTGGCAGAAACAGATGCACGTGCAACACACCAGCTAAAAGCAGCGTGTGTTGCTCATATTGCTGTTTCTGTCACGTCAGGCTCTGTGGTTTTGTGCGCTCTGGTTGCTGTGCCCACTCTGACTCAGGGTTTCCACCAGGCACCGCTACAGTCGACCTTGGCCGCTACAGGGAGTTCAGATGTCCAGGAAACGGCCTCCAGGGCGGCGTCTGTGCTCCTCGCAGCTGAGTCAGAGCGTTTGGCGATATAGGGAGGGGACACCAAATCTCCACCTAATCAGCTTTTAAGCCCTGCGCTCTGCAGCGAGGCTGGCTGGGCATAGAGCCGGGTGCCCTGGTTTAAACATTACAACAGGAGCCTGAGAGCAGTGGGACACTGCCTCTGTTGTCCAGTGGGGTTTATTGTTAGGCAGTGTTTATGCCAGGTCAGAGTAAGACCTTTTAATAAAGGAAAAAGCTTTTTCATCAATGTGGTGTTATAGAAAGTAGCTCAACAACTGGCTGCCTGAGTTACCAGTCACCGAAAAGGTTTTACTAAATAACTGGGGCTTTAACTGGAGGTGTTGTACGTTTTTGATATGTTTTGTGTGTTTATACCAGAAGGTCATCTACACTTAGACTTTGATGTGTAAAACTTTCACGCAATTACCCTCTGTTTACGAGTAATACTGCATATGTGGCGGAAAAAAGTTGTGTAAAGCCTTGTAAGGAAGCTGCGTGAAGTTAAAAATGAATTGGGTCTAAGTGTAGCCGAATGCTTGAAAATACATTCTTATTTATGCGAGCAAAATGCTTCAATTTACTTTAATGAACTGAAAACACACTGTGAAAGGCTTGAACTTCAAAGGCGAGGATACGGAGAGCACCCAAAGCGGACGACGCCGTGGTAGCAACCTGTCAATCACAAAATAGCCACGCCCTGAAGCATACGCTGCTTTATGGTCTATCTGCTCTAAATGTGCTCCCACAATGTTGGAGAACCGCAATGTATAATCAGCCGAGTGCTCTGTAAAGCGTGGACTGGTGTGGCCTTGTGGCAGCAGAAATAAATAGCAGTGACCCTGCTGTACATCTGTACGGAAACAATGACGAGCTAAAACCACAAAAGCTTCTGTTACTTTAGCTCATCGGAATACCAGTGGTCATTGTTTACAGCATGCTGATTGTGTTTTTTTTTCTCCTCATAAGCCCCATGTTGTGACACATGAGGGTTTTATTTTTTTTTTAGCTGTAGCATTTGTTTGAGACGGCTCAGTGCCACAAAAGTTACCGTGACGCTCAGTACTCGCTGCTGTTGCAATTCCCATCCTGAAGTTTGTGTGTGTGCGTGCGTGTGTGTGGGGGGAAGGATGCCTAATGGCGCCCTTGGCCTCTGCTGCAACAGATAATGCTGAGCATGGACTCTGGGGGCTTTGAGCAGATGCAGCTTTAGTGAACGGCAACACTGATGCCGTGTTGTTGCTGTTGCTTTGCAAAGCTGCAATCTGCAACTTTGCATGTTGAAGCTATTGTGCAAATGTCTGAAGCTGCAGTTCCTAAAGTGGCCACTGGATGCAGGCTTCACAAACCATACTGAAGTGGCAGGGAAGACTCCCAACTTCGCTCTTGAAATACAAAGACAATACGTTTTATCATTGTGATCTAAATATCTTGTCCTATTTTTTTTTTTCTTTTCCTGCGTTTGTCCCATTTTGAGTTTTATGGCCGCAGTACCAGACAACATGGCAGCAGCCAGAACGTCCCATCAGAAACCAATAACCGAGATCACATTCGTGCCTCTTTTCGCAACTTGCTATTCAGACACGACTGTACTGCGTCGGTGGGTTTCAGAGGAGGGAGAGTTTATAAATGCAACATGGTGTGATGTCTTTTCTGAGAAAGTGAAGTCACCTCGGGAAGATGTTAACCAGCTGATCAGCCACAGCCCGGGCTGCTGCTGTGCTGGCAGGATGCCTTTCTGCTGAGGACTGTATCTGCCCACCATCCACCTTCTCTGGCCAAATCAGACTTCTGTATATCAACTCTGCAAACACTTAGTCAGCCGGGCTCTTATTGAGACGTTTTTATTCTTCTTCCACATTCCTTGCTGCTGCTGCTGTTGACGAGCGTGTATTTAATTTATTCAATTAATGTTTGCAGGTAATATTGAACTTGTGTGTGGATATTACAGTTGGCCAGCCAACAGTTCTCGTATAGTTTTGGGCCAGTGATGGTGATAGGAGGCATTGGATAATGGCAGACTTGCACGTATGGAATCGGGAGTGTACAGGCTGAAATGGATAGTAGCGAACACAGAGGGAGTCTGTATGGATGGCGCACAATGCCTTAATGAAAACCATGGTACCCGTGTAATTAGCGCACAATACCAGTCTGAGCAGCAGCATGCAACATAAGATCTGTGTAAATGTACAGGATTATGTAATGCCAGCTGCCCCAGCTGTCGGCGTGCAGCGCCACTCTTGACTTACGCTCTGGTTTTATTGCAGAGCCTTGCGTCATCCCCACTTAGGCTGGAAGGGTGACGCTTGACAGTGAGTTTTGGCCCTCTGGGTGACGAGTTTCGCCTGCGACTGGCGTCTAGCAGACGTTTAAAGTCAGAAAACACACACACACACACACACACACAAAGTTGACTGCAAACTGGATGAGGAAACGAGAGGGATTGTTTTAGACCCTTCGTTAGACTGAGAGAGGCTGGGCCCTGGACCCCTGAACTGCGGTCTGATCCCGCCCTGTGTATGATGAGTCACCCCACCCCTCCCCTCCGCGGCTTTTCACTTCCAAACCATAGGCGGACACACACACACACACACACACACACACACACACACACACACACACA
>CALSBV010011200.1:10998561-11012030 GCA_943590825.1 Bovichtus diacanthus | reverse complement strand
CACACACACACACACACACACACACACACACACACACACACACACACTGAACAGAGAAGCTGCAGTGTCTCAGCCGTCGGTGTGTGAGGCCTGTTGATGTCAGTACAGAGGAGCTCTCTCTGTCTCTTAGTTCACTGGCGTCAGTGCCAGTTGCCCTCGTCTTGTTGGCTCTACCAGTGTCGAACTGTGCTGAAGCTTTTTCTTTTCTTTTCTTTTTTTTTTTTACTCCGATTTCTCTGTCATCCTCTCTTTTATTTTCCCGCTGACTCTAGCTCTGCTACGCACATTCCCTGCTCATCTGAAGTTCAGTAGGACAGCGTGGTTCCTCTGAGAGCCTGGAACGCTGGCAGGATGGCTGATTAATGAAATAGAGGGGAGAAGAGCTGCACCGGCTCGAGAGGCCTTTTCAGATGTGCTGCTGGCCCCAAAACGTAAATGTAAGGGATTCCCAGCATCTGAAAAGTGTACACGTTGCTAACACATGAACTAGATGTTTTTTTCTTGACTGTCCTCGAAAAATATATGTTACCACTCAACTTCAAAGCGCAACAGGAATCGTCCTCGTCAGGCGTCTGCTGTCTCCATCGCCCCTGCAAGCACTTTGCTAGAAATGGTTGTATTGAGTTGTTTTTTGTCTTGCTGTTGCTAAGCATGTGTTTAATGTTTGCTTTATTCTCTCTAAAAAGAAAAAATAATGTATTATTATTGCAGTTGGTCACCTGACTAGTTCTTGTAAGAAAATGGCTTTTTTGTTATTTTCATTTTCTTTTTTCACACTTGCTGCTCTTGACACATGTACTGTACCTGTGAGACTCGTGAAAGTGAATCTCAGCTCCCATGCGCAGGTCGCAGTAATGGAGTTAGTGAAGCTGACCCTTGGTAGGAGCTGCTAGAAATGAGGAGTGGGTAACGTCCGCCGGAGGCTCTTTGATCAGCAGGAGTGGTGTAATTTGTTCCGTGAGAAAGCGGCGAGAGCACAGGACTGAGTTATGTTCTGCTGCGCTGCACGTTTCTCACTGCACACGGGACACAGTGCCGGGTCGGTTTGAGTCATTTCTTAGGCTTTGCAGTCACCGGGGCACACGTCTTTTGAATTATCTTACAAAAAAGAAAAAAATTTAAAAAAAAGACTCCATTGAAAGTTATCAGACATCCAGGTTCAGTGAAATAAACGTGTTTATTATTATCGGTGCTCACTTGCCCGGCGCTCTTTCTCTTTTGTTCTCCCCACTGGACATTCAGTATCTTCTTGCAGCACATGGCACGCATGGACGCAGATGATTTGCACAGAGAGAACGAGAGAAAGTTTTCTTATAAATGACATTTGAAAACATTTTTACAACACCATGTGTGCAGATTACCTTTCCACGCTGATCGCTCATGTTTCTTGCCCCTTTTTTATTCATTTCGATTTCTTCTTTCATGTCGCTGCACTAACAGATCTCACCAATTTACTCAGCAGACAGTGTTATTATGACCTTAAGGAATGGGGGCCCGAGCTACAACAGTCAGACGGAGGTTGTAAAATACCAGAATTATCCTTTAAGGTGTCTGAGTTCAGACGCCTCTGAACCTTTTTTTTTTTTCTCTCTGCTTCACTCAGAATAGCTCAGTTAGTGCCACAGTTCAGCATTTCCTGAGTGTATACTGGATCCATGCCTGCACAAACGTTCCCTCTCCCTCACCCCGACTGTCCCGCACTGGCCTGGGAGAGTGAGAAAGAGAGGCAAAGATGGAGGCTTGCTTGGGATTATGTATAAAAAATTAAAACATTTTTTAAAAAAAGGACAGGTGTTGGGGATGATGGTGAGGGTGGTGTTTGGGAGAGGAACAGAAACTGAGCTAAAAGCGTAAAGAGGAAGAGGGAGCAGAGTTGAAAACATCGCCTTGAAGTTGCTGACGCTCAGAGAGAAAAGGAAGAGGAGGAGGAGGAGGAGGAGGGAGGGGTGGGGGGCTGGTCGATGTGACTCCCCATCCTTATACGGTCACATGCAGCCCTGGCACGGACACAGAGAGCCCAGTCGGGGAAAACATGCTCATTTAGAGCTTATATAAACACACGGACCCACAGCCCGGCTCCCTCCCTCCCTCCCTCCCTCCCTCCCTGTAAGCCCGGGCAGGGAAGAGGAAGGCCAAGAAAATGAGAAGAACGCTGAGGAATGTGAAAGGGAGTGCGTTGAAAAATTCCTGAGCTTTTAGTGCACCGAAATACTTTGCACCTCCTGTAACGTCAATGCAGTGCTGACGGTTTCGCGGCGATTCTCCCTGCAGGTTGAGGATTGGACAGGGTTTGGAAAAGTGACACAATTTATTTATTTATTTTTTTTTAATTTAAGAATTTAAGGAAACTAGACTCTGCTGGAGTTCCTAATTGCCGGACACGTCATGGACCCACCTGACGCCAAGGACTCTCAGGAAAACATTAAAAAGATTAATCTTCTGTGCACTAATAATAACCTGGACTCACCCTCCGTTGTCCAACCAGCTACGTCACTTGTCTTCTCATTTCTACCTACACAGCGCAGTGTGATGTAACCCGAACAGATGAGCCATATAGTTATTGAAATCTAATTACTGTTATTAGCTCTCATTTCAAGCATTTTTTTATTTTTTATTTTTTTCATAACTGGATGGGTCATAGTGGATTATTGCACTTATACTATGGCCTCAAATCAAAATGATATCCTGCTTGAAAATTGGAAGTTTTGGTTTGGCATATTACTTATTAATGTTTGAATAAAGGTTACTTTACTACTTAGAATTGATGAAAACTATTTACAGCTTTTTATTAGCAGTCTTCCAGCTGTGAGTCTGAATTCATAGCTGTGATGCATCTGCTATGTCGGAGATTATAATACACTTTTCTTACAAATGTGTTCAGGTCAAAGCAGTCTGAAGATGAATATGTTTGTCTTTTTTGGCGCAGGGGACAACTACGATGTGTGCGCCATCTGCCTGGACGAATATGAAGAAGGTGACAAGCTCCGAGTCCTGCCGTGTTCTCATGGTGAGTCTGAATTCCGCACTGCACACGACCCTTGGACCTTTCTTCGGCTCGTCACACACCAAGCCAAACGCAACACGGGTGTTTAAGATTCAGAACTTCTTTGGCTTAGAAACGACGGTGTTTCTCCCCTCACGACTTCTCATTCTCCCTATTCCTTATATATGTTTTATTATTGTCAGCAAATCCCATGAAATACGAAAACCAACAAGGCCATATGTTCCTACTAACAATGTAAATCTTGAAAAAACAGGTCACCAATATGTATTTTCAGTAACAAAAGAAATAATAAAAAAATGCTAAATATGTTTCTGTATAAGCTGTCACTGAAGTGTTACTCAAACAGGAGTGTGTGGTGCATTTGTTGGGGACTATTTTCAGCTGCAGATACTGTGCTGTGCGTTGGCAAGCATTTACGGCAGCAAGATGGTATGTTTGGTATAAGGAACATGCCACCCAGTGTGTCGTTAGTGGTTTTTTTATACTGGTGCAGAGAAATAAGCTACGTCAGGCACACTATATTTGTAAGTGGGATCAATTCATTGTCATTCATTGTTGGAAAAAAACTAAACATGTGGTCCGTTCAGGCTGAAACAGGCTGTTAACGTGCCGTTTAATCAGAATGAATAACCTTTTCCTCTCATTGTGCCTTTGTTGTCCTCAGCCTACCACAGCAAGTGTGTGGACCCCTGGCTGACCAAAACTAAGAAGACGTGTCCGGTGTGCAAGCAGAAAGTGGTGCCCTCGCAGGGCGACTCTGACTCCGATTCAGAGGAGGGGGAGAGCGGCCCTGACGAGAACGAGGAGGTGTCGGAGAGCACCCCTCTGCTGCGCTCTCTGGCCTCCACCAGCGCCCACTCCTTCGGCACCATGTCGGGTGCGTCGCGCTCCGAGCAAGACCCGGAGTCCTCCGACTACGAGGACGACGAGCTGGACAGCAGCGACAGTGATGAAGAAGTCACCGTGGAGACCGTGGTGGTGCAGATGCAGCAGCCCTGTTCTGAAGGCCACGAGCATGACCTGCCCCGAGCTTGACTCCCACCCCACCCCACCCACCCCCCACCCAACCTCTCAGCTGCAGAGACTTTTGTTTGGGGGACACCAAACAGATTCATCTTTCAAGTTTTTCTGTCACTGCTTACAAGACATTGTAATGTATTCTCCCTACAAGTTCAAATGCAAATCTAAGTTTTACTTTTAACATGATCAGATAAAATGCTGATTTCCAAGCGTGTGACAGGAAGTCATTTAGCATATCTGATGTACAGTAGACTTTTCTACTGTACTCTATTTAGTCATAAAGATGATACACAGATGAGTGGAAAAGTCCCAGACACACAATATCACGCTTGTTCAGTAAAAGTACGGTGTATATATATATATATATTAAAAAAAAAAAAAAAAAAAGTATAAATCACAATAAGTTGCATCTTTACCTTTGATCATCTCCTATCCTACATGTTTCAGTATGGGGAAGTTTCATTATTGTACATACATGTTCATGCTACACTGACGCCTGAAGGAGCCATGGTGCTCCTGTCTGTTTTGTGCCACGGTTAATCTGTTATGAGTCGCTAAGAGAAACACATTTGAAGCAAAGAATGTCTTCTCCACACTTACAACACGTTATGAAAGTGTGGAGAGACACTCGAGTGGAAACTGTCCACGCTGCCTGTGGTGAACTTCTTTTGGCTGCTCCAGACCCATCACTCCATTTAACACAAGCTGTTATTGGTGCAATAGGCCTTGTAATACACATTTAACTGACCTTATCATTTTATTACAGTTTATAGTAAATAAGCTTTTTTCCATAACATGGCTTGATTTTGTTTGTTTATAAAAACCTGTTGCCTTTTTTAGTTGTATTTTGTCTTGTTAGTGTTTTCCTGCTCGTGTCTGTTCTTAATATGAATTCACTTCAATAAAATGAAAATGACACTTGACAAGGAAACTTGATGGTCAATAATTATGTCCAACTATGCAACATTTATCCTACTACTTACATCCCATCTAGTTCCCAATGCTTTTGCTTCAAAGATTCCCGTTATATATTTTTTGTAACATGCACAGCTGCAGTGTTCATTAAGAAATCAGTTCACAACTTGTTCAGTGTAAGGAGTGGCCATGTATCAAACTCTGGGGGAAAAAAAACACCAACTAGTCCGCTTCAATGACTCATCAGCTATAAACGGTGAAACTTAATTTTGAGTTCAGGAATGAAAGGCTTGTGTCTCGAGAAGCAGCATTACTGAATGGGCTGAAAAACTACTTCAGTTTATTTTCGATGGGTCCATGTTTTACTCTGCAGTCATGCCAACTGATGCAGCTCAAATTTAACATTTTGTCTTTCATTTTTAGAGGTTCAAAAATGATCAGAAGATTTTGGTTCAGAAAATTCAGGTCTGTAACCGACTGTTGGATTGTGGCATCCATCTTCTCGGGCTGACTGTAGTCCAACATTTTGGGAAATACACATATTTCGCTTTGAAAGAGAGTCAGTGTTAATGTAATAAAATGAAAGACCGCAAACATTTATCTGGTTGGAATAAATTTATTTGATCTGTCTGTAAACAAGGTGATAAATCAATTTATGGCATTTCTTGGTTTTATGCATATGAAATCAGATGCATTAAAGAGACTATCCCAGATGTAACAAAAAAAAAAAAAAGTGGTGAGGAAAAAAGAAATTAACATAAATCAGCTAACAGGACTTGAAACAGTTTTGTTATGAGTACACATCTCACAAGGCCTAAACAGTGGAGCTGAAGCTGAAAAAAAAAAAAAAGTGCCAATGAAATGACTTTAGTGGACAGTGGGTAAAATCCATCTTACAACAGCAACAGATCTCTATATTATGGCACAGGATACACAGGTTCTGCAGTTAAGTTTCAACAAGACAACCATAAGCGTCTTCGTTCCAACCAATCCCATCTCCCATTGAGTGTCATGTCTACTTTTAAAAGTTTGTTTTTGTCAGTTGGACGTTACAGTTAGCAGTACTGAGCGTGGACAGACCGTGTGATACCCAGAGCTCAGCTGACTATAGAGTAATTTATTCCACAGTTTTGTAGTTGTCAACACAGCATGGGTTTGTACAAATGTAGTCGGAAAAAAACAACGAAGTGAGAATTTTTTTTCAGATAGTCCCACCCTTACCACCCCTGTAGCCTTATTTTTTTTTACATTTTTTTTTTTTACATTTTTTTTTTAACCATGTAAGTGTTCTTGTCTGGTTATTGTTTCAGGTCAATCAAAAATAATTAGCAGTCATCCATCACATGATTTAGAGCAATTGTATAAACACCCGAGCTTAGACTACACTTGGTCCTATAAAAAGAAAAAAAAAAAAATTCAAATGGGACATGTTCCAGATGGTTGTATGCTGGGATATCTACTGTCCAAAAATGGCAGCCTTTCAAAAGAAACAAAGAAAATATATTACAGGAGCTGGCAAACAAAAACAGTATTATGTGCCTGAGCCATTGTTACTGTGGAATGTCCATGGGGTTTTTCGTGTAGTCTGGGAGGTTGTGATGACGGGAGGAGAGGCTACCAGCATCTGGATGACAAAAAATGCTCTCAAATCCGGCTCATGGTAGTCAACTGAGCCGATCCGAGCCCCCCTCACACACGCTTTTCCCCCTTATTATAAAAATGTATTCAGGACAGATCTGTAGATCTGGAAGAAGAGGGGTTAGGGGACTGGTTGGTTGGTGTATAGTGTTTGATCATGAAGAGTCTCCTGTGAGGTTTGTAGTGTCACCTGCTTTAAGCTAACAGAATGGGGAAACAGGGAAAGATGGAGGAACTCAACATTTTTGGCAGGAGGGAGTGTGGAGGGGGACAGAGGGAAACGACTGGACCGGCATATGCATGCAGTCTCCCCTCCCGGACATGAGGAAATTAAACCGGAAGACATGACGAGCTTGGTTACCGCTCAAGTGCTCCAAAAGGCATCGGCTGCTCGGGGAGGGCGTGTGTATTATCGGGTTTGGGAGGGATTAAGTAATGGGCACCATGACATAAAAAAGAAAAGAAAAATTACCTACTTCAAAATCGACGCTATAGCATTCATTGTCCGAGTGTTTGGCCAGATTTTTGCTGGTCTTTGTTAAGTACAGATTTGTCATGACATCCTGTTAGCAACATGCTCATCTTTGCTATGGATCAACTTGTAGTGCTTAAAAAGGGAGTAAGGGTACACAGCACAAGTGTGTTAAGGGGGAGAGGGAAGAAGATAACTAAATATGGGATAACAAATAGGCAGGAGAGAAGGCAGAAAAACAAAAACAAAAAGTAACTACCAACTAGGACTGGAAGAAGTGTGAAATGCAACAGGGTGGCAAGGGTGAGCTGCTAGGTGGCGGGGTACAGGCTGCTTTAGTATCCGGACTTCCTCAGGTACTCAGCCATATGAAATGCTTTCGTGTTGAGCTGCCCTCCATGGACACCTTCCTTCCCCATGACAAAAACCAATACTGGAGTACAAAGAAAAAACAAAACAAAATAAATGAACAGACATGGTGATAGCAGGACTGGAATAGAATATACTTGTTATTGCCACCTTTCTAAGTGTGGGGCTACATTGTTGAGGACAGAGCCTGAACCCTGCGCTATGTTAGAAATGCTCCTGGGATTTTGTTTAAATTGGTCAGTTCTGGGGGGAAACATGGGCTCGACGGTAATTCGTGTTTTTTTTTTTTTGTACGTTTTGCAAAGTTTTATGTTTTTTGTTTTCCTTTTAGTTTTTTTTTCCTCTCTCCCGCAACTACATCACATAAGCTGCGTCAAAACTAAACTAAAACCCTGAATCCCTCAAGTATTTTGCCATCGAGTATGCCTTCTTATTCAATCCGCCTCCATGGACCCCTTCTTTGCCCATTACCAAGACCAAGACTGAAAGAAAAGAGACAAAAGGGACATTTAGAGAGGTGCGGAGATCACACAAGTGAAAAGAGAAGAGCCAAAAGCAGCAGGCAGACGAGACAGCTACAGAAGGAGGACAATGGCACAGAAACCATAGCGGCGCTTTGGTCTGAAGGCTGCATCGAGACTAGACATTCATTTTCTTGTCAGTGCTGCTGGTGGTGAAACAAGACATCACAATTGGGAAGACAGTGAGTAAAGTGGAAGAATAAAAGTAAAGGGTGCATGCAAAGCAGTTTTTCAGTCCAAGTAATCAGGCTGAGGCTCAGAGCTGTAATTTGTTGACTTTATTTTAATATCCGATGGCTTTCACTAAGAGTGAAAGCAATGCATGATAGGCCATGAACTAATAATAATAATAATAATAATAATAATAATAATGCTCATTTTCCACACCATCATGCTCTGGCCTTACAGTAAGGATCTGTATTAGACAGAAGCCAAACCAAGTCACAATTTGACAAGATCCAGATCTAAATTAAGTTTGCTACATTTATATACGGCCCCGTTAAGATAACAATGTATCCCAGTTGCCCGACTCCAACTTGCTGCTTCTGAAGGAAAAAAGCATTAATGCACTGGAGTGCACTATTGTATAAATGTATTCTTTCCTTAAGTAAATACAAAATGTACACTGAGCTGGACAATTACTGATTTTATGTCTTTACTCATCTGAAAAAGCCAATGCAATGCCCAGAATATAAATCACCATATATCTATATTGATGCATTTGGTGTAATATATCTTGGCACCAAGTCCAAAGTCTGCACACTGGTTGGAAGGTAAATTTAAGTTTACGCAACCAAATTGTTGCCAAATCAGCTTCTTTCTTCATTTTAGATAAGGTGATAAGGTGTTATTGCAGTGACTTGGCATTCATCTCCCTGTCTGTACTTCCAAGTTAACTGCACTCTACTTAGAGACTAGTCTTGTTTCATCTGTAATCAATACACCATGCCAGCAGCAAAGACTAGGAAAGTAAAGCTCAACTGGATATTAATGACTAATGCGGCACATGCAGATACAGCAGCATGCTTGTGGTACCTCTCCTCAATACATGTAAAGAGCCCTGAACAAGTCTTTTACCAGCAGTAGAGTGGAAGCATGTGAGCAGGAGAACAGATTCATACTTTTGAGAGTAGAGTGTTTTAACCAAGAAAGACAAAGGTGCATGCAGTTCAGAAAGTTTAGGAAATCCTGGTCCAAAGAGTGAGACCAGCGTGTGGAGAATTGTAACCAGTTACAGTCTCACCTGTAAGTTTTAGTAGTTTCTGGGTAAAGTGGGGAGGACAGGGCATCGGGGCCCATACAGGCAACATGAAAACTGGCACAACTCTCAGGCAAGCCCTTTAAAAAAAAGGGACTTAACTCGACAACTTTTTATCAGAGAAAATGTTGCCACAATTTAGTAAATTGATCGTTGCTAATGTAATGCGCTGACCCCTACAAATGTTAAAATTTACCGTTTTGACAGTTAAGTTTAGACCCATTTTAAGCTAGCCATTGTAAAAATATGTAGGCCTTTATGGTTTTGATTCTCATGGATTTCACCCAATTTATGCATCAAATTGGATTTTTAAAATAAACAAGGAACGGCCATTACTTATGTTCATTTAAAATGATTTCATTTCAAATAAAATCAGCCTTCAAATAGAGATCTGGGAGAGTTGTGACATCTGTGTTTCAGCTATGCAGAGCACAAATCACATGGCAGCTTTACTGCTGTTCTGGTTGACAAGCATCCAACGTGTGGAAGTTACAACCAACGGATAAATCTTCAATTTGACTGAAAAACTGATGTTGAAGTTTAAGGGTTGAACAGTACCCAATATGGATTAGAATTTAATTTACTTTAATTATGCAACCTCTCACAAAGTAAGGATATGACGCAATTATATTTTTAAAGTTTTATCCTAGACCTTGTTGTAATGCATGGTAGTTTAGTGACTAATGAATCAAAAAGGGCAATAAATATGTCAGGAGCAAGGAAACAAAATCCCTCAAGACAACTGATATACAAGAACGATACCAAAGAGGGGAAACTGTGAGAAACATGTTATCAATTATTAGGATTGTTATTAGTTTCTGTCTAGTCTTCCATATCAATGCTAGCAAAACATATTCAACTTATTATTAAACTACAATACAGCTCTAAAAAAAAAATATATATTAGCATGGAAGAAAGTCATAATTTAAGGGGAATTTCCCTTTTGATATTAACTTTCCCCTCAGAGCAAACAAACTTAATATTCCTACAGATCATATTTAACTGAGATGCTGTGTTTCCCCATCATTATCAAAATACATTTCAATAATACCATGTGATTCACAGACAGTTGGACACATTTGTATGTCATATATTGAGGAAAGGTGCATTCAAGATCTATCCCACATGCATGAACACAGAAGTTTATAAATGTAGCTAAACTAATTGCACTATAATCAAAGCAGGCTACGCTGTCACTGTAGCACTATTGAAAAGTTTGTGACTAACACTGAATGTAGTGCTCACCTTTGCCAGCTCTGCCTACAGAAACGTTGTATGTTGGCTCTCCTCCTTGACTCTTTGTCCGGATGTCCATTGTCCAGTCACAGTCAATGAAGAGGCTGTCTCTGATTACGGAGCACTTTTTATTGCCTAAGGTCATCCCACTGGTGAAGAATCCCTCACGGTCCTTCCCTGTTAGCACGTTTATTTCTTCAGGCTAGAGGTGAACACAAAATCAAGAAGTCAGGTACATCTTTTAAGGATTAGGGCTAATTTCTGCTTATTGCAGGCGCTTTTCCATTGCACTCGTTGAATACAATGCCTTACAGAGTCATTAAAAGTACTGGACATACCTCTGAGTTCTTGCATAATTTATAATTACATCCCTTTACTTTTTGTTAACCGTTAAAAACTAGGCCTAAATAATAATGCGACTGTGAAAACATTGACGGTCTGTTGTAATTACAGGTAAACAGAGCCGGTTCCTTAAGTAAATCTCACCAGAGACACCACAGCACAAAACTCCCCTGCAGCCCTCCAGTGTGGCACCAAGACATTATGAGGTTACACGCTGCCAAAGGCTTCATGAACAAAGCTGTTCTTGAAAGACATGCTTTTCAGTGCACGTGTTGGATTTAGATTCATAAAATGAGCACTGTGAAGACTGAATAGGTGGTTGAATTCTGGGTATCTTTGGGCTGCAAGTCTATGTATTCTGGGAAATATGCTCCCCTCCATCTGAGAAGACATACACGATACTATGACTTAAGATCTTGGGTATCTGAGGATTTCACTGAAGTCATAAATATGAAGTAAAATGATGCTCCAGACAGCCTCTAGTGACAGGGATATTACTTTTGACATTTGACTCACGACTTGTTGCATCCAATTCTGGTCATCTAGGATTTAACGCATCTCCTACTGCTCGACCTGTTTACAACACTACACATGTGCAGCAGCTTAATGTGAAAAATTTAAAATGTATGAATTATATACATTTAGCTAGGACATCATGGGGGTCAAGTATAGAATAGTCACAAATGGTGATCCAATTAATAAATCATTGATTAAAAGTGTAAAGACCTTGCCGTCTTATTTATAAAACTCACTACAGTCAAGAAAGGGGGCCAGCTACACTTTTGCTAGACAGGATATCAGAGTGTAAAACATAGCAAGGGACTGCTTCTGTAACTGGCCAAGATGGTAAGTACAGACATGATGATTTTTTTAATTAAGAAACAGGACTGTTCTGTTCAATGGCACAGGTTATCATTCCATACTGGTTAATTATTTCCTTTTATTTATTTATATATATATATATATATATATATATATATATATATAAATAAATATAAATATATATGTATATATAAATAAATAAATCAGTCTTAGTTTGATAAACTGCCTTTTTTTCATTTCCCAAAATAACCAAAACTACACAAATTTAAAAAATCAGTAGTTACTGTTTTCTTAAAACAGAAATCCACCGGATTACCCAAATAGATAAACTATTTACTTTTATGCAGATTTTTATTTTTTATAAAAAAGACATGGCCCTCACGGTCTGTTTAAAGACAAAGATGAGTCCAGTCGCCTGCAAGTCCTGAAATCTCAGAGGCCCACTGCAGCCGACAAAAACAATGTTGAGAAATCTGCTATAAAAGCTATTATTACACTTAGAGACCGCTACCGATTACATGTGGGGGAACATGATTTAACTCCGCACGGTCTTTATTAAAAACATGTTTAATTTATTCTATGAAGAATCTGCAGAACAAAAGGCGTCGCCCTCAACTCCAGAACTGCACAGTCATGGCACACACACACACACACGAAAGCCTTCTGGAAAAAACGGGAAACTTAAGATTTTTACTGACTCAGATAACGTTAGCATGGCGGCTAGCTACACGATAGGGCCTGGTCAGGCCTTACATTCATCGGCCTTGCCTCATAATCTGCTCCCGCAAACCAGCACTGCGGTTTCACATATTCCGCTTAAGCTTCCAGAAGTGATGCAGCCAATTTGGCTGAGCAACTTTAAAATCACCAGGTCTGGACAAACACGTGCTGGCTAACGCTGGTAGCAAGCAAGTAAGCAGGCAATGGCAAAGGCTCTGGCTTCACGTGAGCCTTTTCACACGAACAGAAAATCATCATGTCAATTTATTCAATTTGAGTCGTCCATCGTCACCCTGCCCCGGTGGCCCGAGCGGACACTCCCAAGTAGCAGCGGCACCCTCGTTCATGGTTCACTAGTCTGAAGCATGGGCTATCCTTTCATAGCTAGCATGCTCGTGAAATCGACGAAACGTGTGCTAGGTTTAAATGATGATCATGTATTCAACTACAAACAAGTATTTTAATTATTGGCTAATAATTTATTTAACAGACAAAATGGAGGCTCGGGCAAGCCCCGGAGCCGACTGTTGAGCAAAGTTAGATTTACGTACATGCTGCAATCTATTCAGGGGTATGTGCGGAGACTTAAAAACGTAAATAAATGTGCAAACGTGGAGCACTCCTACAACCGTTAACCGAGACCAAATGTCTCGATTAGCTTCCATGAACAAAATGAATAAGAAACTGAGTGTATCCGCCATCTTGGAAAATAAGGGGCGGTAGCGGCAGTGCTATTCACTTAAGCCGAATAGGGAGAGACGAGAAAGACCAACCGCACGCAGGCGCGCCATGTACGCATGTAAGCACTGCCAATGTTACGCTATTAGCGTTCGCTGATAATGATTTTTCAGCGGGGATGACCAGCCTGATTTGAGCTAACAGCGAGCTGTAGTTTGCTAATCAATGTTACACTGCCTGGCGGTGTTGAGTGATTATGCGAGACATTATAATGCAACATCTAAGACGATATCCAGAATAAATATTTTTAATTGGGTAGTGATTAGCCTCATTTGCTTTGTCTGACTTGCTCGTCTTATCCGAGCGGTATCACAAGCAAACACGTCTAGTCAAAGCTAACGGTAGCTCGCGTTAGCGCCTTTAGCTCGCGTTAGCGCCTTTAGCTCGCGTTAGCGCCTTTAGCTCGCGTTAGCG
>CALSBV010011200.1:10954026-10993356 GCA_943590825.1 Bovichtus diacanthus | reverse complement strand
TTGATCGCGAGTGCAACGCGTGGATGTCACACACACATGCAAATTAACTCTAAAAAGCACACGCACACATTTTGTCGTATGACTAGACACGTAAAATGTGGGTATGCAAATGCACAAAACACTTAGTCACCACACACGCACACACAAGGTGAGCTTACTGAGGGCAGTGGCTTGGTGTAGATTTGAATGGCGATGATGCGGTCAGAAGGCCTCGCCCACAATGGACAGAGCAGACAAAACTTGAACTAAAGATAAAACAGACTCAAGAAATACATGAACAATTATCTCCTCCTTTGTCTTTGTCATACACCGCTACTTCAAAATGTTGACCTGCAACTTTAATAAATCTGAGTAATTGCTTAGATTTATTACAGTTACAATTACAAATGCATTAAAAGATGCATATGTGCCCAGAAATGTGAAAGCCTTTCCAGCTGCCCTGGTATGAAACCTTGCCTTGTTGTTTCCTGTTGCTCCTTGTGGTTTCTGAACCTCCTTTTTCTGTTGCTCTCTCCATTAAAATTCTTGAGGAATGTGGATCATCCAACACCCACATTTAGTTTTTCTCGAAGAAGGTCAGTTACAGTAAAAAGAAAACAACAAAAAAAACAACAACAACACGACAAAGGAGGTCCTCTGGTCGTATCTTTATTCATGCCCTTTAATTCTCAAAAGGAGACGAAGAAGACCTATCATTACGTATTTTATTAATTCAACAGGATGAACATTTTTAGCATGTCAGCAAGGTCAGAGTTGTTGTTCTGCAGTGCAACAAGCTACTGTACATCCAGTCCTACTTACGCTGGTAGCGTGGTGTGATAATGTACAGGCTGGGTATAAAGCCCCACTGTTCTGCACCCGATGAATAGTCATGATTCATAGTGAAGATGAAGTGAGTCTTACTCTGGATGGACATTTCATGGTCTGCTCAGTTTCACTGCTCTTACTGAGAGTGTCTCTTAACTTTGTTCACTTAATGATGCTTTAAAAATTTTTAAAAAAAATCCTGATTTCAGCTTTTGTTCATTTTAGGTCATTTCTAGATTGGTGTGATAAAGGCCGTGTTTCTTATTTACTGAGATACATTAAGACGTTTCCAGTCTCACGTCTAAGCCACAAAGAAGGAAGTGAAAATACCCAAATCCTAAATTGTTAAATAATTAAGGAGGAATGGTGTGTTTTACACGAGGCATCGCTGAAACAATGTCCCCTTTAAATCCTCCTGTTTGCAATAAATGGAGGGTTTTCAACGTCTATGAACCAAAGCATGTCTAAAGTCCCATTATGCTTTTATTTATTACAGCTTTCCCTGCGATGAACAGACCTATGCCAGTATTATTACTGTAACTCGTAATGCCAACAGACTTTATGTACAGTGACATGCGTGTGGTCATCTGCCAGATTGTTTTTAGTCCAACTTTTGTGGTAAAGTGCTCACTGCTTTGATGTTTCTGTACTGCAGAAGAAATCACCTTTTAGTCAGTGAAACAGTGCGATGTTTCCCTTGAATTTTCTGTTCTGATTCATTTTCAGATTCTGTGGGGTGGTGCTGTTCTCTTTGACTTTTATGCTAACTGCCTGCCTACCCTTACATTTATTCAAAACTGTTTGAAAATGTAAACTACATCCCTTCTGTGGACCATAGGGTTGCTTTCATGAAAGATTCACTCTACCTGATGCTCAACCGAAGCAAAAGTTAAAGGCTTTCCTGCGCAAACGGCATGTAGACTCACTGTTGTGATTGTGTCTCTAAAATGGAAATACACAGAACAAAACGTTGAGATTTCACCACCATTATAATGCTATGTTGGATCGCACACCAACACTTGAGATTCCTTTCTTTTTAAACCAATATGTGTATCCCTTTTATGTTCTAACTGTCAAATTATTCCCATGGCTTACATGTTTGTAGAAAAATGAGACCGTGACAGTGATTCTATGTATTGTTTTCAGCACATTACTCTCAGTTTCCACAGGTTGGATCCAAAGACTACTGAAAGACTTGCGTTTGAGGCATCCCCACCTTGATGCCTTGAATGCACCAACGTTGATGACAATTATGAGACATGCCCACATCTGTCTGGAAGGAACACAGATACATTTCCTGTCATGGTGTTGCAGTTAGAATAGACATCCACCATACTTTGGTAGTCAAGCACTTAATGTCAAACTCATCAAGTGCAATGAAAAAGTGGACTTTTTACTTCAGCCAGAGAACTTTAAGGGCATCTCTTGAGTGGGGTTTCTGAGAAAAAAAAAAAATCCTGGAAACCAAAAAATAGGGGCACCACAGAATTGTGCTTGTTTTGTTTATTTTACTGCTTATTTGATTACGCCTGCAGTAAACATATAGGTGTGCATGGCTCTAAAGGCGACCGGGTGTTTTTGCCATGGACGAACTTCCCTCAGGAAGGTGTGAGTCAACAGCTCAACACTGTCATCCTTTGACCACCTTTACTTTTACTTTACTGATACGGACACGTGTTTACAGGTCATATACGGAACACCCACAGTTAAACGTATGTAACGTATTAAATGTACACACACACACAGACACACACACACACACGCCTCAAAGCCGCCATGGAAGTCTTTCTAAATGAGCGGCTGTCATTTGCAAGTCAAATGAATTATAAATGGGAAGTACCACTGCAATGTACAGCACTTTTTTTTGTGGTATATTTGCATTGGTTAGGAAGTTTGATTTTCTGTCTGTCTTGAAACATGAATATGATTTCTCTTTGGCATATCTCTGTTATACTGAACTGCTAAACTATATGCCATCTTACACTGTAATTTCTTCTTTTTTTATTCTTTTTTTTTTACAGATCTTTTATAATCTTTGTCAATTTTTATTTAATTCAATTGTTTATCTATTTTATTTTGAAAATGTTCCTTTCTCTTTTTTTATTTGTTTTTTTTTAATACTGTTCCAATCTCAAAAAACAATATATAGATGGATAGATAGATGGATAGATAGATAGATAGATAGATAGATAGATAGATAGATAGATAGATAGATAGATACTCAGTCAGTATGGTAAAGTGCTGCATGGTATCTGCAGTCCTGTTTTACTGCTCCGTGACGACACCTTGTGGCTGCCACTGTTTCCTACAGCTTTGACTTTTGTGCTGGAGATGAACTGAGTGGAGTCATGAGCACAGTGAGACACAGATGGTGCACTAGAGCCACTGGTTAGGAAACACGTTGGCAGGTCAACACAAAAGAATCGCCCTCAGGCAAGAAAGAAAAAAAAAGAAAGAAAAGAAAACGATCATAGGCAGAGAGTGTGGGTAAGGATACTATCAAAAGATTTTTCAGAAGATAATGATGAATGTGTCATTTTTTAAAGTAACTGTGGAATAATTTCACATGAAGAGCACTTAACAACTGACACACATGCTGCCACTCCTCTTTCATCTATAAGCTACCTGTGCATGTAAAAAGACATGAATGGACTTGAACTGCTTATGCGGCATATGGTAACTCTGTAAAGGAATTTGACTTTATATTCAACATCTGACATTACAAGTTGTCTCCTGTAGATTTACCTCTAGAATTAGAGGGTTTTTTTTTTGGCTTAATTAGGCCTTCTACTTGTAAAAACAATATAACACCACATACAGTTGAATTATTCGGTACAAAGTCCCATTAACAACTCAAGTACACCGACTGTGAACATTTTCCAGACCTTTTAAGACACTTAGCTGCATTAAAACTGATCCTGATCATTCGACACCGAGTGTTATGGGGCAGCAATGGATTAACAACAGTGTTCGACAAGATCACTGCTCGGGTTTCACATGTTTGTATATCATTCAGAGCCTTGTCTTGAAAAGTACATATTGCATATTGACACATGGCCAATCTAATTTGCCAAATTGTTGTTCAACACGCTGGTAATCCATTCCCTGAAAGACGATATGCATGTGTAGACATCAGGGGTCCACATGAATCACCCTCAAACAGAAAAAGATACGAGACACTTTACAGAAGTTGTATTTTGCTTAAAAAACAATATTTCGCTTTACGGTTGAGCTGAAACAGGGAGATTAATGGCAGAAAATTATAATTGTATTGGATTTGTGTAACGTTAACATCATGTTTTATGCTTCAAAAAGTGTAGTAAACACCATTCAATCCTTACCTTTCGGAGCTTGATTTCATTTGCATGTCCATCGTAGGTGGGCTATGGAACGGATCTGACTGCTTTGTAGGCTCATTAGCAGTCAGAGAATCAGCTGCAAGTACTCGCGTCTAGAAATCACAATTGAATAACGTCTGGACATATTGGATATATGATGTTAAGGCTGCTAATAATCTCTCTTGACAGAAAGCATTTCCCACATTGGTCTCTGTGCCCGTTTACGTAAGAAAAACATACTGACCACGTTCAAAGCGTAATTTTAGTTTGTAGAAAAAAAAAAGTCCTTGCATTGACATGATATAAAACAAGTGGCTGGAATGTAAATATAAACCATTTGATCTGTTATTGAATTCTTACATGGGTATCTGACAATGTGCTGCTGAGAGCACAAAGTCTTCTCTCACCAGTGCACCCCCGCAGTGGTGGCGACCCCAGACTTGCAGCGAGGCCATGCGGGGGCAACATCTCTGTCTCCAACAATACGTGAACCATCAGCTCCTGAAACACACCATCGTCATTCAATAGTATAAATAGCTTTTTAAGACAAATTGCATCCGTGGTATGAAGGCGGTTGGCATGAAAAAACGATGACGCAGCAGTGCGCAGCTGTGCACAGCAGCGACCATAAAGTATTTACTGACAAAGAATCCTCCACATACATGTTGTTTTTGTCCTTATACAGCATCAACTTCTCCAGGGCTTGTCCCCCATATGATTTCATTTTTGTCCTCTCTGTTTTGTCTTTCCAGGATGTGGCATCTAGAATGAACCAGGAGAAATGTAAGGAACAAAATCAAACTGCAGGGCTTCAGTGCAAAAGTGAGATGCTCCAGTTATTTTAAAAAATATATATATATATTATCAAGGCTTTAGACCCTGCAGACTGAACAGAGGGATGTGTCCTCATCACTAACCCTTTCACAAATCCATTGCTTACATTATTTCTGTATCAGTGCAGCCATGCAGTTGTCTTGGTATGTGTATAAGGTCAGAAAAGTTATTTTTTGTATATTTGATTCTATTGATATTATTGATATTGCCAAACCTAATGACTAATTCTTATTTTAAGTTTAAAAAAAAAATTATTACATTTTTTTATTAAGGGGGAAAAAACAAAAAAAAAACCCAACTGAAACCAACTACTGGTGGAAGAGTATACTACATTTCCCATAATGCCTTTTCTTCAGAGCCTCTTTACCTCTTAAATGCCAACTTCTCTCAAACTCTCTTGCCAGACCATTTTAAAAACGAGAATAAAAGAGTATAGAATGGACAAGTTTTAAATAAAATAACAACAATAATAATAAAAAAAGAAAGATAAAAAGGCTAAATTAAAAAAAAACAGTCATGAACATAAAAAGACTTTAGTCTGTTTTTTAAAAGTAGTTACTTGTCCTATTTGTGTCAGTGTCGGGTGGACACGTTGACGTCCACCTCTCACCCCACACTAAGCCTCCCGATGGCCCTGCTGGCTCCTGAGACTCTAATAAGACACCATAATCCCCTTCGAGTTTGCCAATTTAGACAATAAATCGCTCAGGATTTGGAATACAATGAGAAGATTAAAAGATGGAAGCACACCTGCTACTATAAACATTAGGGGATATTATGAACTGTCAGGTCATAGGTCATTGGAAGGATTTAACGTGTCACACTGGGAGGAGGGAGAAAGGGCAGCTACCTGTAGACAACAAACAGAGTGAAGATGTGAAGATGTATTTCTGACATTGATTTCACTGTACTCTGTGGTTTTAAGTCATTGTAAACCTGTCTCAGGCCTTAAGGTCATCTGTTGCGGAATTAAGTATTATCAGTAATTATTAGGGTGTACTGTTCAATCATTACACATGTCATTAAAAGGCTTTACTTGTCTCCCAAGTCTCTAAAGTTCTCTTTCCTTTATTGCTACGGTCACATAGCAAAGGTTAAATACCCTTTACGTGTATCTTACTTTGAAATCTGGCTTGCTAAGACATCATGTGCGTTCGTTTTGCTCCAGGCAAAACTTTGAGTCACTTTGTGCGGCGACAACCGACACATCTGTAACTGTCGGCACTTTTATGAGCAGTTGATTAAGGTGGAATGACTTGAATGTGTACTTTGCTTTCTCTCTTTGTTTCGCAAACACTGTTACTATGGCTGCTGGCAAATCCTTCTGAAAGCAATGAAGCCAATTAAAATAATTCAGCATCGAAAGAAATGACACGGCAGTTTGTTGCTGCACAAATGAGACTGAATGGTGTACACCTTGTACTTATTCAGCCTGTATGTTTGTGCATTTTCTAGGAGGATAATGAAACAACATTACTTTCAATTATTTTTGCATGAGAGAACCAGAAAGTTAATTTGGCAATTTTTTTATTTTAATTTATGTACTAATCGCCCTCATCAAAATCAAAATCAAGTCAAATTTGATTCAGAGAAATACAGCAGGTCTTTTCTTTGAATTGTTTTTAACATTTATTTTCCAAATAATGCACTCCAAATATAAGATGATTCATTTTATAAGGAACACTTTTATTAAGTTATCAAGTAAGAAGCTGCATCCAACAGTTTTGTTGAGGCATTTCATTCTCGACCAAAGGAGTGGAGCAACCAGACATCGCCATCTTTCGAGCCACGCTACGGCAAAAACTTCCAGATTACACTTAAATAACATTATTTCTGTTTTGTGTAGTATTTATTAAATACCCGTCATATTTTTTTTGGCTGTCAGCTAGACTAAGTAGACTAAGACTAAGACTAAACTAAGTTTTTTTTTGCCCATTATATATGCTATAATTGAATCAACGAAGATGTAATCTGATTCATTCACAATAAAAGTATTATTGGTTATAACCAGTGGACGTAAGTCGCATGACAGAGCCTCCAGTCTTGAATTTGATGACTTTAGACTTGACAAAAACACAAGAGATGATGTTTTTATTGTGCTTTTAAATAAATAAAATAATAAATAAATAAAACTTTTTATGGTTTCTGGAGTCTAGACAAAGACGGGTAACAGTGAGATCATAGCTAGAATTTATAGCTTTGCATGGTAGAGCAGGAAATAGAGTCATTCCAGCTTCTAGATGTTTAACAGATCTGTGATACTGGTACTGGTACTGGTACTGTGGTTTTGATTTCTTAGTCTTTCTTACATGTCTTACATGGCACCTTATGCTGTAGCCCTACAGTATGTGTATCATATGAGTGCAACTAGTGAGTTCTTACAGCCATTAAGTTTCAAATTTGACCGAACAGAGAGTTGACTTGATCCACTTACATGTTTCCTGGAGACAAAGAAGAAAGAAGAAGAAAACAAATATTGTTCGCAAACAAGCGGTGACAAGTGATTGCACACACACATACACACACACTAACACACACACATATGTATGTATTATGTGATTATTTTACTTTTTCAAATTATTGCTACTTTGTTTACAAGTGAGGGGCTGTGAATTTGCAAATAAAGACACAAAGACTCCATTGCATCAGACAACGCACAAATAAACACACCTACACACATCTACACCACACACCTACACACACCTACATCACACACTTACACACACACACACACACAACTACACACACTTACACAGACACAAACACACACATATTCTTGATGTGACCTAAACTGAAAATCCCTTACGCCAAATGCTTACTAAATTGAGGAGATTTATATTGTTTTCGTCTGTGATTGCTGCAGTTTTAAACAATGAATCAGAACTATGTCTTATTCGGGATTACAGCTCAAAAATCTGTCCTCACCAGGAATGTTGTTTCACTTTCTTTGTGCTTATTTCCCCCTGTTTTCAGGGTAATTGGCATTATTTCTTGTGTCGTAAGGGTTTTAAGACTCCAAGGCCTTGAGCTTTGTACTCATGGTTTTTGGTAGCTTGTGATTTTTGGTGATTGTGGAATTTAAACCTTATAATGTTGCTCTCATGCCCCACTGGCCTTTATGACAATTTACAGCCTTCGACGTCCATTGCTCTGTATCCACTTACTGTGAAACCCTCTGTTTGAGGAAGAGCGTCGCACTTCAGAAGTCCAATCCTTTTTTATACTCTTTGTATCAACAAATGCCTGTAATTATATGTCCACATGGAAAAAAAACGCATCAATAAAAAATGTCCACACTTTTCTCCATTCAACAGCTCCTGTCCTTTTCCTTCTTGTCATTTTCCGATAAGCTATCTTTGTCTGTGAAGGCAGTTAGAAGGAATACATGTTACACAAGCAGGTGTATGAGAAATGATTCACACACAGTAGCTTCTCATGTATTTTACCTGCCTGTTGACGTGGGACGGTTCACTGTTAGTTGAGACTCCGGTGCAAAATCGATTAATGGGAAATATGATTCATTTACATAGTGAGATTATATCAGTTAATATACACACCTGTTATGAAATTCAATATGAACTGAGAGTGTAAAAAGATAACACTACAACATATTTTCTTGTCTGTGTTGCAACAGTCTTTGTAGACTCTTTCCTTCCCGTTCGACCATAAAGACAGACACTCTGTACATTACTCACATTACATACAGTATTATATCATCTCAGGACATTGTGTAATAACTGAACTGTGAATACCCCAATAGGCTAACTCTGAAAGAATTTATGAGGTAGTGAAAAATATCAGGTTGAACATGCGTAGCTCAACAGAAAAAAGTACATCCCATGATCTCCAAAAGTAGACTGGACTTTAACTCAGAGCTTGTTCTGTGAATCGTGTATATTTGGAGCTAAAAGGAGGCTTATGTGGACGAAAAGGGACAAAGCCGCTCCTTGAAACACACACACATGAAGGTACTTTAACTTTATTTAACACTTACTTTTATTAGCAGTCAGACACAGGGAAATAAATGGTCCAGGGCAAAACTAACAAGCCAATGTGTGTTTCTCTGGAAAAGGATCCCAATAAACCTGAAACCATGCACAAGGTTCACATGCATATTTCCTTATTTCAGTTTCAGGCTGGTCAAGTTGCCCTGAACCAACCCCTTGTACCCCCTTTTTTTTTTAGCAAGTGCTGAGTTATGTTTGGTCAGTCTGTTTGTTGATTGTGCACTCTCAGACCCCACTGTGCTTTGCTAAAGGCCAGAGGTCTCCCAGGTTGGGCTGCTGAGAGTGACCGCTGGCCAGGACCCCGGGCCCCAAAATACAGCGGTACAACGCCTGTCTTGTTACTGCGGTGGTACACTGAAAGTGGACCCAGCGTGCTGGACTGTGACGCGCCGCAGCACAGCCTGGTAGTCTTCACCCTCAGACCAGAGCAAATAAACACAACCAGCTAAACAAACACTTCGGCTGGGGCTGGGAAAGCCCACGCACAGCCCGCTACTAAAGGAGGGCGTCTAAGTATAGAGGGCTTGTTGGGGCTGATGTTGCAACATTGTTTTCAGAGGGAGTTTTAACCAGGTCCATTTAGAGAGGAGTAAGAAGTAATGTTTGGCTAATCAAAAAAAATTTTTTTTTTTAAACATCTAATCTAAGCAGTTTAAAGCCTGCTGTAATTCAGTAGCTATTTTACACTTTTACTTCTACTTTATATTGTTTTTGTAAATTAAGTCAGAATCTTTTGATATTTTCTGTTTTATCCACTCCTTATGAAATGCAGCAGGAAATAAAAAAAAAATCGAATTACATATTGGATTACGTTGTGTCAAACCACATCTATATTAAATTGTTTTTTATCTGAGGACTGCATGAAATTGTTTTCGTCAGACAGACCTTGTGAGTCGGCAACCGGACATTATGTAACTGTGTAATTCAATGATTAGTCAGTCGTGTCAGGGGAATAATACGGCAAAGCTATTTTGTATTGCCCTTTCTCACACAGTCACGTGTTTTTTTAAAGAGCAATAAAACGGCGATATATAAAAGACTGACAGATTGGGAAGGTGACCTATTTGTTTAGGAGATGAAGTAAACATGTCACATGTTTGATGCTGGAGTCTGTCCTTACCCAATACTATACCCAATATTACCACTTTTTCCTTTATTTCTTTTTTACTGCCATTGTTCTGCCGAACTTCAGTTCTGTATTGTGACATGGAGGGTCTAAGGATGGAGGGTGTTCCATGTTAACTTTATTTTGATTAAAGTACAGTAGAGTAGCATTTCATGAGAAAGTAGTGAAAAATGTGGAATTTAAACCTTATAATGTTGCTCTCATGGCCCACTGGCCTTTATGACAATTTACAGCCTTCGACGTCCATTGCTCTGTATCCACTTACTGTGAAACCCTCTGTTTGAGGAAGAGCGTCAAACTTCAGAAGTCCAATCCTTTTTTGTACTCTTTGTATCAACAAATGCCTGTAATTATATGTGCACATAGAAAAAAAACGCATCAATAAAAAATGTCCACACTTTTCTATCTTTGTCTGTGAAGGCAGTTAGAAGGAATACATGTTACACAAGCAGGTGTATGAGAAATGATTCACACACAGTAGCTTCTCATGTATTTTACCTGCCTGTTGACGTGGGACGGTTCACTGTTAGTTGAGACTCCGGTGCCAAATCGATTAATGGGAAATATGATTCATTTACTGGTCTTACATTTTATTTTATTTTTGCCTTAATAAGTGACGGATGAGAGATGACAGGAAATGGGGGGGAGAGAGATGCAACAAAATACTGGACTTTAATCAAGGACTTTGCGATTACATAATCTCAAACCCCCAAGGCCACCAGGATGTCCCACAGTGAAACTTTTATAAATTAATCCAGATCAGTAATCACTTATTTTGTGGCTCATGGTCTAACTTTTCACTGTATTTCAGTAGGAAACAGACCAGATAATATTTCTCAGCTATCACTTCTGGGCAAAGGCAAATAAAAAAAGAACAACTTCTTCGCCATGATAGAAACTGACGTTGCTCAAACATAGGCAAATCAGCATCATGACCCATTTCTTTTTCTTTGTGTCATATGTTGATCTTGTGACAAACTGTCCTGCCCTTTATTAAAGCAATAACCTCAGTTCATTGCTAATGAGTCACCATCAGGGAATAATGTAATTAATACAGTGTGGGTTTAACCAGTTAAACACGTTATTTTAGGGTCTAAAAGTTCCATAGTAAATTTAGTTTATTTTTTAATACATTTCCACCTATCCGAAAGGTTTCATAAATTTTTCAAGCAAAGTGCTAACTGCTAATGGAAGCTCCGTCCGTCTCCCTGAGCCGCCACCCGCTCTACACCCGGTGAAGCAGCCTCCCGGTGGCACTGCAGACGAGGCAAGGATGTGAATCGTCTTCTCGTTTCTGCCACTTTGGATTCAAACAAAGTAACAAACTATCAAAACGTACAGAGATCATGGATGTATTATTGACAAGTAGCTCTACTTCTTTGTTCTCTGGACTGAGGGCAGGCTGGTGCTACAGTGACTCACTATCACCTCTAGAGGAATAACTGGTGTTACAAGACAGGACGGGTCGGGGCTTGTCAGTTAGCATGCTAATTTCTCTAGATATCTCTGAAACACAATACATAGACGTCTTTGACATAACACCAACACCTTAACCTTTTCACATTTTGTTGATAATGTTAAGTCTTTTTTTTTTTTTTTTTTTTATGTTTTAAGCTAAAATTCAGGCATATCTTACACATTGCATCTTTGATAAGCTGATGGAACAACGCAATTATAGTGAGATGGTAAATCTTTTTTTATCCTTCCAAAGCAAGACTAGAGGTCAAATGGCAAATGAACAAATTCAATTGAAGGAAGGTGGAGTAATCATTCAGCTTCAGTCTTTGGAACAACATAGGTCAAATAAGTTCTATGGGGATGTTGCAGGAAACTGGAAACACATATTTTTCTTCGGAACATATTCATTATTTATGTTGTTTACATCTAATGACAAAACAACAATATAGAAAGTTAGAATTGGAGGAAAATGCAATTCAAATGATTATTTTATGCAAAACCAAACATAGGCAGGAGTATATTTCTCTTAATAATTGAATGTGTTGTGTTTTGTGCTTTACCCTTAGGGGTCACCATAGTCATGGGCCATATGTAAGAGGCATTTCCTGCTTCCTGGATGTGTCTGAATACGAACACTGCCCACCAACATTTTTTTTAACTTTAACTTTAATATCGTACTGGAAATTCTGTCTATATTACTAACTGGTTTGGCAGATGGCAAGCCTGTGCTGAACCACTGATTTGCGTTATGATATTACCATTATTGTCAAAAGTTTGATTGCTGATGTCTTCTAGCCCATCTTTACACAGAAAGGTTGAGGTGACTAACAATCAGTTGAAAGTTGACTTTCACACAAGAGAAGTCTGTTTTGAGGTGCCAATTAATAATAATTTGTATGCGTTATTCTAGGAATTTAGGGGTAATATAGGACGCGAACCTCATTTCTGATGATCAGGTCGAAAATGCTTTTCAATCATCTGTCATGTCATGATATTTCTAAAGTTAAGTGAGTTTTATGAATTGCTGATCTATATTAAGTTATACAAGCTTTTATTTATTCTCGACTTGTTTACTCGGGTGACAACACTCCACCATCTCCAGTTGGTACAAAACACTGCTGCTTGATTCATTACCGGGACAAAAAGGCATGATCACATCACCCCTGTGCTGCCACCCTACACTGGCTCCCTGTTTGGTTTCGAATTGGTTCTACAAATTTTTTCCTTACTTTTAAGGCTTTAAGTGGCCTTGCTCCTAAATACATCTCTGATTTTTTGACTTGGTATGTGCCCTCTCGACCATTAAGATCCGCCGATGGAGCCCTGCAGGCTACTCCTAGGTCACGGTTTGTGACAAAGGGTGATCGGGCTTGTGCTAAGAACCCCCACAGCATGGAAGTCTTTGCCTAATAAACTCAGACACACTAGGGTTCTAGCTTCTTTTGAATCTCTTCTTAAAACTTTTCTCGTTGTGAAAGCTTTTGGATATGTTTGATATGTTTTTATTCATAATGTTTTTATTCCTATTTATTTAGGTTTTATTTCCTTTTGTAAAGCACTTTGCAACATTGTTAAGAGAAGTGCTATATAAATAAAGTTTATTATTATTATTGTTATTATTATTATTATTAATTAGCTACCTGTTTACAACATCAGATTTTCTTCCAGCAAGAGCACTGTGAGATGATTTATTTCATTTCATATGATATGGCTAATTATTTTTGTATTTTTAGTTTTCTAGTGAAAGATTTTAGTATATTATAATTTATGTTTTTGTTATTTTAATCCGTAGCCTATCTACCTTCTTCAGTGTCCTTATGTTGTGCGTTTTGTAATTAATGTGATTTGGCAACAAATCATTTTCTTTTTGGGATTAATACAGTAGTCATCAATTTATCTACCTTGATGACCTCAACACGTGCACAATGACTAAATCGACATTTGTTTCTATTGCCTCTATTATTAATTTCACAGTCACACACACACACACACCTGTAGGTAACATTCATAGAGACTACAGTCATCGTTGTTAAGCCACATTATGCCAAGTAAGCTGTGTCTGAATAGGATACGCAATTTCCCAGAGATAATTGAATCATTCAAAAACAGGAACAACTCCTATCATGACTCATGTGACTGAAGTGAACTGAATTAATGTTTCAGACTAACCTAGGAAGTAGAAACTGAATTTCAGTTAAAAAATATGTTTTCAAAACGGACAGTTACTTCTATCAGGCGAGTTTAGAGGATTTAAAAGGGCATTGTTAAATATGATGTCTGTTGTACAAGCAGCTGTAAATACAAGTGTATACTTGTTTAGCTGTATTTGTAATTCAGGAGGTTATCTGAATGTATAATCTCCAAATTCTAAGACCTACAACATAAACTAACATTTTTATTGTTTAAACTTTATTTAGAACAATTTAGTACAATTCAGTTTCTCGTAGGAATATTAATTTGCATTCCTCAAAAATAATATCAACAGATTCAATTTTCTTAACAAAACAGCAAGATAATATTGAATTGTAATATTAGAATTTAGGTATCTTAATACCTACCCAATTCTTCACATTTCCCCAAAATTGGAATATGATTGGACATGAATTATAATAATAATTTTTAAAAACATCTGTCGACGGCTGGCGGACTCTTTCCTGCTTCGGTGGGTGGGACGTTAACCGGAAGTGACGATGCAACAGAAATAGTTTTAGCCACGTAAAACTAATTTGGAGTTTTTTAAATTGTCGACAGCCTCGACAACTGCACAGAGGGCACATACAATAAAAGTGTGTGCTGTCGTGGATTTGAAAATATATATTTTGGAGATAACAGAAAACTAGTTTGACCTCAATACCCAGGATGCACTTCGCTCTTGCCATCTTGTCGAGTGGTTGGGTCAGAAGAGCGGCAGGCAGGAGTTAGCTACCCGTTAGCTTACTACTCTACTGACTGTGGTAAAGTGGTTATCTGTCAGCTAGCTGCTAGTAGCAGCTGCCAAAAGTGAGCTGTCCACACGGCGAGAGGCAAAACTTCACCGACTTTGAGACGTTTTCTCTGTCTACTGCTGGAGTATATATTCTTTTTGGAAAGACAATGGATTTGTTTACATCATGATGTCGCACATGCTGGTGCCGAGGTAGGGAAAACTAGCTAACATCAGCTAACTTGGCTAGTCGGCGAGAAATTCATTTATAGAGAGAACAGTGGGCTGCGAGACCGGGCCCGCCTCAGACTAAAGTGCCGGTGGCAGCTGCTGAACAAGAACTTTGACAAGGGCCTGTTTGTAACTCCGCTGCCGGGACACAAGGAAGGCCGAAGGGGTGTCAGAGAGACCGGGGTAGGAGTAGCAGTCGCTGCGGAACGTTTCGGGTGTTTCGCAGGGTCTGGCAGGGTCTGGCCCCAGAGAGGAAGAGGAACGGTATGGAAATGTCCTGTGACGGTACGTGTCTGTGTCATATCCCTCAACTGTGAATTACTTCGCAAGACATTAGTCCAGCACTTTGTTTCATCTGGGGAGCAGACAGACTTGACGCAGATAGTCAACATGTCGAAAATGCCGGCTAAGAAGAAAAGTTGTTTCCAGATCACGAGTGTAACGCAGGCTCAGGTGGCGGCCAGCAGCATCACCGACGACACGGAGAGCCTGGACGATCCGGACGAGTCCCGGACAGAGGACGTGTCCTCGGAAATATTTGACGTTTCTCGGGCAGACCTCGGTGTGTGTGAGAGGAGTTCATCCGAGGAAACCTTAAACAGCGTAACGTTAGGGGAACCTCCGGAGGGCCAGCCGCCCTCCACAGGTCCTATCAACGGGGGGCTCCCTTATAAAAGTATAGGCACTGGTCGTGTCACCCCACATAATTTAGGAGGAAGTGTGCCTGTGCCAGCTACAACTCAACCCTTTGTTCCGAGCCCGGTCACCCATCCGCCAGTTATCAATACAGTCCCTGCTGCCAGTGTGGCTCCCACAGCTCCTGTGAACACCAGCTGTAGTTCCCGTTTCAGGGTCATTAAACTTGACCATGGCACTGGAGAGCCCTTCAGACGGGGCAGGTGGACATGCACGGAGTTCTACGAGAGAGATTCAGATTCAAATGTTAATCGGACTGTGGATAGCATAAAACCAGCTGTAACCCTTGATCACAGTATAGACAGGGACAGTGGGCTAGGGGCCACCTGTAACTCCGTTGCTACTAGCAGTGCTTTTTCTGCACAGGCTTCGGAGAACACCACAGACAGTGGCTACTCCATTGCGCACCCCGCCCACCCTTCAGAGCCTCTGCAGCAAGGCTACAGCTTGTCTCCTCAGATAGGGAGCGGAGCAAGTGCCTTCCACCCCACAGGGTATACAACTACAGCATCACAACAGGCTCAGGTCAATATGCAGCCGGTTGCACCCCAGACCTTCCTCTCTAACAGCCTCGATGGTGTGCATCATGGTGCCATGCACCTGAAGTCTCCCCCTATGCCTCCTGCCATGCAGGCCCAACAGTTTGCCTATTCTACTCATCCTACTGGTCTCTCAGCTGGCCAGCTGGACTATCGTCAGCAGCACTTTGTCTCAAGCACTCAAAATCTTCCCATGTCTGCCCTCTCTGTGGTGCCTCTGACCAGCCAGGTAACATCACCTCTAATCACCCCTGCTGGTCCAGGAACCCAAGGGCTAGGCGGAGAGGCAACCTCAGCCCAGGGCCTTCTGCTGCAAGTGAGCAATACATCAGTCATGGCACCCATCCTTCCAGGAAGTGGCCAACAGCAGCATGTCAGCCAGACTCAGCCTTCAGGGGGGTTAGGCATTGCCACTGCACCTTCTGTCCCTACCACCACCTCCCACAGCAGTGTCCAGAACGCACCTGCCACAGTGCCCAGTACCACCAACAACACCCCTCCGGGAGTGCCAAGTCAGGCACCCAGCACAGGAGGACTTGTCAAGCCCCAAGGAGCCCATGGAGGAGCAACAACAGGCCTTCCCTCCATCTTCAGCAACCAGGCAGAAGATGGCAGGCAGAAGTCTGATGCCCTACCTCAGCCCAGTGCCGTTGTGGTGCCAGGGAAAGATGGTGTAATGCCTTTCATTGGCGAGGGCTTCAACCTGCCAACTCCTGCTGTCAACAGCCTGTTTGGCATCCATATTACCATGGATGTGGATGAGGACAGGTAAGAGGGCATAATACAAAAAAGAGCCTATGTGAAATGAGTCCACTTCCATAGATGTTGTTCACTTTTTTTGTTCAGCTGTGGACAATCAGTAATGCAATATTATAGTATTGATATCAGTCTTTACCTGGAGCAGCACTGATAAATTGTTGGAGGTTGTAAGTGTGTTTCTGGAAATTTGCCCTCATATTAAACATTCTTGTTGCATTCTGCTGCAGTGTGGTCATACTCCACACTGTGGAGAAAGCCTCTCCCTTCACCAGTCAGTGCTAAAATTATGCACACTATAACTGTTTGGTTGTACTTAAGGACCAGTTAAACAAAACACTTTTTTTTTTGTTCTGTTTCTAAGTGTAAATAAAGAGAAAAGAGGGGTTAGTGGGGAAGTGAGTGAGCCAATGAAAACTGGCAGAGACGGGAGAAATATTGTCTTTTTCATGAATAGACAACCCACAACCCCCTCCCTCCAGCCTCCATTCAACCATATAGGCTGTTTGGGTTTAAGGGGCGTTAACAAGCACTTGGATAAGTTAAAACAAACGCAGTTGCTCTGTTTTGTAGCTGAGAAGGGAATAACTCCACAAACATAGGCGGTTGTTTTTATTCTTCTGTCTGTCTAGGAGAGACTGTTGCCATACTTGCCATGGGCAGCGATTCCAGCCTCCAAACTTTATACTTTGTAAATACAGACTCATCACTTGCTCTCAGGGCTCTTCTAATGTACACACCGTAGCTATTTTTAGGTCCGTCTTCACACAGCTTGATCTGAAGTGTTGCCACTCTTTGCAGTTAAAGCAAGCAGAGTTGGAGAGGTAATATTTGAGCCAAGAATGACCTAGATGGGAGCTGGAGTACCCATACACACACAGACATGTGTGGATAGTCTGTCCTGTTTAAAAAAAGTTATTTATACCTCCCTCAGTGTTTATCAGTGTGCTCTGTTCTTTCTTTCAGTGCTTATTATGAATGAGACAGCCCGAGGAGGACGTGTTTGTGTGTGCGCTTTTGGAGGTTGAGGCCAGATTTAATCACTCATAGTTCAGATATTCCTGAAGCTAATCATTGTTTACTGAGAGAGAGGCTTTATGCCAGAAGTATCACACATATGTTGATTGTGTGCGGAGGACACATTGTGAAACATTGTGTGTTGTACCTGATTTTATGAGAGGAAGTGTGTGTGTGTGTGTGTGTGTGTGTGTGTGTGTGTGTGTGTGTGTGTGTGTGTGTGTGTGTGTGTGTGTGTGTGTGTGTGTGTGTGTGTGTGTGTGTGTGTGTGTGTGTGTGTGTGTGTGTGTGTGTGTGTGTGTGTGTGTGTGTGTGTGTGTGTGTCGGCCTATGTAGCTATGGTGATGCTGGCAGCAGGACAGGACGTGTCAGTGAGGTGGAGAGGACAGACACACACCTGTTGCAATGATGGCAGGCACGTAAGCCACCTGTGTCTGTGGCAGCGATGACATGGCCAGACTGAATCAGCAGGACGCTGTCTGCCTTCTGCTCTGAGTCCTTGTAAGGCCTGTCCATGTTGACACATCAGCTTAACAAAGTGTTGACTAGTTGCTGACCTGTTAGGGCTTGAAGCTCCGTCTTTTTCTTTTCTGCGCACTTCCTCATTTTCCCGTGAGATTGTAAATTATAGAGGCATAAAACTGCAGACTTGTCTTAAGCTAAAACTGAAAAAACTTTGTGCAATAAGGTCCAACATAGGGTGGCTATAATTAAGAAGTTCAATGTAACACCTTTCAAAGCAGATTTAATTCCCACATCCTTAGTCAGTCAGCATAAATATTTTAGAGCTAATTTCCTTTTTAATTTTCTTTTTTTAGTGTTTATTCCCCAAGTGTCATCCAATTTGCAACAAATTTGCTGCATAGCCTGTGGTGCTTCAGTCACACTTTGTAACCATTTTTCCACAAAATAAGAAACTGTTTGGGTCTAAGTTGATTCGACACCAAACTGAATATTGGTTAAAAACTTTCCTGATGGTTTTGATCGTTGATCCCTTTGCACTAAACTTTTGTACAGCGCATCAACATGTTGGACAATAACATTGTGAAAACTTTTATATTATGACTGGATAAGCTCCCTCTTGTAAATACTTTGCCTAAATAATGAGAATAGCGGAACTGTTTTGTCAATTTTCTATATGGATTCTGCCTGATGCATACATGCACATGTATACCCAAATATGTAACATTTTGGTTAACCTTTAAACTTGCAGTTGTGGGGCCCAAAAGCAAGTTGGCAATCATAGGCATAATTTTAACCGTCATCAATTTGAATTAAAATGCCTTGTTAACTCATAACTTTCTCGTAAATCTCAGCTAGCTCCAAAAAAAAACTTATTTCATGGAACCCCCCCAATATAATGGGACACAGATTTTTCAAACTCTTCTTGTCAGAGGTGCATTGTTCTGTGCAAATCTGTTCCAAGTTTCATTGTTTGGTTCTGTTTTGAGTTAGAGTCCATCACAAAAGTGGAACAAAGCATTGTGGGTGTGGAGTCGTGAGATTAGAATGATTTCCCCTCAGCTTGGAATGGTTAGCATCTCTGCTCTGGCTGCTCTGCCAAATAAAGTGATGAGGCTGCCCCTGGGACAAATTAGTTTCCCCTCAATGGGAGCTTTTGGCCTTTTTAACTCAATTACTCCTTCCAGGACAGACAACCCTCCCCATCCCTTGTATTCTCTCAATTAGGAATATTAATTATTATTCAGTCATAGATTACAGTGTTCAAGTATTTTAATTTTACAGTGGAGAGAAATGCATCTGGTATATCATTTACTGTATATCATAACATTTTATCCAAAGAAGGAGCACATTAAGCTATAATCAAAATTGATTGATAATGTGAATAAATAATATATCATCAAATAAATGTGTATGTACCAAATAGTTACTTTTTTTTTTTCCTGGATTCTTTTGTACAGTGGTAACAATCCCCCTTTTGCCACCATACCTCCACATTTTACAATACTGTCTTGTCTTTATTTGACTGTTCCCTTGCTGTCTGAAATGTGTGCTAGAGGCATGCACACCCTCCCTCACTCTTATTCCTCTCCTTCAGTACTGTTTTTCTTGAGGTATGGTAGTCCTGTTGTGTCAAGTGAATATCTCCCATGGATGATGAGAAGGTAGTTTGAATGACTGTAAGTATGATTGCACCTGAAGGCTTTTTGATAATGACCCGGCCCTATAGTCTGCTGTTGGCTACTGACGCTTATAAATCCACGCCTGGGTGTTCCTTGTCAGTATGGGGATTCAAACCTACCTCCATGTAGTCACAAGCACGGTTTTATAAACTTGAGTTTGTTTCCGCCAGAATAAAAGACTGCCGCTCATATCGGCAAACAAACCGATAAACATGGGCAAAGAAAAGGAAAGTAAACCAGCTTCCATACGTATTTACAAACCTGCTCGACTTGCCCGATAGCAGGTATATGATGTCACAATGCAATTATGGAAACTCAAATACCAACTAGATTAATTTCTCCTCACACACATCGAATGTCACACGGGGCTGTAATCTGCTTGCAAGCTTTCTGAAAAGTCAGTTGCAAAGTGTGTGCGAGTTCAAATTGGTGGAAATTGTGAGTCGTCAATCTCCAGCTGGGGTGAGTGCAGAGGCTCCTGCAGTTTGAAAAACAATGGTTCAACTCGTGCAGAGTAATCTTGTGAAGAGACACTTGCAGCGTGTCCTCTTGTTCAGTGGGACAAGCATTAGTTTTAAATGCTGGGGAGATGAGCAGAGTTTTAACCCCCGCTGTTGCTGTTGGATTTAAAAACTGTGTAGGCACTTATTTTGCATGCCTAGAGTGACAGCAAATTGTCAAAAGTGGTGTTATTGCCTGAAGTTTTACACTAAACGGGTCGTTTCCCCCCCACCCCATTTTAGAAAAAAGTATGTGTACTTGTAGATATCCAATATTATAACAATATAAATCTATATACACATTCATATTAAATCTTGGGTAGGTCACATTGGAGAGGCCAGCAAGAGTAAGCGTTATTTTTTTTTAATTATTCAACTGAAAAACCCAGCCCAATGTTGCCAACTCTTTCCTAATGAAAGTAGCTAGCAGCACTAGCTCCAAAAGTTGCTTCATCTGTTGAGAATTTATAATGTCTAAATTATAATATCTAAATATTCAACACTTGCTCCTCTATACAACAGCTGCTTAAATTACCTCCCCAGGCTCGTTCAACATATGGGATAAATCCTTGTCTGTGAGATCATTTTTAAAATACCCCGGATATTTGGAAACCTTTTTCTTTTTGAACATGTCATTTTATCTTTATTTTATTGTAGAAGAGCCTACCTCCATTGATCGTTAGTCTGAATATACATGCGTTTAGTACTTGTACTGTACCACCTCCATCCATTTTACCTCTTGGCAATTTGACAGTTTAACACAAAAGGGGAGGGAGTGAGGATAGGGTGGGATGAAGAGTCAGGTTTGGGAGGGGACGTGTGCGTGCGTGCGTGCGTGTGTGTGTGTTGTAGTTTGTTTGCCACAGTACCTGGAAACAAGGGAGCAGCTTATTTTACACAGATAGCTGACCTGCCTGAACTTCCAGGGGACACATTCCAGGAGGACTGACTGGCTGTGATTGTGGGACGCCCCGGGCTGAGCAGACGGGTCTGCACCAGCTCTGTTTTTTGGCTCTGTCTCCCTCTAATGTGTCTGTTTTGTCTCTCTGGCTCTTGTTTTTTGTCTTTCCCTAACTGAGCTGTTACCACTCTTCCTCTCTGCTTCTAAATGGCTGATGCAATTTTTAGATTCCCATTCACATCATTGTCTTTTCTAGTTTAATTAATAAAGGGGAGAAGCCTCAGTTCATAGACGAAACTCTCTTCTCTTTGCTTTTAAGTTTGGGTGAAATTTTTGGTGTTGAGCAACCACTGTCATTTTTATTTTTAGAAGCATTATAACTGACCAGAGTTGGGTTTTAATGATGTCTCCTGGAACTACCCTCATATTGCTCATTAACAGTTTCCAACTAATTTGGTGCTGTTCCCAAAGACGACGCTCCTCTCCTGCAAGGAGGCAGAGCCCAAATATTGGCCTCATTTTGTGATGGTACAGTGAGTTGTGTTTGATTTAAGAACATGTCAAGTGTGTTATATTTTCTTATACATATTCAAAGATCTGAAGAGGCTAGCAGTGTGAGGTAAAGTGGTTGAATAAGTTAGCATAGCAAAACCCACCCTGTTATCTCAGCAAGATGTGGTCAGGGGATTACTTCCAATTAAATTGAACCTGCCAATGCAAATAAACAACCACGCTCCTGGTGGCTGGGCCTACCATAACTAACTCCGTTTGTGCTGGAAGCAAGACCATTGAATCACCCGCAGAGTATGTTGCAGGCTGTTCCAGGAATGAGGACAGTGTGTAAACTGTTGGTGTTTGTTGTCTTTTCCAAAAATGATCTCACTCAAGTGTGTACAGAACAGGTTAGACCCCTCTTTCGAGTGGTTGCAGCATGTTAAGTATGCACCAACGCATTTGTCCTTGTTACCAGTCTGTACTTCGTACGTGGAGAAAGCTACTTTGAGCTGAGGGATTGTGTAATGTTGCGGTGGATTTATCGTAACTTTGGCTAGGGATGTTAACAATTTGTGAATTGATCATATCAGCAATTGTTGATGTGCTGATGGTGGCCGGTTGGAAATCTTAAACGTATCGCTCAAACCCAAATATGCAAAGTTAGCCATGTTAGTCTTTATTTTACACATCGGTTACATCGGTGTTTTCATAGAGCAAGTATAAATGATCATGGGCCGGTTTCACAAAGAGATTTTAGACTGGTCTGTGGTGTTATGTCAGTCTTCACGATTAGATAAGTCTAATGCAAGTTAGACAGTTTCACAAAAAATGATTTCAACCTAAAAAGCCAGGATAGCCCCAGGACTAAGAGTCATGTTTCCATAGTAGCAATCAGGGAAGAAAAGATAAGTTGGGCCAATAATTTGTAGCTTTCTAACAATGTTCTGGAGTGAGTTTTAAGAAGGGAATGAGTTTTTAGAACCTGCAGTTACGTGTTGGAAATGTACAGGGCCGTGCCGGGCAGCGCTTTCATTTCTCGAAATTCCCACAGACTCGAATAGGGTTGGGTTTGCGCCAATTTCCCTGTGTATTTTCTTTTGCAATGGCATATGAATGTTGGACTGTGCTGAACATTCGGTGGGAGAAGGTGAATGTCGGAGATCGTGTCACAAATATCTGTTACCACACTGAACATACTTTAGTTCGAACTTTCACTGTTCACGTTGACATTCGAAGTACAGTATCATTATTACTAACTTACAAAAACCCTCTTACTTTACTCACCTTGAAAAACAGTTGTTTTTATACTACACCGTTAGTATGTGAGTGTTGAAGTTCATCCAAAAATAAACACCTGTAGCTTCTGGCTCTTTCTTGAAACATTGACATGTGGTTGCTGCTGACCTAAAAGTGCAGCATGGAGCACACTATGGAGGGCGATATGCAAAAGGACTTTCGCAATAAGATATTTATATATTTGTGGTGCTTCAGTGTTTCCCCAGAAGTCATCTCGTGTATTTCCGATTTTGTTGTCTCTTAGCCTGTTGGCTTACAGTAAAGTCAGATATTCTGATACCAAGTTGAGGAAGTGAAAGAGGGAGATAACAAGCACTGGGCGGAACCGGCCCCGTCTCAGTTTGTCTTGTGCTAAAGATAAGCAATAATGTATCTGTGCAGGGGTGAAACATGCTGAATATTTCAGAGCAAATAAAGCACAATAGGGACGGGGAAGAAAAATAAATGAAATTAAATGGAAGTGGTTAGGTGATTCAGCAGTTCTAGGACAATTCTCTTTTTGTAGGCTTTAAAGCTGACCACAGATCCGAGCTTAGTCTTTAGTCATGGAGGAGAATATTTGACTGGAAGTCTGTAGCTTTAAAAAGGCTAACCAGTTGCGGGAGAAAATGTGGAGCTGTGTGCCTCAGCCATTCAGTCTCCCAGAGTGGGAAGCAAGGGCTTAACAACAGGGTTTCAGTGCCTGCGCCCCCCCCTGAAGCCCTGAGATGACTGAATAGTGAGTAATGAGGATGTGTGGAAAGCATGGCAGGCAGCTGCATTTGAGTCATCCATCCTCTCTGGGCTCTCGCTTGCTTTCATTGGGTGTCGTCTACTGATCTGGTTTACTGGTGCTTGTGACTGCTCATTTGTTCTCTAGTGTGTGTGTGTGTGTTTGTGTGCGTGTGTGTATGTGTGTGTGTCGTGGTATGACAGTGTGGGATTGGCTGAGAGAGTTGAAGAGAGGCTCCAAGTTTGAAGAAAGAGTGAATAAGAGATTTTAGGGGGTGTTCATGTTTGGCTTCTTCTCGGCGTCTCCAGGGTCTGGGAGTTTTTTCCTTCAGTGTGTTTTTTTCATTTACCATTCACTGCCTGTGTTATTTTTTTCTTCTTCTCCAGTCTGCCTCAAACTTCTTCCGAAGAGGTTGTTTGTGGGGACTTATGTCCACACACAGTGAGACAAATTACTTTGAGGATAGAAGATGGTCCTTGAATTAATTTTACTGTTTTAAATGTATGGATGCCACATTTCTCATTATTTTGAGGCTGATGTCAATTATCGGTATTTGAGAATTTTAAATAATCCTATATTGAAATGGGCAGTAATGAAAGTGGTAATGGGCTGCAATGAATGATAATTATCATTACTGATTAATCTTGCCATTATTATTTTTGATTAATCTATTATTTGTTTGTTCTATAAAATTGTGAGAGCTTTCCATCGCAACATCCTAAAGCCCAAGGTGACTTCTACAGAGTCCCAAAAGTCGAAAAACTGATTTCTTTATCTTGACTGTCATGTAACAATGAAATGCAGAAAATCTTCACAATTGAGGAACCTGGAACTACGGATCGTTTCGCATTTTTGTTTGAAAAGTGACCTAAACAATGAATTGATAACACATTTGGTATCAATATCTATATTCCTATTGATTCATATTCATTAAATCTATCAATCGTGTCAGGTTGTGTAGGTTCAGCAGTTGATTCACTCTCAATAGTTTTTTCCCCACAATTTCTCAGCAAGTAAGGTAACATGAGCACAACCTGCTCTGAAGGCCAACTAAGGTTCTTTTTTCTGCAAGTTGAATCTAACAGTGACACAGGCAATGCAAATTCTTCAGGGTGCTTTCCCCCCCCCGCCCCCCCGTCTTCAGCTGAGAAAGGCGCAGGTTTTTGCAAGAACCTACGTTTCCTGCTTTGCTTTGATGTCTACTTTCGTATTCTGTCGAGCACTTCCTCTGTTGTGTTCTTACTCTTGTTTTTCTCAATTCCACGTTGTCTCGATCTGTCACCTCGTCAGTAGTAAACCGCTCTCTGCCCCCAACTTCCTCCAGAGTCTTACAATGAGCAGGTCTTTGCAAGGAAGCGGACGTGAATCATTGCAACTAGGTAGACTGACAACGGTTTATTCGCTCGCTCGAAACGGCGATGCCAAACAGATGGCACCGTAGCTTATTACAAAATCAGGTTTGGTGTGTCATAAGTGCCTGAACTCGTCCTCTTTTTCACCCAGTGAGGCCAGATGATATCATGTATCTCCTAGCTTCCAACAAATAACTTCCTGTAATTATGTGATTATGTTTTAGTGTGTGTGTGTGTAACTACGACCACATAGGAAATGATCATTACTTTCATAACTCTTTGTTTTTATTGCATCACGCCGTTCGCAATAAGAATCAGACTCTGCTCACTTGATTTCTTTTTGAAGTTTTTGAAGCTTTTTAATTGGTTATTTAAGCCTTATAAGAAGCATCATCAGGCATCTTGACCTGCTGGTTAGCACTGTAGTGAGGTGTGATGACTGCTTCAGTCTGAACTTTCACACCGTCATGCTTCTGTATTTCTCATCTGAGTCGGCCTCTAGGTTGAACATGTTAAAACATTTCACCCACATTCATTTATGTTACAAATGTGAAACAGGAACACGGGTGAAAAGTAAGATCACATGTTAGCTGAAGCAGTGCACTTGAAACCCTGTGGCGTTATCTTTGTATCTTATCTATATTTTTGATTCCTACATTCAGCACTCTTGCTGCTCTGCCACTTTTCCCACTTTGCTACCCTCGGCTCCGGCTGCGGCTCGGAACGAGGTCAGCCAGAAAGACTCCACACCAAACAATGGAAAAATATTCCTGTGATGTCAGTGAATGCACCCCAGCAGACACTGCAGCTGAAACCAGGAAGGGCAGTGCATTGGCATTGAAGTAGGATTACAACAAACATGTTTGTCAGTGTGACAGTCCTTGGGATGTTAATTTCATGGGTGTGAGAGGCCATCAATTTACATTTACTCAAGTAAAATCTCACATGCTGGATCTTTACTTTTTCCAATGCATTTTTTTATATTTTTGTATTGCTAATAAAGCAACTTTAGAAACAATTAAATGCACTTAAGGGTTAACATGGTATTAACATTTTTGGTATTAGTACAGCATTCAATTGTATACTGTTCCTTTTAGAAAAGTGCTGAGGATTGAAATGTATAATGGTAATGCTTTTCTTAAACTAAAGGGACTAGAGAAAGCAGGAAAACACAGGAGAGACAAAGTGTGATAAACAATTAAAGAATTAGTTTGGCTCAAAGAACGACCAAAAAGGCTACGCAAGAACTGTCAAAAAATGTCAGGTGTTTTTAAAGCATTATCTATTTCTCACACGCAAAGACCTGCAAAAGGATGTTTGGGACTGTACGCTTGCTGTACAAGAGCAAGCTTTAGATCTAGGAAAGTTTACCTTAGGGCAGTTGATGTAATGGTTACAAAACACACCCAGTGTGTTTTGTAACCATTACATTGACAATATGTAAAAGGAGTTGTTTGTAATTTGTCATAGGAATCTGCTAGTGCGTTATCTGCTCAGAGATATGAATGCCCAGGCAAACAGCAATGCAACTGCTTGAAGAACTTGGATCAAAGCCAAGAGTACGGTATTGAACAGTTGCGAAAACATTTCCATGGTTAGAAGAATGGCTCCATGTATGAACCAGAACCATGTGTGATAAACAGAAGGAATATGTGGTCATTTTCTTTTGTATATAGATTTATGAAAGGAGACTACCTGCCCTGCCAAATGCTGCCCAGAAACTGCCTCATTCTCCCACTTACACCAGAGTGAGAGTGTATACTAAATGGCATACTGATTCTTGTATGTGCAAACTTTTCCGTTATAGTCCATAGGGTTGTAAATCACAAGTTTCATAATGATACAATATTATCACAAAGTCTGCCTTCCATCGATATCATATGCCCATTTAACACAATGATTTGCCAATTTCATTACGAGACTCTCTGCAACGTTGCACAGCTAGCACTGCTTGGTGACGGCGATATGTATCAATGTTTTCACTTTGCATCGATGATATTGGATTGTTGATCAAATGGTTACACCCCTAATAGTCTCGTCATTATAGTGACAATAGGTAACATATCTTCCAACTTGATTATATACATTGGATGCCTTCTTTTGAAATGGTGAAAAACAAATCTTCCTATTTGGGCTGAAACATTATTGTTTAACGGCCAAAACTGTAAATTATAGTGACATTTTCTATTTTTTTTTTTTTTTTTTACATCACCAGGAATCAGCAGTATGTTGAATCACTCGCTTGGACTTTCTAATCAATCACAGGCAAAGTCACTGGATAGTGACAGCTCAGTGTTATTACACAGCAGCTGGGAGTAAGGGACAGACCTGAGGGCCATTATGGCAAAGTTCACTTGGCCAGCGTCACGCTCTGAAACCAATTCTCCACTTTATTTAACCGGCAGAGTCAATGAACTTGAGCCCTGCTCAGTGAAATTGAGCAGATAGGGTGGCTTTGTATCTCCAGGCTGATGCTATCCGCTGCCACCCAGCTCAATGAGCCCCAGATCCTGAATTATACTGACTCATCTTTACTCATGGTAACAATTATGTGCAACCCGAGCAGAAATTAACACCCTCTGCTTACGAGAATGCTCATATCGGTGTGACATATTTTCACTCGTCTTTCTCTGACTTTACATGTTTGCTCGTCTTTGCTGAGGTGTTCGAGCCTGCCTTTAACTTTGCGAAAGCTTGATCTGTGATCTTATATGCTGAGGTTTTTGAATTTGAGTCATAAATACCCCAACAAATCTCTCTTCTCTGTGCTATGTGCTGGAGCCTCCCATAGGAGTGTGGTCAGGGTTGTGTTGTCAGGGTTGTGTTGTCAGGGTTGTGTTGTCAGGGTTTGTTAGCTGCACTGCTGGGAATTTGCCTGACTCGCGTATGGCTGCAGGCGCCATACAGAGGGTCAGATCCCTGTTTGCTATTGAGCGTCTTCCTCTCTCTCCCACGGCATCTCCTAATCACTACATTATGAGAAGAACTCCTACAATTGCTGCATCACATCTCAACCCTCTGCCTGGTTTATCCAGCCTCCCCTGCATCAGGCTTCAGCCAAAACATTTACTTGTGTGATATGAACAAGGAGAGAGTCTTGTATGTATGACATGAAGACAAAGATATAAAGTCACACGTAGTGTTGTCACAATACCGAGTCGTGCATTAGGACTTGGTTACGATTCCTCCCTAAAATATCTCAATACCGTTACTGAAACAATACCCCGGCAAAAAACCTAAACTTTGGGAAAAGTAATGGAATAATAGATGACAGAACATGGAACTTAACTTTTTTTTATTATTAATTAAAAACCAATATACATTTAGGCAATGTCAATGCAAGGTTGTGGAGGATGTGAAAAGAAGCTATAAAACCACAGGAGTGAATTATTGTACCATAGTGTGTTGATGTATTTTAATAAAACAATGTCATTCTTAAAGTACCGATACTAATAAAATGTTGTATTGTACAGGGATATCTTTGTACAATATTTATACAGTGCAACACTTGTCACAAGTGGAGGGATAATGTCTGCCTAACTCCATGTGCATTATACAACATCAAGCAGTTGCTTGCAGGAAAAACAACTTATTTTAAACTGAATGAAAGGAAGGAAATTTAAATTTGTGTGCGTTCCATTTGAAAGCAGAAGCTTTCCTCAAGTGACCTTCAGGGAGCGTGTGTTCATTCAGCCCATGCAGCAGCTTACAGATTGTCTGGGGTTTACACACAAAATCCTGCTTGATACTCACTCTATTCTCATTCCTGTGTATATTGAGCCATGATTGTTAACCTGTCAAAGCACGGGGATTTTTATGGACATACTTGTTTTTATAAGTTCCTGTTCCACAGCAGGGATTTGGAACGTTATCAAACCCTTATGGTTATGTCACTGTTGTTATAATTTAAGAAAATAAAATAGATTTGAAATGACCTTTTCTGTTCTGAAAACATATGTCATCACTAATCAAATTTCTGTAATAACCTAAACCTCGGGTACCGTTGCAAATAGTTGTGCATGTTTGAGTTGACAGGCTCTTTATGTATTATAAAGAGTTGCGACATGAACAAAGATTCTCTATTGACAAAAGTTCTGGCTGTTAAATCCCTTGTCAAGCACACATCATGAGACTAGGGAACGGTCTCTCAGATCTGACAGTTCAGTGTGACTTTGCTTCAGGCAACTCGCCCAACATGAGACCCAGTTTTTGGAATCTATTTGCAGGGTTATTGCTCAATGTGTAAGGCACTCATGGCACATTGTTATCAAAAATATCCCACTGTACAATAACAACATTAATGTTCTAAACACCTTTGCTGTAGGAACGCAAAATGTCTTTAGCTGTAAAGACATCTGTCCAGAATGTATTTAAAATAGAAAAACGGAACAAAAATAAAACTATAGTCCATAAAAGTGCACAGAACTAACTAACTCCTTCACACATTGTGATATTATAATAACCTAAATATTTAATAAATTTAAACAGATTCTTAGTCATAATGTTCATGATTTTTAAATTAAATTGAACCTGTAAATATTTCAGTCAAATATCCCACACAATAATATATACATTTTACAATTGCCAAATAAAGTAATGACCTACCAAAAAATAAAAAGTTTTCATGTTTGATTAAACTAGTTTCCGGCGCCTTTTTATTGGTTTGAAATGATTCATAGGTGGGAAGAGAGAAGTATCCTGTTTATTTCCAACGTCTTTATTATACAGCATTGTTCCTGTGATCCGTGCAAACTTTGTCAACAACCGGATAACATTTCAGCTCTAAAGCAACATTTAAAGTGAACCGTTTTCTACATATATAGTCGGGTAAATAGACCCAACCTATTTTACTTTGACGGGTGGTATCAGAAGTGACCTCAAACACTCGCATAACATATTTTGGATTCGGATGGCGTCACGCAAATAGTGGACAGGCTGTGGCCTGAGCTGGAGGCACTTAAAGCCTTCTCTCAACAGCAAGAACAACTAGTCAATTGTATCCCACCTTTTAATGTCAAGTGCAGTCATGTGCGCATCAGTCACATTGATAACAGATAAGTGCACTCTAAAATGCCTGAAGGGTGCACATGAGTTCCCATCACATTTCCTGGCAAATCTTACTTGGGGCTGTAGGTCAATGTCATCAATTTGCATACCCACCTATAAATATTCGGCCTTTCACATAGTGAGGAGCTAATTTGTCTGTATCCACTTAAATATTTGGTTCCACAAACAATGCAAGTTCCGACCAAATCTTTTAAGGTTGCATCTCGAGAGAACGTGAGCTGTGCTGTGTGAAGACGACTTCGATAGGATCGTAATCAAGAATCTGACTTATGTGTGACGAGTGCTGCAACTAACGATTACTTTTCATTTGCAATTCAACTGCAGATAATTTTAACGATAATTGTTGTCCAGGAAATAGTGAAACATTGCAGTTATATTGCCAAAGCCAAAGGTGAAGAAACACAAAATGATTTGTCAATTATCTAAATAGTTGCCGAATCCTTTTCTGACGATCGACTACACTAATCAATTCATTGGTTCAACTCCATATCTAATTAGACTTCATGACAGCATTGTTCATCAGCCGTATGACATGACATGTCCGTGTGCCATTGAACTATTGATTTATCGGGTCATATCAGTATTTGTGTTGTCAAACTTTTAACAATTTTTTTCACTCATCCACTCTACACCAGACGTATTTAAGTTGCGTTTTTAAGTCATTTTTCTGACAGTTGCGGTACAGTTGCCACATTTCTCAGCTTCACTCATACTAACGCGTCTTTTTACACTTCGTCTTTTTTCATTTGATGTTTGCGTTTAGCTGGATTATCGTGTGTGGAGCTTCAGGCTCTGTCAAATGCTTCTTAATGTACTGTAGTACTGTGAGTGAAGTGTGGACAGAGACGAAATACTGCGGCTGCTGTTTTGCTTTTGCTGCGTTGGCGGTGTAGACAACGTGTTTGTTTTGTAAACTCTTGAAATGAAATGATGCCTTGTATGAGATGGTCTTAAAACCTTCTCTAAAACAAGTTCTACCTAGTTGTCTATTCTATACTGGCCTGAGCGCAGTACACATTATATAGAGAAAGGGCCAAACAAGCATGTGGTCTGACTTTTTATAGTGCTACATAAATCACTGAAAAGCACACTTCCCTACTTCAACCCTACAATTCCTGCTGCAGAGGGGGAGGTTGATGAATTGTGTTCATGTGAGCGAACACACCACGCCTTTTTCCCTGTCTCCACTTCCATTGTTTTTGAATTGCTGCCTTTCTCTCAGCTTCTCTTTGGATATTTCTGTCCGTCTCCTCTGTGATGAACTCGTCATGCATAGAAAATTCTTCTCCTGTCCCAATAAAACCAGGTATGTTGGCTCGTTCCCAGAGCCAAGCTCCCAGCTGCTCGTGTTGAAGTATGCTGTTGCAACAGTGTCTAAATACCTCACCAGTGCATAAGGAAAGTCTGAAGGGGCTGAGCTGCTGTTTGTGGGGTGTGGCGCGGATAAATCTGTCATTGGCTCAGATATGACAACTCGACTGTGAAGCACTCTTGACAGCATCCAATACAGTAGTGGATGGTTAACCCTGCTTTTTTAGTCTTGTAAATTCATTCTTTTTTCCCGGCTGCTTTTGTTTATCGGTCCTCCAGGGTCACGTATATAGTTGAATTGTCCACTTTACTATTTGGTAGACCACCCCTGCTCTTATTGAAGGACAAGCCTTTCATACAAAGTCTCTAGGGTGCAGAGCAGACGGAAGAAAAAACTGACATGAACTTGCGCTTGTTCGATTTGTGAGCAGTTACTTGATACCTCAGCTTGTTTCCCAAGACCTGAAAGTTGTTTCAGTTTTAAATTGCATGCTCGATTTTTCAGTCGAAGAAAAAGCTTTTAGTTGAACTTTAATTTGCCTATCAAAGCATTAAATGCAGACCGGTGTAGAACAAATGTCACAACTTAGTGACATTTTTTACTTTTTAAAAAAAATTTTATGGCTTCAAAATGCATGTGGTAATGAAAGCTGAAATGTATGGAGTCATAGTACTTGAAGGGACTTTGACTAAAATATTTCACTAAATTCAAGTAACTAAAGTTTATTTACTACACATAGTACCTTTCTAGATCAGACTTACCAAAGTGCTTCACAATTTAAGGCGTAAAATACAGACATTATATGGTTAATCATTAAAATAGAGATAAAAGCAATGAAACTAGGAAATGCTCAATTTTCTGAAGAACACTTCTGCGTTCTCGCTGCTGTAGTTGAAGAGGCAGTGGGTTTAAAATAGTGAAAGAAGTTGAAAGCGGAAGCTCCGAGTGAAGCTGAAGTACAACTTAAAACGAAAGTGCTGAAAGAAGTTAAAATGTCAGCCCTTGTAGTCAGGCAGTAACCAAAAGAAGAGAAAAGGTCATCAGTCTAATACTATACCAACATTTTCACTTAAAATAAATAGATCTGTATTTTTGTAGTCAAGCTTATTGGACAGTTTTAAACTCAGACATCCAGAACTGAGATTTGTTGCCAGGTTATATCATTAACATCCTGTGCTAGCAATTACCTGAATGCTCATAAATATTTGATGTGGTTTGTAATTTTATCTGCTCTCAGGAAGGAAACCCGCCTCTGTTTAGAGTTCACTACAGTGGTTGTAGAGTAGTAGTACATTCATGAACGTTAATAGCTGACGGCGAAAGTTTAGGTCTATTTAAGCATTTTGGGTTTCTAGTTTAGGAATAAATGGCAAGAGTCAACCAGTAATAATCCTATAAAATATAGATATTGTACAGATATTATTGCCACGTCTTACCGCACATCTGTTAATGAAACCCGATGTTGGTTTAGCAATGAAACATTTATGTTAAGGTTATTATTCGGTTTTCATTTTGATACTGTTTCTAATGACGATGAACAAGAAGAGGTAAGACGTGTATACACATGGATAAGAAAGTGATTGGCTGTAATACAACTACTCAGAGACGCTATACGATAATGTTTTAGGACATGGGAAAAAATGCCCTGATGCGCTCGGTCTCGCTTCACTGTGTCATTTCTGCAAACAGCTGGACAATCCGGACCGGATCATCATTTCCTCTGACCTCAGTGTGGTTCAGCATCCTCCTCTACTCTCATTCACAATCTCTTTCCTTCTCAAAGCACATCTCTCTCTCTCTCTCTCACGCTCTCTCTCTCTCTCTTTCTCTCTCTCTCCCTCCCAGCGTACATGTTTCCTTTCCTTTACTCATGTTTCTCTTGTGTCTCTTTCCTCCCCCATTAAAATGCAGGAACCCGTCCACTGCTTTCTACCAGGCTTTCCGGCCTAGCAGATTACGAGGGCCAAAGCCTGTCAACGATAGGTACGAGCTTGGGTGTGTTTACGTGTGTGTGTGTGTGGCCTCGACTGGCTGACTAAACCAGACCCTGCATCCCTTGAACCCTCCGCACCTTTCAACAAAATGTCTATTTTGACTTGTAGCTTAGTTGTTTATCTAGTCTCGAAGTGTCATTTTTCTGAAAAACGCATCAATAATGATCAACACAGCGAGACTCTGTGATCACTTTCCAGAGGAGTCTAATTTGTTTTCGATTTTAGTTTTAAACATGCGACGTTGTCATTCAAGGTTCCCACCCGACCGCAGCTGCATTAAGTCTTTAGACCCCCAGTATTTGTTTTACTCACTTTGCATGTTTTATTTGAACCACTAAATTTAAAAATGATTCCTTTAGACTTAGTTTAAGTGGAGAGATTTAGTAAGTAGAAAATATTTAAATAGCGAGCAAGTAAATAGAAACATTTCAAACAAAGTGACAAAACAAAGAATAAAACATCTCATTATGTTTTAAATGCTGTGGCATGCTCTTTTCTGCTTTAACAAGGATAAAGTGCCAGAGGAAAAAACTGAATGTGCTTAAAAAGGATCACATGAAGATTGTAGGTATTGGCAAAAACATTCTGCTAACAGCAGCTTAATTGTTGTGTTCAAAAACAAATGAATCATTATTTCGCTCCACCTCTACTTTCCTCCCTGTTAAAAGAAAAATGGCATTTTGAGACCAACTACTGAATTAAATGTCTTGTCGAGCTGGACATTTCAGCAGCTGCGAGTGTGCAATGCATGGTGAAAGCATGGCACTGTAGGAAGCGTCCGGGTGCATTTTGTGACGCTTTGTGTGACACCTTGAGCATTCTGCTGGTCACGGGGATCCGGTGCTCGGGTTTCTCCTGCCCCTACGACGTGTGCCGCACAGTGCCAGGGGGTTTCAGCACTGCAAATAGCTTATCACAGTGAGAGGACATGACGGAGGTTGTGTTGTGTTACGTCGTATTCTCTGGAGTCCGTTTTGTATTCACTGATGAGAAGCTTGTCATTAGTGACTTTGATTCATTGAGTCAGGGAAGTGGAGAAGTATTAGTGAAGAAACGATTAGTCAATTGATATACAAGGCGATTAACAGAAAATGCATCGGCAGCAATTGTAGTCATTTTTTGACTGTTGGTTGGACAAACAAGCTATTTAAAGATGCTCTAAGAAATTATAGTTGGCATTTTCACTATTTTTATATACTTAAATAATTAAGAAAAAGTCAGAATAATGTGTAATGAAAAAGGAATTGGACATGTAATTTGCATAGCATTTCCTCCATACTTCTGTCCCTCATACAAATAATACTTATACGGTTATACTACCTCCTGCCATTTTGACTGAAGAACTGAAATTGTTTATTTCTTTATTTGATTACTAATATTTGGACATTTCTGGGGTTTCTTATGATACAGAACATACGAGGCTCTTAAACTCGCACAGGTTAAGCTGCGTTATCAATGGATTGTTAATTATTCTAAAACATGCGAGTACTTGTAGAGTAACGTCAGTACTATGGGAAAATAAATATTAGTTGGTTTTGACCTGGTAGTGAATATGTCTGTGATTTATGAGTGGTTTTGCATTAGTCACAACCACTTTTTTGTCTCATGTGCTGTCTCATGGAGGCTTCTTTGAAGTCTTTTTGCCATGGATATTTAATTGCCACAAACAGTGGCAAACAAACTTTGGATTTAAGGTGGCAGCATATTTATGTCAAGCATGCGGTTTGTCTGTCAAGTCGTGAAATTATGCCTATGATCAATGAACCGCCAGGCAACAATTCTCAGTTCAAGCTCAAGGACTCAGGGATTATTTGGGGGCATTTGCAGGAAAATTGGAATCCTTTTTAATTCGACCCCTACTAATAAGCCACATGCGAGCACACTGGGGTGTGTGTGATGTGTGTTCGAGCAAGAGGATTTGTGTGATAAACAAAAAAAGATGTTTAGTCTGTGGTTGTTTCTGGGACCAAACTGGCCTCATCTAAATGAATTCTATGATCAAATGTTAGGCAGTGCTTGAAATAAAATTTAAAACAAACGCTGCTCTAAGGGAACTGATGCTAATGTATGTTAAATTAGTTACAGTGCTATTGGGGTTCATATTGAGGCAAGTAGTACAGTTTATGTTTCCAATTGTTATTTCACAGTTGTGAGCAGAGAGATTAGTCTTGTGTATTATTTGATTGAATTAACATGGATAGCTGCTTGATGGAAATTGTATGGATATCCTAGATTATCTTCACTCTCAGGATTAGTTGCAGCTGTTGGCAACTAAACAAAGACGACGAGTGAAATAAAAGAGCTGTAACTGTCACGAGTCAAAGGTTTTTGTGTCGACCATATTGCTCTTCAAAGAGAGCCGGTCCGCATGAGATGTGGATGTTGACGTAAAGCAACAGGAGCAGTTGAGCAAGTTTGAGGCGTTGCGGCTGGCAAACGATTCAAGACTTCTGCTTGCTCATGTTTGCCTTTTGGAGTCTCATTCCACCAGCCTTTGTCATGAGTAAGCTTTACTGCAAGGTTGGACTTGTTGGAAGTGAAGGGGGGGATTGCACATAAACCGTTTGAGGGCATACAGGAGCATTCTTGGAAATGATTGCTTTGTGAAAAATGTAAAACCTCAGTTGGGCAGCGTGTCATCACATCTCTTTGCATAACCATCTGTCGTTTTTTGCGCAACTTTCGACTACGTTGTTGTCATCTAAACAGACTCTCCTGTTCCACTTTACAATGCCAAATACTGAGAGAAAAAGCCTTTTGTGAACATCTGGGTTCAGATTCAAAGCAGAAAGTACAAATACATTGTAGAAAAAAGTAAATGTATCTTGGAAAAACTGTGAAACTTACAAGTTGACATTTTGGTCCTGCTTTTACTGGCAAAATCAGGGCCAAGATTTGTACTTGTAAGTCTCACAGTTTTCTACACAGAAAAGATGAGAGAAAAGCAGTTTTTTTCTTTGTGTAACTTCACCGTTGATATGTTTATTTTTTGGCATTTATTTCTGACATTTATAGACCAAACAATTAATCAATTAATTAAGATTAGCATTGCCTTAGTTGATATAATTTGTGCCCTAATTTAAAAAAAAATATATATATAAATTTCTACCCATTCCCAATCATAAATTTCCCATGTAGTGATTTGTTTCCACATGTTTTAAGGCTGATAAACCACCATAGGGTTTTTTTTTTTGTTCTTTTCTGATTCGTCATTTCACAAGCTCAAATTCCTATTGACCTGCATTTGATCAAATACAGCTTTACTTAAATCTCCTCTTGTTAACTGCACGACAAGCGAAATCTTTCTTTAATTCAGCCTAACTGAATTATAAGCTACACTTTGTTGCATTTGTAAACATTCCAGGAAAGCAATTTGTTGTCTGCTGAATGCAATCATTGTGAAGCTGTGATTGGTCCCAACTAAAGCATGCAGCAGCCCTTTTACTGCCCTCAGTCCACAATAATCAACTTTATGACTGTGGAGAATAAAGAAAAGACAGATTTATATTCCGACTGAGCACATTTGATCGGTGGCCCCACTCTCGGCCACGAAGAGTTATTTGATCCAGACCAGGTAGGCGGCCACTGTTTATGACAGGGAAACAAACATTGCATTATTGGGACGAGGAGGAGGAAAGCTGAACGTGGGAAAGTTGAAGTTTCATGATGTGCTGAGAGGAAAGTGCACCAGTGAACTTCTTCTTTTTTTTTTCTTTTTATAATGATACTGCTTTTAAAAGAAATGACTGGTTTATTCAACATCTTTTTTTTTCTTTTCTTGGCATGGACTAAATTGAAGTCACCTTCCCTCCATGCAAATGAAAAACACACACACACACACACCCACACACTTTAATTGCTAACCGGCCGTGGGGCATAACCTCAGAGAACCTAGCCCAATTCAATTTCAGGGTCTTTCTTAAAAGCACACACAACAGTAAGTACATCATTTTGAACGGATTACTCAGCGGTTGTACAGGAGCCCCCCCCCCCTCGAGCGAAATCACTAACTGCAGAGCTTTGATGGACATGATGTGACTTGACATTGTGCAGAGCTCTGATCTTGAACTTAAGGAGACTTTTCTTCTAAACGCAGGGGGGAATTGATGGATGGCAAATATAACCGTCAAAGATTTTTTTGACGCTTGCATAACAGACCTCATGTCTCAAAGACGCCACAGTATGAAGGCAACATTTTCATCCTGTCAACTTTATCTTTGGAAACTTTGCGGACTTTTGAACTTTTTATTTATCCAGGATAGGTTTGCTGAGCACACATTTTCAGCATCGTCGTCTTGCTTCACACTCATTAACTCATTAGCTTCAACTCTTTTAAAGGCATTCACACCTGGGAGGTTCCTAATATACCCAAAGGTCTACTGTTTGCCTCTAAATGTCCCCTCTGGACCAGCACATGGTCAAACTCTGCACTAATAGGCACATGAATAGTTGATGAAGAAAGGGAGCATGGTTTTTATTGCGGCTCCAACTCTATTTGAGTTTCAAACAGTTGACCTTCTGGTCACAAACCCTATTCGCATATTTTCTGATAACTTTCAAGCTGCATTATGTCTGCTGTGTTATGTCAAGTCAAGCTTTGCAATAGCCAGATAGTGTGAGAGACGAGCGAAGACATGCATCAGGCCAAGTGTTTTTGCAGCATAGTACCTAATGACATTAGTCTGACCCAAACCCTGCACTTCAGAGACGAAGCCCAAATGAGGCTAAGTCCTTGATCCTGTGATAAATGCTCTGCTGAATACAGAGGCTCGTTAACGGTGAGGTGCCAGGATTTCCCCATTAAGGCCTCAGGTAACACTATTACTTTTAACACATTCCAGTGGGCTCTTAATCCACATTGAGCCAAACAAGTGGCAAAGGCACAAATCACTCAGGGAAGCGAAGGAAGAAGTAGTGAAATATGATATGGAGGCACATGGTGCCTGCTGAAGATCTGGTTTGAGGCGGTGATTATTTAAGGCTCGGGGACCCTTGCCCTGGATCCCCCACTGTGTTTGCACATGTAGTTTGATAGTGACATTACACTGTAGCTCTGTATCATTTCTTCAGCTGCTGTAAAGGGTGGCTCGGCAACCATTAACAAACATCCCCGCTGGCAGTTATTTTAGCCTCTAGAAAGGCTAAAATAACGAGGCCTTCCATAAGTCGTTTGAATTAACGATGATGAGCCGCTGTCTCATGAATTCAGATCTTATCATGGCCTTTTATTAAGCCCCTGAGGGCCTTGATTCCTTCTCATGCTCCCTGACGTCCGGTTCATCCACCAAGTGGTCTGCTAGAGGTGTCCATGTCTCAAAGGAAGACAGGCTGGTGGGCTTTGAGTACGTCACGTAGGGGACATAAGCAGAACTAGATGTTTGTGCACAAGTCTGGGGATTATGTAACGGGCGAAGAGCCGCGTGGGACAGTTCCTTCGGACTGTTTACACGGAAGCTTGGTGGCAGCAGACACACCTACTCATGACTCCGAGTTAGCGCTGGAAAAATAAAACCTCCATCTCCAGACAAGGCTCTGAAGTCGGCCACAATGGAGACTAAACAAAATAAGACAGTCTGGACCTCCCTTTATGTAGACGACACGTACCAACAATACAGCATCTGAAAAATATTTAGAGGCACATTAACATACTTGGAGCATCCGGCAATTGTCACCATTGTTGGAAACTTACCAGTTCACAGAAGTGGTTTGAGTCAAGATTCTTTGTTTTGTGACTATTTCAATGCAATATGGAAATTAAAGTCTTTATGTTGAATTTGAGGTATTCCTCATGTATTGCGTGACTCGTTTAAATGTCTTGTAATACT
>CALSBV010011200.1:10936926-10954016 GCA_943590825.1 Bovichtus diacanthus | reverse complement strand
ACTCGCACCTGCTGTAAATCAAAGATAAAATCTCAGCAATTTCACAACGACAGATTACACTGCAAAGATGTGCATCTTGAATCTTCTGTACAGTTTAGATATTTTTAACAATTTTTTCCTTTTTTTTTTTTTTCTTCCCCTGAGCACTTTAAGCACTTGTCTATGTTGGCTTAAATTTTTTTTAGATTTCAATCTTAAATTTAAGAATTGATTAGTTGATTCATATGTAGACGACACGTCCCAATAATCAGAAAAATATTTAGAGGCACATATTAACATACTTCCAGCATCCTGCAATTGTCACCATTGTTTGAAACTTACACCATCACCATTCACCATCTCCCTCGGATTGTCATAGAAATGTACTGTAGTTGTCCAAGTTTAAAAAAAAAAGAAAAAAAAAAAAAAAAAAAAAAAAAAAAGTTGTCTTAAAAATTCGATTTTTAGGTCACAAATTTAAGAAATGTAGGACAAGAGGAGATACCTTGAAAATAAAGCAAACTCACTACTACTAACAAAATAGTGACACTTAGACATATTTCTAAAATATGAGCTGGATGGGCAACTTCTCTAGCTGACGTCCATCAGTGTTTTGTTTTTTTACAGTGGCGGTTTCAATGGAAAACTAGATGTGATCTCTGCCATAATCTAATTTCTCTAACTGGATAGGTAAACACGATGGGCTGTCCCCTGTAGAGAACGCCCGCCTGAAAAAATACTGGTGCCCTTGTTATCAGAGAGGGTGATATTAGCTGCGTGCTGTTGTTTTGACCTTTTTCAGTAAGTCTAATAAAGAAGCCACTTTCAGTTCTCCGAAACCCTTTTTACATAATATGTTACATTTCCATGTTTGTTTATAGCATTTGGCTGACACTGCAGAGTGATGGTATTGGAAGTTTAACTTCACCACAACTACAAATGGTTCTGAACACGAGGGTCAGAGCTCTGGTGGCAGTACGCCTGTGACCGTTTAATGACTCTCATTAACAGAAATAATAGGAGGGCAGCTTGTAAAATGTTCTAGTTTTGCCATAGCAATAAATTTGCTGTGATCATCTGGGTAAAAACATGACTCAACCGCTCTGGCCTGAAGCTGCTTTGTGCGTTTTCACTGCAGGTTTGTGTCACAGCTAACTGGAGCCTCTGCTGACATCATCTGGCGTTGCTGCTGAACTGCATCTGTCAAAACCAATGACATGATCTGGCCTATAAAGCGGGTTTCTGCATCTGAAAGAGAACTAGTCAGTTCGGGCACACTTCTGTTATTAAAGCCCCCCCTTCCAGCTATTGTTTTGAAATACACTTACCAAGGGAGGGAGGGGGGGGGGGGGGTATTACTGAAAGGCTGAGGTCTAATTTATTCAGCTGTTTCCCCCTACAGTGAGTGTTGGTATGCTTTGTGACAGGGACGTGTGCCGGTGCATCTGTGCCTTAACGGAGAACACATTGGATTTCTTCTGCTATAAAGACATTTTGTGATATGCCCAGAGTGATGGAGGGTACCACACTTTGCTCCTGCGCCTTTCTTCTGTGACGTACGGTACATAACATAAAGTCTGACTCGGTAATATTTACATTGAAGGCATTCAGCTTTTCTCAGTGTCAAACAGGAGACATGGCGATGATGGAAAAGGTCACTTTAGTCTGTGTAAAACCAAAAACTGGACTGTTTTCATAACTATCCCTCAGTGAAGAACTTGACTGAGTGGTCACAGCGTGATGGTGGCTCTGACACAGATGTCTCGGTTTAGAGGCGCTGGCCTCGGGGCCGGAGGTGTCCAGAGTTGGAATGTGCTGCCTTGTGGTTCTGGAGACTTTGTTTGGGGGAGGCGAGTGCATGTGTGCGCTGCTGCAGTCTGCGGGGAAGGCCCATGTTGAGGTTAACACAGCGAGCGGTCCTTATATAAACCACCACATGTCTTCCTCCTTGAATAAGATGTACAGTTTGCTTTGTTTTCCTTGGACACCGAATGGCAACAAATTATTTTTTTGTCTCCCGAACATTTCTTGTAACTCTTTCAGGCCACATCTTCCAGTCGCTTGACACGCTACTTTGATCCAACCTGTACGTCCCTTGATTTTTATCTTATCGCTAAAAACCCATTCCAGCCGAAGCTCGCGAATTCTTCTCTCTCAATGTACCAGATGTGTAAATGTTCAAAGGGAGGTTTGTCTTCTCCTCGCGTTGTCAGCTGGTCGCTCGGTGTGGAATGCAAATCATTTACATTGCTGTCATCACATCAGTGTGAAACTGTCACACGATATACATCCACCTCTATATTTAGATGCTAACTTCCACAAGAATTTAAATGAGCAGACAAACGAGCGGATATATTTGAAGGCTTATTTGCGTCATGTTTCGTTCTTTGCATTCTCCCGAGAGAGGAGGAAGACTGTAGAATTCAGCTTTTCACATTTCTTCAATCAATCAGTCAATCAATCAAAAAGAAATTCTTTAGATGACTGACGAGCAGAAAATAAGACGGAACAAAAACAACTGAAAAGACAAATCCAATTCAACAATTTAAACATTTGAGACCATTGAAAACTAGACAATCAAATGATAAAAATGTAATCAAATAATTAAAAGCGAAAAGAAACGGTAATAGTAGTAAAACAGCATGAAATAAAAACAGAATAAAATATAATACATATATAATACAGAACTTAAATACAATAAAAAAGGGATTAAACAATGAAATAGGATAACAATTTCACAACTACAATAAAATAAGTAAAAAAAACATATATATTAATCATTCCTAATCAAAGGCCTGAATGAATAGGTTTTAAGTATACGTTTAAAGATTTCAACACTTCCAGCAGCTCTCAGATCCTCAGGAAGCAAATTCCAGCGGCTCGGAGCATAAAAACTAAAAGCTGACTCGCCAAAAGTAAGTAAGTCCTTGTGCCAGAAGACCTGAGGGGCCGCACGGGTTCATACACTGCAAACACATGAGACATGCAGGCTGGTGCAAGACCATTAGGTGCGTCAAACGCCAGTAAAATAATTCAAAAATCAATACGCTGATAGGCAACCAATGTAAGCACTTTGAAACGGGTGATGTGTTCTCTCCTTCTGGGCCTGGTGAGCACTCGGGCCGCAGATTATTGGAGCAGCTGAAGCTGATTTCATAACCGTTTCTGGTAGACCAGATAGGACAGCAGTCCAGCCTGCTCGATATGAAAGCGTGCATTAGTCTCTGTGTCACTCAGAGAAAAATGGTAGCGCTTCAGCAATGAGTTTTAGGTGATAAAACGCAGATTTGGTGACATACCCCACATTAGCCCTCCTGTTAAAATCGGAGTCAAAGACAACACCAAGGGTTTCTTGCGTGTTAGATTGGGGTATGTCCAAGGGTTTCTAATTTTGAGACCTGTTTCTCTCTCTGAGCTATAGAACACATGACTAAAATGTCAAAGGTTCACCCAGATTGAGCTGTGAAACGTTTTGTGACAACCAGACATTAATATCTAAAGTACATTTCTAAAAGGAACCAATTGGTCACGTGTCTTCAGGAGACGGGACCACATAACGTTGTGCGTCCTCTGCCTAACTATGGAAAGAGATGCATTAAAAGTGCACTGGACAGTCGACACGTGGCGAAACGAGACTGAAAAACACCTTTTGGTGCATGAAAGTGGTTGTGGAGATGTAGTTGGAAGCAACTAAATGGCACATTTTGGTTGCACAAACATGCTGCCAACTAGTTTTACAGGGAAAACCAGACTTATTGTGCCAGTACATGCAAGACACTGACTCATATTTAATGAACGTTTATAAGGCCTCCTGTGTCTGGGCTCGCAGTGTGTATATATATTTTTTTGCAGACAGTGGCAGTGAATATTGTAATTAGTTTAGATTCTTCCTACAGAAGAAGGGAACACATGTAGAGAGGAGGGAGAGGCTGAACTCCGCCCCTTTGGGTTGACGCCATGTGACGGAGCGGAGTTGCTATACACACTGCGCTCCCATGCAAACAAGAGGCACTCGTGTGTTCACTCTCAGTGGAGTTGAAGAGCAGAAATACTTCAGAGAAACTTTGGAGAAAAAGAAAACATGCGCTGCAAAATGAGCTACCGTCTGCCCTGCTCACCGGGAACGTCACCGACATATTCCGGGCAGTTGATGCCTTACAGAGCAAGATGCGTCAGGTAAAGGGTTTTCTGTGCGCTCTCTGCCATGTGTCGTACTGTGGGATTAGTGAACTGTCATGTGTGTTTGTTCCAGTCTTTAATTGTGTTGTCCTATTTATTTGTCTGCGCATTTGCCTTCATCTGTGTGTTACTGGGGATCCATAGTTTAGGTTTCTGTGCATTCTCATAGTTGGAAGTTACATCTGAAAACTTTAGTGGCAGACTCCCACTTGTGCCACACTTGCGTCTTTTTTAGGACTTGTTTTAATCTCCCTCACGTGCCGCTGACAGTTTCATGCCATATTTGACATGGTTGTAATCCCGTCTGCACAAGGGCCACTTGCTCTCGCGCTGTGCCCCGCACGTTTGATGCGTTTTGCCTTTCAGCTGTTTGGTCGTCAGGCCACTCTCTTGTCTCTGGTTATAGCACAGCAACATACTATATTCCTATAGTGTGACATCTGTTTGGTGTGTGTAGTACGTGTGCAGCCACCCCCCCCCCCCCCCCCCCCCCCCCCCGGCTGCCCATGACAAGGTGTACGTGCGCTCCAACACGCATGCTGGAGAGTCCACTGGAGCTCCATGTGATGTTGTTGCTGTGTGGTGATGCACAAGTGCACCTTCTTTTATTTTTTTTAATTTATTTTATAGATTATAGATAGATAGTTTTTTTAATTATGTGAATTACTGAAGTTAGTTCATTTATTTGAAGACATTTCCCCATATGTTGCAATGCTCAAGCTCGTTTGTGGATATGAGATGGTTCGATCAGGGAAACGTGTTTTGACTCGTTTAACCCGGTTTCTATCTCTGAGCATGTGTTTTCTCACTAAATGTATCTCACAAATGAGTTTAAACTCCTTCCAGACATTATTGGATGCCGCTTGCACGTCCCAGACACAAGGTCAGAGCACCGTCTAGCGGCACGAGAGCGCGTCGGTCCTTTTATATTTTGTTTCCTCCACATCCGAGCAGGGCGGTGATTGTGCAAGAGCGTTATCTGTTGGGACGGATTACAAAAAGAAAAATACTGTAGTGTTTTTCTTTTTTTTCGGTGAGGTAAACCGCGGAACTTGGCATCGTTTTTGTTGTACGAGGATCTTTTGGCTTGGCTCAGTAAGTTGGATCGTCTTTTATTTGAAAAAAAAAAAAAAGGAAAAGGGGGACCCTTTTTTTTTTTTTTTTTTTTTTTCTTCTTTGTTTCTTTCCGTAGAGGGGGGAGGGGAGGGGGTTGGAAAACAAAAAATGTTGCTCTCCTCTGAAGTGTTTTGGAAACGTTTTAACGGAGTGGGATGCGCATAGAAGCGACGCGGATGCTTCACATTTCGCCAGAACACGATCAGAGGTTTGTTTTCAGAGACCGAGGAGCAGTGAGGTGTCTGTGATAAAATGATCGCTGTCTGAAGGCACCAGCCGCACCCGACACACAAGTCCTGCGGGAGAGGAGCCACAGTGCCTGTCTGTGATCTGTTTTCATTGCGGTGGAGTCATGCATAGATACAAGTCTCAATTGCTGCCGATTTAATGGCAAATGTGTTTATTTGTGTTGCAACGTGTAACCAAAAAGAAAAAAAGCACATTGGTCAAATATTAAGTGGAATTCTTTGTAGTTGACGACAATATCAGTGTTTATAATTTGTGTTCGTCCAGTTTGTTGGTGTATAGTGTCAGGGGTGAAGGCTTAATGCAGAAATGTCTTCACGGAAAATGTGGATGTAAGGATCCAGGTTGTGAAGCAGTATTTCAATTGAACCGTTTTTAACATTTTTAAGGATGTTGTTCGGCTCAGGGCTGTTTACTGTGTTCAGCATGAGACATCTTAACTGCCTCACTAACGCTTCTTAATGTACATCTCTGGTATACAGTGACGGGTATAGTCTGACCTGTGTGTTTAAAACTGCACCATGTTTGTAACACCTTAATGTGCCTTTGATAACATTGAACAGTGGTTCTTTGAAGGTTTTGAAAGGTTTAATCTGTGACACTTTCTATCAGGTGCACTAAAAATAGTATGCCTTTTTTTGGTTAAGTCTCAAATCAGTTGATCTCATTCTCTGCGAACATTTGATTGTTAATCTACATATCGGGAATTTTTTTTGTATTGTTTACTTCCGAAGTACCAGTGAAATCCTCTGAGGTCATCTTTGCTGTAACCATGTAAATTTCCCCGCTGTGGGACTAATAAAGGATTTCTGAGGATTTCTGATTTGTCACTTAATGGACTGGATTTTTGGCTGTTAGTGAATGTGAAATAGCTGATGCCAATCTAAAGTGCGGGGTAGACACGAGATGGGTATCTTGTGGTGACTGTCGCTCTTTGTCTCCACAGTGCATCCGGTGCCAGCGTCGTCGCCATCGATAACAAGATTGAACAAGCAATGGTGAGTTTTCCACAGATGTAAAAGTTGCAAGAAATGTCATCACTTTCTCTGCCAAGCCTGTACAGTGAGTTTTAAAAAAAAAAATTTTAACAATGAGTTTTCCACTGCCGACCCTCAACTGACACAACTGTCTGAGATGATGCACATAAAACTCACTTTGAGTAACAGTTTATGTAATAACCTGTATTCAGTTCATGAAAGCGTCTGCATTTGATTTTCCGTGAGCCTTTCAAACACAAACACACACACATCAGATAATTAAACAAATAACTGAGTATTGCCAATGCAGTTTGACGGACAGGTGATCTCTTGAAAAGGCATTTGCAAAAACCCCAAGGCAATGAGACTTCAGCGCTAAAGACGTTGCTAAAAAAAATAAAAGATCACACTTGGATATGTCATGTGTTCCTTTTGTTTGAGGATGAAATCTGCTTGATTTGTGTGCTAATTTTAGTTTCCCTTTTCCTCTCCCTTTCAGGACTTGGTGAAGAGCCACCTGATGTATGCTGTTCGCGAGGAGGTGGAGGTGCTGAAGGAGCAGATCAAGGAGCTGTACGAGAGGAACTCTGTGTTGGAGCGAGAGAACGCCGTTCTGAAGTCGTTAGCCAACACGGACCAGCTCGGCCAGCTGTCCAGTCAGCTCAACCAGGGCAGCGGCACGTCGCCGCCGCTGCAACAGCAGCACCCCCTCATCACAAACAACAACAACAACAACACCCCCATGGCTCACCACGAGGGGAGTCAGAGCATCCCTCATCAGCCCAACATCACCTCGGCGTGATCCCACTTCCCCCAATACACACGCTCAAACACACACCTCCCATGGACAGGAGTGGAAGGTCCTGTTAGTAAAGACAACAACTGCTACCGTCCCCTTAGCTTCATAAAAGCAAAAGGCTCGACTCTGTGTTCAATATGCTCCATTTGAGTAAAAATCAACAGCGACATCTTTGTTTGCCACCAAGAGCCATGCGTCAATGTGTGCACGTTGCCGTCACCGGGCTTTGCATTATTAAGACATTTACCACCCCTTTGAAAAGTCTTACTCTGTCACTGTGGTTGGCTGCAAGTAAGCTGAAAAAGAAGGAGGGGCAGAGGAGGCGGTGCACAACATAAAACATGCATGCTGTTCTTGCGCAGGAGGACGGGGTCAAAGGGGCACAGAGAGCTTGATTTGTTGGGGCAACAAGTGATGGAAGAGGGCAACTCTGAGGGCCCAGTGAGGTGACGAGGGTCCTGCGACCTCCAGCAGGGACTGTCCTCCAAGTATTCCCAACCCCCACACCACTCCAGGGCTGGAAGAGGCAAGAGAGCCGAGGGAGAAGTGGGGGAGAGGATCCGTCCTCTCTGAGCGGAGGAGGAAGCCGGCGGGTGCCTCGGCTTGAGTGGAGCGAGTCGAGAGCCTCGGCTCGTTATATGCTGCAACAAAAGCTTGTGTTGTTTTCTCAGAGCCACCGTACTTTGACATGAATCATAATACTTTTTTCATTAGTTCAGTTTTAGTATTTGCATTTATTTATTTCAGCGCTGCTATTTTCATAATGTAAATGAACAATGTCGTGGAGATACTTATTAACAAAAAAGAAAACCTTTTCTCTTTGGTCTTTTGGTATTTTAGAATCTGTCAGGTATTGAATTTGGTAGTCTCTTGCAACAAGTAGATCTCAATAAGTAGGCAATAAGTTCCATAATAGAACATTTTCTTCTCATGAAATAGTGCTAACACTAAAGCCGAGCTTACATTAGGTGAAATCCAGGTTGAATGTATATTTTGTAAAGTATAAAGTATTAAGAGCAAGGAGGGTTTGTACAGGAGAACACCTGTTGTTAAGATGTGATGGGATGTTTCGATAAAGAAAAAACTATTATTTTACTTTTTTCTAGACTTTGTCAAAACAAAAATGAATTTGGGGGTTTGGTCGGGGGTTAAAAGCTGTGAAAATTGTTCGACCTACTTTATAACCAAAGACGCAAAGCTGTGTAAGTCTTTTCTTTCTTTTTTTTTTTTTTTTCTTTCTCCATTTTTAAATGCACACTTTTTTTTTTTTTTTTTTTTTCTTCTTCTACTCTCTCCTTCCCTATATTTGTTTTGTTGCCGTTTTGCATGTTCTGCATGATCTATAATCAAACCACTTTCTTACCTCATGTTTTTATCCAGCACTCTTATTTTATGTCATGTTGTCTGTCTGTGAATGATTGTGAAAGGACTTATGAAAGAGAAAGGGAACAATGGGCAGAGAAGGTGGAGTAAGTAGTTGAGGGTAAGAATAAAAATAAAAAAAAAGGTTTTTCAAGGTGTCTGAGGGGAGAGAAGGGCCTCGTGCACAAAACATTAGTCAGAAAAGGAGCCATTTTTTTTGTTTTCATATAACTGCTCTGTTGAATTTCATATGCAGAGAAAAGGTTATGTTACATTGCAGATTTTAATGTATTTAATGAGCGCAGCATTTAGATTTCGATTGTAGTGTACCAACACTTTGCTTACGAAGATAAAAATGAACAATATCCGCAAAAAAAACAAAACACAAAACAATGGAAACTATTAAACATTTCACACTTTAAAGCTGGAATGCAGTTGATTGTGTGCGCGTGTGTGCGTGTGTGAGCATATTATGGGATGTCCTGTACGCGTCTTTTGTGCCTCCTGTGCCGTCGCCTGCTGTCGTCAGGCGATACGGTTTCTTTCTCTGTGGCTTAGAACCAAACCAAAATGCTTGGTAATTGTACAATCAGTCATCTTTCTACAGGATGTGCTCTTTGATTTTCTTTCTTTTTTCTTTTGCAAAACAGGCTTATTTCTTCTCTCTTTGGAATATTTTTTTTTTTGTTTTTCTTTCATTTGAAGGAGACGCAGTGTACATGCCAAGTGTACTGTATGAAAGTGATCACTGAGCCTTGGAGAAAATATCTTAACAATGCCCTTGTAATGTGCTGTTCAGACAATTTTAGTTTTCAGTCAAAAATAAATTACTGTTTTATTAAGAGAATGTCTTCATGCTTTTTGTTTTTTTATTTATTCCCTTACTAGGAACACCACTCTTAAAACACATTTTGTGAAGAATAACGTTACAGACATAGGCTAACAAAATACTGAACATTTTCCTTTTAATCGAAGATGATCAATCTTTTTTTTTTTTTTTTTTTTTTTAAAACTATATTTTGTTTATTAAATAATTTTGTATATAAAAAGGCATTTGTGAATGAAGAAAATTCCCATTAAAATCACAAATTATTTTCCTCATGTTAAAACAATTGTATGACATATTCAGCAGAAGGCTTCAAATTGTGTTAACGTTCAAAATGGCAAAAAAACATCTGACCAAAAATCGGATATGTCTACGATGTGAACATCTCTAGTTCTATTTTTCCATTTTAATGACTTAATCAGTGATTATCGGGACAACTGACCACATCACTTCCCGGTCGCAATCTGTAAAACAGCCCTGTGTGTTCGCTTGAAGGATACATAAAACCTTTCTGAAGGAGGAGGGAAAGCTGACACCTGGTACAGAAGCAGGTGGGAAATCCTCAATGATTTATCTTTCGTCATGTCAGACATAAATTATCACTTCGAAGAAAGACAAGTCATTTTCTAGGTAACTCCGATATGTAACTTGATCTCCTCCATCACCCCCAAGCTGACGTCCACCGACGGCTGATGTTAATTTTAGAACTAAAAGATCTCAATTCAGTTCAAACTATTTTTCTAATTGTCAGTGTCTACTTCATCGAGCGAGGAGGAGTTATATAATAAGTTATACATCCCAAATTCAGCAGATCAGGCTTAAATGTAGCTGTTTGATGACCAAATCTTTGACACTGTCCTTGTCAGAGCTCGTCTTTTCCTTCACCGTGTTAATGTTTCCGTGCTTTACCAGATACTGACATGCATATCATCGCTGGTATAACTTTACACCTGCCACCATGTGAATCCAATTTCCCTTTTGGAGTTTTACAAAGTTACATGTAATCTGATCATTTAGGTACATATTTTATTCCGGTGTCAGGGTGGATTTCTCTGTGGCCTTACATTTTGTTTTTTTGTTTTACCAAATTTTTGTAGTCAGAAATTGTAAAAATGTAGTCATCTTTTATTCTGAACGTGACACTCCCTGCCCGAGAAGTATGAAGCATTTCTTGAAATGAACAAAAAACACTTTGAAAATGTTTTTATTTGATACTCATTGACACATTTTGTAGGACATGAACTCATCCTTTAGAATAAATAAAGGCTTTTCTGAGTGTTTTCTACTGAGAGATATGCTTCTTGCTACATGTCTGCTAAACCTTCGAAATGTATTTTCAACTTCTTGCAGCATGGCCCATGACCACATCATCCATTTTTACTGACTCCTCCATGAAGATCTAATATTAAAGAGCAATAAAGTAAAAAGGCAAAGTTTGTCCCCAACCACCAGCACATTACTGCAAACTAAGAAAACTGGATCAACCAGTCTCTGGGTCACATTGACACAAACAACTCTTTCTACTCACCTGCTTAGTCACAGCTGCTAACACACAAGTGGTAAAAAAACAGTGTGTTTTCCACATAACTGTGAGCAAATACAGATGAAAGCTGAAATCAACTTTTCCTCTCCCAGTGACTTGATTATCAACTTGTTCTGACGTGTCCTGACTCCTGATCAAATATGTGTCAGGGGTCAGTCATATATGGACATTCAGCAGAATGTATCGTGTATATTATGCACAACTATTAAGTACAATTTTGAGGTACTTGTTCTTGAGTACTTCAATTATACATTTTTTTTGTGTTCAGAGATAATATGTCCTCAGCAAAACATTCACCAGTGATAATTGTGCAATTCTCCTGTCTCTGCGTGACCTAACAGTGCTTAAGAATCTCCAGTGCCTTTTCATGCCACACAGCACAGGGGAAGGAAGTGGTGATTTATACTTTGCTGGAACTGCTCACTGCTGTGTGTGTGTGTGTGTGAGGGAGTGTGTATTAAACACGGTCAATTATTCTTCATTGAGTCATCTGCAACCACACCCAGCAATTATTGGGGATGAGATTTACTGTTACACAGTGTAACACACTGCACTCTCTTAACTCTTCACTGCCATCAAGTGACACAACTGATCCATGTAAACGTGAGTGCATGGTATTAACAGACAATTAACAGACTGGTGCCATCATGTGGGTATTATATGAAGTGGAAGGAACCAGCCGGAGATGTAAAGCGTCCTCAGGGTAAATACATTATAGTAGAAATGACCATTGAAAGAACATAAATCTATTTTAAACAAAGGGGTTTACACTTCTGTCGTGTTCTTATATTTGGAAATAGAGACGCATAGAAATCAATTCCAGAAAACTTCTCTTCATATTAACTGTATTTATTCCATGATGATATGGTTTGCATGGCAAAAGTACTCAGCTGAGGACCTGTTTCACTGTCCACAGACCACATTTAAGTAGTTCCTCTGTCTCAGATCCACAGAACGGCCACGAGCTCTTGTTTACAACACATTTTATACCTGCGCCTTTCAGGTATAGTCGTCTCTCATTGGTTGGCTGGGGCCAGGTCCTATTGGCCCCTTGTTGGCCCTTAGGCCACGCCTCTCAGCGCTTCTCTGCTCCAATCAGATCTTCTGTCACCCTTTCAGGAAGTGTTGTACTCTTCCGCTTCACAGTTTACAAATATTGCTTCTTATTTCACAATAGTTGGCCACTATACTATGCGTAGTCACTTAATTCAATAACATTGTTCATATCACATTTAATACTTCTAAATAAGGACACAATAAGGCACATTGTAACAGCTTATATATTGATTATTCTCATACTTCCCACTGTTGATAATAAATGACGGCAAAAGGAGAAGTCACTGGCTGTGGCTGAAAAGAGGAAACTCTTCATACATTTTCCTTGTGCTAGAAAAGGAGGAAAAAAAAGACACGCGAGTTCAAACAGAGGGCAGCAGCCATGAGTGCAATACTATTCACGAACAGCAGGTGGCAGTAACGACCAACTTGTATCTTGGTCTTGTGTCTGTTGAGCAGTCACGTGTCTTTCTCAAAGAGTGGTCTGCGGACCACTGGTGGTCCGTGAGCGACCCCTAGTGGTCCGTGAGTATATTGGTAAACTGTCACATTTTAAATTAATATATTATTAAGTTTAAAAGTGTTTCTCAAACTGTTTGAAAATGATTAGTATAGATGTAGAAAAACCTTAATTTTCATGAAAAAAGCTTGGATGTGAAAAATTACTAACATTTTTAATGAAAAAAGCTTGGATGTGAAAAAAACCTTAATTTTCATAAGTAAGTTGCGGCTCTGTTCGCTCGGACATAAACTCAGTAATAAATGTAGTCTACGTTTCATATGATGTGTAAAATCTATCAGCATTTACCGTTTAGATGGCATATGAATGAAATGCTTGCCGCAGTTGTATTTGTATTGTTGATTTAATGTGTGAACGAGTGATATAGAGAAGGTCACATAAAGCTCAACATTAGCCTGTAATGTGTAATATACTGTTGGAGTGGTAAGCAGGCCTGTTGTTTTTGGTTAAGTGGTCCTTGGTCTGAAAAGGTTTGAGAACCCCTACTCTAAATGAATGGTCTCTCTCTTACCAGCCACTTCAGAATTGTACATATTGCAACTCCTGCAAAAGCAGTGGGGACTTGCCACTTGATATATGACCAAAACAACGGAGGGAAATGAACTACGGTGTTATATTCCAGAGTAAAAGCACGAGTGTCGTTTAAAAAGTGGGCAGAGCAGAGGACAACATCACCGCCCACTTGCTGATGATAGCAGGTCATGCGGCCTCCACTGTTTTGGTTACCAGCTAGGACAGGCGGGGCGGAGATGGCGGAAGACTGGAAGTCCGGGTAACTACTTCAAGTTACCCCGACGACTGTGGTAGCACTCCCTCGTACCAAATACGACGTTGGCGTTATCGGGGAAGCTGGCAGCGTTGTACGGGTCTCTATTCCGCCCAGAGGACATGGAGATATCGGCGGAGGGAGAGGCGGAGGAGCGCAGGTGAGTGACAGCCGGGGCTGGTCAACCGGCTAGCTGTGCTAAGAGTGACCCTGGTTAAATAAATACCACACCTATGAACTGTATCTCTGAGAACCAACTCGCTGGATTAGTAAAGACCACCGGTAATGTTTTTCGGAGTGGTAACTCACTTCAACACCGACGCTGGATAGCCAACTGTTAACGCGTTAGCGAGCTACAGCACAGGAGGAATAACGCTACTGGCGATAAGGTGCTAGCGGGAAAGCTAGGCAAGGCTAACCTGACATGACAACTTGGAGCAAACAACACGAGATAGCTGCGAGGCTTGTCGACTTGTCTAATATCAATGATTAAATACTGAATGTTTGGTTGCATTTAAGCATTCGTTTGCACATTGTTCGCTAACATCTAGGGCATTTAGTAGCGCTAACTGTTAGCTATCCCCTAGCGAGGTTGTGCTAACAGCTAATCCTAGCTGTCAAATGAAGTTGACATCTGCGAGATGTCGCTGGTTACATGGCACAAGACATTATTCTTGCACATTAAAAATCGATAATTATGTTTAAAATATTGGCCACAGTAGCGAGCTACACGCTCGTTTTTGTTTTACACTTGGATGACATTCAACATAATATATTAATCGCGTTCGTTGACAACACGAATAGTTTGTTTAAGAGGAAATGCTGCACAAGTTCACTCCCTTTTTACAGAGTGTGGTGCAGAAAGATACTCTGAAATGACCCCTTCAGTAGGAACCATGCACATACAATATACTTTCTGATATCAGTGCTGTCAGTAGTAGTGTAGAAATGCCTGCCTTGTTGCGACATTATAGCTAAACGGGTGATCGTGAGCAGCGCCATTATAACTTTCCTCTTCGTTTGTTTAAGAGACACACACACACACACACACACACACCACTAGTGTTGCAAACATGCTTTATGCTCTTTACAGTACGAGGGGAATGTTCTCAAACGTTCATTAGTTCGCTTGTTCGCTGAACTCGTGATGCTGCTGCAGCTCAGCACTACTGCTTTTTATGAAGAACACATGAAGTCATAAATGTGCTATTCATAGGTTTCATGCCATAACTTTTCAACAGTCTATGCATCCACTTCCCTGCCTTGGATGATAATTGTGAGTTTTTTTTTCTTTCTTTTTTTTTTCTTTTGAAAGAAGGAAAATAAAGTGGTCATCAATTTGTGTGTTCGTCAGTTAGGCTACATGACTGCATAGCTAAAGAATAGTATATGACCTGTAGTCAAAGAATGCACCCTCAAGTGTTGGGGGCTTCTGACAACAGATTTGTTAGTCCCGTTGCTGCAGTTATGTGACTAGTTCTCAATGGCATTCAGTTCATCTGCTGACTTGAGTGGAAAAAGAGGAAATCCTGAATAATAGCCAGTGCTTTATTACTCCTCAGGAATGTGACCTGATATCATTTTGTTTTGTATCCGACACTTTTGGACCAACAGTTTTCCAAAACTGTATCCTGAAGACAAAGTTTGACTCACTGAAGTTACACATCTTCATCACAGGACTTCTAACTTTTAGTTATGGGAATTGATGCCAAGTAGCTTCATTTCAACCATTATTTGTGATTTGTAATATAGGGTATCAACATTGTGATTTTAGAAAGGAACATAACTTAAAATCTTCTAAACCACACACATCAAAACTTTTTAAAGTTAAACTTATGATAAACTTTTAGTTTAAAGGTAGGGAGTAGTTGTCTATGTATCTGTCTTGTTAGGTTACGATGTGGTCATAATGCCAACGCATTTATGAATAGTCAGCACTCCCGGTTAGTCACCGAGTTTGATTAAGCTATGTTATCATAACTAAACTGCTGAAGACTTGTTTTTTTTTTTTGGAAAAAGTGTTTTTTTCACACGAGTAATGATTTAAACCACAACACTGCTAACACCAGCACTTCTTCACATCCTTCCTCATTCCTAAACTTCCTCCTTCACCCCGTCTCACTCCTTCCTGCTGTCCTGTTTTCCTCACAGGAGGGAGCAATGGAAGCTACTGTCCAGCCTGAAGACCACGGTGGAGGGTCTTGTGTCCACTAACAATCCCAACGTGTGGTCGCGTTACGGCGGCCTGCAACGGCTCCACAAGGACATGAACAACATCCTGAGCCATGGACTGAAGAATGAGCAGGTCAGAACTCGGGAGATCTGACTGATGCCACACTCACTTTTGTGTTTGTTTTTTTGTGAGCAGATTACTGATCACTTTCTACAGAGTGACCTCCAGCCAGCTCAGATAGATTTGCAGGTCAAAGTTAGCATATGTTAAACTGGCCCTGAACATCTCCAATGAAGTCTTGTGTTTGAACATGGAGGAGTAAATGATTCTAGGTGTGTCTCATAACCCCACAATACCACACCATCGATCAACAAACTGCAGCATCGGTTAGCTCAATATTCCAGATTACCCATGTTACACTTGTGATCACGTTTTGCTTTGGCAGGCAGCTGAAATTCCGGTGACAACCTAGATACAGGAGTAATTAAAACTTAAGTTACATACAAGCTAATGTAACTCTCCTCTTCATCAGAGAGTACGTTTCTCACTTAGCCACAGGTTGTCAGTAATGGGTGTAATAGTTTTTTTTTTTTTTTTTTTTTTACCCATGTAGAGGGTAATTTGTCATACATTTTGGCAAGTATTTTTTTATTTATCAGTTGGCTTCCTGAAATACAGGGGGAAACGGTTCACTATAGGACACACTCCCTCTGCATAGTGACTTATTGTCTTTATTGAAGCTGTAATTCTCTGTAACTGGGTCATGCTGGTTTTGTGTTGCAGGTGTACTACAAGCAGAGAGACTACTGGCCGTTTGTGTGGCGTGTTCGCTACATCAGCCCCCACCTCGCCTCGCACGTTGAACAGGTACGGTCACTGCCAGCATCGTGCAGGGTGGTATGTAAATACTTTCAAGTTGAGTTGCCATACAAATCTAGAATTTGTCACGGCAGGCAAGTCTACGTGAACACATTCCTAAACATTGCTATCTTGCTCTAGGCTGCGTTTTTTCTTTTCTTATACAGATTTTAATTGTTAGCTGTTGCATAACATTTAACTATCAGGCAGACTTACCCTGAGCTTTCAGATTGTGAACGTACTTTGCAGTACAGCTTTCATCGTGTTCCTAGAAAAAAACTTTGGTGGTATGATAATATGGTATGTGGCAATACCCATAAACAGAAGAAGAAATCATAGTCACTGTTTAGAATCTGTAACAGCGGTTAGGGCTTTACTGATAAAACATTCATCTTGAGGAGCTGAACTGTATAATCACTATTGTAGGATCTCTCGTGTCGTGCTTGAACACAAACGGAATATAAATCACTGACAAAACTTGCAAAGCTGACTGATGTACCCGATAATTTATCTTTAAAAGTATTACTACGCAGCCTTCTTTTTGTTTTGCACAATAGTTTTATTTATCTCCTAATCATGAGTCACCATGTTGCTTGGACATTAGTTTCTACTCTGTACTTTATTAAACATTTAAAAATATATATTTTTAATTAAATTATTTATTTTTTTAATGATTACATTTTTTTTTTT
>CALSBV010011200.1:10921606-10936526 GCA_943590825.1 Bovichtus diacanthus | reverse complement strand
AAAAAAAAAGGCTGGTGCTTCACACCCTCATTATCAGTCTCCGTGTTATTTTATACCACATTTTTGTACTGTAGCTTCCTGTTTAGAGGGCCAGTCAAAGTAACTTTAAAATGAAGGAAGCTTTAAGGAGAACATTTGTGACGAGGCTTTACAATGTCTTCTCTCCCTTGTCCTCCTCCAGCTGTCCCCTATGAAGGGCCCACCATGTCTGGGCCTATTGAAGAGCCAGAGCCTGTGTGTGTTGCCTGGGTCTGGTGGGGCTTGGAGGAACGCTGACTCAGCTCACAGAGGAGAATCTCTAAATCGCAGACTCACCACCTCCAACTGCTCCCTCCGAGAAGCAGTCACCACCAGCCACAACTCTGGGAACACTACGGGAGTCGGATCCCAAAGCCGCAACTGTACAAGTGAGGAAAGGGTGACGGGTGTAGTTTTTAAAGGGGTTGATTGATTTGTTCATATTATGCTTTTAAAGTCTAGTTTCCTCTGACTCAGGTGAATGCTTACAGATGCACAAGGCTCAACTAAATGTGCTGTAATAATGACGCTCAAGGTCGGCAGACAGCTAGCACTTAGTAGCATTACTTTGACACAAAGGTTCAGGTCAAGTAATCAATTTCAATATCATGAATTTTTATCCATCTTTTGTCAAAAACAAAAAGGTTAGGCGTTAGGAAGTGGCAGTTTTTGCTATGTTGATTAATTTTGTGGTTTTGTGAAGCACACTTTGGGTCATGGGGGGGTTCAAATCTGTTTCTCTCTGTTTCTCTGTTTCTCTGTTTCTCAGATTTTGACACATCTGGGTTTGTGCTTAATTTTAGGAACAGAAATTTAAGCTCTCGTCACAAAACAATTTTAAACCTCAGCAAACAGTGTCGTTTTAGACCAGACATCATGTGTTTGTCTCTATTTAAGACAAGAATTTTGTAGTTATACATTGAGTGAAGGAAATTAAGAGAAAATGGTCACTTTTCTGTAATTGGTACATGCAAGGATAAAGGGGGTGGGACCGGGGGATGGCACTATGAATGCACTACAGTTTGTATGTGAATAGACTGACTGACTTAACCATACAGAGGCCTGATTGTTTGTGGACGAGGTCGGTTATTGAAGAATGTGTTGATACAGCCTCAAAAACTCAATGTCCTCAACTGGCTGTGCTCACTAAAATGGATAAAACTGTTTGAGTAGTTTTCCAAAAAGGATTTTGACATTATTGTTACTTTTTTTTTTTTTTTTGGGATTAAAAACAATTTGTCAAATAACCCTAGTCAATTCCACGTCAGCAAAGTTTGAGCAAATAACGAATAAATGGAGAAGAAGGACTGTGACCTTTTTTAGTCTCAATCCATCTCACCATATCTACCTGTTATGCTGCAGACCCTACCTCTCGAGCCTACAGCCTGGGAGCTCCCTGGATGTCCGTGTCCAGGCCGGGGGAGAGCGAGCGTGGGGCGACGCCCCCTCCTGGCCCTGTCTCCGTCCCTGGCATGTCCCTCACAGAGTCCCCCTCGCCCCCCTCCCTTCAGCCTGAGGCCGTGGACTCTGGTGACGGCGACTATGACGATGGTCCGGAGTACCTGGCTATTGGTAACCTGGGGCAACGCAGCCGCTGTGACTCCCGAAGCTCCACCCACAGCAGTGACCAGGGTATCACCCAGGACCCGTCCATGCAACGGAGTCCTCTAGCTCCGCCCCCGCCCAGATGCTCATCTTTCTCAGAGGGCCAGAAGGGGCCGGGTCGGGGGTCCCGAGGACACACCCGCTCGTTTTCTGACACAGGGGTCATTCAGAAACTCAGGAACGGTAAGTAAACTAAATTAGCGTAACTTTTATGACAATAGCTGGGCTACCCTCAGTCTATTTGTGTTGGTTATGTTGTGTTGAATTGGGGGAAAAAAAAAAAAAAAAAAAGTGGTTGACAAGCAAGTGTCTTTATTTCTTTATTATTTAATAAAGGAGTAAAGACTTGGTATTTTCTATGTGCTTTTGATATTCTCAAAATCTGCCAATATTTTTCACATAAATATCTTGAAATACTTAAAAAGCATTTGTGCATTAAAGCCGTTTCACCTTTTTGATATGTAATGATAAAAGTACATATAGCCTAAACTTTTTCAAGGAGTTTTATATATATATATTTATTTTTTAAAAATTTATTTATTATTATTATTATTATTATTATTATTACTTTTTTTTTTTGTTTTGTTTATTTCTTCCTTAATACATTGCTTTGTGCTGTCACAGTTTAAAAAATATTATGGTTAGTAGTACTTCAGTTGAATGTGTTCTTCAGGGGGATTTGATAATTGGGCTTACATTTGAATACTTTGAGCTTTATAGAGTGAGGCTTCAGTTTCCTGCAGGGGATAGAAAAGTACCTGATTTTAACAATTCCTTTTTTGCACAATGTTTGCATAAAATGCAGGTGAGATTCAGATGGGGGTATCCCTGCATATTCTGTGTTTATTTGTAGCTCTGTAAGATGTGGCGAGCCCACACTTTCTCCGAAAAAAGCCCACTTCCTGTCTTAAGATTTTAAAGGTTTCCGAATTAACATCTCTATTCTCTTTGCTCACTGTTTCCCCTTCTTCGCCTGAGGTAACTTTCTCTCCTTCTGCTCTATCTCTCTCTTTTTTACTGTTTGTGCGAAGGAGGGGGCCACCGAAAAATCACCATAATAATAGAAGATCCGGTAGCAGGTTGGCAGTGCAGTTCCACTGTGCTCCATCTCTATACCCCTCCCAACCCTCCTTTCTTTTTTCTCCTCTGCATGCTGATGAACTCTTTCCATCCCTCCTCATTTAAAGTCTTGCCATCAGCTCCTTTTTTATATGTGCTTTTGGTCTTTGACGTTGTTTTTTTTAAACTGTTTTGGTTTGTGTAACTCGGGTCAAATTGATGTGATGAGGCCATGAATGAGCCCTTTCAGTGTTGTTCGTTTTTGTTAACGCACACGTTTTTCATGACTATCAGTGTTTTGTTGAAAGTATCACAGAAGTTATACATAAACCTTGTAAGCATGTTCATTTCATTACAGCTATGCCAGTGATGTCCTGATGTACTGACATTGTGCTTTAGAAATTCCCATAATAATCAAGCGTAACTGAAAAGAAGCAGCAAAGCAGATGTTTTCCTGTGTGTTCCATGTACAGGATGTCGACATGCTGTAAATAAAGTACAGCTGTCTATTGCAGTATAATATAAGCTTTTCTCCTTCTTATTTAAGTAAAAATTCGACCACTCTTCTCTACCAGCTTATACACATATCACATTTTGTTCTGAATCTGTACATAGGGCTGCACAGATTATAGCCAAAATGACAATCACGATTTATTTTTGAGAAATATTGAGTTCACAATTATTATTTGATTTTATGGACAACATATTTTGATTGCACTTTCACATTTATATAAACCGAGCACTGCTTTCACTTCCATGTTGCGCTGCATTCCTGCTGATGTATAAATCTTTGCATCAAAATAAGACTTAAAATAAGGTTCTTCTTCACCACAATTTAGTGTTTTATATTACTCTTCAACTTGAAAGGAAAGTTTTCTATGAGCGACGCTCTCATTTCAAATGTCGATATTAGTCTATCATGATCATTTAACTGAGAGAAGCCAAAATCGTGATCACAATTAATATTCGATTAATTGTGCAACCCTATCTGTACATCCCTAATTCAAGTCATTACACTGACAAAGGTCAGAAGTCATGTTTTTTTTTCCGCATGCAATAAAGTGAACCATCTCCATGGATTTTATGGATTGTTTGACTGAAAAACAACGATAAAATCAAAACTACTTTTAACCTGCTTTGTGTATAAATGATGACACATGTTCCCATCAATTTTAAAGAATTCATTGTTTATTTTAGTGACTCTGCATTGAGGTGATAAGAGGCCCTTAACATTGACTATTTGTCTCTCAGAATCAGCAGGGGACGACCGCTGTTTAAAGAACTACAGCCCTTTCTCACCTCAGCGCGAGGATGCCAGCACTCCCAGCTCCCTCTACATGGAGTCTCGTAAGTTTTCTGCTTGCAATACTGTAAAATGTGCTTTCACAGTTTTGATGTAGCTACTGTTGCACTTAAAAATTAGTGTAATAGTTGAAAAAAAAACACTGTTTGTATCGTGTAATTGTTAGATGTTTAAGGAAGATTTGAGCCAGAGAAACTCTACAGCAAACTTGAATATGGGAGGAAGTTGTACAGGAAATGCTGGAGAAATAATTTTTTTCAGTTCCTGAATGTGGATGCAGCGTGTGAGTCAGCAGGTCAATAAGCGTGACACTCTAGACCTGAGCAGGAAGGTCATAGACAGGTTGATTCTGTGTGTGCGTGTGTATATGTATACGTGTCATTGGGATTTTATGGTTTAGATAATAAGATATTCTGATGGCTTGCAGTTGGCGTTTGGCAAGCTTAAAGCGTTAAACATTGTTCAGTTTTTACTAGGTGTTTTTTGAGGGATTTTTTTATTTTATTTTTATTTTGAAAAGCTTAAATGGATTACATAAAAAAATCCAACTTAAATTGCAAATACAATTTATTTTTTACTGTTTCTGTTTTGTGTATTTGTGTCAATTTATTTATGTTATGGTCTCTTCAGATGTGTCCCAGTACAGCAGTGTTCCAGATGGGATGTTCAGGAAGCCGTCAGAGGGTCAGAGCCTCATCAGCTACCTGTCAGAGCAGGACTTTGGCAGCTGTGCTGACCTTGAGAAGGTCAGGGCGTGGTCTATTTTAACTCATGACTTATCTGACTAGTGTTGGTGCTGATAGGTACATTTAGAAACAACTCAGATTATTTACACTTTTCATACAAATTGATGCACTTCAAAGTGCTTAACAAACGCAAGAAGTCGGTGCTAAAATGTCACTGTGATAAATTAAGGTTTAGAAAAAGTGCAATGTTGAACCTCTTATGTTGCATGACTGGAAAGTGCAGTCTCCTCTGATTGATTTATTAAAAAATAAAATGTTCTCTTTGTTTTGTAGGAGAACGCTCATTTCAGCATTTCAGAGTCCCTTATAGCTGCCATCGAACTGATGAAGTACAACCTGCGGCGTCAGGAGGAGGTGGGCGAGGAGGAGGGAGACAGCGACTGTGAGATCCAGCAGCTCAAACAGAAGATCCGCCTGCGAAGGCAGCAGATCCGACGCAGCCGCCTGCCGCCCTGCGCAAACTCCCAGCACAGTAAGGCAACATTATAGTCCCTGTACGGACACGTGATGTTGCAGTCTATTCTTTATACATTTTTTCATTGACTAAGAAATGATTAGATTATTTCCCATATTATGGTCTTTTAATGGTGAGTTGAAAATTATCCGATTGTTGCATCTCAGTAACTTTAAGAAATATCCTCAGTTTTTTAATAAGCACTAGATTATAAGAGCTACTTCTTCAAATTGATAAATCAAAGTAATGCTTTAACTATTAATTGACCACAAATGTCTTTTTATTGAGGACCTTCCTACCAGCTAGAATCATAATTTACATAATTTAATGGTGCCAGGCGTACTTTATTTCAGTTTGGCATACCTGTCCTGTTAGCTGTGTCCATTAATGTATTGTAAGGTATTAGTTAAGACAATCTGTAAAATAAAATTGGTTTAATTTTTCCATTATTCTATTATCCATCTGGGACATCCTGGGATCTGTGATGTTCTTTCAGATCTACATGACAACTTGACGGCTCACAATTGCTGGGATGATGAGAACATTTTCAATATTTTAAAGATTTGAGTCCCATGTTTTTCATCTTGTTCAGTAGATTAGTTACATTACAGTTCATTTAGCAGACGCTTTTGTGCAAAGCGACTTACAATAAGTGCAAACAATCATGAGGATACGACTCCAAACATTGAGAATCTTGCAAGTACATAAGCTTCAAATAGGTGAAACCATACAAGTTAGAACAATAGCTTCAAATAAGCCAAAGTAAGAGCAACAAAGACAAACAATAGAATACAAATTCAACCATTAGCTTCATATAAGCCGACCAAGTGCAAAAGTACAACAATTTTTATTTTTCTTTATTATTTTTTTTTCTTTATTAACCGAGGTGCAGTCGAAACAGGTGGGTTTTCAGTCTGCGATGGAAAGTGTGAAGACTTTCAGCTGACCTGACATCAATGGGGAGCTCGTTCCACCATTTAGGGGCCAGGATAGCAAACAGACGGGTTTTGTTTGAGAGGGATCTGGGTCCCGCTCGCAGTTAGTCTCACTGCATCACAGTGTCTTTTGTCATCTGTTGATTTCTATCGTTCTTTGTTTAATCCCTCGTCTCCTTCCTCTCCTGCAGTTTTCCACTCCACTGACAGCGGAGGCTCCAGGAGGAGCTCTCAGGATTCCTGCCATGGCCTTTCTGACTCCGGCTCAGCTGAGGAGGTGGAAGAGTGCGAACTACGAGGTAGAGAGAGGGAATGAGGGAACACCAGGGAAAATTAACTTAATCATTTTTTTGAACGTCACATTTGATCTGTGAACTTCTTCCATCCGGGCATATTACTGCACATTTTGTGCATTTGTCAGTTCAGCAAGCATCTTTGTACTTGAAAATGAACAGCCTACAGGTACAGAGTGATATGATGCAGTTGAAAGTGTTACCTTCCAGCTGCTGTTAATAGTCAGAAATTTTAACTTTGACCCAAAATAGTCCCATCTACACTTGTAGATGGGATTGTTTTATGTTATTTGAAATGTCCGTGTGAATTCTGTGCCACTCATAATTCATAATCTCATCACCACACTTGCTTCATGTTGCTCACCAAGCATGTCACATTTTACCACGGACCATAAACATCGAAGTCTGAGTACAAAGGTCACAGAATGGTAGTCTGTAAAATGTTTTTATTAGTCTTATTTACACAGACTTGAGCGTCATGTGAGTGTCCAAACCTCGGTCATGATAATTTGATACACGTGTGTTTGGCCTGGAAAAGCTTCTGGTATATTCCAGTCAGTGTTCACAAAGTCATTTGGAAACATGTTCTACTGAATTCATTGATACGATGTCAACAGCTGTTTTGTGTGGCAAATAGTAACCGCAAGAGACTATTCACTAACATATAGAAATATCTAGGGCTGTACCGAATGTCATTTCTTCTTTTCTTTTTTTACATTCAAAGCTTCAACTGAGAATTTTGAATGAAGCTTTGAATGTGTGTCTGTCGTCATATTTTGTATGACATAATCGCCCTTTTTAAAAAAAGAAAAGAAAAGATAAGATAAAATAAAAGAAAGAAAGAAAAAAAAAAAAACTTCGGGGAATAAAATCCTCAATTTGAATAACTTTTTTGGGCTCATCATCAGCAACCTTAAAGTTTTTCTAAACTGTCGATTTTTTTTCGACATCTTTCTACAGTTGTCGTATGACAGTTATGACGTCTTGATGCCCCAAGCAAGTGCAGATACAAAATATCATGTTTTTTTTGGTAACAACTTAAGTAATTTACTATAATAGTGATAGAGCCGAAATAGATTTTTTTGTTAATGTAGTTATATAAATGTAATTTATGGTGCCCGCCCTGTTGATACAGGCGCGTGTCCCTTTGTGTGCGTCAAGCGGGAGAGCTAACTGTTATTGGCCCCAGTGAAAATGTTGTTTTTGAGAGGCCAACATGTATGGATTGAAGCACAATATTTAGTTGGATAAAAACATGTTGTGAATTTTAGAATAGGTTACACATTTTTAATTTTTTTTCCTTTTTCAATCAATTAAGACTTTTGGACTTTACAACAGTCTGGAGTCTGCAACTGCTTTATACCGGCTTTAAAAAGAATGAATGGACATGCAAAAAAAAAAAAAAGGGGGGAAAAAATGCTCAACATTCGGTTGATAATTTAAAATTCGAATGTCAACGCTATAAATGAAGCTTCAAGGCTTACAACTATTTGGTACAGCCCGAGAAATATCTGAACATCTATTGCTTGATACTATTAATATGGGTTGCGGGATATATTTTCACATTTGCATGTACTATATGTATTGTTTGACTGTTTGTGTATAACTGCACTTCTCAGTACTGCGGTTTGAGCATACAAAGTTTGTTGTTTCTTGGAGTTGTATAAGTGCATGACCTCCACAGGTATCAGTGCAGTATACTGTATGTTTGCCTGTGACACTGACCTACAGCTCTGTGGAGTGTTGAAAAATGTTTGTGGTTGTGGTGACGGTTGTGCTGAGTGTTAGTTTCTGTCTCTCAGATGGCTGCGAGGGTCAGTCCCTGCTGGCGGTGTCTCAGAACGGCCTCTCCCTGTCACTCGCCTCCCTCTTCTCAGGTATCTGCAGGCTGGACGGGTGGGCGAGGCTCCACAGCTTCAAGACAGTTTACTGTGAGAGGAAGCTGATGGCTCCACTCCAAACTGACAATTTCTGCCTTTTTAATCCCTCCTGTTAAACTGGATGGCACGTCAACCATAACTCTTGCCATTTACGGTTTACATACTACATACTTTAATCACACTTATTGATTATGTTCATGTCGTCCAGTGAACACAACTCTCCGTAAGTTAAAGGCACTTTAGAAAACCACCTTAAAAATACCCAAACTATGTATTTTTCAACATGCTGACGTTCACTTTGTAATAAGATGGATGATATAGATTCTTATTTTGCAGTAAATCTTCGGACTGACTGCTTTCACTCTTGATTCCACATGACTCCTTGCACTTGAGGTCATGCAGTATATCCCCCTGAAGAAAGGAAAAGTACTAAAATGACAGCCAAAGAACTAACAAACTGTTTTTGTGAAGGCATGACTAAATAATCTTTCTTTTATTTTGGATTCATGTAACGAAACGAGAGCAGTGTCCAGCTGCTGTATTCAATTGATAACAAAACTTCTGAAAGTTGGAAATAAACTCCATCGAGAGGGCAACTGCTTTAATTTTTAGGAATAACACAGGAGCTGTGTTCAGATTTTAAAAGATTATATTTCTATGACTCTGCCGTGTCCAGTATCTTATAAAAAATCTTTCTAATCACGGCGGGGAGTTATCACAAGTTATCAGTTTGGAGTCGAGCCACCTGCCTCACCTCAGCTGAATGGTGCGCTTGGCTGTTTGTGTTGGTGCTTGTTGTTCAGTGCCGCAGGGTTTTGGTCGACAAATGTGCCTGTACCTGTCCGAGCTTAGGGAGGAGAAAAGCGAGTTAACAAGTGGCATTCTGTGGCGACTGTAACTCCAGACATTATTCACTTATTCATTCATCTGTCCATCCACCCCATTGTTCATTATTTCAAATTCTCCGGTGAGAATGAGGTGCGGTGGTGTAACATACACATCCTAGCTGTTGCTTTTTTAAATGTTGTTATTATTATTATTATTATTTTAATTTTTTTACAAGTCAGCCCACTATTATTACTATTTTTTTAAAAAATTTATTTTATTTTTTTTGCGACTGTTTATGGCATACAGAAGATTTTGGCACCGGCATTGTGATGATTTTATCGATGGCACACGCTGCTTTGTCTGAGGCCCATTATAAACATGACTGCACCTAGTTATAGTTGGACAATGCATCAAAATAATATCACATTGTGATACAGTAAAATACCAGATATTGCTTTGGACTTGGGCTATGATTATATTGTGATTTTGATTTTTTTTAAAAAGAAGAAGAAAAAAAAAGCCTGGTCTTCATTAAGTTCTGTTCATATTAAAATGTTTCATCTTGGTGAAATGAACATTGAATGCTTCTACCTAATGTACCCGTATAATCCCAAATCAGATATACTTAATTGCATCCCTTAACCAAAATATCTTACCCTGGCCTAAATTTAACCAAAACCAGTTAATAATAACTGTAACTGAAATTGTATGTCTGATTGCATTTTAGTACTGATTAGATGAAAATACAACATAACCACATTATTAATGATTCTTATTAAAAATTCCTTGTGTGTGTGTGAATGTCCCTTGAAAGCACCAGCTTTGTCAGAATATTGACATAGATGAAATTAGTCAGAAATATCTTAATATTTGATTTAGTGAGCACTCTTCATGCCCTAAACCAAAGCAGGAAGAGCAATTAAATCAAATGAAGCTAGAGATTTATGAGGCATTTGTTGAATCCTGCAGATGACTAACATTGTCTAGCTCTTAGATGCCTTGTAACAGCTTTGACTGACTGTAACCCAGAAGGTCTAACCAGGATTTTATTTGATTACACAAGAATGTTGCTCTTCTCCTAGAAAGGAGCTGTTGTAGTCTCACAAGAATCCATGCAGGCGATCTCCTGTTCTACCAAACCTGTCCTGCTTAATGTCTGTGCTTACATGTTGTTTGTGGTGTGTTACAAGAAAATATGGCAGCAATGCTCTACCTTTTTTGAGTCTCTGGCTTTCCTGCATGCTTCCTTCTGAATTACTTGTAAAACACGCTTGAATTGAATCAGAGATGTGATGTTTTTAGGGGACTTTCACTTCCGTCTCGTTAAGAAAACTGTCCCCGATCGCATCTCTCTTAAATAATTTCTTCTCAAAGCATTGAACGCTGCTTAGCTGTAGCAAATAGTGGTAGCCACGGGGAGAAATTAACACCATCCACCATCCAACTGCTGGTACATTTAGCTTTTTTCCAGACACATTCAGCCATCATCTGACTGCTATTTCCAATTCTACTAAAATTAAAATGTTTATCATAAAAGATAGATAATTTTTTTGTATCTATGGCTGGTGGATAAAAATGTGTCTAACTAGTACTATGCTCCCAAGTTGTCGAATCTCTTTCATTTTACTGTTGCCTTATTGTCTTCCAGATGCAGACATTAAGCGCAGTGTAAGCTCCAGCAGCAGGTCTTTCCTCAGCTCCGAGTCCATGTAAGTAACACAGCCACTTCCTGTTTACCTTCTTCCTCTTAATAAAACATAATAATGTAAATGTTGTCCCGCTTTGTGTGTTTTCAGCTCTCCAGCCTTCCTCCAGTCTAACTCGGCTGAATCGGTGGCCATGGGTTTACTCAGGCAATTTGAAGGCATGCAGCTTCCTGCAGCCTCGGAGCTCGACTGGCTGGTCCCAGAACACGACGCCCCACAGAAGGTACAACATTTTGCTTATGTGCAGTTTTTTTAGCAGAAAAGCAGTTGTGCACACACGGCGCTCAACATTAACGTAATAATAACTTGACTTTGTAGCACTGTCCAAATATGTTCAAAACTGAACTTTGAACTCCCTCAACTCCCAGCTGCTGCCCATCCCCGACTCTCTGCCGATCTCGCCCGATGATGGCGAACACGCAGACATCTACAAGCTGAGGATTCGGGTACGGGGCAACCTGGAGTGGGCGCCGCCCCGACCGCAGATCATATTCAACATTCATCCCGCCCCCAAGTGAGTCACACCAGGTTTTACCTGCACTCACTGACTTTCTCACTTTGTTTTTGTTCTTTTTTTCCATCTTTTTCATGACACACACAGCCGGCCAATTAAAACTGTAGGGTCGACCACTGTTCTCGGTCTTTATCCTACAAAATGTCTGTTACTTACACGTTTTTATTTCTCTGTCAGGAGGAAGATAGTTGTGGCTAAACAGAACTACCGCTGCGCTGGCTGTGGCACCCGTATCGACCCAGGTATTACCAACAAACTCCAGTTATACTCGTCCTTGAATATGTTGCAAGTTTCCATTAATCGAAGTGAAACTTGATCAGATGTCTTAAAACTTGGTGTTTTCCTATGGCATTTCCCTTTTTTTTTTTTTTATATAAAAATGCTGTGCAGAGATACTTTAACTTTCTGTTCTCAGTATCGTATCATATTCTTACTTCCACCCCTCGTTTCTCTGCTTTCTGTCCACACTCTAGATTATATCAAGCGACTGCGTTACTGTGAATACCTCGGCCGTTACTTCTGCCAGTGCTGCCATGAGAACGCCCAGGCGGTTGTTCCTGGCCGAGTGCTGAGGAAGTGGGACTTCAGCAAGTACTATGTCAGCAACTTTGCCCGGGACCTGCTGAGCAAGATCGCCGGAGATCCTCTGTTCAACCCCAATGACATCAACAGTGGCCTGTACAAGAAGATCAAAGCTCTGGAGGCCGTCAGGGTGGGTACAGAAGCAGCGGTGGCAAAATTAGGCATTTGGCGCAAAAGAAAAATGGAAATGTTTCCTGAAATTTTATTTAAATTTTATTTATTTTTTTTTTTTTACCAGTAACTACTGGAACCACCAGCATTATTAAAAACAAAACAGTTTCTGTTTAAAGAAAAACAAATAATCAGTCGCTGAACTTCAAGTGTCCTAATTTTAAAATAGCAAACTTGTGACCGATTTTGCTGCTTAAAATACATCATAATGAATGGAGCCATTCATATCCTTGACAACAAACAGTGATGTGATACTGAAAAAGGCACATGTACTTGGCGAGGCAGGATTGTGCGAAAAGAGCAAGAATATGCATGAAAACCTTTTCATGGAGAAATGAAATGGCAGAGAAATTTCTGTCAAGGCAGCATATACCTACTGGAAAATAGAAAGAGGAGAAATGTGATTCTTGCTCACCTCAGTCAGCTGGCAGGGACACTGAATATTAAAACATTATACACTTTAACAGCACAGATCCTGCTATTGGAAACTGATCCTCCTGTTCCTTTCGCTCTGTATTAAACTCAACTGAACTGTGCTTTAGTTTAGTTTATAACTTTATTTTACCGGGACACTGTATATGTCTAACATTTCTGAAAATATAACAGTTAAAAGCACAGACATTAGGAATAAAAGCATATAAAATACAATAAAAGCAATAAAAAAAGAAAATCCAAATACAAAAGGGCCTGCAGAGACACAGCTCTAATAACACACACGATCAACAACCGCCTAGCAACAATCAACAAATCGCATATCAACATAATGTTAGCCTGTGTGTTTCTCTCAGTGTATATTAAAGTAACAAGACGATTTTTTTTCTCCTCCTTTTTTTTTTTTTTTAAGGTTTTGAGAGTGCAGCTGTTTCACATGAAAAATCTCTTCAAGACCTGTCGCTTTGCTAAAGAGTAAGATGCCTGTTTTTGTTTTAACTTCACAATGATTTCAAACCAAAGATGTTCTCCCTGCAGAGACGGACAGCATCAGTGTGTGTCTGTGTGTCCCTCAGGGTGCTGGACCAGTTCGACAGCCTGCCAGGTCACCTCACCGAAGACCTTCACCTCTTCTCCCTCAATGACCTCACCGCTGTACGCAACGGGGAACTGGCTCCTCGAATGAAAGAGCTGCTGAAACTTGGTACCATGCACGCAGCTGGCTGTGTGGTAAGATACCCATGTGCCTCCTCTTTTAACATTTTTAACAAGAGTTTATCCAGTTAACGTATGGCAGTGATTATAACACACAAGTGAAATAGGAAAGGGGCTATCGTACAGTATGAGGAACTGTTGAAATGTCAGCAAATAACCAGAGACTCACAGCTTAATCAAATGTCTGTTTTTCCTTCGATCTTCCTTAGCTGTGCCAGGCGAAGGGCTTTGTGTGTGAGTTCTGCGGCAACGACAAAGATATCATCTTCCCCTTCCAGCTGAACAAGTGCCAGCGCTGCGAAGGTGAGCCCTCTCTGCTCGTGGCAGGCCTGGGCGGCTTAAGAGCCCCCTCCCCCCTCCCCTCCATTTCACTAGCCTGGAGAGACTGGAAGATCTCCAAACCCCGTAGGCTGGCAAGGGCCCTCTCCAAAGACCGGAGAGAGGGGGAGGGAGGGGAGCAAGGTTTAGAGCAAGGTGTGGATCAGGGGGTGAAGAGTGGAGTGCAAAAGGAAAGTGGTGACACAGCAGGAGAGAGACAGGGAAGAGGGGGAATATTTCAAGCTTTCACTCCTGGATTACTGCTGAAAGCTTTCTCCAGGAGTAAAGGCAACGAGGAAGAGCAGGAGATGACAGGAGGGACAGAGTCGGACAGGGAGGAAGAAACAAAGTGTGATGAAGGAGCAGAAGAGGGAGGAAATGGGGAAGATGGGGAGGATGGGGAGGAATGTAGCAAAGAGGGGGAAAAGGGTAAGGGAAGAGGAGATGGCCATGCAAGAAAGGAAAAAGTCAACTTCTTTAAGGTTCTTTACATAGACAGACTAAAGAAGAACATCAAAGGAGACAGAATGGACAGTGACAGCGAAACATGCAGCAGCGTGGAAAGTCTCGATGAAGTAGACCAAGAGAGGAAAGGGCGTTGGAAGGTTTTGGGGTTAGTGAGTCTTAATAGGGGTTTCTCAAAAAGAGAGATAGAGGATGAAGGCAGAACAGAATTGAAAGAAGAAGAGTCTGAAAAAAGATTTTTGGAGAAAGAAACAAGATCTTTGAAGGAAGGAAAAGCCAGTTGGGTGGCCGAGGAGACTGATGAATTTTCAGACAAAGGCCATACGGAGGCAGCTGAAAGAGAGAAATCTGGTGCAGAAAAGCTGGAGAAATTTACACTGGGGAAATTGTTAAAACCTCATCAGCTGTCAGCTGTTTTCTCCAGAGGGAGGAGCAAAGGAGAGGATGGAGGTTGGGAGAGGGATGGAAAAAGTGAGATGGACACTGAGGAGGTAGGCCGACAAGAGCCAGCCGTCATAACTCGGACTAACTGGAGAGGTCGTAAAACTCGCAAAGCCAGGAGAGAAACCAGAGGCAGGAAGGTAGGGACAGAAAAAGAGAGCAAGACAGAAGGTGGAGGAACTACAGAGATAAATGACGTAGATGATGGTACTGATGACGGTGGAGGACAAGAGTAAGGGCAATGTAAAGCTAAGAGATGCAGTGTTTCAAGCTTCAAGTAATACGGTCTCCTTGAGCAATCGGATGTTACCCAAGTCAAATTATAATCAGCAAAATTTAAAGTACACTAAATTGCTGAAAGATTAATATTTGATGTATCTGCTGGATACAACTGTGGCTTGTATTTATCTAGACATTAATGACTGATAACAAATACTACTACAAATACTAAGGGCT
>CALSBV010011200.1:10908159-10921206 GCA_943590825.1 Bovichtus diacanthus | reverse complement strand
CCAAAGTATAAAGACGCTGTGCTCTGCACTATTTGTTGGCTTGGTGCAGTGACTTACTCCTGGCTGTAGCTTTATATTCAGCAGACAGATATGAGAGCGGTATTGTTCTTCTCATGTTACTCTCTGCAAAACAATGTGAACCTGCATATTTCCAAAATGTCCGTATTTCACTGGTGTACGAATAAGAAACTCTTAATAAGCAGATGAATTCTTGACGCTTCGCCACCTTTCAACTGTCATTGTACACGTATGCTGCTGTTCTCATTTGAAACCAAGTTCTCTGCACTACACTGGGGTTGGGCTTTCTTGGCTTTGATTCTGAAGTTTGCACAGTTGCACAGCTGGTGGAGGGTAGATATTTGGCAGCTATTTGGTGGTGGATCCTTTTTGGCTTTGATTAGAGGTGTTGGTGATTGTGTAAACCTAGATGACTGATACTAAAGCTGTCATCGGTGGTTTCGTGTCTCGTCTTTTGGCTTTGAGCTCTCTACTGCTTCCGCCTTGGCCTCCGGGATGGCAAATGACACTAAAAGTGGTGTATCGCTCATAAACGTTTCCGTTTCAGTTTGCTTTGGTCTGGAATTTCAGTTTGGTCTGTTACACATGTTCCCCCTGAGCCAGTGGAGGAGTCTTGTTTTCAATCCCAAACGAACACGACTTCTTCTGATTTCACTCATGAGTTCATCTCTCTGGGTGAAACCAGCAGAAGTCGTGTTTCATTTAAATGTAGACTCTTCCACCAGGTTGGAGGAAACATCGCCTGTTGTTTTTAAGCATTTTTTAAAATGTTTTGGTATTTTCTTTAGCTTTTTGTCGAAGGAAGAATGTCTCATTAATGTGAGGTGTCTACATGTGTCAGGATGGATGTGTAATTTATTCTTTTAGCTGCTATTATTTGAGCTTCATCTTCATGTGAACAAAATAAACGCCTTTTTTTTTTTTTTTTAAAGTTGAGTTGCCTGTCATTTTATCTCATCTATCATTAAAAGACTTTCGCAAACGATCTATTCACTCATTGCAGTCATATTGATCTGTTAAATCATTAAAGAGTTCTGAAGCACTCTGGTAGCGTCTTTAGGAAGACTGGGATGTGTCTGAACGGGTCTAGGGCGTGGCGTGTGTGTCTCCCAGGATATCGGCCGTCTCGCACACCTGCTTCCTCCTGCCTTCTGCCTTCTGCTGTTCACTTCTGCGTCTTTTATACTCCCCTCCTCACCCTGCCTCTGTCAGGTCTGCTTGTGATTGGCTGTTCGGTTGTTATGTCATATCTCCTGGCAGCAAACTGGTTTAACTGGTTATCGTTTGCGGACACTGCAGCATTTGTTTACTTCATAAGACGGGAGCTGCCCTCTATGAATACTCTTGTCTTTCTTTTGTAAAGAGGACACGTTTTGTGCTGTGAATGCTTTTGAGTGTTACATCTCTTGACTGCTGTTTTTTGTTTTGTTCTCCATTTACAGAGTGCCATGCGTGTTACCATCGCAGCTGCTTCCGGGCAGGTAAAGACTGTCCTCGATGTCAGCGGCTGGCAGAGCGGAGAGAGAGGATGACGCGTAAAAACATGGAGGAACAAGAAGATGAGGGAGGTGGGCCCTAGTGCTGGTAACAGAAGAATCTCTGAGACAGAAGAAGAGCACAATGCGACCATGATTGTAGTGACTCAACACCTCTCGTTCGGCTCCAGGCTTCTCAGACCTGGGTGACAATACTGCAAAAAAAAACAAACACTCAAAACACTTCCAGATGTGCAGGTTTATAATGCATCAGGGCATCAGCTGTGTTAGTATGGCTACTGTTGATTTTCATGATGCATTCAGTGTAAGCTAAGCCCCTTTCACACATGCACCTTACTCTGTGAATAATGGTTGTTTTTTTGTGTCAGTGTAATTTTTGAATAGGAGACCTGAGTCGATTTTTTTTTTTTTTTTTTTTTTTTTTTTTTCCATGAAAATTTAGTGTCTTTTACAGAGAAATCGCGAAAGGAAATGTGGCTTTAAAAATATTTCAATGAGATTGGTTCATCCTCAATATTTAATTCCTAAAATGATACTTTAATTACAATTCCTTGCACATAATAAATAAATAAAAAATATATAGGACATTATTTCTTTTGATACTTTGCTGACCCCCTAGTGGCAGTATCAAAAAAGCAATTGAGGCAGATACTGAATTGTTCTGTCAGAACTCTAAGTGTAAATGACGAAACCCTCTACCTTACAGGAATATTTGAAACTGGCCATTTTGTAGTTACATGTGTGAAAAGGGCCTGAGATTCACTAAAGGTCTTGGCACTTTGTTCCTCTGTGGTAAAACTAATATACTTGGTAAGATTTAAGTAGATCAGAAAACTACTGTAACCAGGTTTGATATTTTTCCTTCCTACAAATGAAGCTTCTGGCAACGGCTTCAACTCTGGTAATTTTTATTGGCTACTGGCTTAGCTGAAGTTGTTTTTCTGACCTAAAGTGGCAGGATCTGTTAAAAAAAATATATATAATCAAATGGTAAGTTTAGATATCTTTTTATGCTTTGACTGATTTTTCAGTGCAGATACTGTATTTGAGCAATCCTGCCCTTTAATGTTGAGGTTTTTATTCTGATTTACACATATTGAAGATATTTAACTAATCCTTACTGTCCTGTTTTAAGCTCTTTCCGCCACGCGTATGTGCCTCTGGGACCAATGAACTTAGACTGGTAGAGCTAGTGGAGTTGCATTGGAAAGATGAGTTTATAGAAGGACGTGACTTCAGAGTTTCAGAGTCAGTGTTACAAATATTTTAAATGAAACTGCAAATGCTCCATTTTTGTGCTGCTTTGTGTGAGTGTGTTCGTGTGAGTGGTTACTAGAAAAAGCTGTGTGAATAAGAGGGCTTGTGTGCTTATGTGTAAAAACACAAGCGCGCGTGTGTGTTTGTGTTTGTTTGTGTGTGTGTGTGTGTGTGCACATGTCTACCTGCTGTACATGCAGCCAAGCAAAAATGGTTTGCACCAGCCTAATCAGCACTTGTTTTCTAATGCCGTAGGTTTTTGGAATAATAGAGAGTCGAGTTAATTGCACTGATCCTGTCTGCTGTTGTTGGGGGACAGGGGGGTGGGGGTGGGGGGGGAAGTTGGGACGTCACTCTTTGGGGATATTTCTGATGTTTGTTATAAGAACATGAACCTTCACCGTGAAATGTTGCGGTTTCTTTCACGAAGCTCTCTCTGTCACCTGTGTTGCATTACAATGTGAAGCATTTCAGTCCAAAATAGTCTCAGAATAGTCAAAATGATAGATAATAGTGATGCTCTTAACATGCTGCAAAATCATTATCAAAATGCATTCATCACCTCTTGGACTGAAATTCTTCATATTTAAGTGGGTTTTGTCCTCAAAAGAAATCTTGTTCTAGAACAGTGGTTCCAAACCTTATTGGCCCTTTTTAATATATTTTTGGAAAAAATTAAGCCAACAACTGGTTAGTTTATTTCATCTTAGCATTAAGACTAGTTATGGAGGGGAACAGTTGGCCTGGTTCTGTAAAATAAAAATTTGCATGCTAAAAAACACTAAAGCTCATTAATTGACAGCACTTGACCCAAATGGTAATTTTCACTGTTTTTATTTGAAGGATTTCACAAAAGGTAAATATAACCAGTATTTCACAGGAAGAAAGCAGAAATTGTGAGAAAGTTGGAAGAAAATTTGAGAATTATGCTTAACATGTTTTTCTTTCATTCTTTCTTGCACTTTTCATCACTGGTGAACCCCTCAGATTTATATTTGGACCCCTTAAGTTTGGAACCACTGGACTAGTGTACGTTTTAGAGACTCATTTGGACTTAAAAAAAACAAAAAAAAACCAACTTCTAATCTCAAGAGTCTCTCTCTATGGGGTTAGATTAAACATTTATATATGAAATTTATGCCATAGTTAATGATAGGAAGAAAGTTGTGAGATAACAAATAGGCCACCCACTGATTTAATCCAACCCATTACCCTGGATTTCAGTTCCAAGTAAAAATGTTAATGGATTAGTCTCCAGAGTACATATCATCCTCCACAGGCTTTCATGTGTACGATCCCTCCCGAGGTAAACACTCTCATGAGACACTACTTAAAGCAATAAGTCATTTTCATGTCCTTAAGCCCTCACAGACGAGTATTGAAGAGAAACTGCACCCATGTCGTCAGTTTTAACCAGGCTGCTGAACTCTTCAGCTCGACTCCACAGAAAACCCTCCTCAACTCAGCAGATGGTTTTGTCCTCGGACTGCCTTTAACATGGAGGTGTGCGGAGGTTTAAAGTGCACTACAGATTAAAGGGTCTATTATTAAAATGTTAATTATTGTTATTATGATTATTTGTGTTCATTCATCTTTGTTCTGTAAGTATGTTGACAATAAAAGACTGGCCAGACTGTTGATGCGGGTTATTGTTGAGTCAACAAGACTAAGCTGCTGAAGTAGGGCTGCAACTAACAATCATTTTTATTCAGAGCCTAATTTCACTTTTTAACAACTGTCCATAAGAGAGATTGAGTTTATTTGAATGTAAAACAAGGAAAATAAGCTAACACCTGGAACCTGGAACCACAGGATGTGTGGAATATTTGTTTGAAAAATGACAAACAATGAATTAACTATAAAAATAGTTGAGATGGTTAAAATGGTGAACACTACCTGCCAGACATCATGTTAGCATTGTTGTTGTGAGTATGTTAGCGTTTAGCCCGAAGACACGCCGTGACTAAGTGCAGACACAGAGTTGCTATTATGGGTAAAAAATTATTTATTTTTTTGTATGGCACCAGACTGGGTTTTTCTGAGCGAGGATGGCAGTAAATGCAAGGAGAAATGAAGGAAAGGCCCATCTGTATATATCAAATGCAGGATGTATACAATGTCACTAGAGATGGCAGGACTACAAAACCTTTCAGGTTCTTGTTCCAAATTGTAGTCAAAACTTCATATGATCTGAACAGGAGTTAGCCTCCTCTGATAAACGCAACCAAACTTTTCCAAGATCCAGAAACTCAATCAGGCTTTTCACCCTTTAGTTAAATCATAGGAAATTGTTGCTCAAGCTCCAGATGCATGTGATGGTGATGAAGCTGACAACGATGAACGCCACGTACAAGTAGAACAGCAGACGGTCGATGACTAACCCGATCGTTTGCCATTCCTGCGAGGTATTGCTCCCCTGGAAGTGTTTGTCCACCTGGAGGCGGATGGCCAAGAGGTCTCTGCTCAGCTTCCTCAGTTCAGCCAGGGCCGGCTCCGGAGGGGCAGGTGGAGGTTTCGCTGGAGGAGTATCACCGTGCTTAAGCTGAATCACTGATATGTTGGTGAAGCTGATGTTCTGAGCTGGTTCTGTCGAAAAACAAAGAACAGTTTGTTTTGAAGTCTAACTACCCTGTAGCTTTTGTGCGTATGGAAATGTAGCCTTTGAATCTTAATATATGTAAAATAGCTAATTATCATTGAAAACTAAATTGCACCTATCAGATTATCCAATGGATATGGAAAATAGTAATTTCTTATTAGCTGGCAAGTGTACATAAAATTATAATCAGGACACCTCATAAGTTGTTCACCTGTTTTCATACTGTTTGAAATCTGTGCATAATTTAAGCATAAACAGTGCGAAACCAGTGTCTCATAATTCTTATGAAGTCTTCAACAAAGCATGAGACAGTAACTGTAACTTAACATATAGTCCTATCAATTATTTAGTCCATTAAATGACACTTGGTGCCTCGAAGGGATTTCACCACCAACTCCCTGCAAACTGGGTCATACTAAAATACTAAATCAATTGTCTCGTCAAAATTCTCATGTCTTTTAACAGTGTGTAGGATATGACGGCATCTAGAGTTGCAGATTGCAAACTATTTTGTACCTTAGTACTTAGCTTTTAGGTGATTATACACTAATGACATGGTTTGAAAACCTAGTTATTATAATTGTATTACATTTCACAGAATCCTGTGAATATACTACACAGAGGCCCTTTAAAGTTCATGTTAATAAATAATAATAATTAAAAAAAAAACATTAATTATAATAAACCTCGAGGAGATGAGAGGGAGACAGTAGTTCGGTTGCTCTTCTTTTTTGAAGGGAGACAAACTACAACAGCTAGATATTGTAGCACGACGACATTGAGCCAGTGAGGCACCGCACTGTACCGGCCGGAGCTGAACTGGATATTAGTGATCAACACCGTCTCCAACAGGCTGGCCACCATCAGAGCGAGACCGATGGAGAAGAAAATGTCTGCAGGAAACAAAAACAACACAAACAGGGAGGCTTCAGGACACTTTTCATTAAGCACTGTATGTTTTACAGGCACGCGAGCACTGGTGGACTGGAACAATGCAACACAAGCGCTCTCTGCGGTGCCCTTCCAGTGAAGAAAGCGTGAATGACCTCTGGGGTGTCCTTAAAAATATTGGCCTATTCCTGCGTGCGTTTGCCCCACCGCATGCAGCTGTTTTTATTTTTCCGTCCCTGCCCCTCAGACAGCCTGAGCACTGCAGGCTAGTAACCTTTTTAACCATCTCCAGTCATATCCTGGTTATGGTTTCCATTAAAACATGAGAAACCTGTTATTCATCTCTTTGCATATATAATTCTGACCGTTGTATGGGTTTATGATAATCTGCATGGAGGTGTGTCTTTGATACTGCGAGGACCAGACACTAACTAGAAGTAAACACACAACACAAAGTCATTGAAGAGTTTTTAAACAGGGTAAAAACCATTGGCAGGTTGGCACTGTGGTTTGTGGAGCTGCCGTGGAACATCCAGTTTGGAAGAGCACAAATAACCCCCTACAAACCTTTTTACATTTTGGGCCCAAGGTATATCAGTGACATGTTAATGGGATACTCTAAGCCTCAGTATGTCCTACTTTCATTGGGGATAATCATCTCAAAGCTTTACGTTTTGCAACTACAGTTCCCATTCATTTGGGGGGTTTTGGGAGATGTAAACAGGAAGTATAATGTTTGAGGCAAAGAGTTAGCTGTTGGATACAACTTGAACCCTTCCTTTAATTTTAGCCTATATTAGAAATATTGGAAAATTGCCACTGCTAAACGTATGCCAAATTAGCTTTAAGCATTTACTTTTTACAATGTACCCATGGATGTTCTGACTAACTATCACTGGATTATTTTGACACTGAAGAAAACTTAAAAACATGATGATTCTTGGCCTTGAGTTCTGGAGTTATCAGGAGCGTCTTTTTTCTATGACCTCTGGGATAATGTAGCCTGGTAAGTGTAAGTCACACTGAATTTAAAAGAAATATATGCATCATGTCTCTGTTCAGATTTGGCTGAGCTATGACTATGACTTGGAGTACGAACTTTTCCTTCCTTGCAGTGTAGGGTGTGTGTAATGGCATGTGCAGCATTGCATTTCATGAAGAAGAAACGTGACGCATGTTCCTTCAACCTTCTCTGGAATAAAACAAGTACCAATATCATAGCAGGTGTCACTCACTCATGAGAGGTGCTGTCTCCCCAGTGGTAGGCAGCAGGTCGTTCATGATGAGCAGGAAGACGGTGTAGCCCAGGATGAGGGTCATCTTGAAGGCGGATCTGTCCACACTATGGGGAGGCAGCATGAAGCTGAAGAGGTCCAAAGTGATGAGGAAGCAGCTGGGGATCAGCAGGTTCACCACATAGAGGGTTGGCCTACGTCTCAGAATGATCTTGGGAAGAGACGCAGGTACGACACCTCGGCATGTTAGTGAGCCTTTGGGCATTTACCTTCATTTCAAAATGATTCACTTCAGGTTTGTCACATTGGATATGCGTTATTCTGCAAATGCTGAAATGTGTTTTTGCCCCCACCCCTTTCAGAAAATACCCCAACATTTATTTTTTGGATTATTTAGACATTTCACCTATTAACTACTATATAAAAAAGAAATAATATGACAGCACTCTAATTTGACTTTCCTATTATTGCCATGCGGACTTTTCGGTCGAGACGCCCTTCTTCTTCAAACCCTTTCCAGCACAGACATGACGGAGGATATCTTTTACTCGACATCATGACATTCTGGGCATGGAAAGGGTTTGGCTCCCCCTGTTGGGATGTACTTGTTGTGCTGGTTGCAGTCGTCTAGAATTAACCCAACCTGTGTAAATTAATTGTGAAAATTGCCACAATTCATGCTGCCGACGGGCGTCTTTCTTTCTTTCTTTCTTTTATCATCTAAATTAAAGATCCAGCACCTAGTCTTCAAGGTCTAATCGTGAGTTGAGCGCATTGTATCTTAATTTTTAATCTGCTGTATTAGGTCAACTGTTCAATTATTTTATATATATATATATATAATGAATCTTACAGGGGCATGACCTCGGTGTCTTAAATGGTAGCCATGACCCTGAATACAGCCAAACTAAATGAATTGTTCTGATTGACATATTCCTCTGTAAAAGAGTATGTATTGCGCCGCCATGTTGACAGCTGTGTGAACGCCATCGCTCAATCGTAGCGTTGCTCTGAATTCCGTACAGAGAACCTTTTAATATGTTGACCTCTTCGAAACTCACAGAGCTCTATGATTAGTCTACACCGAATGCAATTAGCTTGTAGTATGGAACTATGTCCAGCGATTATCCTTCTAAATAAGTGATCGTAGAATCATTCGAAGAGGTAAAAGTGCTCACATTGTATTTGATCTCGGAGTAGCTTCCCTCAGATAACATCAGCAGCGCGGCAGGAGCTACACTGATAGCTGCGAGCTCCCACTCCCCGTTGGTCTCCAACACATCTAGGGACTCCTTCAGGATCTCTTCAGCTGTAGCGCCTTGAATCATCCTGATGTCTGTATCTTGAATGACATTTAATAGCACAGTTTTCAGTTTTTAGATGCCACAAACATCCGTCCACACACGTCGGGGTATTTGAACACTTTAAAGGACTTTTCACCGTTGAATTTGACGAATGATCTGAATGTGGGACAGCAGATAAAACTGAGGCCTCTTGGACCTTGAGTCACGCATACATTTCTTTATCAACACTTAAAGTACGGTACAAAAAAAAAAAAGAAAAGAAAAAAGAGTTAACTTCCAATCAACAACTCCCATCCCTGCGTACACCAGACATGTTGTACACAAAGCTGCATTTTATCCTGTAGGGATTTTTCAAAAAGACCAGACTTTTTTTTAGGAACTGTATTTTATATGCAAGCAGCCTTACCAAAGTGTAGATATGATCCAAAGGTCAGCGAGCAGTTTTGGATATCGAAGGGGAAAGTGTAGATCACTAATCGGCAAGAGCTGACCACTCTGACCGGCTTATCATCAAATACACGACCTGTGTTGTATAAGTAGACAAAGGGAGTTTCGGGAGATATGTTCTCGTCCATGCTGAAATAGAATAGACATTTCTTTAATTTTTTTGTTTTAATGAACCCAATACATTTTGTAAGGAGCGAGGAATAGAAAGACAAGAAGGTTCATATCATTCTCAGACAGTTTATTAACATTTGTATTATATGTTTAACTGAAATGCCTTTTTTAGACTTAAAAAAGTTATGATTTTAGTGCCAAATTGACTAAAAGGTGCAAAAAGTTGATTCCTTAAGCGCCACCAAAAACCTGTAATAGTGTATATCTGCGTGGAGGTTTTCCTCTCTCCTCTCAGGTTTACAGTTTTAACTTACAACTCCGTGATGTGGATGTCTGGGATCCAAAGATTTTCTCGAGGGACAGAGACTCTTGTAATTCCACATTCCTCCTCATCCCAGCTCAGTCCCTCTATATCCCACTCCTGCATCAAACAGAACAACAACGATGTGACAGCTTAGAAAAAAGCCATCTATTTCAGCGGTGTCACTTTTTTAAATTTTTTTTAACATTTTTCAAGTCAATTGGAGTTCATTTGAGTTCATTTCATTTCGACTTTATACCAATTAGGTCATTTTAAACAAGTAGGCTCACAGTGCAGAGCAGTGAAATGATGCGCCATGCACGTTATTACAGAAATCCGACATCAGACTTTTACCCCTCAGTGGTAATATCAAACCCTAACCTTGGATTTGCTTATTTTGCTACTTAAAAAAAAATAATACCATCATAATAATTTGAAAGATGCTATAAACGCATACAAATATCCACAGAGTGTATTTAATTAGTCAAATGCTTTATTGATGCTTTTGTAAGTGCTTACCAGAACTTGCCAGATGAGTGTTGTCAAGGATTGGGATTTTTCATTCTGTGGGTGAGACGTGTTTTTAAGTCAAATAGTACCAGTAATGCAGATTAGTTATGGATCGATGACTGTTATGGTGCATGCTCTATGTGCAGGCATGAGTAGACTCACCACTCCTATTATTCCCACCACAGTGATACTAATGGTTATGTTGAGTGGAATTGAAAAGTTTTTCACAGGTCGCAGTAGTTTTTTAGAGAATACGTCCTTCTCAAGGGCAGTGAACAAGGATTCAGGAGTTGGGCTGGTGCAGTTCAATGCTGATCCAAAATCTGAGTTTAAGGAGAAAGTAGAAAACTAAATTTGTGAGAGAGCTCATATACATGCACAAGGAAATGATTGAGTCCCAGTTCTTTTATTGGCGTGGACGCCAAAGCATTGCAGATCTTTCTTTGTACATAATATGAGCATCACAAGTGAATTATCTTGTTTTTTGTGATGACAGGCTAATTATATCGAAAAAACAAAAGGTTATTATTGCAATATAACTGCATAAAAAAAGAGTGGGTGCGCTTGACTGTTTGTTTTCTTATATTCCATAACCACATTTATACTGTTTATGTATAAAGTGAGACAAGGGCAATACATTTATTGTATTTGACTTTAGTTTCTAATTCAGTATTTTCTGACAACAAATGTGAAAGTACATTTGTAAATGAATCATTTTCATTATTATGCATTATGAAAGAAGTTCCCGCTGTAGCAGAAGGAACCGGTGTAACTGAAGTGGTTCCTTTAACTCTTTAACTACCAACTACCAGCTGTTCAGCTTTTAACAGATCATGTTCATTTGCTTGTTTTGTATTTAAAATGTCTTACCGTGAAGCAGCATGACGCAGATGCAGATGAGCTCAGCCGCCTTTACGTCTGTCATTTTGAGTCTCCGATAAGCCGTTATCATGACCGGTGCCTCAGATTGAGACTGCTGGAGAAACACGCATACTAATATTTAAATGACTTGTGTAACCTCCTCTAGAGACAAATATTGACCAGAATATATTAGACCAGCATGAGTTACTGTAGGTTCAGCCTTTATGGTATTACCAGTTTCTTGCAGAGAGCCACTTATTTGCATAATGAATGTTTGGATAATACAACAGGTTTTTGAATCATCTTCATGTGGATTTGTATTAGGCTTTTCAACAACTTGTTGATATTACCACTGAGGGGTAAAAGCCAAGGTAAACACAACATCACTGTCAACACAATTATGCTTTTCCTCTGAAGTTATTTAATGGTTTAGTGCGTTAACATGGACACATTTGCACACAGCTCTTGGAACAGTTGAGGCTGATGGGAATGCCTTTAGTTTTGCAGACTAACATTGCCATACTCTGAGCCATGGGTGCAAAAGAAGGCCCAATCATTTTTGCTCCAAATGATATAGAAACCCCATTAATTAAGACGTTGTCCTACACTTCTACTACTTTCACTGCTTACAGGTTTCGGTCTGTGTAGAACTTGTAGAGGAAAGTCCTCGGCTCAGACTGAACGACTACCATATTGCTTCTCCATAATTCAGTCTCACATTTGTTTTTGTTAGCTGTTCTCTTTTAATCACACTAAGGCTCTGTTAGACAGTGTACAGTTAGCACACAGTAAACTCATTCACAGAGAACTAGATCAAGGTATTGATAATACATGGTATTTATGCAAAGATTGATGAATAAGTGATTCGTTTAGTTATTTACACAAAGATTTGTCCTGAAATCAAAATAATTGCTCTGAGTCCATTTCTTCCACCAACTACATTGCTGTACTTTATCAGGACATATTATCACTAATAAACAATAGTGAGGCTGTGTTTAATAACCTTAAGACAAATAACTGAGGCAAAAAAAGCGAGCACACTGATTGATTTGCAGTCTTTTATTGTAGAATGACAAGAATGTATGCCATATTATCTTATATTAAAATAATACACTCTTGCATTATTTGGCATGGAGCATACAAGTTCAATATTAGAGGTCCGAGAGTTGAACCCTGGGGGACTCCAGTCAAATCACCAATGGTAACAACAAAGCCATTACTTTCCAGATGTGACCTGAACCAACTGAGCACAGTACCAGACAATCCTACCACTAGAAATGCTACCGTAGCATTGTGTAATAGGGATGCTGGAAGATAATCCTACTTTAGAAGTATTTCTAGACAGTATCAACAATATCAAGTATCAACAGCTGCACTGCCCGTAGCAGTGCCTAACCTTATGGTTTACCTGAAGCAGTATTCATATATGTTATTTAATATCTTTATCAGTAATGTCTGGATGCTGTGTTGTGGTTAGAAGCCAGATGTGACTTTGTTAGGCCATATATTCAAGAAGCTGTTGAACAAAAACATCTTTCTCCATCATTTTCTCAATAAAATGATTATTCAGTAGAGTCTTTAGAAGGTGCTGAATAACTGCAGGACACACCTCTGGGACACAAAACTATTGATTAAAATTATGGCAAAATGAAACACAGAAAACAAACTTTACAGAAACAATGATTGATAAATGTTGACCAAGGCTTTGTTTTGCAATCTAGTTCTACAGATTGTTTTATAATTTGTTCTAACATTCTATGAATCGTCCCTGAGTTGGTCAGTTAGGACTGTCTGATCCAGATGCACCACATGGAGATGATGACCAGTGCATAACATGAAATGAGCAGCAGATAGATTCGGAAGAGCAGGAAGTCAAGGATGTATCCTACGTGGCACCACTGATCTTGCAGTTCATTCGCCTTCTGCAGCGAGGTGAGGTGGACACGAAGGTCTCCCAGGTAATGACAGATCTGTTGCAGTTCAGGGAGAGCGGCAGCACCTGCCATGAGAACAGCAA
>CALSBV010011200.1:10887241-10898159 GCA_943590825.1 Bovichtus diacanthus | reverse complement strand
GATAAGCGGTTGAAGATGGATGGATGGATGGATTAAATGGAGCTGTTTTAAGGAGATTCCCTTTTTACTACTATTAGGCCACGCCCCTCTTAGTTGCTGTTGCAGTGGGAAATTTACCATTAAAGTCAACAGTAACTTTTGAAACAATGGGTCAAAGTCCGACCAGTAAACTAAAGCAGGCCTCTCATTGTGATAAGTGTGGATTCTGTTTGCTGAACATTTTCAATTTATTTTAACGATTTTATCAGCTGCAGCTAACCAGTGTAAGCTGATACTCGCGCTAAAACTCCTGGTGCCAGATTCGTAAAACTCTATGTAGATTCACAATTACATTTAAAATCAAGTTTATAAATGCACCTTTTGATTATTTTACAGAATGCTGTGCAGCCTGCAAAAATGACACAATCAATACAATTGGCAAACGACCTAAAAACAAGTTTATATTCAATCTCATATCACCCGCAGCTATCTCAGCCAATACCAGTTCATGTGTGGGGAGTTCCACCTTGAGTTGGTGGAAATGGCTATCTCCAGCTGATTTTTCATTGTTTCCAGGTGATTTTAAAACAAGAACCCTGTAAAATGCTCTTAGATATGCACATACTAGCCACATACTACATAAATAATGATAGAAAAGCCTGAGGCTAAGGAGTAGTCCACACCTACACAGGTATTTTAAAACCTTACTTTTTCTATGCGTTTTGGCCTTTCGTCAACATGCTAACAGTTTTTTAAGTCACTGAAAATGAACCTTTTATAAAACTACTTTGAGTGTTACAAATAGACAGGGACAACTGAGTTTTTGGCTTGTGACATCAAAGTATGCACCGTTATCTTAATTGTGAGGCATCACACATGAGGCCATAATGGGGATAAATAGTGGTTCTAACCTCACTAACGAGGCTTTTTACATATTCACACGTGCAGTTACTCTTCCACTATATTGAGGATACGGAGGCATCAGAATGCGCTATGGAGGTCATGGCTATGTGACCCAACAAGACACTGGACAAAGTCGCTGATTTTCATTGTTCTAGGAAATGTTTAAGAAAAGGTATGAGAAATTCACGTGCCAGGATCCTCTCACCAGCTTTTCCCTGAGCTTTCCTATGACAACTGAGCAAACTCCATTGCTGATGAGAAGCATGAGATGTAGCATTAGCTCCAGAAAAAAACTATAGTGGACCTTTTTACCGAAGATTAAATCATTTCAACCAGATTTCATTGTTTGTGGTTGATTTACCGTAATAAAAATTGAATGTGTTTTTCTTTCTTAATTCAAACAATGCTCTGCTGGATGTTTTTTTTTATTTTTCTTTGGTTTTCTTTTACTGGTTTATTTTGAAGGTTCACTCTCCTTGTGTAATTAACAAGGCCTTGCACTGTAGAACTGATGCGCTGCCGGTTCTGCCAATCTATCTATCTTAGATATAAGATAAGATAAGATAATATTATAAGATATAATGAACGGGTCTATACTGTTGTGCACACCCTTTATAGTTGCTGTTGGTGTACGGACAAGTGTTTTGCTGATATTGCCTTAGTAATGGCGAGTGTTGCAATGTAAAATTGTTGCTGTTTTTTCAGTTGTCTGTTTTGTCCTTTTTTCTACTTATGTTATTATAGGGCTTTTTTTTCTGGAAAAAAGATGGCTTTTAACCTGGCCCGCCCAAAATATAATTCATGCCTACGCCACTGGTGTAGCCTATTAGATGGAGGGGTGCCAGTGGGCCTAATAAAGTATAAGTTATTTTTCATACACCATTATTACAATAAGTAGATATATTTATATATATATAATATATATTTTTTAAATATAGTTTTATTTTTACCTCTAGCAGGTGCGTGAAGGGAGACTGTGACGCAGTTGCTCTTCTTTTTTGAAGGGAGACAAACTACTACAGCTAGATATTGTAGCACGACGACACTGAGCCAGTGAGGCACCGCACTGTACCGGCCGGAGCTGAACTGGATATTAGTGATCAACACCGTCTCCAACAGGCTGGCCACCATCAGAGCGAGACTGATGGAGAAGAAAATGTCTGCAGGAAACAAAAAAAGGGTTAACAAGAAAAGAGACATTTTTTCTATTCAAACTTTATTCATTAAGGTTGGGTAACAGAGTGACATTTATATGGAATCGCTGCAATGAGGGTAGAAGTAATGTAATTGGTTTGGTTCAAATTCAGCGGACAGAGCAGGAGAGTCGTCAGATGAAAAGGCAGTAATTGGTCGATGGCATTTGGTCAAGAAGAAACACTAGTTAAAAAGGAAGAAATAGCACAACCTTCATCTCAATAAGAGCTGTAGTTTCAGACACTCACTCATGAGAGGTGCTGTCTCCCCAGTGGTAGGCAGCAGGTCGTTCATGATGAGCAGGAAGACGGTGTAGCCCAGGATGAGGGTCATCTTGAAGGAGGATCTGTCCACACTATGGGGAGGCAGCATGAAGCTGAAGAGGTCCAAAGTGATGAGGAAGCAGCTGGGGATCAGCAGGTTCACCACATAGAGGGTTGGCCTACGTCTCAGAATGATCTTGGGAAGAGACGCAGGTACAAAGCCTCAAAAGTTTTAGTGAGACTTAATGATGTGATAATGAATTACCATTAATAAATAAGACGTTTGCCAGGAATATTGACCTGTAGTTTTGAAGATTGTTTTGGTGGCTACTATGACAAATTATCCACAAAAGCAACCTCCACTGCATTCACTTCATAAAACGTATTTTTACATACGCCTCCCCCCAAAAAAACCTTTCATTTTGTTTTTGTTAAATTGCTTTACTGTTAGTGTGTGTCCAGCGTCGATGAAAATGATCAACTATGACATTTTTCTAAACTGATAAAGTTGCCTTTTTTTCTTTTTTTTTTCTTTTTGCATTGACATATTTTGACCCAGATTAAGCACATTGCAATATTTTGTATACATACATAATTTGTACATTTCATACTGGTGGTAGTTGTATTAAAAAACAGACACCGATGCACCACGAGCCGCTCTGACCTGGCATACTGAGATGACGCTGTTGAAAACCAAACATGGACTGCAAAGGGTTTTACTGGAATTATCTTTTTTTTTTTTACAATCAGCAATTTCATTAGAATAATTTCAAAGTTCAATCATAAATAACATTGACACAGAAGTTCCACACACAGTTTCATTTAAGGTTCAATGTGTAATTCCGAGCCACCTGCTCCAAATAAATGGGGTGCAGTATTTCACCTCCACTACTGGGTCCATACAACCTAAATTCATATTAAAAAAGCCGGCACTAGTCAATTAGACTGGTAGATCAGTAGATATCTCTTCAATACAATACGTCTTGTCTTCGACATAACGTCAACACTGTTACCTCTTTACACTTAATAATGTTCGTTAATTGTTTTTAATATTTTAAGTTTAAATCCTGGCATATCTTACACATTAAACCTTTTTTAAGGTATCACAACTGATGTGATCAATAGCTAAAATTGATTGCTTTAAACGGATAAATACCAGTAATCATCATGTGAGTACAGAATAAGATAGAAACGCTTACATAATATTTGATCTCCGAGTAGCTTCCTTCGGTTATGATCAGGGAATGTGGGGTTGCTTTGATATCTAGAAGCTCCCACTCCCCACTGGTCTCCATCACATTTATGGACTCCTCCAGGATCGCCACAGTTGTTGTGCTTTGAATCATTCTTATGTCTCCAGCTGGAATAAAATTTCAGGAAAGTTTGTCAATATCAGATGCAGAAATTGTGTGAAGTGCTGCTTGTGGTGCAAATGAGTACAGCTTAAGTTATCAACGTAAATGAATCATTTTAATCCTGCTTTTGTCATTGAATTACCGTGAAACTTAATGTGAGGTGGACTTGCAGTTCTGAGATCAGATTTTTATGTTTTTCCTGTCACTAGTTTTTGCTCAGCCTTACCAACGTGTAGATATGATCCAAAGGTCAGCGAGCAGTTTTGGATATCGAAGGGGAAAGTGTAGATCACTAATCGGCAGGAGCTGACCACTCTGACCGGCTTATCATCAAATACACGACCTGTGTTGTATAAGTAGACAAAGGGAGTTTTGGGAGATTTGTCCTCCTCCATGCTGAAAAAAGAATAAAAGATATATATTTTTAATTGCACATACATACTTTAAAAGTATAGGGTTCACGTTCCACTCAGCTGACTATTTTCCTCGGTTACCATAACTTATTAATTAAATCACCAAATATATATAAACCTGGGCATAGTTCTTGTCTTTATAACATTTCTAAAATGGTGGCAATATAATAATAATAATAATAATAAGCTTTAATTATATAGCGCTTTTCAAAACCAGAGAAAGAAAAACCACTGTGTGGCCAAAACAGCACAACAGCTATGAAGTTGTACAAAAGTGCTGCAAGATGCTTGTGTTGGAGAAGGTACCGTCTATTGATGGTGTGATTTCTCTTCTTTCCTAATGACTGAACAATTTTACAGAACGCTGAACATCCTTTTTACTTACAACTCTGCGACGATGATGTCTGGGATCCAAAGATGCTTTCGAGGGACAGAGACTCTTGTAGTTCCACATTCCTCCTCATCCCAGCTCAGTCCCTCTATGTCCCACTCCTACATTAAACGGATCAACAACCATTTTTACTGGGTCACTACATACTTTGATTTAAAGGTCTGGTTGTCATCCATTTTTTAAATTTTTTTTAATTGGCAACAAATCCCATGAAAAGGCCATAACAACCAACAATATATATTTTCTGTGTAGCCAAAGGGAAGCAAAGGAACTTTCGGACTCGTTGTACCAATTTATTAATTATTGTTACATATTTGATTAATTAATGCATTTACCTTACACATTCATGTTTTGTCAGTGCTCTGAAAACTTACCAGGATTTGCCATATGAATGTTGTCAAGGATTGGGCTTTTTCATTCTAGGGATAAGATCTTTATGATTATTAATGATGAATACAATTCAATAACAGTATACTTAGTTAAAAAAAATGTTCAGCATGTGTTTGTGCAAGCACCAATATATTTATGTGCAGCACATGGACTCACCACTCCTAAAATTCCCACCACAGTCAGTCCGATGGATATGTTCAATGTATCTGAAAAGCTTTTCACAGGTAGCAGGAGTTTTTTAGGAAATAGTTCCTTCTCAAGTGCATCAAACAAGGATTCAGGAGTTGGGCTGGTGCAGTTCAACGCTGCAACAAAACCTTGAGTTCAAAAAGAGAACGAAGGAATCTAAATTCATGAGAAAGACCAAATAAATGCACTTTTCTTTTACTTGTGTTTTGCTCAAAGGCAAATCTTTCTTTGTAAGCTGTACAGAATGGGTTAAGACTTCAGGAACAACAAATACATTTTCAAAACTTACATCCACACGTATGTCCACTTTATTGTGATCTTTGTGTCACAACTCCAGCAAGCTCCAAACATTCACTGTGCGTCCCATACTACCATACTTAGTGTTCCAGAAAAAAGATTTAGTATCTCACAATACATAGTATCTGAAATGCATTATGCCAAAAAATACCAGGATGTCCTGTCACATCCAGTCAAATGTTGCAGTTTGGAAGCCGGCATGCTTTTCTCGGTATTCTAACCCACAATCCTGTTGTATGTCCCAATTGTATGCATACTGCATGCAACAGTACGTGCTTTGTAAGGCCAGACAAGTAAAAAGAAAAAGTATGTGATCTGGAACGCAGCCTCAATACTGTTGCTGTCTTGTCTTGCTTAATCTGCCTTGCAGTGTATATATACCGGTCCACCTTTTTCCTTTCAGATTGTCTTGATGCGTCAATAAAACCTGAGGCCTTCTGTTTCACTCTAAAAGTAAGGTTTGATCTACACCACAAGGATGAATTGTAATAGATTAGGGATCACCAAAACTTACCATTTAGTCATCAGGTCAACATTTCATTTGCCCAACTCTTTGGTTTATGTCCAAATACCTACAAACCAGTGAAATTCCCATCAGCTGGACTTTGTGTTTAGTGCTTGTTAGTGAGTATTAGCATGCTAAAGCCCTTAACTAAGATGCTAAACACCAGCATGCTAGCACATTCAATGTGACCATGTTAGCATGCTGAAATTAGCATTAGATTCAAAACTACAGTGGCTCTGAGAGCTCAACGTGCTGCAAATTAAGAAAAGGGACGCAAATAGACACACCAGTCTTGACCAATTTCGCGACACGTGCAACATTTAGAAAACGTCTTTACCAATTTGACAACACATTCGCAGCATGGTAACTGAACAACGGGAGGCAAGTAGAAATGGCTGTTGCTGCCTGTCGTGAGCTACAGCTGGCAGGAAGTTTATATCATTGTAAACATATTAATTTTAATATTCACTAATAGTTATTGGCTTATATTCATTTCAACACATTATCAGCATTGGTGTTCTTTCACTGTCAATGGCGTCATAGAGCTGTAGCGTGGCTGTAGACTCCGAGTCTTGACATACAGTATGTTGCACTTCTTTCAGCTGTACTTGCTACATTAACTTACTGGTCTGATTTGTAGAAAGCTGTTTATTTTTTCTTTAAAATAACACATCTCAAAGATTTTGGTTTATGGTTTTACATTAATTCCTAAAAAAATTATTTTCCACTTTTAAGAAAATGGCACACGTTCATGAACATATCATGACAGTATTCATGAATGTGCCACAGAACTGCTATACTACTCATATCCATTCCTACATAGAAGGTATATTTCATTTTCAAGGCAATTATCATATTATAAAACTTTACTATAATGTATTTGTTTTCCCTTGTGCTTATTGATAGATGAACACAACCTGTCAATCAATTTTATTTAGCTAATTTAGTAGATAGTCAATATAATTCTTCCTCACCGTGAAGCAGTGAAAAGCAGATGAAGAGGAGCCCGGCTGTCTTTACTTCTGTCATCTTGTCTGTGTCCGTTTAACCTTCATAACTTATCCCGGCTATCTTATATCAGGATGTCAACAGTCTGAACAAATAGTGCATCTGGTTTCTGATTGGCTCAACTCAACACACATCTTTCCCTTTTGAATGACTTACATTCCTGTCTTCTTTGTCAAAACTCAGTGTTGCTAAATGTATGTAAAAGTAATCAAACAAGATGTCTGCTGTTAATGATATTGTTGTTTTGAACGTTATCTAAGGAGTTGGTTTTGGGTGTTAAGTCTGGTTTAATTTTGAAGTTTTAGCATACGATGAGCCTAAAAAAAAACGTAGTTGCTCTGCTTCAGTAGTCAATTCTCAAAGGTTAACACAAAGCTATAGAAATTGAATTGGGAACTTTAATACAATGCTTGACAAACCAAAGCGGCAATGCATGAAATTATCTCCAGTGTTTGTGTGTAAAGTCTAATTAGCTGTTTTTAAACTTCTGCTCTGCACTCATATTCTCTCATTTATCTGAACATAATCAGATATAAATACAAAACGACATATACAAAAGATGATTTTTTAAAAACTGTATTATACAAATATTAAATGCAAAGTAAGGATAGTTTGTCTTTTCTTGTGTCATAGTGCCGCAAGTATAGTCCTATACTTTATTTGCTTTTAGACTTAGGAAAAAAAAGCAAATAGAAGAACCTTAAAGACCAATAGAAGAACTTTTGTAAACCAGGTTGTACACATGGTCAGACACCTTTAGGGTAAAATTGTTTGTGATAATATTTGTTGTTTGACTGAAAATAGTACATTTGAAATAGTACATTGTAGGGCAAGGTTGTTATAACTCAGGAATGTATGATGGCCATAAAATGGGGTTGGGGTCGTTAACTTGAGCAGTTTGTACCTTAATATTGTTCCTTCAGTTTCTGCTGGTCTGTGCTATTACAGAAATCAGAATATTCTGTAATAATGTATAGGTGCAGTCACCAATATGCGCTACATATGTTTATTAAAAAGAAAAACCTTTGCAAAGCGGTTCAATCCTACAGAGGAAAAAGTAGCCGCACATTATATAGGAAAACAATTTGGCCTCGGAGCATCTGCCCTGAAGTGATAATAAAAAACAAAACGGGTTGATAGCAGAGCTAGTTTCAGCCAAATAAGACAAACAAACAGTACATGGGTCAGTTTATTTACAAGTAGCTAATGTAATGCATGTTAACAAAATCCACCAACATATGAAAAAAATACCTAAGATGAGCCGCTGCTTCCCAGCAGATGTGACGTGTGCTTCACGTAGATACAGGGAAACATCATCCCAACTGGGAGGGCTGGAGGTGGAGGAGTCAGAATGAAGTAAAAGAAATAAACAGAAACACGACGACAGGTATTTCCGACTGGGAAAACCAAAAAAACGAGGTTAAATCACTTTTCTAAAATAAGCCGAGACGAATACGACACTAAGAAGGAAAGAAAACCCTGTTGGCTTAAGAAGATGCAATAAACAAAGTTGCAAGGAATGTTTGTACATGTGTACATGCAATATTCATTATTTTATGAATAAAGATATGGAACCAAATGGAATTTAAAATAAAGGTTATGTCGTAATCTACAAAACTCAGTCTTTGAAAATCCCTGATCTTCATCATGAACATAAACAGGAAAAACATTAATTGTTCGACACCTCCGGTAACCACTCACCCATTTTATTTTTCAACACCTCCACCTATGGGAGTTACAATCTGCTCCATTCTCCAGTGCTGTATGGTGTCAAACCAGGTGCTTATTTTTGCTGTTTTTAGAGATCAACAGTCAACCCGCTGTATTTACTGCTTAGTGTTAAACTGGGCTATGCGTAGAAAATAACTCAAATGTATATGTTAATTTTTCTAGCAAATTTTTATTTACTGAATCACTGTAAAATCATCTTTAAAAAAAAAAAAAAATGGGCTTACAACACTGTTGAGTCGGCTTCCTGTTACTAGATCTATAATAAAGTACCTTCATATAAGACAAGAAACGGAGACTGACCAGTTCATCACAGAAAGTGTACGCATGACATTTTAAAATACAGGATCTGTATCTGAATCGCTCCAAGGACTCAGGAGTTGGGCTGGTGCAATTCAACCTTGAGTTCAAAAGGAGAAAGAAAGAATCTAAATTCATGAGATAGACCAAATAAATGCACTTTTCTTTTATTTGTATTTCGTCAAATGAAGATCCTTCTTTGTAAGCTGTACAGAATGGGATAAGACTTTGTGAGCTATATCAGCTACACGGTACATACATTGATCCACAATTATCAGCTATCATCATATTATGAATTGCTACTATTATGTGGTTTTCTGTATTTCATCCAGCAGACACCAACATGTATTCCAATTTTTTGGTGATTTTCAGTTTAGCTTGTCTGTTCTTACCAATATCTTAAATGTTAACGTTTCATAAAGAATTACCAATGGAATACACACCTCAGCATACATTGAGCCTGCATCAGTGCTCAATTCTCAAAGGTCAACACAAAGCTATCGAAATTGAATTGGGAACTTTAATACATGCTTGACAAACCAAAGCGTCAATGCATGAAATTATCTCCAGTGTTTTGTGTGTAAAGTCTAATTAGCTCTTTTTAAACTTTTGCTCGGCACTCATATTCTCTCATTTATCTGAATGCAATTAGATGTAAGGATAAAAAGACACGCATGAGGTGATTTTCATAAAGACCATGGCAGCTTCTTTTATTACTGTCGAAATAAATGTTTTTCTACAATGCCATACACAATTGAACTCTAATATCACACGTTAATATGAATATTAAATGCAAAGGAGGAAGTGGGACAGTTTATGTTGATAATATATTCTCGTGTATCTCTGTGCTTCATATCACAGAGAAGTACAGTCCTGTGTCCCGTTCCCAGATTGAGATCGATCCGTTTTCTAATGTTGTTCCTATGAACACTTGTAAAACTGTGATCATTAGTGCCATCAAGGGTATCTTCAGGCAAGTGTCTTTTGGGAAAGGCCTCTTAAGCCTAAGAGAACCGGATTTCACGATCATCTTAGCCGGGGAACGAAGCCTTGGACTTAGACTCAAGAAAAAGGGCAAATAACAACTTGTAAGAAACAAGAACGTTGTTCTGTTCACGAGAAACCTCCGGGGGAGAGTGGTTAGTGTCGGTCCAATGGTTTATTGAAGTATGCAAATATGTGTTGCTTGACTGACAATGCAAGAGTCAACAGGAGTTTAAAAATCTCTCAGATATTCGTTTCAGAGCCTCCGTGCCCTAAAACATAATTGTTTACAAGCTCATTTTAAATCAAATGAAAAAAGACAACAACAAAAAACATTACAAATGAATAGTGTAAGGGGGACAGTTCAGTGGAGAGGTGTGATGTAACACATGGCTCTCAAAAGCAGAAGTTCAACCAACTTTCACGGTTCCTCTATGCTGAGTATTAACTGATGGGGAATAAAGAAAGCATGGCGACAAATAATAATTCTGAAAAAAAACTCACTCATGAGAAAATTCAGGATGTGTTGTGAGACTGCGCCCAGATAATGGTGATGGTAACGAAGCTGACTGATATGAAGAGGATGTAGAGGCCGAACAGCAGGCGGTCTATGATGAAACCCACCTGGATCCATTCCTCCGAGCTCTGGCTTCTGCCCAGCCGCTGCTTCGCCTGAAGGCGTATGGCCTGGAGGTCCCTGCCCAAGCTCCACAGCTCCTGCAGGGCCTTGTCCCTATCCAGCGGTCCCTTCTGTTCTGGAGCCACGCTGTCCTCTGCCACCAGAGAGAAGACTTTCATTTCTGTTGCAGAGGAGATGACGGGGGAGGTAATGGAAACTGTGATTGTCTATATTGACTAGTGCGAAGATTTGCTGCATAATGACTGCATGAAAAGTTTCACCTGTGTAAAACCACACCCCAGGTCTTACTTACTACCTTGTGCGGCGGGATTTCGGATGACTGTGTCCTCTAGATCCCTGGGCTTTGGAGGAAGCCGTACCAGGTGACCAAGGATGTGAA
>CALSBV010011200.1:10865912-10885685 GCA_943590825.1 Bovichtus diacanthus | reverse complement strand
ACAGGATTGGTGACAAAGCGCAGCCCTGGCGGAGGCCAACACCCACCGGGAACGAGTCCGACTTACTGCTGAGAACCCGGACACAACTCTTGCTTTGGGCGTACAGGGATTGAATGGCCCTCAAAAGCGCCCCCATACTCCCGCAGCACCTCCCACAGTATCTCCCGGGGGACCCGGTCATACGCTTTCTCCAGGTCCACAAAACACATATAAACCGGATGGGCATACTCCCAGGCCCCCTCTAGGATCCTTGTGAGAGTGAAGAGCTGGTCCGTTGTTCCACGGCCAGAACGGAATCCGCATTGTTCCTCTTCAATCTGAGGTTCGACTATCGGCCGAACCCTCCTTTCCAGCACCTTGGAGTAGACTTTACCCGGGAGGCTGAGCAGTGTGATACCCCTGTAATTGGCACACACTCTCTGGTTCCCCTTTTTATACAGGGGAACCACCACCCCGGTCTGCCACTCCTTAGGCACTGTTCCCGACTTCCACGCAATGTTGAAGAGACGTGTCAGCCACGACAGCCCCTCCACACCCAAAGCCTTCAACATTTCTGGACGGATCTCATCAATCCCCGGGGCCTTGCCACTGTGGAGTTGTTTGACTACCTCAGTGACTTCCACCAGGGAAATTGCTGATGATCCCCCATAATCTTCCAGCCCTGCCTCTATCAAAGAGGGCGTATTAGTCGGATTGAGGAGTTCCTCAAAATGCTCCTTCCACCGCCCGAGTACCTCCTCAGTTGAGGTCAACAGTGTTCCATCCCTGCTGTAAACAGCTTGGATGGTTCCCCGCTTCCCCCTCCTGAGGTGCCGGACAGTACGCCAGAAGCACTTTGGTGCCGACCGAAAGTCCTTCTCCATGGCTTCTCCGAACTCCTCCCACACCCGCTGCTTTGCCTCTGTCACGGCTGAGGCCGCTGCCCTTCGGGCCTGTCGGTATCTTGCAACCGCCTCTGGAGTCCCCCGTGATAACATATCTCGGAAGGACTCCTTCTTCAGTCGGACGGCTTCCCTGACCACCGCGGTCCACCACGGTGTTCGAGGGTTACCGCCCCTTGAGGCACCTAAGACCTTGAGGCCGCAGGCTCCCGCCGCAGCTTCAGCAATGGAAGCTTTGAACATTGACCACTCAATGCCCCCAACCTCCACAGGGATGCCAGAGAAACTCCGCCGGAGGTGTGAGTTAAAGGTCTCTTGGGTATGGGCCTCCTCCAGACATTCCCAGTTCACCCGCACTACCCGTTTGGGCTTACCAGGTCTGTCCAGACTCTTCCCCCACCCCCTGACCCAACTCACCACCAGATGGTGATCAGTTGACAGCTCCACCCCTCTCTTTACCCGAGTGTCCAAAACAGGCGGCCTCAGATCAGATGATACGATTACAAAATCGATCATCGATCTTCGGCCTAAGGTGCTCTGGTACCATGTACACTTATGAGCATCCTTATGTTCGAACATGGTGTTTGTTATGGACAGCCCATGTCTAGCACAGAAGTCCAATAACAAACAACCACTCGGGTTGAGATCAGGGAGGCCGTTCCTCCCAATCACGCCTCTCCAGGTGTCTCCATCGCTGCCCACGTGCGCGTTGAAGTCTCCCAGTAGAACTATGGAGTCCCCTACTGGAGCCACCAACAGGACTCCATTCAGGGTCTCCAAGAAGGCCGAATACTCTGAACTGCTGTTCGGTGCATATGCACAGACAACAGTCAGAGTTTTCCCCCCCATAACCCGTAGGCGTAGGGAGGCGATCCTCTCGTCTACTGGGGTGAACTCCAGCGTAACGGCACTCAGCCGGGGATTTGTGAGTATCCCCACACCCGCCCGGCGCCTCACACCCTGAGCAACTCCAGAGAAGAATAAGGTCCAACCCCTATCCAGGAGTACGGTTCCAGAACCGAGACTGTGCGTAGAGGAGAGCCCAACCAGATCTAACTGGTAGCGCTCCGCCTCCCGCACAAGCTCCGGCTCTTTCCCCCACAGAGAGGTGACGTTCCACGTCCCCAGAGCCAGCCTTTGCCGCCCAGGTCTGGTCCGTCGAGGTCCCCGACCTTCACTGCCACCCGTCTGGCAATGTACCCGACCCCAACGGTTCTTCCTGCGGGTGGTAGGCCCACATGATGGAGAGGGGGGGGGTGCCACGTTGCTTCTTCAGGCTATGCCCGGCCGGGCTCCGAAAGAAATTGTTCTTTGTATGTTGTATTGGTTGGCTTATTTGTAGCTAATGGTTGAATTGTTATTCTATTGTTTCTGTATGTTGCACTTACATTGGTTTGGCTTATTTGAAGCTATTGCACTGCACTTATATGACACAGTGTCGACAGGTATACATTTTAAAACCTAAAAACCTCACTTCCCAAGTTAGTTTTGTACAGTAGGGCTGTGATTAACTGGTGAACTATTTATATGACAGTCTTACAAGTATTAATACGGCTTTAAGACGTTTTGTTGTGTTTGAAATGCTTGTAAAAATATCTGATTTGATTAGATTGAAGGATTACAAAAAAGCTTCAAATGCCTATACACGATCATCACAATTAGGATCATCTAGGAAATGAAAGTTAGTGCAATACATCCTAAAACACCGACTTTACATTTTAACACAGCATACGAGACTGTTCTGTCAATTTTCGACGTTAAAACTAACATTTGAAGTTTTAATACCTACAGGATAATGGTTCTAGAGACATGAATTATACAGTATGTTCATATGACTTCCCAAAATACTTTTGAATTATTTTCCTCCTTTTGTATCTTCATCTCATCTTTCATTTTGTGTATATAAGATTAAACATTACAATGAGGTTACAGTCCATAGGATCTCCTTACAAAGAAGCGCATCTCTTGGTACTTTTCGTCATCCCCAGCTGGTAGGAGGTATGTCTTCGTTGTGAGTCCAACCAGTTCCCACTCACCTATAGTTGTCATCACTTCTTTAGAGTATTTGAATATATCCTCTATAGTTGATGAGAGGTCAATCTGCAGAGCAGTTACTGAAAGGAAAATACCATACAGTCAATGCTTTTGTGAGATTTCATCCATTTATAACACAAACATATCAATCTGCATATCTCAAGTATTGTGTAAATTCAAGACAAAATAGCATTTGAAACAGCTTCTACTCACTACGGTGTAAGTACGAGTTGAAGCTTAAACTGCAGTTCTGGATGTCAAATGGAAACGTGTAGATGTCGAGCCTGCAGGAGCTGATCACTTTGACGGGCTGTTTATCAAGTACGAAGCCATCAGAAAAGAGATAGGTGTAGGGGACGAATGGAGCTGAGTTCTTCTCCATACTGCAGGATGGGAAAAGACATAAAAGCCAGGAAATATGAATCGTAATATCTACTTTCTGTGAAAGAATACAAACGTCTTTGTTAAATATATTCCGCTCATTAAAGGCCTTTTCAGTAAAAAACACAAATAACATATAGCTTTTAGTGTATGAATTAATAATGCTGAGGAATAACACGTTTTAAGTTAAACACAAGTTTTCGAAGTTTGTGTTTAGTCTTTAAAGAAGACCAGATTAGTTTTGGCACTGCGCTAAAACACTGAATTTGAAATAAAACAACTTTTTGAAAATATTCACCAGTACGCCTCTTATGTGGGGGTCAGTAGAGGTCAGGCCAGTGACGTGTATAAATACAATCCACAGCAAAGGATGTTCTTCTCTACAGACGAGACGGTACTTACAATTCGTTGATGACCATATCTGGTACCCAGAGCAGTTTCCTTGGAATTGTAATCCACGAAGAACCACACTGTTCTGGGTCCCACCAGACAAACTCATTTCTCCATTCCTGTAAACACGAATCAGACAGATACAACCTCTACTGTATGTAACTGAATACACACAGTGTAAAACTACAGTTTTCAGGTGATATCCTGGAAATCTCAAAGCTTTTTAGATGTTACCAGCCGTTTACATTTCAAATTTCAAGGGGTCCTATTTTAACAGAATAAACAACATGAATAAAAAGCAGCATTGTCTTTGTTCATTTAGTTTGTCAATAATATGTTACACGATTTGATCTTTTTTTTTTTTTTGTAGATTAAGTCATGTAGTATCTAGTGTTCTCTTGCTGTTTATACGGTAGGATTTGCCCAAAAAACACACGATGATCCAATGACCCAACTACAAATTTTTCCTGATTCTCAAGCCTGGAGAGAGATGAACAATGTTATTATTGCCAGGAAAGTGAGAAGTGGATTTTAAAGGAAGTACTTACTAAACTTTGCCAGATAAACGTTTTCAGGACTTGAGCCTTTTCATCCTAAAAAAACCCCAAAAAACAAAAAACAATGTGTCGTATGCATTCCTTCCAGACCATTTATAGACCATATAGAAATGAAAAAGATGAAATCCAGTCAAAGTGTCTCGTTGGCTGACATAACCACAGTAAAAATGTAAACACAATAACAGGCACTTGTTGAACTCAAACAACTAATACCAGTTATTTATAAATTGACATCAATAGATTACACTTAAAACAATAGAACATGGCCTAATAGTGAATTGGGTTTAGCTTCATGTAGTGTCCCTTACAACGCCCAAAATGCCAAACAGGGTGAAGTCAATGCTGACGTTGGTGGGGGTTGACATATTAATAACAGGTCGAATTGAGCTCAGGTTGAAGACCGGTTGGAGAGCCTCCAGCAGGGAAAGCGAGTCAGGTCGAGAGCAGTTCAGCATGATGGAACTGCACGGAGCTACGGAGGAAAAAAGAAACGCGTCACAGTTCGAGTAGATCGGCTGCACCGAGTAAAGGTATTTCCCAAATGTATGAATTTCCAAAAAACAAGTATTGTATTGTAACTTTAGTTGCCGGCACAAAGTATTTCGTAAATACTATACGAGAAATAAATGCTCACTAATTTTACTCTAATTAACTATAATGTCTGTGTCATCCTGTTTTTAACATCCTGTCCTCCATTAAAGCAGCATGAAGTGTGGGTTATTCCCCCAGAAAAAGTCTTCTAAGTTCTGAAATAATCGGTAACACAGCCCTCGAACACTTGCCACATTACAGTGGGACAACTCAAACCCACATAAATGTTTCCCCCTTGTGGCTAGACTTTGCCACCAGCAATCGTAATAAAGTTCAATAAATATCCATTCGCCTCTTTACTTTATTTATTTATTCTTTATTTTACACGGCGAGTGAAACTGTGAAGTAATTAACTCTTGCAAATCAATAAGAAGCAGGAGATGTGTGTATATATTACTGTATCATATAGTAGGAGCTGTACTTACCATGCATGAGCACAGAGATGAAGATGAATAGAACCTGAGAAGGCTTGACTTTCAGCGGGCAGCACTAAAAACATTAACATTGGGTCAAAAGCCGTTGTTAGTTTGAGTGGCGTGCTGGTGGTTAGGGCTGTCCTGTAAAGTTGTCTACAAACATTTTCGCTGGCAAATACAGACATGATCGAGATAAGTGTACATTTAAAATATATAATTGTATTTGTTAGCTCATCTGGAGGTGAGTTCATTTAAAACGTGCCATGTTTAAAAAGCCCTGAATCGAACAGTCCCAACAGCAGTATCTTATTTTTATTATTTCATCTCCAAAAAGTAAAGTGTGAGTTTTCAAGGTTGCCAACATGGGAAAACAATTAGAAATTGATTAGTAGATTTTTATTTTACGAAACACTTAAATGTGATCCAGCGGACGCGGGATGCTGTTCAGGTAAATAGTTTTACCCTTCTGCTTACATCCTGGTGAGTTCAATGCAAGATATTTACTTACTAATTGCATGTAGTATTAATGTTCAAGATAAAAAGAACATATTGGAAAGATATTTATTTTTTCACTTAGACTTGGCTCTTTATGGCAAGTGGATGGCAATTCTAGAGTTTTAATAAAACATACATTATATTGCCGAAAGTATGGCCTTGTATGTTGGGCTAAGCTCCTTGGTTGTGAAGGATTTATTGATATTTTTACAACAATGTGCTTCCAGACCTAACCTAGTCCCCATCCAAAACCTTTCGGAAGGTCTCACCTCACTAATCCCTGCAGCTATGTTCCAAAATCTTGTGATTGGATGTCCACATACTTTTGGCCAAGTAGTGTATTGGCCAAATTAGTTACATATTTCATAATGTTAATGTATTCGGTCTGTGTAAGGTGAATCTATAATATAATATAGGACTTAAAGCTGGCATTAAAATGAATGAATAAATAGGAAAATGATTGGAACATGATTATTATGTTTGAAATGAATGTCAATCGAAAACTGAACGAAATTTTTTCAAGTAATTTTATTTTGTATACAATGTTTTTTTTTCCATTTTAGAATGGCACAATATAACACAAAATCCTTAAAACTACGTCTAATTAATGTGTTAGAGTTAATTTGTCCAATAGCTTTAGAGTATGTATAAATGTCTTGGTTTCAAACATAACAACAACATGTATCATGTATTAATCAAAATTCAACACGTTTGAGTTACTATTTATATGAATGGTGCCCCTTAAAACAGACAGCAGTCGTCTACTGACTGTATGAGTTCGCCCAGATGATGATGATGGTAATGAAGCTCACTAATACGAAGAGGATGTAGAGGCCAAACAGCACGCGGTCTATGATGAAACCCACCTGGATCCACTCCTCCGAGCTCTGGCTTCCACCCGGCTGCTGCTCCACCTGGAGGCGGATGGCTTGGAGGTCCTTGCCCATTTTCCTAAGCTCCTGAAGGGCCTTGTCCTCCACCGCTGACCCGCTCATCTCTGGAGGCCCATCATCAGCTTTTAGCTGTGTCACCACAACGTTCAGTTTCATATCTAGTGACATTTAAAAAAAAGCATCATTACATTTACTTCTTCAATGTGGTGTGTGTGTATGAACAATCATGTTGATCCATCTGCACTGTATATGCAGTCATTTTCTGTAATCTTACATTTTTTAAATTGTATTACGTACGGTACATTTAACCACCTGAATTTCTTGGTTCTTTAGTCTTCGGAGTCATGCAAACGAGACGGCCCAGAATTTGCAGAACAAGCACTTGGATCCAGGGAGGAACGGGAGAGAAGTCGCACGAGCCAGACAGCAGGTTGGTGATGAGGATAGTCTCCAGTAGACTGGCCACCATCAGAGCCAGGCAGAGAGAGAAGAACACATCTGGCAGAGACAGACAGGAAAGAGGTTGCCACTTACGCAATGTTTTTATTTTTATTATTATTATTTTTTTTTTTTACTATTTACTGTATATTCAACGTCTGAACAGCTGCTTAAGTTGGTCAAACATAAAAAACTTTCTGTAACCCTTTTTGGAAATGCATATGTAAATGATCTGAACATAGTTTGCCCAAAGTATCTGTTTATGGAATGGCGCATGGAAATCAAAAGCAGCCAATTTTAACACACTACCTGCCCCAAATGCACAGGTGCATGAGATATTAGAAAAGAGATGAGATTTTTTCTGCAATGAAAACTATTAAGCTCTTTAATTATGAGGGCATAATTAAACGGATCCACCTCTCCCCCGCAGGATGAACTGAACAGTTGAAATGAACGAGGGATGATAGCATTTCAGCGAAAGAGCAGTTTGTTTCAGACACAGACATGCAGACACTCTATATTATATATAGATATACAGTCGAAAGATGTATGATGCTTCTCAGTGGGGCATGTCGCGACATACAGGTATTGATAAATACATTTGACTGATAGCATTATTGTTATTGTTTTTTTAAAATTTACTATAGATACTGCGGTAATATCGTAGCCGTGAATTCGTTTAGCCATGATAAAGTGAAGATCTGATATTGTGGCAGCCTTAGACAGAATACAACAGACACATTTAAAAGCAAGATACAGATTTAACAGGTGTCGGTAAATACAGAGAACACTGACTTATGAGAGGTATGGTGTTTCCAGTGATAGGCAGCAGGTCGTTCATGATGAGCAGGAAGACGGTGTAGCCCAGGATGAGGGTCATCTTAAAGGAGGACCGGTCAACAGTCTGGGGAGGCAGCAGGAAGCTGAAGAGGTCCACGGTGATGAGGAAGCAGCTGGGGATCAGCAGGTTCACCACATAGAGGGTGGCCCGGCGCCTCACTCTGACCTGCAGAGGGAAGAAACCAAACACTTTGTCAGGTACCTTTTCTGTGCATATTTGAAAACTGTCTGAGCATTTACATTTTTTTGCTGTGAAATATTCTTATCAAAACCAGGTCCACATACAGTGTCTTTACTGCAGGTGCACAATTAAGGATTTGAATGGGACTGATGTGAAGTGAGTTGGAAACCCACGTGCACCTCTGCCACTAAAAAGAAAATGTTCTTTGTATGTTGTATTGGTTGGCTTATTTGTAGCTAATGGTTGAATTGTTATTCTATTGTTTCTGTATGTTGCACTTACATTGGTTTGGCTTATTTGAAGCTATTACACTGCACTTATATGACTACAGCTATTTGAAGCTAATGTACTTGCAAGATTCTTGCTGTTCGGAGTCGTATCCTCATGATTGTTTGCACTGTTTGCACTTATTGTAAGTCGCTTTGCACAAAAGCGTCCGCTAAATGTAATGTAATGTAATGAACAGAGTGATAATGCAAACTAAGACATTTTACAACATATGTTTGCTGGCTTCCAAGAGACTCACATGTCATTTGAGGTAAATTTACTGCAATTTACAGACATTATAATTAACTTACATGAAATACAAGCTCATCAATGTAATCCGCATCTTCTCCATCTCTGTCGTCTTTGTAGGAGGTGATATCCAGCAGCTCCCACTCTCCCATGGTGGTCATCACCTGCTTGGAGATCTTTGTGATGTGAGCTGCATCCCTCCCCAGCACAATCTTTATGTCCTTTGCTGTGGAGAGAAGAATAGAGAAATACATTATCCTGTAAAGTCAAGGCTACACTACATATTCACATTACAGAAATATAGGAATTCATAGTTTCACCAAATGAATATAGGCCTAGATTATTTATATTTACATTCATGTTTGTTAAATGTCATTAGCTCGTCACTGTAAACTTCTTGTGCAATAGATATTCCTCCCTCTCGAAAGTTCATGTATCATCCCAACTCCGAGGTCACAAGGTCAATCTCTAACACAGCAGATGTTTGTCAGAAACAGATGGAATCTAAGATAACACGCATCACGCAATATTCTTGTTACAGTTTGACTTTGGGTTACTTCACAACGAAGAAGCTTTTTTAAATACATGATAAATCAATGATTTTTAATTTTTGTTGTTGTTGATGAATTGCCACGGTAAATGCAATATTTCTTACATAAGGGCCAAAGAGTACTTAGTGCCTCTATCATTTACATTTCTTGGACGCTTTTGTCCAAACCGGCATACAGAAGTCTTAAAGGAAAGGAAATGAGACTTGTGGTGAAGTGCCTTACCAAAATGAATGTAAGAGTTGAAACTCATAGTGCAGTTCTGTATATCGAAGGGAAAGGTGTAGATATTGAGGTTACAGGAGCTGACAACTCTGACTGGTAGAGCATCGTGCACTCTACCATCGCTATACAGGTACACATACGGGACAAAGGGGGCTGTGTTCTCATCCATACTGCAAGACAGGAAGAAGCAGAGGAGTTACGAGTGAAATGTCTGCCAAACAAGAGCATGGCACCTTAAATTATAAAAGGTGCCAATTATATAAGGTGTCACATATATACATATATGTATATATATGTATATATATACTCACAATTCATTGATCACAATATCTGGCACCCAAAACTTTTTTCTGGGAAGAGAAATCTTGTCTGAGCCGCACTGGATTGGGTCCCAGCTGACAAACTCGTTCATCCACCACTAAAACAACAAAACTGGTGTCAGTGCGTGTGCATGGTGAAAGTAATGATTTTTATCATGCACAAAAGATAATCCCACAACTACTGTCTAAGAAGTGAAGATGGATGATTGCAGTACATACATAGTTCAGCCAAAGGTAAGTGAGCAAGAGTTGAGCCTTTTCATCCTGGAAGACAAGAAGAGCTGCTTTAAGGCATCGAAGGTATCTTTTGGGGGCCAATCAAATCCTCAAGGAAGTCTCAGTGGAGCCCAGACACATAAAGAAGCGGTTTTATTCAGCTTACATTTAGTTGAAGACAACAGCAGAATGATAGAAGATGCTGGTGATTTATTGTTTAAATGTACTATTTAATATGTCATTCTAAATGTATAAAGCTCCTCCTGGTATAGAAATGACCTGTTAGAGATTTACAGACTTACCTACTGTACATCTGAAGAGTTTCATTTGTGCCACATACTCATGCAAAAACGATGAATGGCACAATGTACACTCATCTTACTGTATAATGCTCATTTTCCATATCTACTGAGAGGTGAAACATACCACTCCTAGTATCCCATACATGGTGAAGTGTGTGCTGACTTTGGTGAAGGTTGTCATGTTTAAGACGGGTCGTATGGCGCTCAGGTTAAAGACTGGAGTGAGAGCGTTCAGCAGGGCGGGCTGGTTGGGATGAGAGCAGTTGATATTGACGGCACTGCACGCAGCTGACGAGAAGATTCAAAAATGACAAGTTAAACATAAACATTTGGCTAATTTCAGACAACACTGCAGATCTGCAACTCACAAAATAGATTAAAAAGGCAGTGGATTGTCTCAGCTGTAATTCCGAGCATTCATTGGGATCTCAAAATATTCCCAATTTATTGAACATGACAAAGGAATTTTAATCTTCGTTCTATGCCACCTTTGTGGGTTATGTTTTTTAAGAAAATCTTTTGATATAAGCATGCCTAATACTCAACATAGTGCTTTTCAAAAAAGCTTACCTGGTATAACAATGAGAAACATGACCACAGTGGGCATGACTTGTGGAGGGAGACACTAAAATAAAACAACAATTAGAAAATTATTGTTTCAATGCAAGCAACTAAGACATTAAAACCATTAATTATTATTATTTGAGATTTTTTATAACTAAAGCTGTATTCGGCCTCAGAAATACCACTTAAAAAACATACGTAATATGCAAAAAAGCAGAAGATACTTTACCTTCAGTGTAGCACCCTTGGGTGTCATGATGTCAAGAGTTAAATCTTTATCTTTCGACAGTTGTCAGATCAACGCAGTTTCTTCAGTATCGCACGTCTGGAAAGCGAACAGGATAATTATCACACTGCTTATGGGATCATTTGCTTTTCGTTGTCAGTTGTATGAACAGGAGAGTCATCCTCCATAAATAACCAGGCTGCAAAGAGTCAAACCCACCACTTACCCGGCAAACACACTCTTGCAAGACTAAATTCAGCTTTCGTGGCCAAGATATACAAAGTGCCACTTCCAACCAAGCGTGATGTGGACAAACCCCCGGCAAATGATGTGGGAAATGGAAAACTCTGCACTGCAGCTACTTTCCCTGTAGGTGGTTTCATACAAAACAAAGACACACCACAGTTAATGTATCGTACCGCAGGGTGTGACTTTCAGATGGTGAAGACGGACTTCAGCGGCATCAGCTCCACGCCTGCTGGTCGTACGCAAATAAACAGTGGATGGCCTGTGAGAAACATGTGTCCTCTGGTTTCCCAAACCTCCTGTCAGCCAACCTATTTATCATTTTATATTTATGTTGTCTGGTTGCACAACACACAATGTTTCTGCAAAACCAACCTTTCCTTATATAATGTAATTGCTGTTCAAAATGTGGTACTCTAACACAGGGGTCCCCAACCACCGGGCCGCGGACCAGCACTGGGCCATGGATCATAAAAGGTTGGGGACCGCTGCTCTAACAAACTTAGTGTTGAATAGAAATGTACAGAAATCAATGGAAGTCAATGGAAGCTTCATACATTGATATTATAACTATTATAAAGGACACTGCTGAATTTATTGAAACTTTCAGGCTTGTTCTTCCCGTCAGTCACATAGACAGACGCGCCACGGACCGGTTTTATGCAAGACAATTTTTCAATTCTACAAACCGAGGGGGGGGGTCATTTAATTATTACATATATAAATATATAATGTAAATGTAATTATTACATTTTATATTATGCACTTTATTTATAATATTATTACATAATGATATATATATATATATATATATATATAAAATATAGTATGTAAAAATGTTTACAATAAATATTACCAACACAAAAAAAAAAAATTTATTCTTTCTATGCGGCCCGGTACCAAATGATCCACGGCCCAGTAATGGTCCGCAGCCCGGTGGTTGGGGACCCCTGACATAGAGGAACTACAGTAATTTCCTTTAAATCTTCTGTTAATGAAGTGTGAGGAAGTGTGAGTGACACTTTCTTAATTTCTTCTGTCAGAACAGGAAGAGACGTAGTACATCTCCATTTCCTCTGTGGCATAACCACCACCTAAATGAAGAAACCTACTCTATGCATAATGTCCCATTTTCTCTCCCTTTTTTCACCTGCACAGGTCCAAATATTATATTTGATATTTAAGCATTGTGCTGTTTACGGATCAGTTCACTTTAGTGACTCCTTTATACATACTTTAAGTTTCAAAATGTATTGACATGCCTTCATCCACTTATTTAGTGCCATATTTACACATCAAATAATAGATAAATCAGACAAATATATTTGAATACAGAAAATACCCACACTACAAATGATTATATTATTGTTTGTATACGCTTTATTTATCCATCACACACCTCTGATTGTAAGAAGGCTGTTTTAATGCTTTGGAGCAGACATATTCATATTTCAAAGACAATTGACTGTAAACAACAATAAACAAGAAAGCTTGCATGCACTTGATTATTATATATATTATATGATAGAGGCAACAATACAATAAAACAGAACGACAGGAGGAGGAGAAGCCTTATACAATTGATGCTTTGCTAATATGAGTTTAGGCATAAAAGCCTGAGGCAAATATTATTATTCTTTTAAATGAAGAAAAAGGCTTCGGAGCAATGCAAGTTTAATTCTGTGTACAGTAGCCTCCAATACAGGCCTCACAATGAGCAGGCTCATGGGGACTTTTGACTTCCAGGCTTACAAAAGGCTTTTGTTCTCTGTGCAGGTATTCATTGTAGCATTTTATTCTTATCTTCTCGACCAGATTCTCCAGGAGGACGTCCATGTTGTCCTCGGCGATGCTGGGCTTCTCCATCTGAGCTTCGCTGCACATCTTGCATTTCTGACGGAAGACCCTCACCTTGACCACGCCCTCCCCGTTTGTCAGGCGCATGTGGAAGACCACCATCACCTTGTTGGAAGGCCAACCTCTTCCACAGATTCTGCATTTGAACCTTTAAAATGACAGACAACCCAAGTTAAATAAATTCTGCACTGGCCCTTTAACAAAATGACACTCTTTCCCTGCCATACAGGTGCGGCCAGTCTAGAACCTACGGTCCTACCAATACGATTTTTTCTTCTCGCAAATATAACTCCAACTTTATTACCAAGCTTTTGTCACACTGTGCATGATATTACATTCATTTACTTAACACTAACCTGACCCTTATCCTTACCTACAATTAAACTGGTTTACATTGTGGGGACCAGTTTGTGTCCCCAAATCAGACAAATGTTTGTCCACACTATAGGACATGTAGGAAAAAAAAGTTAGCATTATTAAACTCCATTTCTGCCAATAAACACCCTTAAATCCTACACACTGATCCTTTAAGTACAAGTACATATACATACACACAAACCTTAATGAACCAAATGTATTCACTAATATATAATTTATATTAACCTAACGTATACCATACTGTATATAAACACACCAGCTACAGCGATTAACAGTATTCCAGCACACTGACCGTCCACTTGTGTGCCTGATGTACTGCTTCCAGCCATTGTTTTGGGTGCCCGGTACAATCTGTTCATCAAACTGCAGATGCCAGGAGTGTTGAAGATCTCTTGCTTTCATCTGGAAGATACTTGTCCACTTCGGGTCTGCCATCCTGTAAGTGCCAGTGGTGCTGGAGGCAGAAGAACTGACAGCTGATCTGATACTACACAAACTGCTGAATCATATAGCCAATAAGGAGTTCAGGAAAACAAAACTTAAAAATAGAAACCTGGTTTTCGTGAAGTTTCACTTCTAGTTGTGGACTATACATGGAATGTAGAATGACAAACTTGTTTTGATGGGGTTTGCTAAGCATATAAAATACATGAGACACTACTGTGTAATCATTGGATTATTAGCCTATTCAAACACGGAAATTAAGAGAAAGGAATGCTTATGTAATGAAAATGTAAGCATGACTATTAATGACTGGCAGTTGACTGAAAGGTACCTTTTAATTGACTAATATATCACACACACGTAATAAATGTGATTAGTGTGGATTAACTGAAGTATGATTGCTGCCTTTTTGTGTTTCATTAAAAACTTCAAAGCACCCACTAGCGAAGGACTGCAAGAGAAATGAAACTGAAACGCTTTCCTGTTGTTTTCATGCAACACTGCCACTTGCTGGTATTATACTGCCTTGTGTTCTATGTGTGTGTGTGTGTGTGTGTGCGCGTGCATGCATGTGTGTGTGCGTGCGTATGTACAATTTCCCATTTTCTACAATTGTTTCCTGCACATGATCAAATATTATTTCTAATGTTTAAGTATTCTACTGTTTACGGATGTGTTTACCGTAAAAACTCCTTCGTACAAATAATTAATAAATCAGACCAATTTATTTGAAAACAGAAAACACCCACAATGCAAATCACGAATACATTTAGTTTATTGCTTGTATAAAATGTATTCATCTATTACATTTCTGTTTGTAAGAAGACTGTTTTAATACTTTTGAGCAGGCAAAAAAATATGTTATTGAAAATTGAGAACAAGACGAAACCAACAAGAATAAATATGAAAGCTTAAATGCATTTGGTTATCATCTTAAAATTATGGCAGCTATACAATGTAACAGAATGACAGGAGGGAAGGTTAATACAGCTGATGCTTTGCTAATATAAGTTTAGGCATACAATCACCTCTCTTCTTTTTTTTTTTTTATTAACAAAAAGGCTGACTTAAAAGCGATTCCTTGGACAGATGCCTCGCATACAGGCCTCACAATGATCAGGCTCATGGGGACTATTGCCATCAAAGCTTCTAAAATGCTTCTTCTTTCTCTCCAGGTATTCATTGTAGCATTTTATTCTTATCTTCTCGACCAGATTCTTCATGAGGGTGTTGATGTTGTCGGATGGGATGCTGGGCTTCTCCATTGGAGCTTCGTTGCACATCTTGCACTTCTGACGGGAGGGCCTCACTTTGACAACGCCCTCCTCGTTTGACAGGCGCATGTGGCAGACCACCATCACCTTGTTAGAAGACCAGCCTCTTCCACACTCGGTGCAATGGAACCTTGAAAAGGACAGAGGCCATTTAACAAAATTACAACAAACCAAAGTTACATTGGAAACTTACGAGCCCAGGTTTTGTCACACTGGACATGGTTTTAATTTACATGTACACCCTTAACTCTAAAATGTACCTTAACCTAACTCTAACCCTAAGCTAAACCAAAAAAGTCTGTACTCGGTAATGTTATGGTTTACAGGGGTTGCCCATTACGGTCGATCGCAAAGGTAGTGTGGGTAGATCGCATGGCATTGAAAAAAATAAAAAAACATAATAAGTGCTTATACATTGACGTACACAACAACCTTAATATACCTAACGCATCCACTATGGGTTCACTTATATTAACCTCACATATACCACACACCAACTACAGTATTTAACAGTAGTCCAACACACTGACCTTGCACCTGTGTGCACGACACACTTCTTCCAGCCCGGTTTTTGGCTGCTATCCCCAAGGCTTTCATCAAACTCCAGACACCAGGAGTCTCCTTGTTTAAGATTCCTTGTTGCAAACTCGAACATGCGTGTCCACTGCGGTTCTGCCATCCTGTCAGTGCCAATTGAGCCGGTAGGTGAGGAAGAGACAAAGCACTGACAGCTGATCTGCACGGTAAACAAACAACATGTGAGAATGAGTCATCAAGCCTTGGTTGAAATGCCTCTAGCAATAGAGATTCAAGTAAAACGAAACTTAAATGTGGAAACCTGGTTTCCTTAAGTTTCGGGTCTAATTTTGGACTATAAATAGAATGGGTAGTGACAATTTTGTTTCGCTAAGGCAGATTTTAAGCATATGAAATGCATTTATCACTACTGTTCAATTGCTGGATAGTCTATTTACAGACAAAAATGAATAGAAGGGAAATCTAATGGAAATGTAATTGCTTTGTTTGTGTTTGGGTAGTAAAGGGTGCATTGTGATCATCATTGAGCACACAGTAGGGAAGGACTGCAGGAGAAATGAAACTGAAACGAATATTTCTTTTCTTTTCATATTCTTAATATATTTTTCTTCTATTCTCTATTTGTTTCTTGTACACCTTTTTATAGTATTTTTTCACATTCTATTTGTATTTCTCTTCTCTTCAATATTTCTTGATGTTCTTTCTAATGAGTCCTACTTTGTGTATGTTGTGAACCAATACACTCAAGCAAATTCCTTGTATGTGAAAACCTACTTGGGAATATAAACCTGGTTCTGATTTTGATTCAGTATCATGGCGGCCCTCGCTGTTTACCCATCATCCTGTGTCAGATTCAGCTTTCCTGAAGGAACTAGAAGAGTAATTGGTCTTTAACACTAAACAATAAACTCATAAACCTTTTAACCTCATCCAGGAGAACCGTGCATAATTGTAAGAACGCAATAAAAACATTACAATCTAATGGCTCATTTAAACTCATTTGCGGGTTTAATGTTAGAACAGAGTAATTCAATTACTGGTAATTTCTCATTTGTACCTCATTAAGGTCCGGATAATGGTGATTAATACTGAATATAATGAACACCATGTTCAACAATTAGCAGCTATATTATCATACAACTAAACTGAGCACACAGTGTTTAGCCCTCTGGCATTGTTGACAAAAGCACAATAGGTTTGGAATTCAAAATGAATCCCTTTAATTGCTTGCTACTTTTCTCAGGTAAGTGAAGACAAAAGAGATATGTTCTGATTTAGCCGCAGTGGACGAGGCCTTGAAAGCAGTGGAGTTCAGAAATCATGATGAAAGCGGGCATGATGCCAGTCCATGTGGGAATAAATGCAAGGGGGTGAAATGAAAGAAATGATGGAGGTAATAGTGACATTTTGGAAGACGATATCAAAGGCTCTCCTTTTCTGAGAAAGAAAAGTGTTAATAAAGATGGGACGAATAATTCCTCTCATACATCAGTGATGAGGACAAAAATACGTATTGAGTATGAGGAGACAGAAAATATTTGGTTGAGGTAAAAGCAGTTGAGGTAGAAGGTTTAGGCAACGTCTCCGTAGGTTGAAGAGTTAAATACTCAGAAACATGTTGGAGAAACGCAGGTGCCCTTGAGCAAGGCCCTTAACCGCCTATCAAGAGAAATATGTGGTAGATTGTTTGTTTTGCCTGGCCCTGTCTCCAGCCCTGTTCACTTCCCCCAGGCCATGTACTCTCCTCTCACTCCCCAGCCCTGCCATCCTCGAACCATCCACTAGATGACCTCAGTCTTTCTTGCAAGATCCCCTGACATCCCCTCCCAACTATACTCCTGTTTCCATTTGACGTCATCAGCACCAAATCGCGCTTTTCCACACACTCTTTGCCAGTTTGTCAAAGTTGCTATGTTGCTTTGCTGTTTCTCCCCATTTGCTTTCGAGTCTTGGAACCCTGTACCCTGTTATCCTGTTACCTGGAACCTGTACGTGCCTGCCTGACCTTTTGCCTGCTTTTGAACTTTGGATTTGTTTGCCTGTACCTGCCTGCCTGAAAGCCTATAGTGTATATATACCTTCAATTTGTCATTAGATCATTGGACTGTCCCTGTCTTCCTTGACTGTCTGCATTTAAATCTTCCTTCCCCTACTGCCTGAATTCATCCCTGTGACACTCAAAACTGCTCTAGAGGAGCCAACAGATTAGGCAGTGGTTGTACAAAACAGCTTCCAGGCTGTAACTGTGATCATTTTTCACCAATTTCCCCAGTATAGTAAAATAATCTTTTATTCTACTAACTGTTTTTTTTTCTGATTTTCAACCAAATCTGTGTTCACAAGCCAATGGAGTGTGCTTACTCATCAAAGAGATGGCTAAGTTGTTCTTATTTTGTCTGTATATTGACTGAAAATGATATGGCAAGATCAATGTCAATTCTGCCATATTTCAAAACGAGACACCACTGAGACACTGCCTTAAAGAAAAAGATGATCAAAAGTTAACTCAAAACAAGTGATGAAATAGAGTGTGAACATTCTTGATCTTTAGACATTTAAACTTAATTTACTAGCATTTTCCGGAGCTTTCAACATCATCTCGCAGTATTTTTCATTAGGAGGGATAACCATAAATAAAAGGCAATTTTAATTAAAAACAAAAAAACAAAAGGGCTTTACAAGACTCTGATATAGATAAACAAAATACGAATGCTCAACAAATTAGCCAACTAGTTTGAGTAACGTTACGACATGAAAGTTGTGTCAGTGCCAGTACACGCCACAAATCTATTTACCTTACTCTTATTTTGAAACCGGAAACTTGGGGAAAACGTCGCTATGGTAACGGATGAAACTCTGCAAAGATTAGCTTGTTAGCATCCGTTCTTTATTTCCTCTCTTGTTTTAGCTAGCGCTATATTATTCACATGCAATGGAGGGGTGCGATACATACCTAATACGACCTAATCATCAGTACAAGTGAGTTGGTGAAAGTGGTTTAATGTCATTTATTTTAGATGAAGTTAGCTTTTAACCAGCGACTTCATTGCTAACGATATGTTTGTTGGCTAAGTTAGCCACTAACTTTCGAGTGTAGCTAAACGTAGAGTGCCATTTTAAGACTGCCCGTTAAGATTAAATCTAAATAACGTGATGATTACGTTTTCAAACGACAGTATTTGGCGTCAATACTGTTGTTTATGGACGTTGGTCAGTCAAACTAACGTTAGCTGAAAGGACAATGTGAGAAAAGTGTGAAACATTTCTCCTGTCACCAGCCCCATGTTGGGTAAATTAGCCTGTGGTAACTTGTCTGCTTCACTGTTCACCTCCAATTTAAATTTAATTCAAAATTAAAACATAATCCACTGTATATGATTAGGATGATCAAATATAGGGATAGAGTATATAAAGCATATTAACTAAAATATAGTGTGGAGCATTAATAAATATGTATACAACCGTCATAAGAGATTTCTAACTATGTGACCCAGCCTCTCTCAGTAACCCATACTGAGAGAGGCTGTTGAGTTGTGGCCACTGTGACCTGTGTAAACTCATTGAAGTTAACTTGCTGCCTTGTTGCTCTCTGTTAAATCTCCCAGGTTTAAGCCAGCCATTGTGAAGGAGTGTATTCGTGAAATTGTGAGGGAGCGACTGTCTGGGATGCAGTACGATCCAGAGGAAGTCCCAGAGCTGTCCCGATCACTGGCAGACTGCATTAAGGACAGAGTGAAGAGTGAGTGAGGCTTTCACCCCCCTCCTCTGGAGTAAAGAATTACTCCAATAAAGTGAGAGCTGTCATACAAATACTTATTTGAATAACAGTAAGAAAACAGAAGAAGTGTTACTCAGTTGTGTTAAGTCACAGTCTGTTAATATTCAGAATTAAATGGCAACAGAACTGCAGACTTAGCCTTATGTAGGCGGATTTGAAAGCAAGCAAAATGCTCCTCCAACAAAATAAAACTTAAAGATAACCATCCATCCATCCATCTTCAACCGCTTATCCGGGGTCGGGTC
>CALSBV010011200.1:10783911-10865512 GCA_943590825.1 Bovichtus diacanthus | reverse complement strand
ATGACCCAACCTTCATGACCATAGGTGAGAGTAGGAACGAAGATAAAGATAAAGATAACGAGATTGGGAAAACGTCATATCCTGACTATATGTGTCATTTTGGGTTTGTTACTTTGGAAAGGTTTCGTCGAATGCTTAATAGTTCATTACATTACATTTTTTTGTAATACATTGACTCTCCAGATCGTCAATGCAAGAGACTTAAGGTGTTCTGCCAATTATGAAACAAACTTCTGCTTTAGATGTGGCTGTCAGTACAGAACCATGCTGAATCCTTTGGAGAAGGAATCCAAATACAATGTGAACTAAATAAAAAAAATGTAGCCAGAAGACCAAAGCCGAATGAAATGGTTTAAATGTACATTTTTGCCCTCACAAATATAATCGACAACATAACATTTCTCCCATTTAAAGTCGTACTAGTAAAACATTAAACTTAAGTAAATGCTTCACAGCATATGTAGTGAATTAGTACCTATCCCTGTATTGTCGCTGCAAAATGTTGCACAATTACTGACGTACACTTACAGATAATTTCTCTTCTACAGGTGTGGGGTTCGACAGATATAAGCTTGTCGTGCAGGTGGTCATTGGAGAACAACGAGGACAAGGAGTCAAGTGAGTGATCATTTAAAAGTAAATAAAAAGTTAGCTGTTACAATTTGTAAAACTACTATATTATAGTGGGATATTCTCTCTAACTGTGGGCCTCCTGTGAGACACTCAATTAAAGAACTTTAGACCTGAGATGTAGCCTTCTTTCTTTCATTACGGTTTCAAAATGGCATTATTCAAGCAATGTTTCAGTAGAAGTAGCTAGTAGCTGATATTGACTCAGCTTTGCTCTTCACATTCATATCATCAATGTTGCTAATGTTAGTAAATACCTTGTGAAAATGTTGTGGTTATGAAGATAGTTTTAGGTAAACTTAGAAATCAATCCCATAATGTTTGAAACAGAGGTGTAATTGATTTTTGTGATTGTAGTTCGGTATTCTTTTATTAGATTGATTATTATTTAAGGTGTTTTTAATATTCTGTCCACCTCATGACAGCTCATAAAGCTCTCAAAAAATACCACAGAGTTGGAACTTCCCTCTGACTCATTGTCATTAAAAACTTGAATATTGTAAATATCGTAAAAAATAGTGTTGATTTAAAGGGGTCTTCTTTTTGGATTTCTTTACAGAAAGTTGTTCAGACTTATAAAAAAAAAGGAAAATGAATCCATGACGTTCTCATGTTTTTTACCAGGATGTCTTCAAGGTGTTTGTGGGATGCTGACTCAGACAACTATGCAGAAGATGTTTTCATCAACGTAGGTGTCTTTGTCACACTCCGATGTCATACTTCTCAAATACGGTTTATTTTTCTTCAATTAACTGTGTTTTACCTTTTGGGTACAGGACAGCTTGTTCTGTGTGGTGGCAGTTTTCGGGAGTTATTACTACTGAGAACAAGAGGATGGATGACAGAGAATTCTTTCAGATGGCAGGAAGCGAGGCGAACATCCAAATGAGCCTGCTCACTGTTAGCACCTCGGGCCCACAGTGCGTTGATCGGATTTAACTGTATGTAATTGTGACGTCTTGAGATCAAGACAGCTGGCGTCCAGTGTAGAAGGGATGGATATCTGCGCTGAGACTGTAGAGATTTGAAAATGGAGGATTTCACCAGGTATTTCCTGACTTGGCCAGATGATCATTGAGGACCGACCGAGGCTTCTGACCAGTTTGTTTTCCCTCCAAGGTTTAACGGACTAAAAAAAGTCCCTCAATATTTCCGGAAACATTTTATTGTGTATTCAGTAGACCTGCTAGATTAATCGAATGCTTGCAATCCCAACTGAATGTACTGCAATACAGTGTGTATTTGTACTACACACTTTGGGTGCTTGACTTAACACAGCAGCTGCAGTAGAGGTCAGTATTTGTCTCTTGATTGTCAACAATGATTACTGTCGGCCAGCTCTTGTAACGATACAGGAATTTAAGACTAAAATTTGAACCATTGTTCGTGCATCTCCACCTGTGTGATCATAAACGTATTTCTGCTCATCCCTTTACAAACAGTGCTACCTCTCTGTTACGCTATGGCTGAAGTCCTTTTGAATCTTAAGTCGACCCTTAGTTTGAGTTTGACACTAGGACTTTGTTTTTCTTTTACTGTGGGATTCCTATTCAGCAATTAACACAAATCTGACACGCAGGTAATGTAGCATGGCATTTTGAAGACTGCAACATTTAGAAATGAGTTTCAATATCAGATGTCTAATATAATTTGAAAGAAATGTTGCCTACTGCTGTCATTATCGATGGTTCTTTTACTGTATATAGTGCTGTAACATTATGAAATCAATAAATAATCACATTGACCATTTGTGGACCATAAAACAAATGAAGTCATCATTGAAAGGATTTTCACTTTTACACCGCCTACTTACACATTACTAATTTCTAGCCACACAGAATTTCTTAGCTTAAGTAAAATTTGTGATTTTGGGTCATACTTGTCTGGTCACCTGGCAAGAATTCACTTGAGATGCCATCTGACGGGATCCAGATTGTGTTTTTTGTGTTTTTTTTCACCCGGCCATTATACTGTATTTGAACAATATTATTAAATGAATGATTGTAATCAAAGGACTTGATGTGCCAGTTCAGCGGAGGATGTAGACTTAAATCTAAACCTCAGCACTTTCCATCAGCTCTCAAGTCATAGTTTTGGGTCACATGTTGAACTATTGGCAGCACCTTTCAGCAGACACGCACACACTATAGATGCCGTGCAAATTGGATGCTAATGTGTCTGCTTGATGTGCAAGCACGCGCTGTACTAATCTCCTATGTGCCATAACACTTGATAAGATGTTAGTATACTATAGGCCTTTTAAGATCATCATTTGTAACACGTGCATAGTTAGATGTCAAGCTATGTGGCGGTTCGGATAAACTATGCAACCGCTCGTTTAAATTTGGTTCTAACTGCTTCGAAAATGTGTGTGGCTGCCATTTTCACATTCTGAGAGTTTGAAAAATAAATAAAAAAATGTCAGAAATAATTCAAAACAAAGAGTGACAGAGAAGCATATTTACGATCATTTTTAAATGACTTCCTTCCATTTTTATATAGAAGGTATTGACCGAACTGATTGCATAGTTAAACAATTCTTTTCACTTTTGTTTTTCTTTTAGTGGCGATGTTGAGGATCTTTGTTCCATTTAGAAAACAGTAGGACTCCAAGAGTTGTTTTGCTTTGTTTATTGTCTCATTGTCAAGTGTGAATTTTATTCTGTTGTAGGTTTGCCGTCTGCTTTTTACTCATTTCACTTCAGATTTATGACTCCTCAAATGATGACTATAAAGCCCAATGTTGTTTTCAAACTGCACACTTTTCCTTTTAACTACAGTATTTGCAACTGTTGCCAGTTATCTGCCTAACAAAGACAAATGAGTCCCAACAGTGAAACGTTTGCTAAATCATCTTCCCTTTGATTTGTTGGTGACATTGATGTGTCTGTCTGCAATTAGACGGCAGGTCATTTTCAGATATTCTTATGTTTTTTTCTAATTGCTCTTGGTTTCTTCAATTCATTTCAGCACACCGGCACCAAAGCTGGAAAAATAGATTATTTTCAGACTACCGTATATAGAAAGACTTAATGAGACAGACGTTTTTGTTATGTGAATATAAATCAAAGGATTCTTCAAATCAGGACAATTTGCAGAAACTAAAATAAAAAGTCTCCACTCAGCACATTTACCTCACTTGAATTAAAGGACCTGGTGGCTGGTGATGTTCTATATTTTTCTCATTGTCAACACATCCATTTAAAAGACTGACTACATCCAACTAGGACATGTATTATCTGTGTAGCCAAAGCCTGATATAGCTTATCCTAGATCCTCAGAACTCCTTTCCCAAAAAAATGCATTAAAAAGTAACAACTTTGGATTGCTTGAAATGTTTCTTCATGACAATGAACAAGGGTACTGCAGTCTATTTATATTGTAGGACCCTAGAGGTGAAATGCTAATCCTATTTCTTTGGAGCATTATTATTATAGTATTACACATTGCACCTTTTTTCCATTTTTACATCTCCAGTAGTAATGAATGGGCTTGTGGCTGAGAGCCACATATGGAGTAGAAGTTAGAAAGTTATGTTGTAGGCTTACATATGCTTAAATTATTACAGCACAAATATGTTTCAGTTTAAACAATTTTGGAAAGGTTTTTAATTATTCAAATGTCTGATATTAACAAAACATGCATGCAGCTTGCTAGCTAACCTGTTCAGTAAAGGGCAGCAAAGGTAACATCGTTTTATTTTGAATGGAGGCGAAAGCAGTTGTTACATTCGTTATTATTACTATAATTATAAAAATGCTGATTATCCAAGCCGATAATCGATCAACCTCTAATTCAAACCTTCCATCTTTAGTACACATGTGTCCATGGTTTATTCTAATGAGCCTGTGCAGTGATTAAGCAGGTCTATTGATTTCTCTCCTGCGCCTTAATTGCTTTTTCCGGTTTAAAGCCAACAGATGTACCTAAATATCTGCCCAATCAGAATTTAATTCAAACAGTGTCGTTGAGAGGAATATTAACCTCAGCCCACCTCGGCCAAGTTCATTTAATGGATGAGTTGCTTAAAAAAATAAGATGCATGGTGACTCTTATGGTCTTACTTGACTATGATCATTTGTATCACTTAAAAACCACACGCCCCTGAACCAGAGTGTCATTACTTTCACAGGATACTCTTGGATGCCTTCACAACTCCTTTTTTTTTTTTTTTAAATTGACTCACACTGAGATTCAGAATCTTTGCGTTATCGAAGACGTTTTTTCCTTTTCTCAACATTTGAATAGCCTTTCCTTATAATACACACACATAATTCCAGCCATGCATCAGTTTCTATCTTTTACCTTTCAGTCAGAATTTTGAACAAACTAAATTAAGTGCATGAAACACAACAGGTGGTTCAGTGTCGTTTTGACATTAATTGATCCATTAGAGTGCAGAGGAACGAGGGGTATTCTCAAATACAGGGAAGTGGTCTGACTCTCAACTGGTGGCACTGACGGCACTTAACATTAAGTGCTCAGTTATCTTAGCAGCTGACGATTAGCAGTGTGGTTTCTGGCTCTCTTAGCTGCTGGATTTGTTTTTTCCGTCTGATCACTGAAGGTGGAAAACAACACATTGCACGATATGTATTGCCAAATTCGACTTTGCCTTTCAGCATAATGATCATCATAACATCATTTACCATCATATTTGTCATTTTGTATTAGCGACTAACCACTACGTAACTTGAGTTGAAGACGCACTCACAAACATGGCAGATAATGGTCAGAAACCTGGATAACATGTTTGCATGCCACATTATCTTGTTTTTTTTTTACCAGATTACTCCAGCCAGCAAAAACAAGTTTTTCAAAATAGGAAAATTGGCTCATCAAAAATTCACAAACATGTTAAAACACTCAATCATCCATCAAAGGTAGACGTCATTTTTCTAGCCTTGACACCTGCAGGTTGTCTGCAACCCCGACACGCTCCATGAATCAGAGGCAGCCTCCATGCGGCATTAAAGGCAGAATCAAAAACAAATACTGAGCGCTGGACATATAGCTTATTATTGTGGGTGGACCATCACACACGGATGAACATATCAACGTTTTTATCAACCCACAGCTTCTCTTATCTGGATGTTGCTGCTGCACAATAAGAGGACACAGTTTAGATGAGTAATGAAACTGACAAGGCAGAGGTAACACATGAAGGATTTTGAAAGTGAGTCCAGCTGTGGTGGAAATCTAAAATTGCTGATCAGTAAACAAAGGCTTGTGGCTTTGTTGCATTCTCTGTCATGTCTTGTCAAAGGTATAGCCTAGTTTAAATAGGCAACATGTAATTATAATATTATCTATGGCCGTCTCCTTTTTCTTTGCTCGGAACAGTGCAATCATTTATTTATTACCGGACTGTAGACTTTGCATGAATGCAGTCAATGCAGTCAGGGATTAGTATCATTTTTCAGGCTGTATATTTAAAAACTGGTGGTCAGTATAATTAGGGATGCTTAAGGTGAAAAATAAGAATTGGTTTCAGTTTGGGTTTTCACTTTTTAGTCCTTTTTATTAAGTATTCTTTCCAGCATTAAAAAAGGAGACTTTTTCTTTCTTTTTTTAAGAACTGTTTTTTTAAGGCAGAGAAAAAATACTTAGTTTTTGTCCGTTACTGATCGCTGAAAGGTGAAATTATACTTATGCATCATGGTGCATGCAATCCCTCGTAGTGACATTATCTGATGACTGTTAGTACCCAGATGGTGTAAACTGGTGAGCTCTACAGTCAGACTGCTCTTGGCTTGCAAGGCAGCTGATAATGTGATGATGAAAGAATAATCCTTCAACTTATTCTCCACCTTGTTTTCATTTGAGAACGCAGACAAAAGCAACGTTCTTGTTTCAGCTATCTGGAGTTAATGTTCACCTAATGTGACAACATCACAAGACCTCACCTCAGAGTTTTGCTTTCCAGATGGGTCCAAGTGAAGGCTGTGTGTCTGCATTCACAATCGACTGATGGACTCTGTTAAGAGGTGTGTCTCTGCATTGATGAGGCCTTATTTTCCAATCTTCACCTTCCCCCTCAGGGGAAAGTTGGCTATGAGATGATCACTGGCTGTTATTTACAAGACGAGTATTTCCGTAGTACCCAATATTGCTCCCAGAGTGTTAGCAAAACCTAATCTATCTTGGAAACTGGTCCAAAGGTTTCAAGTTTCTGGCACGATTCAAGTCTTTATGGCTTGGTGTTTCAGTTTACAGCATTTGAGGTACATTTTTGTTGTCTGATATACACTGTGTGTATATATAACCTACTGTGTATTGATTGTGGTTGTCGATTTCATACAACCTTTGAAATGCCTTTACTTGTACAATACTAGTAAGCCATAGGTTTTGAGTCTTATTCTGGCAAGGCTTTTAATGTCAGGTGACACATTTTTGCGAGTTCGACATTTTGCAGTTTTACCATTTAACCCGTGGTTATGTGCCAGATAAAAGTCTGGCACATAACCACGGGTTAAATGGTAAAACTGCTTTTATCCCATTGTCCAATCGGATGCATTGAGAGGCGGGCCTTCTGTGGTGGTGACAATTAGCTATCTAGCTAATGCAACCCCAATAAGTTGCTGATAACTAATGTTAACTGGTCGTACTGGACGCTGTGGTACTATTTGGGAACACCCTCTCACCCTCTATCAGACCCAGTGCCCTCCACCTGTCCATTTTTTTATGCAGATGTTTATTAACTAAGTATGGAAGCTAGCTACTACTTAGCTAACATACTAACTGGCGTGCAGAAAGCTGCTCTTTTTTTTACATTATAGGCTTCAACAAAAAAGGCAGTGGGGTACGTCTCACCTTTTGCAACCTGCAAAAAGCGCTCTGTGATGTCATGTGGCCGATGGCACATGACCTCCTTGAACATTTCTCTAAAGCGTGTTGACATGAGGTTGTACAGGATTGGGTTGACTGCTGAGCTAAGGTAGAAAAACACTCCAGAGATGATGTGCACATACTGGAAGATTTCCAGGTGGTTGTCAGTCCAGTCATTGATGAAACTCCACATGAGACGGTCAGTGTGAAACGGGGCCCAGCAGATCCCGAAAACCACCACTACAACAACTAGAAAAACAGTAAGAGAGAGGAAGACACAGTGGGAGACATGGGTAGAGGGGATTTTAATAGCAGTACATTGATTGATGTTGCCAACATGCTCTCAATTAAATTGTCCCTCTGGGGGCTGTGTGTCAATGATGCAGAGAATATCTGTCATGGGCGCACAGCAGTTTAATTATTCTATAGCATTGTTGAATAAATCTTTAGATTCATAATTAGGAAAAGCTTCTTTGTAATCTGTGTTTTATATCATTGGTATGGGTCCAGATAACCAAAAGCAATACTGTACTACTGGTGTGCCTGAAAACGTACTCCATCATATCATTTAAATGCATTTCCTGCATCATTTAAGACTCATTGAAATCTAGACAAATGATATGAATGATTTTTGGCTGGAAAAACAAGCATATATATATATATATATACATATATATATATATATTTTTATTTTATGCAGTGACAAGTTTATAACAACAAAAATCCAAAAGCCGCTTCTTATTAGAAATACTTTTTTTATCATAATATTTTCGATACTGATGAACAATAAAAAGCATTTGCAGAAATTACTTTAACACAGAAGCACAACTGTAAACAGTACACAGGGGTGACAAACATTTTTATTCATCTGAACATGGCAATACAATATACAGAATATATTCTCAAAGAATATTGCACATGCTAAGAAACGTTGATATTTCTAATACAAATAATTTGATACGAATAATTACTGTACATAAAGTGTGGCTTACCCCTTACATCATGGACAATTGCAGTAGCAATATTATAAATAAAATAAGACATTCACTTTTGCTTGATCTTATAACTATCCATCATCATTTGTATGCCCTTTTTAATGTTTTTTTGTAATCCTCAGTCTTTTTTTTGTTTGCTTTGTTTTTTCATAATCTCTAGTTTACCCAGAAACTTCAGTTTATTGTTACTTTACACCATAGTGTTTTACAAATCCTTACCGTATTTATAATACAAGTTTATAAAAATTAACCTCTCTCTGGGTTTGACCAACTTTTGTATGCATTTGTCCACCTTGTTCGTCTCAACTTGCCAAATCCCAGGATTTTTGCAAAAAACTAATCAAAACAGAGGACTGTTTAATTCAGCAACCTATTGGTTCAATAACATATATGACCTGTATTTACATTAGGATCTGTATCTATACTGTAGCTGCATGGCTAGCAGCAGCTGGGAGCGTTTCTGCATTCACTTGCAGTCGGACATCAGAGATTCCCTCTTGTAAATTTCCGACCAGCCACAACTTTTCATATATATATATATATATATATATATATATATATATATATATATATACTGTATATATATATTAATTAGATTGTCCAAGACTGGGGTAGCAGCTCGGGTGGCAAAGCAATTTTTAGGGGTGTAAGCAACTGCCTAATGTGGCGTGATATCTACAAAGTACAAAACAAGTTAGCATAGACGGTATGTGTGTTGCAGTCATGGGTTGCAGTGAAGGCAACAAGCAATTCTGCTCCAGTGCTCCTTTCTCTCTCTCTCTCATTTCTGAGAGCTTGAGCATGCATCTAAACATGCCCAGGCATGTTTGACGAAGTATATGCATTGCTGGGTTACTTTCAAAGTTTTCAAAAGTAGCATAGTAAAATTTAGGCCCCAGTCAGACAGAACTCTTTTTAGCAGCCTGGGCCGACTTGTAATTGTTTTCAATGAGAGTGGGACTTTTTGTTCGCTGCTTTTGCAGAAACGCGCCTGACAGGTATACGTTTTATCCCATTGTCCAATCAGATGCATTGAGAGGCGGGCTTTCTGTGGTGGTGACATCATTAGCTATCTAGCTCGATGAAGCTAACTTTGCTAACCGTTAGCTAATGCAACCCCAATAAGTTGCTGATAACTAATGTTAACTGGTCGTACTGGACGCTCTGTCACTGTGGTACTATTTGGAAACACCCTCTCACCCTCTATCAGACCCAGTGCCCTCCACCTGTCCATTTTTTTATGCAGATGTTTATTAACTAAGTATGGAACATACTAACTGGTGTGCAGAAAGCTGCTCTTTTTTTACATTATAGACTTCAACAAAAAAAGGCAGTGTGTGCGTCTCACCTTTTGCAACCTGCAAAAAGCGCTCTGTTCGATCGGACTCTTACACTGCAGCCTGACACCTTCTGCTGCTTTTTCTGAACTTTTTTCCACTCAGACTATTTTAGGTAGTTTATTTTGCTGATACACTTGTTCAAAGTGGATGACAGTTGATGTATGCAGTGGCTCAGAATGAAATACCATGCCATCCCACCTACGATACGTCCCCCTTCACATACCCTTTAAGTTATTTTTAACACAAAAAGAGGTTTCATCTTTTATCCTCACTTCTCCGTCATTTGTCTCGGCTTCAACAACAGCAGCAACATTACTTAGCGGTGCATCACTCAGGGTGCTGCGAAGCGTCACCCGGGTGACACTGAGCGAGTGTTTCCTGGGAGTGATGTCATGTGGCCGATGGCACATGACCTCCTTGAACATTTCTCTAAAGCGTGTTGACATGAGGTTGTACAGGATTGGGTTGACTGCTGAGCTAAGGTAGAAAAACACTCCAGAGATGATGTGCACATACTGGAAGATTTCCAGGTGGTTGTCAGTCCAGTCATTGATGAAACTCCACATGAGACGGTCAGTGTGAAACGGGGCCCAGCAGATCCCGAAAACCACCACTAAAACAACTAGAAAAACATTAAGAGAGAGGAAGACACAGTGGGAGACATGGTTAGAGGGGATTTTAATAGCAGTACATTGATTGATGTTGCCAACATGCTCTCAATTAAATTGTCCCTCTGCGGGCTATGTGTCAATAATGCAGAGAATATCTGTCTTGGGCGCACAGCAGTTGATTTCTTGTACATGATTGTTAAATAATGTTTAGATTCGTAATTAGGAATTGCTTCTTTGAAATTTGTGTTTTATATCATTGGTCCCAAAAACAAAAAGCAGAATAAATTAAAATTAGCCCTAGTGGCCTCCGCCAACCAGTCAAGTTGCAGTTTACATCCATGTCTGCCCAAAATGTCATAATTTCATCAATTTATCTTATTAGATATTTGTGTGAAAGTGTCATAATTAGCGCATCCGTTCTTTATTTATGGCCAAAAACTTGTGAGGTCACTCTGACCTTTGTCCACCAAATTGTAATCAGTTGTATCTCGTCCAAGTGGACGTTTGTGTGCGTTCCAAAAATATTACTCTCACGAGAATGGGACAGACATGATGTCACAGTTACCATTGACCACCAAAGTCTCATGAGTTCATCCTTCAATCCAAGTGGACGTTTGGGCCAACTTTGAAGAGATTCCCTTAATGCATTCCTGAGATTAAAGAAAGGGGTGGACGGACAACCCGAAAACATCCCTCCAGCCTCATGTAAAATATGCATAAAGATTGAAGGAGAGGAATCCTCACAGTGCCAACTGAACTTTTTTATGCTATTTTGTCATAGATTGCAGTAATGTTGAAAAATGTCAAGACCCTAGGCCGTGCACTGCTCCTTGCAGTACACTCCTTTACAGTTTTACATTATAGATTCAGCTTCAGATTGGCTATAACAAATGATTCATTGTAAGATCTTAATTGATGCAGCTGGTTAGGGCTGAATGCCGACTTCAGAAATTGTCCCTAGCAAGAAAATGTTTATCCATCTACATTTCCAAAGTTAGTTTTTCAAAGTCGAGGTTTGATTTTTATTTGATCAAAGCCTGTTACAGCCATTAATAATTCCTTTGTAAAATAGCAGTAACTAGAAACATAAAGGAAGTATCCTAACCACTTGACCAATGTTTACAGAAATAGAAAAACTATTTCTGTCCCTCACTTGCTCAGAGTTTCTCTGAGAAATGTTCTAAATCCCTCCAAAGCTACCACTCTTTACTAGAATGTTTAAGGTTAAGGGAGGAGCACTCTGAGATCATTTTCAGAAAGTTTGTGACTGATCTTTAAAAACTCTCAAATATTTATATTAGCCTTGTCTCGCATAGCGCTGTGTCAGCGCTGGAGAAGGGTCTGGCTCTACATATTATCATTCTGGTAGAGAGAAAAAACGCTCTGGCGTGTTTCAATTTCTTTAAACCAATCACAAATCGACTGGGCTCTAATTAATCCATTAACAGGTTCGCCTACAAGTCACCTAGGCAAACCTTAGCTCTTGGTAAGATAGTTGGATACTCACACAACATTTTAGTGACCTGCCGGCGACGGGCCTTCTGCTGCTGTATCCGACTGTTACAGAATCTGTCCTGTCCAAAGACCGCCTTCGACTCCAGTGTGTGACACATCTTCTCCTGCTTAAGCTGCAACCCAATGAGCATGTAGAGAGCGCTGATTGTGAGCATGGGCAGAATGAAAAATAGGAAGGTGGTCACCTGGATGGTCAGGTTGTAGATCCAGTGCGGTTTCACCAGAGTACAGATCGCTGAGTCTGGGATCGCCATTGTTATGTTCCCAGCAGGGCTGGTGAATTGAGCGTGAAGGATGTTGATCCCATGTAGACTTGTGTTTGGCAAAGCACACAGCACAGACACACCCCACACCGTAAGGATGACCCGCTTGGCATGGGTGCGTGTTACAACGTACTTTGCACGTAGCGGGTGCACCACGGCGATGTAACGCTCCACGCTCAGCGCTGTTACGTTGAGGATAGACGCCAGGCAAACAGTCTCGAATAGGAACGTCTTAAAGTAGCAGCCACCCTTCCCCAGGAGGAAGGGGTAGTTCTGCCACAGCTCATACAGCTCTAATGGCATACCGAGCAGCAACACCAGCAGGTCTGACACTGCCAGGCTGAACAAGTAGTAGTTTGTTGGAGTCCACATGACTTTGTTGCGTGCAATGACAGTGCACGTCAGCACATTCCCCAACACACCTACCAGAAAAATGACTAGGTACATGAGGCTGACTGGAAGGAACACCGATGATCGACGAGGCCCCAAGTGTTTCTCCAGGTACCCTTCCTCTGTCAGACATGCATCATCCAGATCAATGTGGCTTCCATTCGCACCAGTGGTCAGATTGACACACTTTTCCCCCGGAGAACAAAGCCAGCCGCCCTTTTCAGCCATTAGATCAAATGTGCAGTTGTAAGCTGACATTCTTCTGCAGTAATCAGACACGGTATCTGAGAAAAAAAAAAAAAGATAAAACACATTAAGTACTAAATGCCATTTTAGGAAAGTTTTGAACACACATTAGAATACAAAATAACATAACAAATAACAAAATATAGTACAAAATAAAGTGTACATTTATCAGCGTAAATGACAAAAGGAGTTGTTTCACATTTATCTCTCTTCATCATGTTTCCCGAACAATTTCCAAAACTCTGAATGAGATTAGCTATGACTGCTTTCTCTGACAATGAGTTTTGAATTGACTTTGACAGTGAACAGTGGACAGAGTGATTAAATAAGCTACAATTGCCATCTGTTTCCTGCCCTTGTAGTAGAGCTCACAATCTCCACAAGCTTTGCCTTGGTCCTTCAATGAACACAAATATGCATATATATATATACATATGTTTCACTCATATATGAAACTGCATATATGAGTTTCCTTAAAGTAGAGTTCAAAGTAACCATCATATAGATCATTTTGGTAATGACAGCCAGCACTCTGTAAAATACAATAAATATGTTTTGTATTATCAGTGTATGAAATTACTACATTTAAGTTAGGGGTCATTTGCTCTGATCAAAGCCATTTCCAGCTCCACTAAGGAGCTGGTTTCATAAAAAAAAAGCTCTGAAAATCTGCAGCACATACTAAAAGTAAAAAAAAACGGTGTGTGATGTGGAACGCAGCTAATGTCAATGTTGTGTTTACAACTGGTTGCACAGGCACAGAAGTTTTTTAAAGAAGGGGTTTATCATTTTCTAAAACAGCTGGGCACTATAGTTGTTAGCAAATTACTCAAACAGGCATGCTCATGTTTTAGGGACTATTTTCGATCTTGGAAGGATACACATTTGGTACGTTTTTACAGTCACAGTGCCTGTCTTTATGGTGATGAAGGAACATGCCACCCAGTGCAATAGTGGTGCTGATTGGTGTGTTTTTAGTAGTTTTGGACAACAATGGAGGACTATGTCACAGAAGAACGAGTTATTGTATATCAGGTGTATATCTAAACAGGTCGACGTATTAGTTAGTTTTGGTCTTTTTCATGGGATTTATGGACAGTGAAACAATGTGGAATAGCACCAATCTTATCATTTCACTTATTTAGCATTTATTTGAACTGTCCCATCTGTTCACTGGCAAGAGCACTGGGAAATGGAAACTGAGATACTCAGATTGTCCCAAAGTCTGACCACAATGAGGAGGAGGAGACTCACATCCCTACTGTTGAGGGCTTTCTGCTTTACGCAAAAAAAGAAGAGGTGCACTAGGAACTACACGGTGGCAGAGACCACCGGCCTGTTCGAGGGCAAAGGTCTGGCCCATGTATTTGAAACACAAGAACATCAGTCAAAAAGTGGTCCAATCAGTTCACTGGCAAGAGCACAGAAACATGGTGTCAATACACAGGGGGAGGCTTAGGAGCAAGAGCTCTAATAAAAGCACTTACGTAATACTCTTCATTGCATTACCATGACCCTTTTAAGATCAGTGGGTGGAGAGTGGTGGGGGGGGGGGGGGGGGGCTCTTTTTCTTGTGTGAGTCAGTAAATAATGAATGATGAATGGCACTGTTGCAGTTCTGAGTTAGTTTCCTGATTAGGAGATCCACTCTATTAACTGTACCATATTTACTCAAAGCACTGAGTCACTGGATTAAAGTCGCCCACGATGGTAGTTGTAATAGCATTATGTTCCTTGTGTCACATCATGCGAGGAGCAAAATTCTTCTTTTTCATATTTCGGTCGATTATTTATCCAGAGCAGATTCACTGAGCAACGCAGTTACACATATTTACACATATTTAAACATGGAAGTTGCCCAGTACAAAGTCTGACCTTTTTTGTAGCTGTCCTGGGATTTTTTCTTAAAAGGATAGTTCAACATTTTGGGAAATGTGTGAAATCTGTACAACAATTGAAAAGGACGATTAGATGTTTCTTGGCGGGGAGCGGGGGGACGACATTGCTAGGCACAGAACTAAACAAATTGTCCAACTGTCGTATGTACACTTTTGTCATGTACATGTATATTAAATGGTATAGTATATTACAGGGACAAATCCGCAGATTCTCATAAACAGTATATGTCCTTGAGATGTACCGTCCTTCCTGTTCAAAGGAATACACATCAGATAGCAGTGACTCATTATTTATTAAATCTTTTGAATTTCTGGTTGAAGGAAAGTAATTTCCTAATACGGTAAAGGGCTTTATAGGAACTATAGGAAAAGATGAAAGTTAAAAACATCTGTTATGTGCATAATTCAATCATGACATGATTGTTTCCATTTAAAGGATTTTTGATATATTATTGGATTATAAATTCATTACATCAAAGACATTTGAGTATGCTTACATAGGAACATCTTTGGCTTCTGTCAGACTTGAGCTGATGTGGGAGAAAAAGGAACTAGTCAATTAGCTAAATGGAAATTTCTGACAATATTTACATTTTCATCACAAGTGAGAGCTCCTGAGAAAGACAGAAAAACGCTTTCCTGCCAGTTTAATGACTGACTGTCAATAAATGTAATGCAGGAAAACCCAATGATGATTTTTCCATACAATTACATATACTGTATGAGTCAGAAGTCTTTTCTATCACCGCATTTTGTGTCATGTAAAAGTGAGTTTTAAACATAATCAGAGGTATGGCATGTTGTCAGTCGTAGCACATACACTGCATAAAAACAGTTGCATATAATAGACCAGTTCCCTGTGGTTATAGAGTACAGCCACTTCAGTGCAATAAATCATTTATTTTATCAATAGAACTTTCCTCCTATAGCCCCAGGAGGCTGAATTAAAAAAAAAAAAATATATATATATATATATATATTTGTATATATATTATAACAAAAATAAATAATAATAATAATAATAAAAATAAATAAAAAATAAATATATATATATGTAAACATTTATTCAGCCTCCTGGGGCTATAGGAGGAAAGTTCTATTGATAAAATAAATTATTTATTGCATAATATTTACAGTATATATATTTGCATCTTCTGCAGAAGGATGCTTTGTAAAAAAAGATCTACTACTGTAAGAAATGTTTCAGTCCAGAAAGATACAGGCTCAGCAGTGCCTTTGATTTATTTATGGATGGCACATCATATCTTCCTTTTGAGCATTCTGCAAGTCATGTATCTCTACTACTCCAGGTCAGTCTCAGTAAGTCTACATTGCCGTATGTTCATGCTGAACACATCTTACAATTTTATTTTAAATGCTATCTATACAGCAAAGTGCTAAAATATAACAATATCAGATACGCCCTCAGTTGTATATTTTCAAAGAATCATCCATTAAAGCATAACTTTTGATGCTTCTAAAGTTGCCCACATGAGCGTCATGACTTGTTTTCACCCAAAATGAGTAAAACAAAACCACCACACACTCTGTACCGAAACTGATTAAAGAAAGTGGCTGTCTAGTAAAGGATTTCAAACTGTTGCATTTGATCACCTGTTGGCCACACATGGAAATATCCAAGGTTCTGTGGTGTGTTATACTTTATTGATCTCCGGTGGGAAATGTAGGGCCAGTGAGCGGCTACAGCAGTCGCTAGTGCAGCAAATCCTCTGTGTATCAAGTAACTACATGCAATGCCCTTTTACCGCTGTAAACATACATTGTATACAAATATACAAATACATTTACTAAACAGCGTTTTTCAAGTAAACAGCAACTGTTGTTGACTATTACTCGCAGTGGATGCAGTAAAATGCAGGACTCATACAGCTCATTAAAAACAGTACAGTTAGTCACTCCACTCCAGTGGCTTTGGCTAACTGGGCTAACTACAAAACTTAGCAGCATCCGTGAGAGCAGCTTTTACTCCAATACCAATTTAACATCTAGTCTAGAACTGTTAAACCCTTCAAATCAGATTATAAGAAAAATATCCATCACCTTCCTTCAAAGCGAGACATATTTTCTCCTGGGAGCCAAGTATGTAATCTGGCAAAAGGCTCAATGGTATGTTGCTTCACAAAAGAGAAACACAAAGAGAAAGAGATGGAGAGAGTGAGCGCCAGTCTGAAACGGTTCTCGTCCCTGGAGTGCAGACATTGTTATGTTATTCCCGTAGCGACTACTACCAATTAAAAAAAAGCTTCTAAGAGGCTAAGTAGGCTCTTTATACTGTGACACGTTCAAAAGGATCCGTGCTTAAGTCCATATGCCGTTTCATGATGTTTACTAAAGAAAGGACTAACAAGCAATAAGTAAAGCAGGACCTGAGGGCCAACAGAAAATATCAGAGCCCAGCTCGCCACCTTTGTCTCAAAGCCAGTCGTACATCTCAACAGGTAGACTTAAGTAACGTGATGCCACCCCCAGGTGACAATCACTGGAAGTGATAACGACCAAATAGAACGTGTGCAGCCTAAACAAATAATAGTAATATAATTAGCACAGGCAAAATGCACATATTGGCTCCCACAGATCCCTTTTCTTCAGAATGACGCCATGAATAATCCACATCACATATCTAAATCAAGACAACGTGACACTGCTTCCTATGAGAGTCAAGAATTGCTTTGTGGGACTAAGTGTGTTTAAGTAGATGAATGGCTGATGGTGCCTACTGTACCCACTTTTGTCACCAAGTGTAGTCTGTATGAATTGTTCAAAACCTGAATGTGGAATTTCTCAGATGCTCAGATTGCAGCATTGAAATGATTAAACTATCACTTTAAAAACACCAGAGACATTTTGATCCCTCACTTAAATGCACTGACGAGAGAGGCCACCGCTGTCTCTCTGTTCTGCATGAGCATGCTGCACCTTTTATGACTTCATTTGATATTTTCTTTTATATGTACAGTTATAACTAATGTATTCATATTTGGTATTGTTACAAAGTGAAAAGCAGAAGGAGGAAAGAGAGCCTAGGAGAGAGATGACGTACTACAAAGGTCTTATTTGTATTTAAACTCTTCATATCTTATTTGCATTGTGTGCTTTTTGGCTGATTGTGCCATAAGGACATTGATCAAGTTTGCCTTTAAAAAAAAGGCAGTGTAAAATGATTCTAATTTTTTTTAACATAGATTCTTTTTTTACAATGTAGATTCTGCACTCTAATGAAATTTCAGATGTTTTACTTCAATGACTTTTACCCCACAATCCTGTTATGCTAAACATGGCAGTGGCTTTACCACAAAGACACCACTTTGGTAAATGAAGATGAAAGACTAGACACAAATGAAATTATAGCCTCAGTGTTGTAGCCTGAGCAGATTTTATTTTCTTGGTTTCACACACAAATATTAGAGCAACAGAAATGTCCAATAACTTGTACTGCACTGATATAAAACATAAATTTATCAACTTACCCACAGTACATAGAATGTATTTATCTCAGTATTCACATACAGAGTTACTGCATTTTCATTTTTTTTTTATATTAGCTTAGAATAATACAAACATGTTAACTGTTATTTTATATGTGACATTTATTTCCTAAAATGACATTGCTAAAATTATGCAAGCATTGAAAAGAAAGTGAAAAAAAAAAAAGGTGAATTACAAAAGAACAAATGATATGATAATACCCACCAGGATCCTCTATATTTTTGAGTCACTGAATCAAGAAGTGACTTTTATCAGATAATGTGGATGTGACTTATCCCTCATGATAAATAGCTTTCCAAAGAGCGGAAATCTTCTTACCTCTAATGTGTTCCGTTGTTGTTATTCCCTGGTGTAAACACGGATAAGTGTCTTGAGTGTGAACAATGTGCTGCTCTCTCAGTCCACTCTCCTCCTGGTCTGTCGCTCTCTCCTCAAGCCTCAGACCCGATATCACACATACATATACAGTACACGCACGCACACACGCGCGCTCTCTCTCTGTCACTCTCTCTAACCTCCACCCTCTCTATACCACACATTAAAACCTATATTTATAATTTTGCCCACACCTACTAGAATAATTACTGTAATTTTAATATGTTAATGACAAGAGCTGTGTGCCTTTCACACTGGGCCAACACTCCTTTACTGCAATAAACAAAAACAAAAAGCCTTGTTCATTAGTATTGAGCTTTAAATATTCCAGTCTGAACCACCTGTAGCCTATTGCTATGTTATTTTTTTCCACACGATCTACTTGCGCCATACAGTATACAAAGTGGAGTTTTCTTTGAACCATGGTGTGACAGCAGCTGGGGGTTGTTTCGATTTTCTTTCTGTGGAGGGAAAGAGAGAAACTGCACCACAGTGCTGCAGTCCATTGGCAATGTGTGCTGATGTCTGTTCATCTCCTCCACGTGAGGCTGGCTCACCTAAGGATTCAAGGATCATTTATTGCCGTGCTTTGTTCCCAAATGCAGTTGTTGTCCATTTATGCTACATACGGAAAAAACATGACAAAACAGAACATAGCACAAACAGTAATCGTAGTACATTCCTGAAAAGTGCATTTTTTAAATTTGCAATAGGAGGAATATAAACCAAAAAAAAAAAAAACAATGGTGAATTTTATGGACATATAATATGGCATATAGTATACTATATATGGATAATATAGTATCGTTAACCTTAAAGAAATGTGTCATCAGGGAAACATTGTGCATCAACTTTGATGTTTGAACACCAAGCATCATTGATGCAAATACAGTCCCCCCTCCTCTCGTCTCACCCAAGTCCTGCTCTGGGACCTCTTCCCTATCCTACCGGTCGGTCACTCTGCCCTCGTAGTGTTTGGTCCGACAGGTCAGGCTCACTGGTCGAAAGATGCCGTGGGCGTCGATCGTCTCAAAGTCTGCTGCACTTAATCCAATCACCACGCTTTCTTCTTCGACGTTGATGATTGTATCTCTCGCACATGCCATACAATACATACCAAATGAATGCATTTAGGCGGAGTTAACAGACTATCTCAATGCTTTTATTCCCTCCATCAGTAACACAATATACACATTTTATGTACTTTATAAATGAGACAAAACAAGTGCATTGACGCAGATGTGATAGGCCCCTCGCCTTTTCCTCATCAGTTAAACAAACAGAATGTACACAAGCCTTTCATATTTGATTCAGTGTGAGAAGTAAAATGATCAGAACAATATAAGCATTCAGTAATATCAATAACATGCTTCTTGTTGAAAGTGTATTTAAATGCTCATGCTTTTTATTAGAACAAGTGCAGCTATTGTTATCTAACAGTCATTCAATCAATTTGTTAACCACATCAGGACTATTACATGTCAAATCTCGTTAGGCATTCCTGCCCATTATGTGCTATTTACGTATCCCATATATGATCTTTTTAAGCCTACCCAAAATATCCAGCTGTGTATTTATAGGTGGTAATAGGTGGGGACGCTTGTTTTTTAGTATTGCCTTTAATAAAGTTCACGATGCAGATAACCTTTCAGTGCTTTGTCAAGATCGAAGGGATTTCTCCGCATCACATTGACAAATCCCCTGCTGTTGTGAGTCTTAAAATATGCTGCTCCTCAATGTTGTCTGAAATATTATATCGGGAAACGGTGTAAATACACAGAGGAGTGCTTTTCCATCATTCCGTTGACGTTTCGTCAATGACTGTGCTAACCATGTGTATTGCAGCAAACAAGGTTAATCTTTCTGCAAAAAATGTGGGGCTTTCAGTGGCTATTTGGTAAAATACCATATAGGAAGCTAGCTGGGCTTTGTCATTCAATCTCACATTTCTATGAAGAACCTATCTTTAAAGAAATTCAACGGTTTATTCGTCAACTCGTGGTTTCTTTTTTTAATACTTGAATACACCAAGAGAAAATGAATTTTGATCCTCTATATGTCCTGTACATATGGCAGAATTGACAATAAAGTGAAGTTGAATTGAGTTGAATTAACACAACACAACCATATTTAAAAAACAAGTCTTTGTATGGCCCTGCCCCTTATTTTGTCTTCTTAGTAGGAGGCTCTTCACCTGATCCCTCGACCCTTTCATCTGTGGCGTCATCAGCGGGTTGAGTGTGACCGGTAGCAGGGATGGCCTTTTACGTTTATTCTCATGCTGGCTTCCATCACGGACAGTAGTTAGCACTAGTGCACAGTACTTTAGCTGGGCCTTTATTTAATTTTTTTTATTAGCCAAGCTTCTTTTTCTTGTGAATGGCTGCAGAATCTGAGAAAGTGTGGTAGAAATACCAACTATGTCCCACATGTGGGACATAAGTCTTAAATAAAAGACTGAAAGAAATTCTGCAAATTTATTTGCTGACCCTAATAAAATCTTTCTGCAGAAAGCCCACTACTGGACCATTGGTCAGCAGCTGCTGGATGAAAATTGACCCTCCTTAACCCATTCATCCACATCACCCAAAGAAACGATAGTCCCATGACATGGGCACAACAGAAACCATTCCTTTGACAGAGTTGTGGCAGGTGAACCCACTCTCTCTCAATACGAAAATGGACTTTGGCTTTGACAGATTCTCTCTATATTCAATGATTCATTAATGCCCTTTTCAACCGGGGACATTCTTGGAGGTTATGTGCACACATATCCTCTGGTAACCTTACATATAATATATGCATGTGTTACATGCAGCAAGCATATAATCAAGAGCATGGTTAGACTTATTTTGGGCTTCTTGGGGGTAATGGGCCATAAAGAGGAAATCACAGTCAATTACAGGTGAGAAAACTGTATGTGCCTTCATGTTCCTTACTTTCCCCTGTGGAAGATTTTCAGTTGGAGCAGTTTAAGGAAATAGACAACACTCATTACATTACATGAGCTGTGCAGATTAACAGATGTCCATTAAAAACAAACTATTTATTGGGGTATTTATCATTCCCAGACTAATGGCCTATTAGAAAGAGTTAACAAAACAAAGAGCGGTGGATCAGCTAAGTACCATACCATCATTTTAAAAAGATGGATTGGACCAATCTACCCTTGAACTGTCTCTCACTAAGCCAGTGGAGTTGCTCCATCAGTGATTGATTTGCTGGTATGTTTGCTAAGAGCAAAACCATAGAAGTGGCAGTCCCATCAAGTCCACTGCCATTGGATTTACACATGGCCCAGGCCAGGTCTCAGTGCCTTGTGGATTGGGCCAGTGTCACTATGGTGGCTGATAGCTGGCAGCAGCATCAATCGGTGGCCAAGGGCAGGTGTTCTTCCTGGAGATAAGACATTGGGGTTTGCCCAAGGCCCTAACTTTGCAGCTTTGACAAGTAAGCTAATTGATCTTCCTCCGATGTGCACAACCTACGTTCAAGTGAACTGAGTGAGACAAGCAATCATTATAAATGTAATCTCTGGGCATCCAGTAAGAAGTGGTCCAAAATGCGTTAACTCAGAGATGTATCTTCCTGATTTAACACATTAGAAAAATACATGTACTACCAAGGTTGGAGCTTTAGGATGTTGAATTACATTACTTGTAGATCAGCAATTGGAGGGTGCAACAAGGTTTCGATTGTTTGGATGCATGGAAGTCTATACATACATTACAATTAAACTTTTCCAGTCCAACTCATTATTGTAGCACTTCGCTGGACCCACCGTATCTCTGTACTGAATACACAAAGATGTTTTTTTTTTTCTCACAATATGAGATTGTATCTTTAAATCTGTCTCTCACTCTATTATTTTATTCCCCCCTCTTTCTGGCTGACATCAGAAATGTTTTATTCGTCCCACAGTGGGGGAAGGAGATGTCTCTATGCAGAAAGAAAAAACATATCGATTATCTTTATCTCACCCAAATTGTGCTTGATTTTGTTGTCATAAGAAGCTACTTCACCTCAGAAAGCACTGCTCAAAATAAAGGAGCCTGACTCAAAGTGTCGATGAATAGATGTTGCTTAAATCTCATGATATGCCCCAATTACTTCTACTCAAAGCTTTTAGAAAACCTCAGCTGTGGCGTTATGCACTGCAGATTAATTTTCGACTTAATTCATTCTTTCTTGTGTTGCTTTGTCACATATCTTGCGCTGTTGCTGACTGGTTTATGTTTGTGCTGAAACCCGTAATGTGTCATCAGTGTATTTTAGTGGTGTTCAGCAGTCTTCTGACTTTTTTTAATGGGTCGATCAATGGTTATATTTGTTTGAGCTGGTGATGAAAATGACATTCATACAAAAAATTTACAATTAGACACCTGAACATCCACAATTATTATGATAAGTATTAACATATATAACAATATTTATACTGTATATCTATATAGTACAGAATAGTGTTATATTGTGCATTATTATTGTGCTTTCTTGAAAAATATTAATATACCATTTTTACTGAGCTGAACACATTTTTATCGTTTCCTTTGTCTGAAGCTTTTCACAAAGAAATAATCTCATTGTGCTTGGCTGGCCATGCTAGCGGCGTAGTTCTACAGGTGGAAATGTTTGTCAGTTGGTTGGTTGGTCCACCACTTTGTTCCAGACTTAAAATATCTCAATAAAATAGTACAAACATTCATGGTCCCCAGAGAATGAAGCCTGTACTGACATTGGTGATCAACCGACTTTTCCTCTAGCGCCATCATCAAGTCAACTTTTAACTTTGTCCAATACATTAGAGCAGGGGTGTCAAACTCAAATACACAGTGGGCCAAAATTTAAAATTAAACAAAGTCACGGGCCAACGTTGAAAAAATGAACCTTTAATATGGACCCAAACAAGTTTTGCTTGACATTGAATATGAAACAAGCAACGCTTATGTAACTTAATAGTGAAGACATGCAAAATCGAATTTCAAATAAAAAACCATATCAATGGCATATTAAATAAAATTTAAATAAAAATTGTATGTTTTTTCTCTATTTGCAGCCTTCTGAGGTAAATATCAAAATAAACTTTTTCCACAGGCTAATAAAATTGAAAATAAAATAACAATAATGGATGAACCAACCATTCAAGCCTTGGAGTAGCAAGAAAAAGTGCATAAAGAAAACGTTAATTACCGCTCAGCATTATGGGATTTGTAGTATTAGCGGTGAATGCGCTGTTCTGTTCCGGCGGGCCAGGTCTAATATTAATTTTATATTGCCTCGCGGGCCAAATATAATTACACTGCGGGCCAAATTTGGCCCGCGGGCCAGAGTTTGACACCCCTGCATTAGAGATTAGCTAATTAGTGCTCATTAGAAAATGTTAGCATGCTAACATGGTAAGTGTTTAAGTATTTTTAGACAAAAATCTATATTAAAATACATACTTCACCCCGTTGTTGTATTTTGTATAAGATATTTTAACATGTGGTGTGCTATCACATAATCCAATTTAAATAAAACAAGGTCAGTATAATATGTCCAGTAAAATAAGAAAGACGTTCCTGCAGCTCCAAACAGTGTTTTCTTTTATTCATATTAAAGTTGACTTCTGGAGTTTTCTTGTAAACAAACAAAGCTTGTTTTAATTTTAATTTCAAATCAGTGTTTCTCTCCAAAAACGCACTTTGTGTATCCCTAAGACCTAACAAATACGATGAGTGCATTTCCTTCCTCATAAATCATTTGCAAAGCTGATTTTGTGAATATTTCGAAAGCGGCATTGATCACTTCCATACTATTTGCTCGTAAACCATCCTCATGCGCACAAGAACAAACACAACATAGACTCACTCGTAGAAAACATTGCTCCATTGGTCGAATGTTCAAAAGCTAAAGTTAGAAGACACTGTAGACTTGTGGAGAGAATCCAGGCAGGTAAAGTGACTAATGTTCCCTCTGTATTACTTAATGTTAAAGGGGCTGTTGAACGGGGCACCAACTTCCAGACTAAAAGTGCACTCAGCAGCTGATTGTATTGTTTTGGAGTGAACCAGGGCTTTTACTAACCTTGAATGACATTGGAATTGATTGGATAATTCATACTAGCAGTGAAGGCTGCAGAAGGCAGATGTGTTTATATCAGGCACTTATTCAAAATTAGTCAACATTTTGAAATTATATTATTGCCTGGAAGCTGTAATTTTCCAACCAAACACTCAGATTGAAGTCATTAACATAAAATCAATCAGTTAAATCTGATCCTATTGCCTTTTTGATGGATCGGGTTATTAGAGCACTCTTGCGATTCTATATTAACTCTATTCAGAGCCTCTGAAGACAGCTCCTTATTATTGCATCAATATTTTACGATTTTTAAAAAAAATATATTACTGCACTTCTCTGGGACAGGGATTTTTTTCATTTACAATCCATGCTGTTAATTAAGACAGAAAAAATTGCCTCCAGTCTGAATAATCAAAACACCTGAGGCAAGAGGATTTCATGGGAGAGCTCCTAGTTCACTGAACTGTGCATGAGACAGAACCACACAACTTCATGGAGAATGATTGCCTATTCAGTGATCAGTTTGAAATTGGTAAGTCATTTTATTCCCTGGTATCTCTGAACTAAGAGTGAATAATTGAATAGCACACAGGTATCACATAGCATTTCTGTTTTTCATTAATGATACATCTCTGCCGAGCAGATGTTTTCAGATCTGACTCTTGAATGTTAATAAGTGATCACACCGACCTTATTATAGGGTTTCACAAGGCTTCATACAGCGACACAGTATTGTATAGGCCTACTCTATATATCACTTACTCTCTTCACGTGAAGTCTGCAAAACAAGTAAAATCTCGTTAAATTGTGTTTAATTTTCGTAGCACTGTTTTTGTGATGTTAAGCTAGATCTAAGCTGAGATAAGATAAAATGAGATAAACCTTTATTGATCACCAGCGGGCAAATGTGGTTGTTGCAGCAGCACAAGGACAGCAATACAGATAAGAAGAGAAAGTAAAATAAATAATTCTAGGAGGTATATACAACTAAAATAAGACTAGAAAATAGAGATCTCTACTAAATAGAGATACAGAAATTACAAAGTAAAATGTGGTTAAAATGATGAAATATGATGCTTTATTTGTCAACCAACGCAATATCACACACAAAGTTGAAATGTATCTCTTTGCATAACCGGCAATGCTGCTGCTGACTGCTAATCACTAACCAGCAGCCACAGATGCGTTTTAATCCTGACATTCAAGTTTTCAATTTCCATACTAAAGCCACTCATAGTGCAGCGCTAAGAGAGGGACACACTGATACGTGTAGCACTGTGGTGCCTGTGTGGGTTTAGTTATCATTGTGACAGTTTGATAGCTTGTGCTTTCAGTGAAATCCATTATTTCTGACATTGTTTCATCAAATGGCGGATATTAAACGGAAATTGATCTCTCTTGCACTTGTATAACTGGTGGGTTTCTTACTACAATATTTCAGAACTTACATTTTATGGATTCAGTGTTACAGCTGTAGGCTATATGAGAGAAGGCTGTGTGAATGCAAATCTCAGGGAATTGTTGTCTGCTAACCAGCATTGACTGGTTTCTGGAATTACTGGTGTTGCTGTGAAATGTGAAACGTCTACATGTGTGGATTGAGAAGAAACGGAAGGAGAATGTTTTCTGAGGCGTAGTACTATCCGTCCTTACTAAAACACACATCACACCAGTGTTAAAATATAGAATAATCTATATGACTGAATGAAAGCAGCTTCAGAAAAGGAATCCTGCCATTCATAGTTTACAGATAGATTATATGCCTTTCAAAAATTGCTGCGATACCAACAATGTACCCATTGAAAACAATTCATAAAAAACGATAATCGGTGGCCATTATCTGCAGCTGTCTTTTAAAAATGGTTGGCAGTCGTTGATAATGTATGACATTATTGTCACAATATACAATATTTCAGCTTGGGAAATAACTGTTATGGTACTGGTATGACACAATATTACCGTATCAGCAGGTGGTATTTTAATGTTGCACAAAAACAAGAAAATATGAAAAGGCCCCTATTAGATAAGAATAAAAGGAAACTTTATTGGATAGGAAAGTGCTACTCATAGTGTCATTGCAAGTAAACACTTGGTTATTCACTCATTACAGACAAAATGTCTTTGCTCCAAATAATTTCTTATGAAATGGCTGATTTGATTTCTCGGAATAAGTGCTGAAAGGGAACATTTGACTTGACACATAATTTATCATTTCAGGCGTAGAATGAATAGGCCCTAATTGCTGTGAAGTCAAAAAAATTCTCAGAAATGGGAAATTACAAGGACATAAAGTTGCCCAGCAGGAAGGACTTAATGTTTGTGGGATACATTTGTAAGGTACATTTTGGGTGGCTAAAAAAGACTGGGTGATGTGAATATTGCAGCTACCTAAAGCCCCTGATAAAATCATTGCTCAGACATAAATCCACATTAAAATACATCTTACAATACCTGAGTAGTTACATCTCTTTTCCTTTCAGACCATATTTAAACTTTTATTTCTCAGCTCCTTATTAATAGGAGGTTTTGCTGAACTATGCACTGTGGATATTTATTTCACAGCTGTTCTTTTCCTATAAGTAACGATGATAAGTGACAGTATTATCAAATTGTAACAAACAACATTATTAGTAGTATTTTCATAATTGTTGGTGAAAGCACGAGGATGTGACCCAGAGAACATTACATGCACCTTGGCTTATACAGACAGGCTAATGTCACTCAGGAGGAGCCAACTGCCTGCAAATTCATTTAGCCACAGGCCATTTCCATTCAGAAACATTCAGCTGACCCGAGACCCAACACAATAGAACCATACACACTACAACACAAGTTAAAGGGGTTACTCCTTTGTTAAGGGACCTTAAAGGCGGATCCTTAAGGTCTAACACATATGCTGAATGCATTTTCTTCCTCATAAAACTTTTGCAAAACTGATTCTCTCAATATTTTAAGTCTAGCATTGTTAAGATTCATAATTTACTAGATTGCAGTCCTCTTCTTCCCTGATGTTATTGGTGCATTGCAGCATGTTACTGCTATCTGTTGAATAGTCGGTGGAATAGTGTGAAACCATTGGCAGCACTGTGTATCGTGTGTCGCCAGCGTGCATGAGCTGAACAAAAACGATGACTCGCTCATAGAAACACATCCATAATAGATGTAAAACCTCCCAGCGAATAGTCAATATCCAAAATGATCTCAACTGGTAAAGAGTGTTCACAATGTTTCCTGTCTTCTGCATGTACTACAAAAAAACACAACTTTAATGTGACCCCATGTAAAAGTTTCTAAGGTTTTTGCCATTGGCATTAACTATGTGAGGGAAAAGAGAAATAAACACCACTTCTTTTGAAGAATAGTTGGCTGCTATTATATGAAATAGGCATGGTTTGCTTCAACCTCTATTCTGGCAGTTATGTACCGTGATCCATGCTGTTTACTATCCTTGATTACTGGAGGATATTCATATGCAGTTCTAATGCCGATTGTCAACAGTGTCTGTTTCACGTGTTGCTCGTGGGACATTTTTTCAAGTCATAAAAAAAGCAGAAGGGCAGATTGTGTGATGACTGGACAAGCTAAAGGCCATATCATAAATATGAGCAGGATAACAGATGGAGGCAACAAACCCGATGCATTTTAATTTTTACCTTTTTCCCCCTGAGAGATCCTGTTGAAATGCAGGTAATGTTTTCCTTTCTCTAAAAAATAAATCACATTTAGATTTAAATCTGCATTAATGGATTCAAAGAAAGATTACAATTTCTTCATAAATATAACAAGCTGCTACCGATGTGTCCACACCTCTTCTCCGTGTCAATACACTTAACCTTGAGCTCAGGTTTATTACACGCAATGTGGCCGGGCCTTCTGTGTGTTAAAAAAGCAACTACAACTAGAGCGCATCCTGCTGCAGGTTTCATTTGACCATAAAATGGCTTAAGACACAAAGACACCAAGCTAATATGGTTTCTGGTATATTAGGGAATGATATAGATCATGTTGTGTGAAATAAGACTTAGAGGGAAAATTTGCCACCTTTTATGTGGATGTCCAATCAGTGTGGATGGTAAATGTAGATAATTGAAGCAATAAATTCCTCAGTGCGTGTTCTCTTGACCGAGAGTTTTGCTGCTCGCTTAGCCGTGCTGGCAGTGCTGAGATGTACCAGCAAGCTTCTGAATTTAGCACGCATTGAGAAATTGAGACATTTACCATCAGCACCTATTAGACATCCACATAAAAGGTAACACAATTTCCCTTTGATTCTTCTTAGCTAAAATGCGCTGTTATGGAGCCAAGGAGTCAAAGCGCAAAAAAAGACAGGTTTAGAGTTCAAAAGTTAGGTTTATTTTCCACAACAAGTTTAACAAAACAAGACACTGACAGCTGAATCAACCGAGTTATAGGACCCCTTGAACAGGTCAATAAAACAGAACTTTCGAAAAGAAAAAAAAAGGCTCACAAAACAAGATGTAGACTAAACTAAAAGACTTGATGTAATGGAATATTTAGGGAAAATATAGTATGGCTGATCAAACCAATAAACACACACGGGGGCTCTGGAATAGTCCTTGGCTTGGGCCTCGTCTATAAAACCATGGCGTATAGCAGCGAAGAATCGCCCTGCCGTCCAAAAAGAAATGTAAAAAGAAATGTCTGTGAAACTGTTCACATGATGCCTCAAACTGCAGTCAATGTCAATTATGACTCTTTCTATTATGATTTTTTTTTTTACCCATGAAGGTTTCATAAAACTTTCCTCGAGATGAGGAAAACTATTTAAAAACATAACCAGGAAGTAAAACCCCGGAAGTAGAAAACGTTTTTTGGCGGATGCGCCAAGCGAGCAAATCTAATTGGACTGAATAGGCACCACCATGAGTCCGGCATTAAAGAAATCAACAAAGGAAACTTGAGGGCAAAGAGAAATGAATTAGTAAACCAACTAGCAAAATGATAAAACAAATGTTAATGTGCATGCTTCATCTTGAAAACCGTGCATTGTCAAAGGCTTCATGTTCATGTTTCATGTAATTTAAAGTGACTACTAATCAGAGTAACTGAACATGTGGTAATGATGTGGGTGAAACCTTAAACCTTCAATTGTGTGGCTGTTGCTACAGCCACCACATGCTCATTTCAACTCACTGTATTATACATTTTTTGACAAATCCAAAGACTCTTTCTTTATAGAAGTCCTCACTTTTAGAGTTTTCTTCCGCAGCCGTTAATAATGCACATTTTCATAAATCTCTGTGATGTTTGTTGAAAGGAGTGCTATGAATTTAAACTCTGGGTTCAGTAGCAATCTATCCTTGCAGTTGTATTCACATCAGAGTGAGATGACATTATTTCATGTGAAATTATTATGTATATGAAGATTGCAAGACTGAAAATAGCTTATTTCCTGCCTGCCAATATCACGGCAGTTTGAGGCTCAGATGTCAACTTCAAAAACATGCCGCCATTAACATACAGTACACTGTCTATCTTCACTAAGTGCTTTCCACTCATTATTTCGTAAATGTCTCAAGATTGTACATTTACCTTGACAGTCTCTACAACTCTGTATGAGTCCTTGGTTGGTGGTTCACAGCAACTATCAGTGACCAACCAACAAAGACACAGCTTGGAACAATTTCCCCAGCATCACAGCTGCCGGGTCTCTGGAGGGATCACACAGAACCATTGACCTATTTATCACACCTTGACCTTTTTGATTCAAGCAGCCCATTTGGGATTGTCTTTGGCTCCTTTATTTCTCTTCACAGCTCATAAACTGGGAAATCTAACAGAGAAACCACAAAGGGCCTCTACCGTTTATGTTTAGTGGTGTACTCTTCCGTTTCACAGTTTACAAATATTGCATCTTATTTGACAGTAGGTTGGCCACTAGACTATGCGTAGTCACTTAATTCAATAATATTTTTCACATCTCATTTAACACTTCTAAATAAGGACACAATAAGGCACATTGTAACAGTTTACATATTGATTATTATTACAATTGGCTTTTACACAAAACCGTTAGATTGCTTCTTCTGCTTCCAGGTCTCATACTATCGAAATAAGAAACCGGAAGTTATTTTTCCTGACTTGATATTGGTACTGGACATAAAGTTAGACATTTTGTACGCCACCAACCAAACGAGCTGATCAATACAAAATAGATAGGTGTATTTGTGTTCCTGCCAAAACTGACATTCTTCATTTTTATTTTTTGATTTATTTTGAAAAGTGCCACCGGATGTAGATTTTTACAGTTCTGTAAATCATATTTTCAGTTCAGAGACATGTTACGACAATAAACGGGGGACACGTAAGGTAACGTAACGTTCAGCCTGGTGTGTTTACACAGCGTAAGGTGAGTTTACTGTGAGTAATGTCTTCTCATTATTACAAGTAATTGCTGATATTTCACGTGGCTAGCATACGGTTATCTCATGCAGTGTGTTGAATACGTAAACCTAGCGACTTCTTTGTCGCGGATTAACTCATAATGCAGGAAACTTGGTACTTATTCAAAACTCACACTCTTAACTTGATTTATTAAAGACACCGGCCGTAGTGATATGTGTGTACCCTGTGCAGTTTAAGTCGATCGTTTTTTAAATCTTGTTTAATCTGCATGATTGCCGTTAATACTGGAAAAAGAAAACGCAGAGTAAATAATACTGGAACAATTGTCAGTAGTGCATCCCTTTATAGGAGGTTAAACTCAAAGTTTAATGTTTCGGATGCAGTGATAAATCATGTTTAGTGTATATTAGATATATCACAGATGGATCACAGGTCATATTTATTTGCTTCCTTTTTTTTGTTTTTGTTTTGCCAAAAACATCATCAGAGACAAAGAAAAACTGCAAGTTATCACATTAGAAAAGATGGGCTTTACAAATGTGTGGCATTTTTATTCGACAAACTACTTAAAAGTCTTTGAATATTCAAATTGTTCTTTAATCAACTGTTTGTCGACAATGTGGTTAATTTACTAATCACTATAGCACCATTAGGAAGGGGAACAATTCGAAAATCTGAGTCTTCATATAGTTATAAAATAAGAAATAATCACATAATGGCAAAAATATATCATTTCATTCCTGCAGCTTGCTGTAATACAACTTTTAGAAGTTTCAGACTAAAATTTGTATTTACATTTTTTATAAATTTACTGTGCTTTTTGTTTTGTACATTTCTGCATCATTTTTATGATGGCTTGTTGTTTTCAATCAGCAATAATGTCACTGAAAGACGCCAAACCCAACTTTAGCCAGTCTCAGGTGGTTGAGACGGTGAAGAGACTCTTCAGGCTGACGCCATCAGAAATCCGCTCTCTGCCGAGCTACGATGACCAGAACTTCTATGTGGCGGCCATCGAGGGTGGCGAGTACGTCTTGAAGATAATGAACACCGAAGACAGTAAGAACCCCTCCCTGATTGAGGTGCAGACGCATGCCATGTCCGTTCTGCACCAGAATGGACTTCCTGCCCAAACTGCCCTACCTACCATCTCGGGACAGCTCATGAGCCTGGAAGAAATAGGTACGAGACCAGTCACACAGATCAGACCTGAGGAATAATGTCATCTAACACCTTGAAAGAGAAACGTCCTCTAATTTGGCTGAAAAGATAGATGTACACATCATACGCCATTATCAAGATCTTGCAACCATATAGGCTCGAGAGCATCTTGCACTGTGTTTCTCACAGCGGCTTCGCAGTCATTTGTGTTTCAGTCTTGATTGACGTACAAATGCTTCATAACATTTTCTCGGTGTTGGAGTTACCTTAGAAACAAGAACAATCCAGGCCGTATTCTATGTGAATGTGTATGTAGGAGACGCAGCTAAGTATACATTAGCTTTAGTGCGCAAACATTTTATGACACTTCTGTAACCTTTGGCTGTTTTGTAGGACTCCTTTCCCACATTCATTTGATGCATTTCTTCCTATACAGTACTGTGATGATATTCACTGATCCTTGCAAGGCTGAATTCTTGTTTGTAGAAGATCTGTCAGCTTAATTTAATCAGAGGCAGCTAGAGATGTTCCGGATTCTCCATATTATACGTCATCGGTGTATATGATTGTGAGCATATGTGCACGTGCTGAGTAGTTAAAATTGGTCCTTGTGTAGCTGCTGTTTCAGAGAGAGAGAATAGTTGACCTACACTATAGGAACTGTTAGAGAAGTACACTGACACGCCTCGCCTCGAAACAAAATGTCACATTTATTGTTTCATCTTATGCAATAAAGCCTTTTCGTGGCAGGTTCATGTCGTCAGTGACACTGTTGCCAATGCATTTACTTAGTGTACCAAACTTAATGCACATCCTCTGCTTTACACGCGGTGTGCAATTTGATAACAGAATCATAGCGAAACTGTAAACGTTGGTCTCCACCATAGACATCTTTACATTGCTGAACTATTTGGCAATTGCCTTCATTTTGACCCATTTTAAAACACTTTTGGATAATGACTTCACTTAACATTTAGAGCTTGAGAGGCCACAGGTAAACATTTGGTTTGGACAACAATGGAGGCCAATATTAGACAGAGAGTAATAGGGTTGAGAACTAGAGGAGGATGAGAAGATCAGATTTTTCTGTTTGTTTTCTTTGTACTGCAAATCAGTGATTCAGAGTGTCATGCTGCGCTGCAGTATGGCCTGGAGTGTGATTGCAGTATGGCCTGGCTCAGAAGCCTATCCGTAAAAACAAACTATACAATCACATCCATATTTGTACAAAGAGAGAAAAGAAAGAAAGAAAATAGAAAAAGCAAAAGCCACAAGTGTTTTTCATCTATATACTGCAACAATAGCTTATATATTTTAAGATAAACAATCAGAGAAAAGCTGTAATACTTGCACACTCTAGTAATGTCACAAGATACAAGATACATGCTTTATGAGGGCAAAGAGCGAGGGTAATGGCTGTAACACTATTCCCGTCTTTATCTTTGGCAGATTGTGGCTATGGCTGTCAGAAGTACCTGGTGCGGCTGCTGACTTATTTACCTGGAACCACTATTTCCAAGGTTCCTTTAACACCACAGTTACTGTATGAATCTGGCAAGATGGCAGCCAGAATGGACACAATCCTACAAAAGGTATAACGGTAACACCCCTATGAAACTGTTGGGTCATTTGCATTGTATTGTAATACCATCAAATCTGAATTCCTGAATTATTATGACAACAAAGCGCTGCACTGTGTGAAAGTCTTTTTCTCAAGACAAAGCTTGAAGATTGTTTTATGAAATTGTCTTGAATTACAATATCTGCCACTGGTGGTGTTGTTTTGAATTTGAGTTCTTAAGTCATGATTTTACTGACCACACTGTTATGCATTATTTTAGAATCTAATTCAGACGATGTATTCAGACATGCGGATCCTTAAAAAGTCTTAGAAGGCATTGGATTCCTTAACCTAAAAATAAGGCCTCAATTGGTATTACCGTACTATCTTTTTTGCTTTGCCATCGCAATTTAAAATCTTAAAATAATTGGTAACATCTATTTAAAAAAAGACATTTTTTTTTACAGAATGCCTCTCGCATTAACGTTAGATCGGGATAGCGGAACCAACGACGGCGATATTTAGTTTGGGGCCGGGATGCTCAGAGCATTAGCCCGGTCTGTCAAGCGAAGACACAGGAAAGTATAAACTCAATGAAAATTGACTATTTGACCAAGATTTTGCGCCGCGGGCTGAAACCGGTGCTAGGCAATTTATATGATCGCAGGAACTGTTTTGGCTATTGTAAAGTTGGTCTTAAATTTCATTACAAATGGCTTTAAAAAGTCTCAATTAGGCTTGAATCTAACTTGCCTTTAGCTGTAGGAACCCTGATAATAATGTACCAACCCTTCACTGCTCATTAAGCTTAAAGCTCTTCAACTGCTATGCTTTGCTGATAAAAAAAAAAAAACGTTTACTTATCTTCCTTTTGCTTATGTCTTTTACTTTTTTTCCTGCCTTCCACTTCTCAGTATTGCCATGTTCTTTTCCAGATGGAGCACCCTCATCTCGCCACGCTACAGAGAGAGAACCTTATGTGGAGTCTGTCAAATGTTCCCCTCCTAGAAGCATACATCAATATATTAGATGGAGAGCCTCTTGAGAAGGTTGTGAAGTCTGTCATTCATCAGTACAAGACCTTCGTGGTCCCTAAACGCTCCAATTTCCGCAAGTGTGAGTATGACTTAACTCAAAGTGAAGTCTTCTGCTCATCTCCCCTGACACAGCTCATTGGCACCTCGTTTGCTGTCAGCCGAGACTGGATGTGTCACTGAATTACATGAGTGATTATGTTTTTCGGTTCCCATTAACAACATTTTATGACTTCCTCTTCTAAGGCATTAACCATGGAGACTTCAATGAGCTCAATGTGCTCGTACAACCTGATGAGAGTGAAGGCCACAGGATCTCTGGCATCCTCGACTTTGGGGACATGAACAGTGGCTACTACATCCATGAGCTCGCCATTGCTGTCATGTACTTGATGACGAAGCACCCTGAACCCATAGAGGTGGCTGAACCTGTCCTCGCCGGCTGGGAAAGTGTCCTTCCCCTCAACGAGACGGAGAAAGATTGTCTCTATGTGCTGGTGCTGTCCCGCTTCTGCCAGTCGTTGGTTTTAGCGCGTCACGCTGTGACCTTGAATCCGGAAAATGCAGAATATCTGATGATTTCCTCCAGGAGGGGCGTCACCATTCTCCAACAAATCTGGGAGCTCGGAAAGGAGCAGGTGGAGAAGGTGTGGTTTCAGAGTGCTGCTCAACTCAGTGACAGAAAGTGAGACATTTGCGAGGAAAGCCATTCACAAATGTCAACCGTAATTGGCTGATTCAACTGAGCCTTTTGTACAAAACAGGTGTCATTTTAAGATCACCAGTTAAAAAGAATAAGCAATAGTGCAGCGTGTCTGATTCAGAGGCGGGTAAGGTAGCAAAAAACTGTATGCAAGTGAAAGTCTTGACGCGCTACGGTGACAATGAATCGTGTACTCTAAAAGCCGACATAGTCATCACAATAACTGTCAGAGAAAGGGGAGGAAATCATTTAGGCAAAAGGGCTGTGAGTAACTCCTCCTCATCACAAAAGAGTCATTTCTGGAACCATAAGTGACATTTAAGAAACAGAATCATGTTTAATAAGTGCCTAATGTCATGATGGTTTATACACTCTGGTGGACTTGTGTTCCTCGGTGCTCCTCTGTACGTTAACAAGCCACTTGGATGGACACCGGATTCATTTTAACACATGTTTGACAAAGCCAGAGATGGCTTGTTAAAAGCACATCAGCCTAATTGTCTCCGCTCATGCGTCGCACTTACACAAATACCTTTTGGTGCTGATGATGTTTGCGTCGAAAGCCCCTCCCTATTTACTACGGACTGCTCTACTATCCTCCTATTTTATTTGAGTGTCTGGATTCTGAGTGTGTACATTTGTGCTTCATACTGTATAGAGTGCTCAAAAATTCTTAAAAAAATAGGGCATCCATGGCATTTACAGCATTTGCAGCACAATTTGACCAATTATCATTGCTCAAACCAAGGCAGCCAAAAGACGAAAGAAAGTGCAAGTGTTAACCATTTAATACATTTATACTGCTCCAATTGTTTCAATAAAAAAAAACAACAAAAAAACAACTCCTTTTTAAGAGTGTCATATTTCTTTCAATATGTGTAATAATAATGTGTATGGTTGTGGTGGTGAGAAACATTCGTAGTACAACTGCGCTAGTACTTGTTGCCTGTAGTGTATGAGAGAACCCATTGAAAGGGATATATATTTCTGTTCCTGTCATTCCTGTTTTTTCGAAAATGACAATAACGTGTAGAGAGGAAAACACAAGCCAGTATGAGGGCAGGTTCTGTCTCTTTATGTCAGTAGCATATTGTATAACTGCTGTGGATCACTACCGTGTCACACATTTTCAATTTTCCGTCGTACAACGATGTAATTCATGAATAACTCAAGTCCTGTCCTGAGGAGGCAAACTCACTGTAACATTGTTATCTTTATCTGTTCTACTGACTCACAGGAACCTCTGCAGATGTCCAATAGATAATTAATTTGGATGGTCTCTGACCTGCATCGTAAAACGTGTCTTTTGATTCACTACACTTGTAAAACTGAAAAATTACTACTTAAATTGTGTCTATTATAAGACAAGTGCTGATTTAAAAAAGAACATTTAAGTAGAAATAAAGACGATTATATAATCCTGTAAAATGTTAAAATGTAAATGTAAATGTAAATGTAATGTAAAAGTTGTTACAGTATGTTTCAGAACCACTTGACTCTTAGTACCCGTGACGTGTCCCAACAGATTTGTGTAACAAGGTTGTTTTCTGGGATTGCATAAATTGCTCTAATCCAACATAGTCCAAAGAAAAACACCACAATCAATTAAAATGGTTTAGAGTAAAACTAAACAAATACAGAAATCTCTTAAAGCTGCAGATGCAGTTGGAAACTACAAAACAGTGAACCTTTGTCATTTAATTGTTTGCTGGTGTCCTATGAGGTTTATTGAACTAAATCTACCACATTACAATTATAGCTCATGTTCCAAGTAAATTCTGTGCAAGTCTGAGCAGGTCTGTGTCACTATGAGTGTTGGGCCTCTTCCCAACTACCCTCATACACTACATTCACATAGATTGGATTAGATACACAGTCACATCACATATCTTATGAGTATATTATAAATCACAGAGCTTTACAACTTTTTCACTTCGGACATTTTGGACATTTTATCATAATTCAAGGGCATCAATTTTATCTTTCTTTAAAGTTGTGGCTACAATCTGGTGTAATACTGCCCTCGTGTGGTCCTCATAAGCTCCTGCCGGCAATTGAGGCTGCAACGCTTGCTGTAATTGACCTTCTGACAGAAAAAGCATATGAGGTACAATTTTTAATAAAATGTATATTCATTTGTATTATATTTTGGGCCAGTGGTGGCCTAAGTGTTTTTGATGCAAGCTCATGACCAGAAGGTTGTTGGTTTAATCTCCCGGACTGGCAGGATACATCTGGGTGGGGAAAGTGAAAAGCAGCCCCTCCCTCATCATCACCACTGAGGTCCCCTTGAGCAAGACCCATAACATCAGGCCTGTGTCACGTTCTTGCTTCTCCTGCTGTGCATGAGATGGGACAGCCATGACGGTGTGCTCTCTCCAGGAGGTGGGACTTCATTCACTGAAGTGGTAACTGGAGGCATTTGTGTTCTTGCTGCTGCTGGTGGTGGAGGACGTGCATTGAGATCAGGACCCCCCTGATGCAGAGAGGGATAGAGAGAAAGAGAAGACTTTTCCGCAGTTGTGTTCCTTTCAACACCTTCAGTTTTCGTTTTCATTTATTTATTTTTTTAAATTCTCAATAAAGTTTTTTTTTTTTTTTTTTCTAATTGTTGGAGTTATGTCAAACTCAGTGAACCTCTTTCTAAAAAAAACCAGTCTTGTTAATTTTAAAATGTTTACAACTTTCTGCAGCGTACCTGGTTCTCCTGAAAAACTCAATTGTGCATCGACCTCTCTGGTCATTCCCTTACTTCCCTTTGTACAAAGTAAATTTAAACACAGTCGTCCTCATGAGTCCAAGATTTAGTTTCTGGAGAAACCATGGTAAAATAGTATTAAACACTGGTTTAATCTTTGGTCTCAAGGACTTCAATATTTAACCGTTACTCAGTCAAACATTCACCCTTGTTTTCCGGTTCTCTCTTTAAATGATGCTCAAAATCATTTCTTCCATTTGATTTGTCATGAGTCAGGCAGGCCCATCAAAGAGCAAACACACCGAACCACAAATTAAAATTAAGACACATTGATGAAAATAGAATCAGGCATATCTTTTCCCATTTCTTTACATTTTTCTATGTTAATTGTGTCTTTTTCGTTCTTATTTCCTGTTTGAGTGCTATTCAATGACCCCTCTTACTCTCACACCATTCATTCACATATCTCAGTCAGCTCCGGCCACAATTTGCAAGCGTGAGGTCAATAATAGGTCCTTGTTCCCTATTTCCCTCTGTCCTATTCCCTTTACCTCCCATCTTTTGGGTAGGTCTTGTTTAAAGCGTTAAAATTAATTAACCTAAAACGGCCAGAATCTATTGGCGGTCACAGGTGATGTTTTTCCTCAACATAATTGTTTTCATTTCCAATGTAAAAAGAACACTTATCTGAGGACATTCCTTTTCTTTAGACAGGTACCTCACATCACTCTGGAGCATATGCACACTCTCAACATTCATACACATAACATACCCCTTAACTACTTAGTCATCAAATATCAATACTTCAGTATCTCACCAGATTCAATTTGAGGTAGGACACAACGGGTCCTGTGGATCCTGTTTGTGACGCCAAGTTTGTCGTGGAATATAACCGATACAAACTATACTAATAGGTGGTGAGGAGCATTTCCATTATACCGAAATAAAGACACTTAATTGAATAAGTAATATTTTAATTATTTTTTCTTGCAAGAAGGAACAACGCTGCAGAGTGTTAAGCAGTCTGCAGCAAAGCACCCAGTATGGAGATTCTTCTTCTACTCTTATAGTATTCCTGACCACATTCCTGAGTCAAGACACTTTCTTCAGTACAGATCAAAGAGATCGAAAGAAAACATGATTGCAGCCAGAACTCCATTTGGTCAGAGTTCCTGTTTGTAAATACAGATTCTTCCCATGTAATCCCAATACAATACAAATATCGATCACAATGTTTGGAACCCTAATGCTTACTCATGCATTATTTTATTTACTGCTTTCTACTTTACTACTACTTTCAATGGAGGCTGCATTGCCCTTAGTACACAACAAAAGAAAAAATCTGTGCCTTTATGTGTATCAGACATTGTGGTAGATTAACACAGATCAATGATTAAAAGTATACATGTTGTGCTTGTGAAAAATAGCTGAAGTTCTCTTTTTGATACTGTAATTGAATTTCTGACCAAAAGCATATGTGGCACAGTTTTTATTTAAATGTATATTATCTGTTAGTGATAAGGAACCCCATTGTTTTGGGGAAATATGTGTTTTTAATCTTTATCAGGTGAGACCAAAGTTTGTTTATGTTAAATTATCACTTTAACACAAGGGGGGATCTGTTTTTACTGGCTCCTCCTCAAAGACACAAAATAATCCTGTTCAAAAGCTTGTGAGATCCACATTCTCTACTGCCTTTCGCACTACGGCGAGGAATTTATGTCCAAAAAAACAGGCAGAGGTTCAGGCAGGCTGGCCGAAACAGGTAGTAAGTACGAGGAATGCTGGAATGCTTAGCGTAGCGCGGATCCGGGCAGCCACTGGTAATTAGTGAGGGATAACTCGAGCAGGTTAAACACCAGTCGGGCTGGATGAGTTGTAGAGGTCGTCAGTAGTCAGGGCGTGAAATGACAATCGCCTGGACCAGAACCTGTGTCGCCTTCTGGGTCAGTAGGGGACGTATCCTGCTGATATTGTAAAGAGTGTATCTGCAGGAGCGGGCTGTTGCAGCAATGCTGGCATTGAAGGACAGTTGGTCGTCCAGTGTCACGCCCAGATTCCTTGCAGTCCGAGTCAGGGAAACAACCGAGGTGCCGATATTAAAAGTTGATAGTTGTCGGTTGACTATTGGTTGGAAAAAAAGCAAACATTGTTAAGGTGTCACTCTAGGCTCACTCTTTCCACTATTTTCAGAAGTTTTTACAAACCAGAGAATTAATTGAACAATGGAGAAAATAATTAGCAGATGAATCCTAAATGAAGTTGCAGTCTGATACAAAATAGTTCATAATGAGCTCCACCTCAACCAAATGCAACAGTAAAACCCTTCTTTTACATTAATGTATGAGTAATACTAATCTAATTATATAATATATAATAGTATAACAATCACATGGGACATTTTTCTGCTTCGAGTACTTTAAGTACATTTTCCTGATTAAGCCTACAAACATTTACTTAAAGGTTGTAATGTGTAATTCCGAGCCACCTGTTCCAAAGAAATAGGGGCCAGTATTTCACCTCTAAACTGGGTCCATACAATCTCTAATGTTCATATTTTAGTTGTAGTAGTTTGGCATTTTTATTGTATTCTAATTTATTCTTTATATTGTGTATCGCATTTACTCCTGTGTAATACAGGAGGGCAGTGGGCAACAATACCAAAATTCAACCAAACTGCTGAAACTGTGAGAGCCGGTCAGAAAACACTGCTGTCTTATAATCTTCACGTGGGGCTGATCCATCTGTGTTTACTGGGCACTAATGTTAACCGGGGGCTGTAGTCCGTGTAATGTTACGTTAGTTTGTTTATTGGACTAAATCCAAAGTGTCAGGAAAGCAGCCCGCCGGGCGAGGAGAGAGGTCGGCCAAGCCAGCACTCGTCAGACGGAGCCTCCATCAGAAGGAGCCTCAGTCAGCGGCTGAAGAGACCTGAGCTCAGCCAGAACAAGCCCCAGAGCCGACGGTCACAGCGTTTCCTGGGGCTGCCGACAGCTATACACTTTGCGAAACAGCCTCCTGGCAGCTGGGAGGACGAAGTGAAGTGGTGCAGTTGGTTTTCTCATTTCTGCCACTTTGAATGTTATCCAATAAACAAACTATAAAACAGACATGGCTGTAATATTTGTTATTACTTCTTCTCCCTCTGTACAGGGCAGACTGGCGCTACAGTGACTCACTATCGCCTCCAGAGGAACAAGTGGTATCACAAGACTGGACGGAGCGGAGCTAGCCAGTTAGCATGCTAATTTCAGTAGCTATCTCTGCGACACAATACATAGTCGTCTTTGACATAACGTCAACACAGTTACTGTACCTCTTCAGATGCTGTTAATAATGTTCGTTAATAGTTTTTTTATGTTTTAAGTTACAATTCTGGCATATCTTACATGTTGAACCTTTCAGCAACATTTTAAAGGCAGGACTTTTACATCTAATGAAATCAAAGCAGAATGACCTGAAAAAAGCATCAGGTGTCAAACCGTCAAAAATAACAGATCATCTATTGTCACTACAGAACAGAAATATACATAAAGTTAATATAAACAGGAAGGTTCCTGTCAGACTTGCATTTGTGTCTGCAAATTTTCTTTACGCCTCTAATTTTAATTGACCCAATTGTGACTATTTTGGTTTTGGTGTGAACTTTGGTAGATTTGCTTTTCACATGAAAAGCTTGCGTAAAATTGTGTTGGGATTTTACTCTTTTGTGCAGATAATGCCACAGCTGTTGATGAAAGGCCAAGGCTGACCAAGACTGACCAAGGCTGACCCCACAGCAAGCAACCAAACTGACACTGCAACTTTATGGAGTGACCATAACTGAGATCTCCACCCTGCCCAGTTATTTTGACCATAACTTCCTCATGGTGGACAAGGAGGGTACCAATTACGTCCTGAAGATCATGAACTCAGAAGACAGCAAAAATGCCATTCGCCTGGAAATTCAGAGCCTCGCCATGACCTTTCTACACCAGCATGGAGCTCCTGCTCCGACAGCAATGCCCACCACCCCGGGGAAGCTCATGAGTATGGAGGAAATAGGTAACAGCAAAAATATCTCTGCAGTTCAATTTCATAAAATGTATCTTAGCTTGAGTCATAAAAAACTACGACAACAGAGTGAATCTCAAGTTCATGCTGCGAGAGGTGGCTGGTTAAACTAATGACTGGGGTGGCTTTGCCCATGAGAATACGTACACAATACGGGCCCAATCCTAAAACAACTTGACTAAGTGAGGCTAATATCGGAGAAGCATCCAGTGCCATGCCCATTGCACATAGGCTAACCATCTGCAGGCTGCAGCCTTAAATGTATCAAACAGCTAAGAGAGTTGTATCATCTAACTCTCAAATAAGCCTATCCCCCCCAAAAAAAAAAGAAAATGTCAAACTATTCCTTTAATCAATTTGTCAAACAAATAAAGCTGAAACTGAACCCTCTACTTGATAACGTTGTATTATATTGAATGAAACCAATAATAATCACGTCCACAGACTAGAGTCAGAATCACCCTGCATTCATAAAAAAAAAAAAAAAAAGGTAGGTGTTATATTCTTTAGTTTTGTTTTTACACTGGGAAAGTGCAGCAATCTGTCTTTGCCAAGATTGAGCTAAGAAATATATGTGGTGGTACTTGAAAGTGCACAAGGCATGAGCATTGCTGCTTCATTGCCAGCTGAATCGAGGCACACTGCCAGCTGAATCTGTTGGTTTACGAATCAGGGTTTATGCACTGATGGCTTAAGGTCATTCAAGGGAAAAAGAGAAGGAAAAAAAGAATCTCACCGGTAAATTCACGAATGATAATTTCGACTGTTTATAATGCCAGTGATCCTAGTTTAAATTGGTATTAAGAACGTGTTTGTAACACAAAAATACACTCGTTTCGAAATGGTGACATTTAGTTTATTCAAGATGATTCATTTTTATGGATGAGATTATGTTTAGACGTTACAGGTGATAATTCTCATCTTATTATGTCTCCGGTGACACTTTTATAAGTCTGTGTACCGATGTGTAGTAAAAAACAAAAATATATCTCTGACTGCAAGCGAAGAGGACAGTGTGCGGGAGTCTTTTGTTCTGTATCGTACACCCTTGGTCTTCTCCTATGTACCTGTCGATCTACAGGTGTGCACAAGTTCTGCTCTTTAATCACCATTAAAATGCTATTCAAAATCTAAACTGCCTGGGGATGAAAGGGGCCTACGGGAGTTTTCTTGTTAAGCAAAGTTGTTAATCTTGATTACAGGACAAACTGACACCTACATTGTCATTTGAGGATGTGTGAGAGTAACTTTGGTATAAAGACTTTCAGTTAGACCAGAAATGTATGTTTATTGGCTGCTAAAATGCTCATTTTGGGGCGGCTGTCGCTCAGGAGGTAGAGTGGTCGTCCACCAGTCAGCGGGTCAGTGGTTCAATCCCCAGCCCCTGCAGTCAACATGCCGAGGTGTCCTTGGGCAAGATACTGAACCCCAAATTGCTCCTGATGGCATGGCCAACAGAGTGTGAGTATGTGTGAATGTTTATTACTACTGTTAGAAATTAAATGTATGCCTTGCTGCCTTGATGCTTGAATGTAACTGTGTGATGAATAAATATAACCAATGTGATTAAGCTAAATACGCACATATGAAATGTACACTGAGACAAGGAAGACAATCATTAATACCAGATAGTTATTAGGCTCTGATGGATAAGATACATGTAATCCTTAGTCAAGTGTTGAAGGATTTAGCTGCTATGACTATAAAATGAGTGGATGGGTGCATCACAGAGTGACGCCTAAACAGAGAAGGCCGATAACAGAAAACACCCAGAGATAACAGATAAGATAGCCTGCGCAGAGAGGAGTTAGGTGAAGGTCAGGTACCGATTGTAGAAGAATTGGGCAAAGGTAGCCTGCCACGTGTAATAGCACCCAAGGAGTCGTCGCTGATTGGATGATCGTGATGCCAAGAGGCTTTGGACAAAGCTTGTGCACCAACTAAGGAAGCTAAGTCTAAACCACAGACTTCCTGGCATAGTAATGAGATACGCCATAAGAGGCCACGCCTACCACTGTATAAACTGTATCTGCAACAGAAGCTCGGGGCTCTCAAGCTGTGGATGGTGGTCATAGAGTAACAGCAATCCGCTGACTATGACTTCCTGGTACACTTGGAGTCCCTGGCCAAGCTGTCATTCACCAGGTTTCAATAAACTTTTGTTGCAAATCTACTCGTAGTCAAGTCTCCTCATTCGAAATCAACGAACGCGCGACACTACTGACAAGCTGATGTGCACCTTGTATGGTAGCCTCTGACTCTGTGTGAATGCTGACGTGTGTTGTAAAGAGCTTTGAGCGATCGCAAAGACTGAAAAAGCGCTATATACGTAAATGCAGTCCATTTACCTTTTATTGTCATCAGGACAAGACATTCATGAATAACAAGTTTGCATAGGAGAAAGGGCTGGACTCTAAAGGGAGCATAAGAATAGGAAGTTCATCATTTTTTTTGGCATTTTGCCTTTGTTAGAGAGATAGGACAAATAGACTGGAAAGGAGGAGAGAGGGGACTGCATACAGCAAAGGGCTGCAGGTCTGATTCAAAACCAGGTGAGAATCCACCTGGAATTTATTGTTCTATATTAGTTGTATGATATCTGTATTACCACCAAGTTTTAATAGAAATGATTTAATGGAACCAACATCACAGCTCTGCCCAGTAGAGAAAACACAGGCGAGGCCTTTTGTCCATTATTAGACAGTATTACATGAATCTTTCGAATTCTAAACCGGATCATACATGAGCGGTGTTTATGCATCCACCTTACCTTATTAGACTGTGGACATGGTGTTCAGACCTACTGTGTGAGGTTGATGACCTATCTTCCTGGAAAAACCATCATGATCAAAGCAGTCATTGAACAGTATAAATCACACGTCCAGCCCAAAATCATCTCTTTCCAAAAAGGTAATACAGATAACAAGCCTACAATTATTATGATCTGCATTCCTGGTAACTGTTTGGGATTCTGCTTGATGAAGTCTAATGACTTTGGTAATCCCTTGACATTTTTTTTCTCGATCAACCACAAGGAGGTTGAAATGTGTAGCTGTGATTGAAACGTCTCGGCCACTGGTTGGATTACTATGACATTCGGTTCACACGTACATGTCCCCCTTTGGATGATTTGTCTTTTTAATTTGATGATCCACTCACCTTTCATCTAAAGCCACCATCTGGTCAAAATGTACATTTTTCCATTACATTGGTTAAGTAATGACATTCCGATTGTCATATTTTGTTATATTAACAATGGATCAACAAACTACTTGCATGTGAAAGGGGTCACTCGATGTGATGAACCCACTGAACATTATCACCCAACTCTGCAGTTCCTCTCAGTTCTAGGGCGCTCCCTTTTTTGGTTTACAGATCAAGAACGTAACCGTTTTAGTTAGAGTAGCACTCTCACCACTCTCATAGCGTCAAACGGTAACTGTTTTTTTATCTGCAAAAAAGCTAAAAACTCACTTCACACTACCTCCAACCCAGCTCCAACCTTTACCCATCGTTGATTTGCCAAAACCACCATCTTTTAAAATATTTATTCAATATATTCTGGGGTTTGTCAGAATTGCCCATTATCAACAAGTTCTCCTCCCATATATGAATTAAGTTATATCATTAAGTGTAGAAATTAAATGTTGAAAAATAAAGTTGAATTGACCAGGGCAAATCCAACAGAGCTAACAGAGCTAAATACCTCCACACTATGGTAACAGATATCAGAAATCAATGGCTGGAATTTGTCTCGCCTCCACGAAATAGGTGCAATTACCTCAAATAAATGTACTGTTCCTCCCCAACAGTACTTTTAACGGCACAAAACTACTAAGTGTTCCTTTGATGTCTTCACAGGAATAATACACGGGGACGCAAATGACATCAACATCGTTGTCACACCTGCAGGCAACGGGCATCATGAGGTGTCAGGCGTGCTGGACTTTTCTCTGCTCATGAATGATTGCTACGTATTTGAAGTGGCAGTAACAATCGCGTACGTGATGCTGAAGAACACCAGTCCTTTGGATGTAGGTGGAGCAGTGTTAGCAGGCTGGGAGAGCATTATGACGCTCACTTGATGATGAAAGGGATTGCCTCTTCCTGCTGGTACTCGGTCGGTTGTGCCAGTCTGTGGTTTACGGCCGGTACAATGTCCAAAAATACCCAGACAACAAGAAATATCTCCTGACTACATCCGAAAATGGGGCTCGGCTTATCACTAAACTGTGGGAGCTGGGCAAGAAAGAAGTAGAAAGGAAATGGTTCACAGATGCCAACGCATTCTCGGTCAATTAATAAAGATTTGTTTGTCAAAGGACGAGCATGAAAGAGAATAAAGATTTGCAATGACAAAGAATATCTGAATTGTAAGTTTTTACAGTTTTTAAAATACATTCTTACTGTGGAATTTTGCCATATTTGACTCAAACAGTTGTTTCACACTTTGTACTGCTTTTTGGTACCATAAACATGCACCTGGCTTTATTAATCATTAGTAAATCATTTACCAATGCTTTATAGAAGGGCAATGGTGCGAAAATATTCTGTAGATGGTTTACATTCTCCTCTAGCGTGACACTTTGTTGTCAATCGGATCCTATCAGTGGACTAGAATTATATTAACAATTTATTAACATTTATAACAGTAGATAAGGTGGATTATGTAGGAAGTTATTATTAATGTCTAACTTTTATAATTGCAGATGACTTACAAATACTAGGCTTATTAGAAAATCGAAACCCAAGAGTATCTCTGAATGGATCGTCAAATTGTACAACTGCATTGGTACCAAGTAGAAACACACAGCTATGTTACTGCTTTGAGGTACTTGTACTTAACTTGATTTTGATATTTCCATCTTCTGTACTGAACCCTTCCTGGTTTCCAGTATGCATGATAATAACAGAAGTAGACTAAAAGTGTGGACTACACAGTACTGTTTCCACTACACTATCTGCTGAGAGGAAGATGGTGAACTACTTCCTGTTTCTGGTAACAGCAGACTTTAACATACATTGGCTAAAATAAACCGTATTCCAAATTGTAGTTGCATAATATATATACAGTATATATATATATATATATATATATATATAAAGAATAAATAGTACATAGACTTCAAGAAGTTGTTTCCCCCCAAGATGTAAATAAAATGTGTGCACTTTTACTTTTTTGCCATGATTTGGGCATTCAGTGAATTGATGTTAATGTTAACGCTCAATAAAGTGCCCTCTCTTTGTTTTAGAACATTAGTTGTGGACATTCACAAAAGCTGTGCTAAAGAGAATGAGAGTGATGAACACTAGATGGAGACATCCTCCCATGTATCCAACATCCTGTTTTAAAGGCCCCTTGTCCGATTGAGTCCGTCAGAGTCAAATTCAGACTTGAAAACATTTGAATCCTAATTTGAGACTTCAATCATTTCAGTCCGAAGAGATATGAAGGGACCTCATATAGTATATTGTGGGGACATTATAAAAATGTTTGTGGAAAAGCTCGCGAACCTCTTCAAAAGTGAGGATGTGCCCAAAAAGGACTTAAAAACAAAGAGTTAGAGCGGGAAGATGTTTATTTTACACAATCGAGACAGAATAAATGAAGAACCCACGGTTCACGTGACACGATCTGTCTCTTGAGTTTAATACCAGTCCCATCACTTTTAGTGAAGAAGATGACGCAGCTCAGAGAAAAATGCACAGCTGCAGATGAAATGGTCAAAAGGAGCAGGAATTTCACTGGATTTCACCTTCAAATTCTGCTGTGCTACGAACACCTCAGCCAGAGCCTTGAACACCCCCAACACCATCACACATACACACACACACGCACACACGCACGCACCCGCGCACACACTCACACACCTCGTCTACCTTTCTACATTTCAACCTCCCACCTCAAAGGCACCATCTGCCCTCTGCCCCCGCTGCAGCTTGCGATATGTACCTCCAGTCATGCAGAAAAAGTCACAGTGTGCGTCTGTGAATGTCTGCCTGTGTTCACGTTTGTTCTCCGTCTGTTTCACTGTAGTTCACCGGCATTGAAGCACAGCGAGCCCAGAGAGGCATCTATCTGAACCTTTGCACTGTTTTCTTTATACTGTAAGCCACAGTCCCTCCTCTCTCTCTCTCTCTCTCTCTCTCTCTCTCTCTGTGTCTCTCTCTTCTGTCTTTTCTCTTTTGGTCTTTGTAATACTTTAAATCCATGTTCCACAAATTATAGCTGAAATAGAAATGGCAACACTCAAAGGATTTAGCTTAATACACCAACCCCACTTATCAGTGCCATTAATCCTCTTGGCATTTTAAAACAGAGCGCTGGGTCTGTACTGCACTTTTATTTTTATTTTTTTAAATACAGTAGAGAATTTTAATTTAGCCTTCAAAGAACACCGATCTGCAAGCTTTTTAAGTCAGAATTTACTGTTTCCAAAAAAATTGTCCGGCCCCCTGAATGATTTTTCTCTTCCTTCATTTTACACGTGATATATGTGATATATCTTCAGCAAAGGAATGCATAAAAGTTATGAAATACAATCTCTGCAGGATTATATGTCCAACATATTTGACCTCTACTTGGTTATTTGACACTTAACTTTCAGTGGGAATATCATTTGAATGCTTAAAATGTAACCCAACATAAAAGTCAGCCAGTTAGAAATACATTTTTTATAAGAAAGGCCCGTTTTTAAAAGGTAAACGATTAATTGCAAAGGATTTGAAGGAATTATTATGGATATCTTATTCCTTGTTTTTAAATTATGATTGGATTACTAACTCAAAATTGTTATTATACATTGTTTGTTCAGTTATCCCTACAGTACAGATATTTGTTGAATATAAAAAATCCTAGCATTTTTCGGATCATACAGCGTCTATAAACAAAGTAACGATGCTGGGGCTTCGATCTGTCCACTTGCCAATCATAAGCCTGCTGCTCCAACGAGCCCACTGTTACTGATTTCCATTTAAATATATTTCTGTGACTCCTCTGGGTCATCTGTCAGATGTTTTTGGACTTTTCGACCATGGCTGTTTCCAAGCATTACTGGAGTGAAAACATCTGGACTCCACAGTTTTAGGAGAGCAGTGTATTGCTAATGGGATACTATGTGTGTATTACACTGCATATACTACGCGTACTGTTCCTCGTTTTTTTTGGAAGCGGGGCCATGTCTCTGTCCCTTACAAATAAAGTCCACGTGGCACCTGCATACGATTCCAGCTCCGTCTCGGCTGCTGGAGACAGCCCGCTGCCATTAGTTTTTCTTTCTTTCAGCTGTGATCACCTATACAGCGTTATGCAGCAAAATCCATGACTGAGTTGTTCTCATTGACACAATTTTCTGTTTCTGTTTGTCAGACAAGCGTGACATTTGATTGTGCCTCATAAATCCTTTAACAAAAGCGATAAAAGATTGTCTTCTTAACTTTTTGTGTATTTCATGACACAAACAATGCGGCCCACACAATTATAAACCTTTGGCAAACCCACATTTGTACTGTATCGATTTGTTTTCATTGAAAACAAACGTTGGTCTCTGTCTACACATGCATCAGACGCACAGCTCTTAGCCATCTTGCCAGGCGTTCGCAGCTGCCAAGCCGACCTGTTAGGCCTAATTCACTTCATGGATCCCTGACAGACTCTCGTGTAATGCATATTAGCTTTATGCCCAGACAATTTGAAGTGGCCAAGATGTCAGGGTTTGATACAAAGCTAATGGGTTTCTCTCTCTCTCTGTTAACAAAGATGTTTCTCATCTGTTATGTTAGTTGACATTTTGGCAAGGTCCTGAACTAACAGGTTTTACACAAAAAACGTGTTTCCATTACTTAATTATGTAGCCCTTTGTACGTGCGGCTAACTAACATTTACTGAATAGCTTAGCTTACTTAGATGCCATTGTCAAGCAAGCAAGACCGAATATTATTACACTACAAACCATTTTCTTTACCTTCCCAGTATTGAGGGGCCGGCTGTGGCTCAGGAGGTGGAGTTGGCGGTTCAATCCCCAGCCTCTACGGTCAGCATGTCAAAGTGCCCTTGAGCAAGATACTGAACCCCAAATTGCTCCCGATGGCCTGGCCAACGGCGTGTGTGTGTGAATGGTTATCTCTGATGAGCATGTGGCACCTTGCATGGCAGCCTCTGACTCTGTATGAATGTGTGTGAATGCTGATGTGTTGTAAAGCGCTTTGAGTGATCGCAAAGATTGGAAAAGCGTTATATAAATGCAGTCCATTTACCGTTTGATAAAGACTTGGTTTTCTTTCAATGTAGTGTTCAATGCATGTCATTTAACCCTGTTCAAAAGAAAATCATACTTCAAGGATAAAGTCACCTCTACAGTGGGACAACTTTCTAACAAAGGCACGATCACAGCAGTATCCAGCCACTAAAATCGTGCAAAAACAAAAGGGATGCTCCTCACAATTGGGAGGGAAGCTGAGGAAGAGACACAGGCCTCACTTAGTAAGCTGTTGTGGTAGCTCAGTGGATACCCCGGTCTTATCAGTTTGTTTCAGAGTTGCTGGGCTTAACAGACAGACGCCGGCTTCAGTCTTCTACCATGAACTGTTCCCCATCAGACCTACACAACTCACCAATGGGAGAGCAAAAGAAAGCCATTAGGATGAATTCATTAAAACGTTTGCACATTATCACATGTCGCCTTTCAGAGGACTTCTTTGCATTCGCTGTAACAATTGTCATGGCCGCATATCTGCACAGAACAGGTGGGAGCACAGTGGCCTCTCAGAGCTCCAACATTGGGGAGGCGCTTAGAGAGGGGTGGCTAATCGATTGGACAGACTGGATTTACTGAGATGACAGAGTCACAGGGTGACTGCGGAGGCAAAGTAGGACGCGTGTGTGTGTGTGTGTATGTGTGTGTGTGCGTGCATGTGCGCGTGTGTGCGTGTGGTCTGATTCCACCGAGAAACCGACTACCTGAATGATCAAAACTAGGATAGTTTTAAAGTGCATTTCAGAAATACACAAGTTTTTGTTGTATGAACTGATTAAATATGTCCAAGCTTTTTAAATAGTTTAAGTATTCTGCAGATGAATGTGTTCATTTATTAATTCATTTATTTTTAAAGATATTGAAGACACGAATGACAAGGAGGAATTCACATGCTACAACGAAAAGCTGGCAGGATAAAAAAACTAGCGTGGCGAAAACAAGATTGCTGGAGCTTGGCCACGAACATTAGAAAAATAAAAAATGACATTCTACCACTAACCATGAGAACACAGGGGAAAATATCACATAAGTTTGAAAAAAAAACCTGTCTTCAGCAACAACTCAAATGATGCAGTAAACGTTGTTCTTCTAGCAACAGGAAGGTAAAACATACAAATACAACAAACATACAATACTTTACAATGATATAAGTGAGATTTGTGTACTTTTCTCAACTTTTCCTGTCCTGTGAGTCACATTCTTAACACTGTCTGACTTGATGGTGTTGTGATCTTAATCCACCCACACAGCAAATGTATAGCTGAACTCAAGAGTATAAAAAGTCTGCCACTTAAAGATAGTTTCAAACACCCCCACATGCCCCACGGCCATATAGTGGACACATAACTCTCTAGTCAACTCCATATGTCATAAAAAATTCAACTCTCACCGCAGTACTGGAAGATTTTCTGAACATGTGGTACCACCAAACATGTTGCAGTAATACAAACTTCTAGAATTCTGCGCTTTCTGATTCTTTGGGAGTTTTTGCTTGAAAGAAGCCAACAGCTCTTTGAAAATAATTGACAGCCTCGACTACAAAGATATTTGGATGTTGTGCCTACTGAAAATTGAAAAGCTGCTGAGTGTATGAAACATAAGGAAGTGTTTGTTGTTGGTTTCTGTCCGAACCAAGAAAGTCACGAAGCACACCGAGGCTGGACACGGTCTCTAACTATGGTAATTAGATAACGTATACATGGGAGGCAATATAGTTTCCATTTGTGTGTATCCATGACTGGAGCTCTAAAATAATTCCGTACTTCATTGACTGGGGATTTAGCCAGCTTAGATACTCATGGTTCTATTTTACTTCGCTTAGATGGTAAAAACTACAAAAGTAGACCCTGACTGCATGGTACAAGTGTAATAACTAGCTTTCCATGATACCTGAAGAAGCACTGCTTAGTTTCCCACCATCAGCTGAACATCACGGTACCAGGTACAAAGGTGATTCATTAAGTTCACTGTAGAACTGTACTGTACTGTTATCAGAAGAACGTTTTTAATCATGTACGACTAGTTGCTTCCTGGAATATCAAAGACTAATTGCTTATTATTAGAGGGAAAATATTTTTGAATTATTCATTTTCAAGGTTGTACATCATAAAACAATTTAAGTTTAAGTTCATTTAACATATAAAACGCTATAAAAAGCAAACATATTATACACTAAAGAGCTTCACAGAGACAGACATCGACATACAGTATATATATATATATATATACACACGGAATCGGATACAAACTATTAACAGACAGAGTGTCGCTTAAAAACATATAAGGAAAAGTATTTTCTTACCTCCGGTGGTTTAAATTCTCACTATGCTGCAGTGATGCGCAACTGTTCTCCACACATCACTGTTGGGTGTAATTACAGGTGTAACAAAGCACACTTCTGACCCCACCCAAACACCACATGTGATGTAATACTTTCTTTGTTGATAGAGGGAAAACTGTCCAGATTCTGTTGCTCCTTCCCTCATTTACTGTCTTCTTTTAGTTATTTGGTCAGAGATGAGTTATAACTGTGAGCGTAAGCACACTGCGCTGAAGACAGATACACCGTGTAAGAGGCTACTTACGTTCCCCTTCAAGCGCTACAAATTTTTCCCTCTGTCTATCGCTGACATTATGCACCGCATAGCTCAAGTTGACATGTTCAACTCAGAGTGCCACGGGCAGTCACCCAAGACCTGACTCTTCCAAAATGCGAAGAAAATGTGAGATTGGAAGAGACACACGTCTGCTACAAACAAGGGCAAAACAAGGGCGGGAGAGAAAGGAAAAGTGGGAGAGTGAAGGATGGATGTACCATCCTGTACCCAGAATTTCAGATCATTAACAGGCTCGTCTCAGGCGGTTTTAGTCAGACTATGTAGGAGGAGAGAGGCCTCTTCAACTCGCTACATTTCTGCTTATACTAAAGTCCTGTAGCGGGGGAGCAGAGCAGCCCATGCATTTGCAGAGTTTCACTGCAGATCACAGGACGTTGATTTACATGGTGATGCTTTTTTGTAGAGAAAAAAGTGGCAGTAAGTAGTTTTTTTTTAATGCCACTATGTTTACATGCTTACTAACAACTATTGCATACTTTTATCAAGGTGAAGTTTAGTAAAGACTTTTAGATGGTAAGTGACCTGAACTAAAAGCATCAATACTCTTGCTTTTCAGAGTTGTGTCCTCATGATTGTTTGCACTTATTGTAAGTCGCTTTGGACAAAAGCGTCAGCTAAATGAACTGTAACTGTAATTTACCGTGTCCTGGATGTTTACGTGACGGAAAGTATAGAAGTATTATCTATAAATTGTATAGAAGTACAAGTGTAAGTATCATGTGAACTATACCGTTGGGCCCAACAGTCTATAACAACAAATTGTGTTTAAGAGGAAGATCAGTAATTGATGTAATTGAGTAAAAAGTTGAATATTTCCTTCTGAAATGTAGTGGGGTATAAGTGTACAGTTGAATAACATGAAATTAACTCTAAATTGTTCTTGAATAAATGTTCTTAGCTACTTGACACCAGTGCTACCCCAATACCTCATGTGTACATGGGTCGCGAGGTACTTCCAGTGTAAGTTTGACAACGTAGCCTGCAGGCTAACAATACAGTGACTGCAATGAGGAAATTGAGTGACTTTGTTGGTGTTTGTTGCTCCGATTAATTTGCGAATGAACTCAAGCTCCATTATGTCGCTGTGTTGTAACAGCTGTTTCTCTGTCGCCTATTTCTCCTCGAGCCATTCCGCTTTTTGGTAAAACATATCGCCTTGCATCTGGTTTACGTCATGAGGTAAGCGGTGATTATGCAGAATCAAAACACCACATGGTAACCAAATTATAAAATCAAAAGGAAAAAAGGGCATTTCAAAAGAACCTAGTGCTTAATCCAGTTATCTTTAATACAATCTAACTCGTTGAAGATGTCGGCATGACAATTAACCTAAGTATCACTTTACTTTGGTCATAACGGTAACATTAGAGTGAATTTAAACACACTTTGTGATTCAGTGGACTCATAATTGATTGTAACACGAGGTGTGGGCCACCAATGGGACAGATTGCACAAGTCAAGCACAGAGCATCACGTTCAACTCGTTGTGTGTGTGTGTACGGTGGGTGCCATGTGGGTGGGTCACCGTGTGTAGTCTGACTGTGCATGTGTGGGAATGTACCACTCTGTCAGTGTAGGTGGGTCAGCAGGCACGGTATGATGGAGTGAGCGTGTTTGTGCGTGCGACTACTGAATGAGTGCAGGGTGGACAGTTAGATATACAACAGACTGTCATTCTGGACGGCAGCCCGAGAGCTTCACTGGGAGATTTGGTACAGAGGAACTGGAATTAAGAATCATTATGTGAAAATAGAAGAGTTAACAACCCTAATCCAAGAAGTTTGGGGGGGGAAAGGAAAAAAGCCCAAGTGTCCTCCCCTTTTAAAATCCCATAGCTGAAAGTGTGTTTATCTCTCTCCCTTTTTGACAAATGACATCCATTAAAAGAAAAGTTGAAAAGCTGAGAGGGGAAAAAAAGCAATTTCTTACTGAAAAAAATGAAGTAATGTAAAATTGTGCAGGATGGCAGGAGTAGTTAAGCCAACAGAGAGTTTTTGATAGCACTTCATAATATTTTGTCCCCCTCTGTTTTAAGGTTGAATGGGCTTTTAATTCAACATGTAATTTCCAGTAATTCTGCTGAATCTCCTCGCTCTTTGAGGAGAGAAATTGAGGTGACTCGGGGTTAATTTTTGTTTCCCAGCTGTTGGCAAGATTGAGGCAACAGAATTGCGGCGCTTTTCATTTTTGCTGTTGTTTTTCATTAGCTTTTCAGCGCTCACAATAGAGAACATAATATTTTGATTATTTTCGGTATTAATTTGGGGGTTCTGAGGAAGTTCCGGCCAGGACATGTGTTTCTAATGAGAGTCTTGATGTGATTCTGTCATGTTTGGCTGTGTGTAATTGTGGACACATACAGTGTGTGTGCATGTGTTTATGGAGAGATAGTTCGAGAGTGAATGACACTGGAGACAGAGATGGAAAGAATCCGCCACCAGTGGGGAAAAGATGGCAAGAGATCAGGAGAAAGGGAGTGAGTGGGAGGTGTGGACATTTAAACTGTGAATCACTGGGCGGGAGTGATGGGGTCTGCATGACCCCTGATGACCCTTCACACCCATCTACATAATGCTAAATCCCTCTGAGGTCTATTGTTGGCCTCTACCACCTTTCTGTTCGGCAAACATCAAACAAACACTGTGAACCCACAAGGCTCTCCTGCAAACTGCAGCCAAGATCAGTCAGCTTTGGCTCCACAGCGCCCTCTGAACTACAAGTGTCCATCATAGCACAAGATTTAATATTGTATTGGTGTTTTGAGAGTTTTCTCTTACGATAAGTGAAAACACATGGAGGTAGATTCCGAGAGTCAGGAGTTGTACAAGATACAAATAGAAGAGCACTCCCAGAAAAAAAAGAAAAGAAAAAGGGTGTTTAAACCCTGTCCAAGACTGACTAATTCCCCCAAAGACACCCAACAGATTCATTATAGTTAAAAACAAAAAAAAAAAACAATTTTGTTTTGTTTGAGAAAAATCTTCTCTGCTCCCTCACGACTCAAAACCAATGAGGAAAATTGTAATACAAAAGTCACACCCTCCTCCCTGCCTCTGTCATTTGTCAAATAATGCATGTAATCCCAGTTTATATAGTGGCCGGATTTGCACCAGTCTTAGATAGTTTATGTTGCTTTTTCGTTTTGTTGGTTGTGTGTCAAACCACTTCCTGTTTCCTGCTAGTAGCTGGTCTGATTACCTGTTGCTAATGTCGTACCTGCCTGCTTATCTTGGGATCTGTTTTCGTTCTGCCAATTGTCACCCAGTTTAATTGACTTCTGCTGGAACTCCCTTTTACTGTCTGCATTTAGTCCCTTATTCCCGCTGTCAGTAAACACTCCCTCTGCGTCTTAATCTTTCTACTTTTCAATCTCCTTTAGAACCTTGTTCCTGTCTTTTAGTCGTTGCCTGTTAAAGAGTCTTTTCAGACTTGCAGAAGAGTTTCTCAGGCCAATCCTTTACTGTGTCCATCCCTCTCTCAGAACTTGCTCCAGTCTCCCTCTCAGACCCATTTCCCGTTATCTCATGAGCTTGCCTTTCTTAGATGGATTTAATTTACTGCAGCAGCGCAATTAAGATTGTGCCTAGTAATTTAGCAGTTAGAAATGCATTATAAATCTTGAACTCATCAGAACTTTCTGGCTCTGTTTGTGCTGTGGTGCACATAAGATATTGCCCCTCATGTTTGCCAAAACAGCCTCCAAAGGGTTTTGGCAAACACAGGTTTGACACAGGTCTACTGTTATTGCATAAACTATGAAAAAGTTTGTCTACTCAGCGTCTCCTGAAAGACAGAGGAGGAGAGAACTGTGGGAAAAGAGGTCAGAGGCGTTGTTTTGGCTGCATGCAGCAGCCTCATAAATCAGAGGCTGTATAAACTTGCTTTACTGAGAGAAGGACACAGAGGCGTCTATTAGCCCTCTGGATCACAAGCAAGCAAATAGAAATAAGTACTGTGTTTGTGTCAGACTGTGTTTGTTTGTGTGTGTTTATGTATAAACATGCTTGTCTGTTTACATATGTATACTTAATTTCCCCACAGGGATCATTAAATCTCAGTTTGGCATATTTTTAACTGCATGTACGCAATGTGCAAGCGCTTCTCATAATATGCATGCAAATGTGCATGTGTGTACAGTATATCTGGATGATGTGAGGCAGGGGATTTCCAAGTCTGGCAGCGTACACCCCCCCCCCCCCCCCCCCCCCCCCCCCTACACACACACACCCCCAACCACCAAACCTGCATACACAGTTGTGTACTGTATACACAAAGTTAAAAATAATGGATTTTGTCACTCCTATTAGTCTTTGTCTTACATTAATTTCAGAAATATCCATGCTCCAAATTTTGGAACTACGGTTCCCATAATGCTTTGGCAGATGTAGACAGGAAGTAAAATGTTGCCATGTGGGCTAGTGCCCCATTGGTTTGCCTATATTTGGTTAATCAGCTATTTCCAGTTCCTGTTTGTATTGTACCCATTGATGTGGGTACAAGATTACTTCAAAAGTCAAGGAAACGTCAAAACGTGATGATTCTCAGGCAACTTCAAGTTTTGTTAAATCCTGCAGAGATTAAAACAGGGACTGTATAATATGTCCTTTAAACAAGTTTTTTTTCAAATAATTGTGAATCATCATAACGATACCAAAATGAATAACATACACACAGTATGTGTCCATAATGTGTGAGGTGGACACACATTTAGTGCCAATTTACTTTCAGTTAGCTGGAAAAAGGCTGGAAAAGGGCTTTTGCTCCTTGATCAGACCAGACGTTGGCTTTAGTGGCACCTTGCACTCCTTGAGAAATAATCCAGTCTAATGCTTTAAGCCTGTCCAATGATGTAATTTTGCTCCACTCTCAGTGGCTCTTTTTCCAGTTTCTTTGCTGACACTAAAGCTTTTCTTTGTTGTACTAATGACCTTTTTCTACTAATAAGGCACTGTGGGGATGACCCATAGCTATATTTGATCCTTTTAGTTTCAGTCTCATGTGGTTCAAATTACAGAGAAAACAACACGGTGGGTTGTTTCTCAGCTCAAAGGAAGTGATGCCTGCAGTCATGTCCTAAAGCATGGCTAAAGACATGACCCTAAAGCAAGTCCTGCGCTGACCTGTGGTAGCTTTAAATTAGGAAAGCGGTATGTCAGAGACTCTGCAGTAGTCGTGCAATCTGGCGGTTTCTATCACTCTAGTTACTTCTATGGAGCAGCAACCCTCCAGAGAGACTATACTTTTTGTTCATGACAAATGCCCGAGAAGAGAAATTGGAGTGGTTCACAACTTGACCCACAGCCTTTGCAACTCTGTCTCCTAGAAATGATGTAATATAGTACAAAAGTGTTCCCCAATTATGTTGAAAAATTTAATTGTTGCCTGGCTGATGTTCAGAGGCCACATTTTTCTTAAAGTGAAAGAAGCACTTAACATTTATTTACCGCAACTGAGTTTCGGTTAAATGTTAATAAACGCGTTTATTCTTCTGTATTGAACCACGACCACGATCGTTCCCTACCCTGATCACGTGCCGTGAGCGCCTAAACATAACCGTGCAAAAGTTTAATAATGCTGTAGTCACTGTGAGCGGATATTGTGCCGCAAGATAAGGTCTTTGGCAGAAACAAATGAAAGGCATTGTCAGTTAACATTTTACTGATACCTTCAGAATCAACATTTTGCAGCTTGCCAGATACAATAAATAACAACGTTTCCTTACTGTGTTGGTGGAAAATGGAATCTAGCCAGCATTATGCATCTAGGAGACATCGTTGGCATTTCAGACCTTTCTTTTCTTTTTAGATTGCATCGATGTGACGCAGTGTCAGTCATTAGGAGCCTAATGACTTTTCTGGCACCACCACCACTGAGTGGAGTTTCAGTCTGCAGCTTTACAGCATCTGTTTAATGACGTCACAACGCTATGGTTGAGGTTTGCTTAGGCACAGAAAACGACTTGGTTAGGTTTAGAGAAAGGTCATGGTTTGGTTTCAAATATGTACTTTGTTATGGTTAGGGGAACTTTGTCGCCATGGTTACAATAATAAAAACAAACACGTAAAATACAAGGTTGACTGTTGGTAGGAAATGAACCTTGAGTCTTCTCTCGTGTAAAAAGGCGGATGTTTGGCCAACATTTGACCAAAAGTGGGCGACGGAAAGTGAGCGTTGGGAAGCTGTAGTTACTGGAAGCAGTGGCTCCACGTCAGACCCAGTACAAATCAAGGTTGTATTAATCAATCCAAACGATTTATTAATTTAACAACGCAATTTGAGACACTTTCGGATACCTCTGGTACGCCTCTGTGCGTCTGCTTGTTTGCATGCATCCACCACTACACTATCAATAAGCAACAACAACATCAGTGAAGCCTGCACACGACTACCTTACACCTCGCTATGCACTCTAGATGTTTATGGCTTTTATTATATTTGCCCCAAACTTTTTAGGTCTCATTTGTCTTCACCCTTGTCAGTGATCGGAAAAGGGATACTGTATGTCAGCACTGCTTTAGTAAAACCTATGTTTTTTTTTTTCCTCTCTGAAGGATAGGGTTAGCTTTAACGAAAGAACCAGAAGTCACTGCATCATTATAATGAGACTTTCATTTCACAACACATTATATACTCTTCAAGTGCCACTGAATCTGAGAGCGATGACTACATTTCACCGCTCAGTTGAAACCCTTGACAAACACTGAAGTAACATTGACTGGTACTACATTCAGGATAGTGTTTTTTACTCCGCAGTCTAAGGACATCACATATCCGTTTGATATCACTTCCTTAATAATACATATTTGTGCTCACACATTTTTAGGTGCTGCGTGAGTGCAAATTCCTCGACAGTTACAGGTGTTTCAGGGTTTCATTCAGCCTTGCCAAACATATTCCTACACTGTCTTCTGAAGCTAGTAATAGAAAGCGCGTCCCTGGTTTGAAAATGACATATCTTTCAAGTCCCATCATTTCCAAACTACCATATCTTTGGTTTTCTACAGCGAAGAATTGAACCGAATCCTATTGAATCCATCCCGAGGATTTGAGGTAATGGCTATACTGAGACAAATAGAATTTTTCGGATTTGATGTTTTACATTAGTGCACGACAATTTGGTCACCTAATTCTTTATGCAGTTTGAAAAGTCTCATTGTTTAACAAATTATACTGGATTGTCTCCAGTATAATTTGCAGAGTAATGGACTTAATGGCCAAATGTGCGTGTACTGTACATGAGAAAATTAACATGAGCTTCCGAGGCGCGATAGTATGTGTTAATGTGTTCTTGTGTATACGTGTATATGTGTATTCATGACTCATTCTGACTTTATTGTAAATAAGTTCAACGCTGCTCATAATTTCCAATGTCCTTTTATTTTCCTACCAAAATCAACATTCGCTGTTCCCTCTCCACTCACAAATGACTCAGGCGCCTCTGATTGCGACAGTTTATGTTAAGGTTCTGATATTGAAATTCACAGTCAGAAAGAGACACTGATGAGCCCATTGGATGACTAACAGGATGGCGCTGTGGCTCATTTTTGGAAACCTAGCGGGTGCCATTAACAATAAACTCCGGTAGCGGTTGCATATTTAACCAAACCACAAGCACAAACCTCCCACAGCTTTAAACATTAAACACATCATATTCCTGGCTTGATCACATTTTCTCTATAAAGTTGAATTCTGATGAATAAAGTGTTACAAGAAACCGCACATCTGTATTCTTTCTTGTCGGACTACTTTTGAGGTTTGTGAACTGTTGGATGCAATGTCTTTTTTTGTAAATATGCTGTTGGAATTCATTGATCTTTTATACTTTCACAGACCTTTCTTTTTTTTTTTTTTTTTTGCAAAATGTCTTTTCAAGTTCTGATTTATTCTTGGCACATTATGAGACAAATATTAATTCATTGACTGCATTGTCTCCTGTCTCTCTGTTCCCTCACTTACTGCATCAAGCCAATCTAAGCAAATAGTTCAGTTTGCCCATGAAGACGACTTTGGAGGGGAAATTTTTCTTGGTAAGCCACATGGCTTTTTGAAAGCTTGGAGACATCATTTAACCGCTTAGAGACGGGGCCAGTTGCTCCACTGTCTTCCTCATTTCGCCGACAGGGGCCAATCAGACTGTCATTACTCTGCTGACAGCATGTGTTTGCTGTTCTGAGAGCGGCTGCAGGGCACTCTCCTTGCTCATCTTCTCCCCACATGTTTTAGATAAGCAAGTACAATACAATTGCTCTTTTTGTAGTCGGACACATTTACTGCTTGTTGCGCATATTGTCCAGGAAAACAATAAGTACAACTATTTGCTTCATTCTCTGTCTATATTACCTAATTTCACAAATACGTTAACCATCTGCAGGACTGAAAGCCATCCAACTGGCATGAATAAATGGTCGTTTATCAGCTATATGCTTACAATTCAATAATGTTAACACTGTATCCATCTTCTTTGGCAGCTCTAACATTTTGGCTAAAAGGTCCCACTGAGTCAACACCCACAGGAAAAAAGAAACCTCTGAGTAACAAGAGAAAGGACTTTATTTGCCTTATAAAAATGTCTTGGGGACACGGGCGATGAAACCATTAAACGGTTATGGGAGACGTAACCTCGCTGACACTGATGGTATCGGAGATAAGTGGGGGGAACACACCAGGGACAGACTGCGCAAAACTTAACCCACCCCCTGAAAGCCCTGCTGTTCACCCTGAAGTCTTTGAATCAAGGAAATAGAGTCCCTGAAATTCCACTCTGGCCCTCCATTTACCTCCCCTCCCCTCCCCTCTCTCTCGGGCTCTTTTCCCTCAGTCAATCAGGATGGGGTCCAAGTCTCCCCACAATGGCCGCCACAAGCACCGCTCACTGTTTAAGCTACCATTTCCAACCCCATTCTCCCGCTGACTAATTAGTGTTATGGTTAGTTAGCATTTTTGGCAGGCCGGGGGGTTCCCTCTGACATTATGTCTAAAGCACTTGTCAAAACAGCGGTTGGAGGAGCCGTGCTGGCCTGCCGACTGGGGAGTCTGAGGCAGCGGCAGGGGTTGGTGGAGGGGGAGGGGCTGGAGGGAGCCAGCGAAATAGCGGGTGGGCGAGAGAAGGGGAGAGAGCCTGGCGTCTCAGGCAAGGCCCTGACAGCTCCAGTCTCCAGGCTCTCTGCCCACAAACAGCACCAGGAATCAGAAAGAGAGCTTGGCTGAAGCTAACTGTAGTATTCAAACATTTGCCTGCTGCCCAGAAGAAGTCGTCTCCCTTCCCTACAAATCAGGTTATAGAGAGCTTGGCTGCTGTCGTCATTTCACCATAATCTCACAGAATGTAAGAAGCAAAACAACGGAGGAATGTATTACAGTGCGCTTCTCTCCTGTCTTCTTACTTACATTTTTTCTTCTCCTTGTACTTAATCCTCCTCCCTGCTACTTTTTCTGTTTTTCTCTCGTATTCTTTCCTATTGGTTTCTCTCTTGTGCTTCGTAACCCAACTTCTCTGCACACTTTCTCCCTTCCACCCTTCTCCTCTTTCCTCCCTCTATATCAGATTAGACCTTGCGCTCGTGTTTTTGCAAGTGTCTTCTATTTGCTTGGAGTCGTAGCCCCGGCCCGCTGCCCATTTACCTCTGATCTTTACTGATCCCCCGCTGATAAGCTATCACTCATTTCAAAATGGAAACCCCTCTGTAATATGGCTGCTTGTGAGAGTTGGAGTGTGTTGGTCTCTAGAGTGAAGACAGTTTACACATTCCCTCATCCAGACAGTTAGCAGTTTAAATAGAGCATAAAGGTAACTTTTAGACTCATATACTTTATCAATTCTTATCAAGATGGGTGAAGAGACCAAATGGCGTTGAATGAATGGTTATAAAAGGTCAAATGTAATTAGATTAATTAGGAAAAGTAATTAGGAGTTCTTTTCATACACTATTGAGTTGGTTGGATGGTGGATTCATAGGATTCTGGGTGAGAAGTAAGGGGTGGGCCATACATCGAACTTTGGAAATAATTCCATGCAGGGCCAGAATGGTGGTCACTAATATTGATACTTTTTATTATGTAAAGCAACCAATGTACTATGATGATGAGTTCAAGGCATCATTAATATTTCTGAATACACGTCCATGGCCACTAAGTGATTTGCCATATATCAGGTGTCTTGTTTTTACTCTTTGCTGTTAATTACTTATTAATTGTGTGAATTATCTGAAGTAACAAGATAATCATGGCACACCTACATTAAAAAAAAACCTATAACCAGGGAAAACCAGCAAAATCCACTTCAAAAAGTATTTTCTATCTCTGTGTTATGTTGAGGTTTTCATGTTTAAAATGACATAACTATCATTGTTACTGTATGCTTTTCTTTTATTAGCCAGTAAACACTGTATAAAGCTGCCCCCTGGAAAGGACCGACTCTCCTTAAAATACAGGTCGCTTGGAAAAACAATGTGTAAACTCCAAGTTTTATCCCTAAAATAAATGGAAACCTGTGGAGTTTTTCAAAGGTTACAAAAGTATGAACACATGAAACCAGTTGTAGTTAGCTTGAGCATTAAGTGTTTCTGAAGGTCAAATGATTGAGCTAACAAACAACTATCATTGTGTGAGTGATTTTTAAACTCCATACCATGATGTCATCACAGCCACAATCCTCTGCCAGCGCTTAACTGCCCAAAATCCGACCCCTTATCCCCCCATCCTGCTCCCCCTTCTCCTGAGTCCGGTATTTATTTGAAAAGTACAGTCTACTCTTGTTGATTTATGGCCTTTAAAAAGGAGGGTTTATGGTATCCCTGCCAGTTAAAGGCTCCCAGGGTTGCAGTTTTTTTGGCTGGGAGCTAACTTTCTCTCAGACAAGACCATTACTCGTCATCTTTCCACACTGTATGTGCATTCACAAGTTCGTTTTCTCAGACCAATTTAGAGTACCTGTACGCTCCAGAATACACTTTTCTTTCATTTTCCATCCCACACAGGATGCAGACTTAAGTACAAAGTTCTGTTTCCTTTGAAATCCCCTCGGAAGCCTTCCTTCATCCCTCTGGATATGGTGGTGATTTGGAGCTGAGGTTTTCTTTAAGTCTTCAAGTCCTCATGAGTGGCGTTAGAAAATGAGGCGGGCTGCGTATCAGCATTTTCCATCCGTGACCCGCAGTTTGATTTCACACCACTCACTGTTTTACTAAACAAGCCTACTGGGCAGAGCGCCGGAGCCAAAAAGCACTCATGCATTCTTATTCAGCTTTTTTGTCCATCCATCCATACACACACACAGCAATACACTCCGTACATGCATACATACACTCTCTACATACATACGTACATACATCCACTGCTTTACTTCCCAAACTCCCTTCCAACTTCTTCCAGCTGCACACTCAGACAGCAGAATCCATCCGTAGTACAGAGGCTGTTAGAAAGCTCCGCAGGGCAGAGGAGCTCATCAATAATGCAGCAGAGAGGGCAATGGCGGGGTATGCAGGAGAGGAGCGTGGCCCCGGGGCTTGGAGGTCCGGTCAGGCCCTGCAGGCAGAATGATAGGCTGGTGCCCTCGGGGCAGCGGACCACCAACACCAGCATCAGCCGAGGAAGCCTAGTGAGAAGCCCTGCTGTTTGGATTAGCCCTGCCAGACTTGGTGTGTGTGTGTGTATGTGTTGCTGTATGTGTTGTGTGTGTGTATGGAGCAGGGTGCTAAAAGAACTGTGTACTATCAGTAACCATTAGCACCTCTGATTATTATCTCTGCGGTTTAATGCTCAGCGTCAGCCTGAGATGTAGATAAATAAACATAAAGGCACACTCGCTGATAACAGCAGATGCTTGTATACGTACAGATGAGTGAAGCTTTCTTGGAAAACTTGGCGACGAGCCAGGCTGATTTCTTTTTTCTTTTTTCGGCAGCGCTACCAGCCAATTTCATCCACTATGTCACTGCACAATGTCAGCGCACTGAAACCCCTTGAAAATTCACCATAAATGTGTAATAGCTCTTTTGATCTTAAATCATATTTCCTTTGATAAAGCCGCTTCAAATACTCTGGACATTCTCAACTACTTCCACGATTATGATGCAATGATACCTCCAAATTGCTTGACCATGCCCAACAGATTCAAAGTGGTCATAAATCACATAGAAATATACATTTGACTTCCCCCCACTGTGTTGCTCACTAACGAGACATCTCCACAAACAGAAACACGATCCACCCTCGAGGTTTCCAAAAGGAAAACCCCAATTTCTCCAATACCAGAACTATGGCGGGTTATCTTTCCGAGGTTCCCTGCTCTGTGTGAATGCTGCTCGCTGTAATTATGTCCAACACTAACCAGGATCAGGCTGTCCACAAGATGGTTGTGCGACACCGATGTGGTTTGGAACTATACTCCTCCTGAGAAGCCTTGCCTTGGAAGTAACCCCACCACAAACCCTGCGTCTCCCCACTGCCATACATCCCCAAATTACAGGAACGCTCCTGTGAGTGTGAGGGCCTGTTGGGTTTGAGCGCCAGACATTCGCAGTTCAATCTCTGTCTCTGACACCACTGTTGGGGTAAGGGATGGTGGGATTTGATTTAAACCTGCAGGTGGTTACAGTGCAGCGGCTGTGGAACACATTATCGCTGGGGTGATCCTGCTTTTAGCTCCCCACCTTCGCCCCCTCGTCCCACCAGGCAGAATGACATTTATAGGGTCCCGTGCAGTGGTCTGTGACCGTGAAAACCATCGTTGCTCTTGAGCGCACATCCTACCTTTCCTGCTCCACAGCATGTCAGTCAGATAGGGGAGAATGTGGGGATGGAAAGTCTGCATGGCAGAGCAGAATGGTTGACTGACTTGTGTGCTTGGTCTGCTCTAACTCAAATTATGGAAATGTGTGTTTTACACTTGTGACCGACGGAAAGATCTGCGCATATTTTTCTACTTCTGTTGGTTTCTTCTACTCTATGGTCTATTCTTTTCTATTCTGTTCAACATATATGTAGACTCTCTTGACAGTGTAATGTAAATGTCATTTTTTTTTTTTAAAGCCAATCACTATTACTAGGTAAATCCATAATAATTACATTTGATGTGATGTCATCTTTGTGTTACTTAAAACTGTGTTAAAAACATTTTTAAATAGTGGGATGTAATAGTTTTTGTTTTTTTTTAAAATACAGATAAATATCGCATGTCTAAATATAGCAAAGAATGGCTTTCTACTTTAAATAAAAGTGTACAGTGGCTTTAGCTTTCTTTAGAATTATTTTATTGACATCATGTAAAAAAGAAATATATAAAATAGACATAAATAAATATGCACAGCCTCTTTGTCTAATATTTTGTCAAAATAAGAAAACACAATTAAGGCCCAGAGATTTTTTTCCATTGTGGTCTTTTGGCTGTAGAACATTTTACATCTGACAAGTTGTTTCCTGGCAATAATTGTGTCTTTAGGTGACATTTTCAACTATTTAATTTTACCAATTTGCAATTAAGTAAAAATATATTTTGTTGTATTAAATTACCTAGCAAGAAAGTGACTCTCAAAAGAAATCATAATATGTGTGTGCGTATATATATATATATATATATATATGTTTTTTTTGAGTGTATCAGTGCTTCATTGAATACACAAGGGGGCTTGGCTACCAAGAGAGACCGGTAATTCATTTTTAAAGCAGAGAATTGCATATATGGCAGCTTTGGGGCCCTATGCAACCGCATAGTCGGCATAGTAAGGAAGAGTTATGACTTCTTTTCACTGCCTGTATATTAGTTCATCTGTCTATATGTCATTCCATTGACATAGAGTGGCACAACTTTCATATCGTGACTTTCGAATTATGTTTTTGACCCTAGAATATTATTTGAAATGTGTTAATCTGTATGGTAATTAATTTGTTCGAGTAAAAAGATTTTATGACTCTGCTGCTAAATGATTTAATGAGAAGGATGTTGTTTTTTTTGTTTTCTTTTGAGAAAACATGCACTTCAAAGAGCATAAGTAATGGAGAGCCAGCAACTAGAGCTTGTTATATTTCCCATTTACTTGTAAAACGAGGCAGATAACAAGGTGATTTGGAATCAAAGCGAGTTGCTGTTACTTGTAAGGGAGCAAAAAGAGGAAATGTGGGGGGAAATGAGGGTTGTGGAATGTCTGGCACTGTGTGTGACTGGTTGGCTGGTTGGTTAGCTGGTTGGCTGGCTTTCTAAATGTGGCTTTTCATGGATATTTATACATACAAGTCCTAAAAAGACGCCCAAGAAACCACCGTCACTTACCTCCCCACCCCCTGCACCGCGCCCCTAGCAGACGCATGGTTGCATGGCAGACAAACATAGGCCTATATTCTTCAGTCTTCCACCTTTAAATTCCCATTACGACACACATATGTACATTAACATACGCATAAACATACTCAGCAACCACTCTCCTCACTCAGCTCTTCACCCTCACACACAGGACTGATAAACCCCAAAGTGCTCCTTTATCGTTTGCAGATATTTATTTTACATTGTTTATAGTTCTGTATGTCAAAATCATCAGGAAAAGTGTGCTCCAACATGTTGATTCAAGAGAACATTTACATAGGCCGCTCTCTTTCCTCTTGCTTCTTTGTCTCCCAGTTCCCCTTCCTAACCAGAACCACATTGACCCTGCCTTTGAACACAGCACACCGAGAGCAGATCTAAACGTAGAAATGAACGCAGTGGGTTCATGCAGAGCTGGGCTAAAGCCAGACTAATAACTGTGCCACATTAACAGGTCACAGAAAAGCCATGTTTTTACATGTAGTGGGCTGAAGTCAAATAAACTAACGGTTTGCCATAAGCTTTGCCTGGTGCTCTGAATAATTACCTTGTCAAAATGACTTGGGGAGCGTATTCATCGAGCCGCTGATGAAGCTATAAGAAGGGCTGCGTTGAGGTTTGCGCCCTAATTCCCAGCATGTTGTAAGTTAGCTGCAATTACCTGAATCTCGCTGGTTAATGCGATAGACCAGAAATGTTTCTAATGCAAATACATGCCTTTCCCACAGCTACCATCCATCAGTCTTCTGTGCTGAGCAGGGGGGAAATGTTTGAAACAGGATAGTGCGACAAGGACAGCTTAAAGAGGTACGAAGTAAAAATGTATACGGCCCCCATAGAACCAAATGAGGATGATACATCAGTGAGGGTTTGTTTGGGTTGTTGGTCAATACCACCGATTAAACATTAACTCACCTGAGACATTGTAGCTGTCCAAGCTTAGATCATCTGTGCTACATGAGGAAAGCAATTTACATTGTGTAGTTTCCATTGAGTTACATTAAAGGTATGATATGTAAGATTTCTGCATTAAAATGTCTTAGAACAACTAGATTTATTGAGTGTTTTCACTGGTTTTACTCACAGCGTGTGTGTGTGTGTGTGTGTGTGTGTGTGTGTGTGTGATCCTAACCAGCAGAAGCTGACTGCAATGACATGATCCGCTACCAAACTCTGTCTTTCGTTGTTGTTTTGATTGAGAGCCCCCTTGTGTCAGAAAATGACATATAGTACTTTTGGGTACATACAGTGGAGGTCTATAAACTCAATAATCTGACTAGCTCATGTTTTTTTTTGCTGCTGAATGTGCTATTAAGCTGTAAAAAAAAAGAAAAAAACACATATTAACATTTATTTCCCAATTCATCGTTTCATTTTTACAATATACACAGCCAATATATTTCCAGCCGTTACCGACCTCAGAACACAAGCAGAAAGACTATGTTGTTGACTATTCAAAATGGCATTTTTAGTTTTTATTGTTTTTGGCAAATATAGTTAATAGGCAGATTTAAGATGAATTAATGTGGAGAAGGATTCTCCTGGGATATCCTGGTCAGCATCGTTGATAAGCCGCCACTGACATGTTCAACAACCGTGTGACTGGCATTTCAACACATTTCACGTACAAGACATACAAAGCTCACTCCTCAAAAACAAAAAACAAAAAAATCAGCAGCATTTTCATCAGAGGATGTTAAAAACCAACAAATGAGCTCTTACTGTAAGATGTTTTAAGATCACAGCTCTTTGTTCAAATGTCTTTACTGTTTGTCAATGACAACATTGTAAGGACAGATACTATCTACCAATGGTGTAATTAGCAGTTGCAAATTAATTAAAGGCATCAATTAGATTGTTTTGTCCTTAAAGACAGAGCAAACAACCCAACGCTTTTGTTTTTTTTTAATTAGACACGCTTTACTAAAAGACAGAAGCCAGTAAGTAGATTCAAAGTTAGTAGAGTCGGCTCACAATCTTATCTTTACCGAATTACAAGTAGTGAATATGTAGGAATCCTGGGGACATGGTAAATGACCCTCGTAGCTGGATTGGCTGTTCAGTGCTGTGGCCTTTTTGTTCGAGTATCAGTCGCTGTGGCCATTGGATGTTCCCTATGGGATTTAGATTGTATTGTGTAGTCTACTACAGAACTGTTTCCTTCCTCATGGAGGTCAAAAGTTGGACCAACAACAGCCTACACTCAGTTGGCACGTAATGCTGTGTGAAATACTGCTTTCTGTGTGGATAACTGTACATTGTATCGCATGTATGTTTGTGTACAGTATGAAACTTTTCTTTCATTAGATTGTTGTCCTCTCAGGGGGAAAAAAAGCACACACACCACAGACATCCAGAGCTAATTTATTCTTATGTTTAATCCGATCCTTTCCCACTGTGGTTTCAGTGCATGTTGTCAAAAAACAATACATGTTTCAAATCGAAACAGAGCCTGCGCCTGGGGGAAAATAATGGAAGTCATTAGAGGACATTATTGATCAATATGTGTGTGTGTGTGCGCGCGTGTCTGTTTTTGTGTGCGTGCACGTGTGTAAGTGTGTGTATCTGCAATAACTCTTATGCAAGAATTGGACTGAGACGCATGTGTGGGCCTCGGTCACGTTGAGACGCACGCACAGTTCACATGCCTCCGCACAGTCTCTCTGTTTCGAGGCTTTAAGAGAGAACAGTGTCCCCGAGTTCCAGCCGTTACTCACGGTGTTACAACTTTTTAATAGGAAACCGAGTGAGATTTGGCTCGGTGGAGACTCACGCACAGACAATAGCGCATTGATGGTAGCGCCGTGTCACTCCTGCCTTCTCACTCCCTCTGCGCCGTTCGGTGCTGACAGACTGATGGGCAGCTATTGTTCCACATCTGAATCGGAGGAAGGCAAGCTGTGGCCTCTCCCCTGCTCTCTTGCTCTCACCGCCTGGTCCTCCTGAACTCCCACTCTTACTGTAAATCCTTGCTCGTTTTCACCATCTTCCTCCATGCACTTTAATATTTTGATTTTACGGATCTCCCCCTCTTTTGCTTGCCCACTCATCTCCTGCTCGTTCCCCTTTTGTGCTAGTCTCACTTCCTCCCTCTCATCTCGCTGTCCCCCCCCCCCCCCCGGCTCTTCCCCGCTGTGCATCTGTCATTCCCACTCTCACTCCCTTTTTATCTCCCGACTGTACGTATCCGTCTATCCGTGCCTGGAGTGCCACAAGCAACTTGGCAGGTCACATTCTTTGCTCCGCCATCTGTTGGCTTGATCTCCAATTTCACTTTATCGACATTGTCATCTCTTTTACTACATTGTTTCCCATCTCTCCCTCTGTGTCTCGCGCTCGCTCGGTCCGTCTGTGTCATCACCTTCATTTGTCCACGAATCCGTCCGCTCTCATAACCTTCTCCGCCCAAAGCATCTCGTGGTGACTTCATGGTGAAAAGCATGTTCAAAGTTCAAAAGAAAAGTTGGCTCACCAGTGGCAATTAAAATCAAGAGAACTATTATCTTCCAAAAAAAATGCCCTCAGTGGTGTCATACTCTGATAATAGCTGCAGCACTTTGGGATAATTGTGGTGTTATCAAAATTCCATTGTCGTAACGACGCCAGATATCCTGTGCCTTATAAGTGCACTGCTTTAAATTCAAGCAGCAAACAGTATTTTAGTGATAGAAGTTCAATGTGTGGGTATTACAGCAAACAGTGTTCCTGCCTGTATTTCTTTCAGAAAACTGAAGTAATAATTAAAACAAAGGCAGAATTTGACATTTCGGGGTATGGCCTACATGTATTTGTTTTCTTAGTGAGAAAACTACCCCACAGCAGCTGGGTAGCTTTGCTGAGCACAAAGGCTGGAAACAGCCCGTCTAGGCTCTTTCTGAAGGGGACAACATGGGATCTGCACTGGTTGCCTGGCAACCTCAGGGTGATGACATGTTTTCCAGTCACTGTGTCCCGGCCAAGAAAACGTCCCGCACATGACTACCTTATGAGTTGTTTGTGCCCATCAGTTTTTTTTTTTGAACAAGCGCGATCTAACGTGTTCATTATTTTATCATGGACCATTACCTTTGGACAGAGCCAGGCTGTTTCCCACTGTTCCCAGTATTTATGTTAAACTAGTGGTTCTAACCCTTTTTCCTTAAGTGAACTGACACCCATGATGTACTTTAAGTGACAGATTTTATGTTTATATATGTTTTTTTTTTATTTTTATTTTATTTTAACAATCATACATACTTACATACAGACACATCCAGTCCCCCCCCCCTAAAGCTTGGCCATTGTTCTTTTTGCTCTTTGGTTGTTTTAACTACATACTTTTCTAATGCAGGACAAGGCTGAATAGCAGAGGGGGGGGGGGCTCTGTGAATATAGCAGCTTCTGTTCAAGTCTTCAGGGTGACCTTATCTTGTGAGCTTTTATCTTACAAATAGTCCAACCTTGAAATAATAACAATTTCATTTCGTTTCATTCGCAGAAATGAAGAAAATCCAGACATAGGTCAACTGTATATATAAAAAAAAAAAAAATAGAAAAAAAAGTTGTATTTGCAACCCTTTCAAATCAAGAATGACTCGTGACCCCCACGTGAAGCTTTGGGGACCCCCAGGTTGGGAACCACTGTGCTGTTAACCAGCTGCTGCCTGTAGCTTCATATATACCGTACACACTTCACATTGCCATTGATGTTCTCTTCTAAACTGGCTAATCAAACTAAGATTAGATGAGTTAATTGAATGACTTTCAGGACAATTCTTTCAAATAGCCTAGAGTGTGTAAAACATTTTACAGTTATCAGTCAAAACAAGCTAAACAATTGTTTTATATTGCAAGGTGTGCCTCTTATTGTGCAGCAAAATAGTTTTTAATGATCAAAATAGCATGTTTCTTTTTGTTTGTTGATGCATCGATCGATTGTCGGTTGCCTTTCATTGTTCTTGCCGTTCCTTGCCGTATAGATTACTTGACACAATTTTAAAATGCAGTACATATGTGTAATAGCTGTGGCTAAGTAGTCTCAGGGGACCGCACCTCTCTCTTCCATCTATTCATGTTGCATTCTGACATCAGTCCACTGAGTGGCAGTGTCATGTCACAGCTGACTTCCAGACAGACGCCCTCTGTGGCCACACAAACACACTCAAACACACCTCTACGCAGTACTTCTTGCAAACCAGTCGGGACAATATATGGACAGACTGTTGGACACACACACACACAAAAAGCAGGCACACACACACACACACACACATATGCAGCAACAGAACAATCTCTTCTGTCTCTGACAGCACCAAGTGACACTTTACAATAACACTCTGGTCTGAGGGGAGAGAGGAAGTTGACTTAACGAAGTGTCTGGGAATGAAAGGTGGCCTGTCTCACTCGCTCACAAAAAAGGTCAAAGTGGAGCAGCCAGAACAGGCCAGTCTCTGAACCAGTGTGTCACACACTCGCTGTCTTACTCTGGGATGTCATACAGTATGAACATTGAAAGAGTGCCAATTCAAAATGAGACAGACTATCTGAACAAAAGACACAAAATGATGGTCAGCTAGAAACAACAAAATGGTCGGCACATCATAAAACTTTTTGGACGTTCAAGCACTGAACACATTACAATGTGTCTTGTTTTCTTTAATCTTTCACCTGCCTCCTTACGACTTTTATGATTGCACCAAGCCCATTCTGTCTTTTAAAAATACGTCCTCAAATTGCTGCAATTATCATTTAATAATGGATTAATGCACTTTAAAAAATGTTTGATCAATTGTACGGTTGTAGATTTCATAGCCCCACCTAGCCCATCGTATCTAAACAATGCCTGACGTTTGTTTTAACTGTGCTCACTAAATGTTCACTCCCTTTCAGACGAGTTCCGCAAATGTGAGCCAACCTTCACCATATCCATGAAAGTCTCACATATGCTGCCAATCCGGACATCAAAAGCAATGGCAATTAATTTAATTTCACATGGTGGAAAGTAGAAAAGGGCAGTAGTGTGGTTTGAAAAGCAAGTGCTCCAACATAAGAATGTCCACTTTTCAGCAGAGCTCATCTCCTACACTATATCTGAGTTCACTTGGCTTTCATTTATAAAGAATGGAGGAGTAAGCCTGTTCCTGGCACACTAACACACCACATACTGTATACATTCATTTCAGACAGAATCCAGTTAACTCCTTAAAGGTCCAATCCGTAAATACAGTGTGGTGTTGAAACACTGCTGCGAGACTACTGGCTGATTTACTGCATTGAGGACATTGCTTTCAGTGAAAGTTATTGTCTAAGCTTAAGATACAAGGACTCACAGGGTTTGGCGGCTATGCTAAATTTTTGCATGTGTTTAGAGTCCGTACAAGCCTTGTACAGTAGTACAGTAGTAAAGCAGAGCTGTATTGGGGGAAACAATTGATTTTATTTTTTTGCATTGTTACTGTAGATATGGGTGATTGTGTTATGTAGATGTTAACTTCAAAATGTCAATTCACTGATAAATAAAACAAATATAAGGAAAAAAAACATTTCACCAATGTCTTTATACGCAAACACATACACAATGGATGGAAAACTATTTTTAAACAACCGTCTCATTACCTCGGCCAAATGCATTTCCTCGTATTTGTGGTTGTTTTTAAGGATGTATGAATATTTAGCAAATGTTAGCTTTCCCATACATCTGTTTGTCGTTATCACATATGCAAGCATAAATATACAGTGTGGTTCAATGGTCACAGTAAAGTAATTGCATTTATGCACAGGTCAACTGAATAAAAAAGCTGCAGCATCAGTGCGGTCACAGGAAGTAATTGGACCTTGGTGGGATTGCTCTGGTCTCACAAACATGAATGATGCACAAACAGAGCACCTTATGCTTTCGTAATGGAATTATTAATTGTGCAACCCTATTTCCCAGGATGACTTTCACAACTCCTGAAAAGCTGCGGTCAAAGGTGGGCATTTGGTTTGCAAACACTGACATGTCTAGTAATCATTGCCGTGTAACAGTAGTCCGTCGGCTTGTTATTTGTTTCTGTGCTCCACTGGATCCCTCCTGTACAATTGTTGTTGTCGTGAGTGGCAGTTCCACAAAGAAGCTCTGTTCATGTAAGACACTGACACCAAAACCTGCCATTTTGTGTTGATGTTCCAGACAGATGACACTTCTCTGCCACACAACTCTAAAACTAGCAGCTGGAAATACTTCGCTGTACCATCACATTGTCTGCTGTGGTCACTTAGTCACTGGAAGCAAAAATACACCGAACAACACAAGGAATCTAAGGTAGATTACCAATAACTGTCTGGTTTACCCATGAGTGTTTCAGGACAGGTTTCTCTTCAAAAGATTTTGAAAATTAATTTCCCCGGCAGCACACTCTTTTCAATACTTCTAGACTTTGCCTTATCCTTTAGTAAGGAATAGTCAATACCAAATACAAGGCTCTGCACTGTATTAGACAAACGCTTCCTCTTAAGAATCCCAATAGTGAGTGGAAAAAGAAGAGAGACTTAAATTAACATCTAAAGTTTGAATCCTACGAATAATTTGTTGCAGAGGGGAAAACAAAGGTAGCAAATGTGTGGAAGGTGTATGATGGGAAAGAGCTTTGTGTGTTGGCAGCAGCAGCCTTTTAGTGTGTGTGTGTGTGTGTGTTTGTGTGTGCGTGTGTCTGGAGATGGCAATGCTAGAGCTTCCAGATGTGGAGTGGGCAACCTGCCTGTTGAGACCCAAACATGAGAACTTCCCCCTGACGGCGGAGAATAATCAAAACCAGGGGAATCTCTACAGCAGGACGAGGAGGAGAGGATGTGTGTTCTCTTTGCTCGTGTTTGTTTGTGGGAGGATGAGTACTTTTTTAAACATATGTTTTCGTGTGTGCACGACTACCAAATTCCTGTATAAAGGGAGAGCTTCTAGTCTTTGCCAAGTCTGTTGATTTGTTGTTCACTGCCTAGATTCAACCCTTTATTGATGGGGCCCTTTGGGAAGAGACTAATACTTGCGTTATTATGGGAAACATGTAGTCATGCTGGCAGGCGCGCAGTATTTACAATACGGCCAACCAAAGCAAAGTATGATATTTTTCCCTAAAATTTCAATCTGATTATAAATCAGCACGTGTATATACAATAATCACTCGGTCAAAACACATTTACCGCATCCCTAATGATGGTTTTGAGATTCAAAGTCTTGCTGATGGAACTTCATGTGCCTGTGTCAGAAGCAATCAAAGTGGGTTTGCAGCCTTTCATGGAAGACTTACAGACTTTGCCATAATCTCGAGGGCTTGGTGCAATTTAAAACTCACGGTATTGCCCTCCACTATCAGTGGAGGGCTTTGGTAGGTTAATGGCATTTCACTAACTTTCTCTTAATGCATTTTTCAGTCTTTGATTCACGCCCCAGTGCACTCTTTTGCAGCACTTCCATACTATCTGACGGGACATCACGTCCTGGCGTTTATCAATTAATTGCACACTGCTCCTGGGTGCCATTGTGAGCCATTTAGATTTTTTTCCTTCTTTAGTAAATGAGTGATGCATGTCTACTCTGAGGTTTCCTAGATAGAGGAGAGTAATTACTCACAGGCAAAGCTCTGGCCAGATTTCTGGGTCCTCTGGCAAGCTGCTGTGACATCAGTGGCCATAAATGTACAGGGATGCATGGCGCTTCAACGGCAGCCATAAATACATGTAGGAACATTTATCACTGTATTTCCTCAAATGTCAAACTGTTGCCTTAATGTACAGCTTGGAAAGGACATATTAGTTCTGCTTACTGGCCAAAAACATGCTAGCTGCACTCGCCACGTTGACGTTTTTCATTACGTGCTTACTGGAACCCAATTTCAAAATCGGTTGGGATTTTAAAACCTCATTGAGGGTAAGGTCCCCGACCTTAACCTATAGAAAATTCTATGTTATTGCTGGACACACACTGTAGCAATCACATGCGTTTTTCACCTCTCTGCCGTCACCATCTTCTTTCTATATGAGAAAAATGTCACACACCAACTGTCACTGCTGTCACTAATAGGATTTGACAAATGCTAAAGGTCCTTGGCGTACTTTACTATACAAGTGATTTGGTGTTGTTTGCTACTGTCAGTGGCTAAACATTATTATTATTATTATTATATTGTTCCAGTTAGAGCTGCTGGCTGTCAAGTCAGTTTTTACCACTCAGGCTCGAGGTGCATCTGACTGCTGGCTCGAAGATGATTCAGAAATAATCTTGCCAAGAGGAACAATAGAGCCTTTGACTTTATGCCCAGCACTTCAATAAAATATAATTTGCTGGCATTGTTGGTAATAGTAGGTTGCTAATACTGGAGATACTGTATACATGTATTGACAAACTGCACAAACACAAAGAGTGTTCAGTTGCTGGGTAGTTACTGATTCTGAAATTAACCATTTACAACACGGTCGTCCTTTGGTTGTTATTGTCTAATGCTGTCGAGCAAAGGATGTGGTGGAACGATGTCTCAGCTACTTGATTGTGACACCTGCTCTCTTAAATTGCCCTCTATTGGAAGTGGGCCCATTAAAATTGAGGAAAGAGATGCTTAACATATCTCTGCTCTTCAGGATAACCTATTTAACCCAAAGCTTTTTCACTTGACTGTACTCCGCTGTGCAGTTAGAAGAAAGGCAATTATTTTAAGCAAGTCTGCTATCTAGATTGGCTCCTTATTGTTTTGAACTTAACCTCTGTCACAAATGCATCAGTAAGGTCTGTCCTCTAATGAGCATATATTTAGATGGTAGGCTGTTACACAACAGAAAGGCTTTCAACTAACTGATATTACATTTTGATTCCCCATCACTTAATAGCACTATAGCAACACAACGCTCAATGCTATTGGCCATTCTTTTTGATACACCCAGGTTGACCTATCTTCTCGAACAACCTTTTCATAAATGAAAGCTCCCAGCTTGCCGTGCACTTTTACTCACAGCAAACATTTTGACTTGTCGTAGCAGGAAGGTGCAACTAAAATGACTACTGATGGATCCATTCCACTGAGGTCACCAGAAATCCATGACATTACCCATAACAGGGTCATGGTCACTGTCTCACCTTAATAAAATGCAGCCATTATTAATGCTTATTAATTGTTACGCCTGTGTTCAGCAGGTTTAATGCTGTGAGAAAGGTCTCACATTGACCTGGCAAACGATGTGGTCAAGCGATTCTTGAATTGAGCCTCAGATCTCCTCCGACGTTTTCCTTAAAGTCAACTACAAGTTTGTCACTTAACAGTAACTTTAACAGTAACAGTAAACAACTCTGCTAGTTTAGATTTAGTAAATCATTGGCGAATATGTAACACCATAACTTGGCTACAGTGAGTGGGGATTTCTCCGGGACATTTTATTAAACGTGCAAAAGTATTTCTCCAGGTTTTATACAACAGTATGTAAGACTGACATTAATCTGCCGCTATGTGGACTTACTGTATGAAAACGCTACACCAGTGTTTTCATACATTTTTTTCATCCCATTTAGATCTTTTTTAAGCAGAAGTCTTTGTTCAAAATGAACTACTGAGTTAAAAAAAAAAAAAAAAGGAATCTATAGTTACTCTAACATGGTGCTTACACATTTTGGTACAAATGTGAGGCTTTTGTGTGTATGTGTGTGTGTGTGTGTGTGTGTGTATGCACAATACTATCAGTGTGCATGTTATGTACACTAAACCATGCTTATGTGTAAGACTGTAATGGAGGGAATGATTACAGTAACAACCAGCCCACTCTTGGCACCCACGGACTGTTCGTCCGGCGCAGGCCCCCCCAAGGTTTCTTCCTTTTTTGGGGAGTATTTCCTGATCCTCATTGAGGCTCGAAAGTTTAAGTGGGTGTCATTTTCAATTAATGTGGGCCCTGTAAGGCCTTGTGTGCAAAGCAGACACATTTAAATGTTTTTTTTAAAAAAATAATGTAATTGACTTGCTGAGTAATCGTCATTGCTTTTAGAATCTGTGGTGTAATAGTACATGTTCCCCTCAAAAGAATTTTAAAAAAGAGAAAATGTCTGAACATGACCCAAATTGTTGGAGTTCAAGTGAACACACACGTTAAACAAAAAACGTCATGCTATCAGAAAATGTTATGCTTCAATTCTCCCTTCATTGTGGATGACCATACATAGCCTTCTGTAGTTCTTTCCCTTTTTGTTCACAGAACAGGATTTGCATTTTAGTAAGCTGCTGTTACAAAATTCCGATCGACCGTACTGCAAGCATCCTGGGAACCCCTGCATGCCGTCTTACTGATAGCTGTTCTGGATAGGAGCTGATGTTTAAAATGCAAATGATATTCACAATGGCCTAGGGTAGAGTGCAGCTAATCTCTGTTTCTGTATTTGGTTTGGAACTGTGAAAATGTGTCAGGGATGTGAATTTGAGTAGAAAATGTTTGAGGAAGATGAGTAGGCCGATGTAGACCTGCGGAAAGTATTGTCTGGCAATCAGCGTGATGAGGCCCGCACTTGTGTTTGTGAATGTTTTTTTGCCATACTGTAAATACTTGGTGCTGAAAGTTAAATGATGCACACATGGATGCACATATGTAATAATGCACAGCCGATAGCAATTACACTCCCTAACGGAAATTAATTGCAAATACACAGCAGCAATGCACATGTGTAACACAATTATGTCGTAGCCCACCAACTACGTTTTTATTCCAAATGCTAGAATGTGTACCCTCCTCTCTCTACTACTCTGCATAACAAGTTCATGACGCAACATCTCCATTCAACTCTGGAAAGTACAAGATTATTGTAATTACACGGATGCGCTCTCCTACCCAAATTAGGAGCAATACCATTTGTGACCCCTAAAATGAGAGAGCAACAATCTCTTAGCAACCCATAGCAACAATAAAAACCTCAAGTCAAAGGGGCTCATACTGGCATATTAGTTGGGAATGTGCTTTTATTTTAATCCGCCTGCACAATTTGCATTTCGATAGGCAGTTGGGAAATAGGTGAAGGAGCCAGGCAGATGGTTCAAATTGATTCTTCTGTTCATATAGATAGAAGTCTGAAAAGTTAATCATGAAATATACTGCCAGTGCCAAAGCTTGTCTGCTTCTGGCATTACTGGAAAGACTTCGTCTCTGCAATATGCAGAGACGAAGCCATGCGTTCAATGTATAATCACAGTGTTGATTGTAATATAAAACATAAATGCGCATATGTGCAGTGTACATTTGCCAAAATACATTCATAACAAGTGATTTTATGTAAAAGAGGACATGTTTTTTTAATAAAGGTTCCATACATTTGTATCAATTCCTGTAACAAGAGTGAAATGATCTTTCAAAAACAAGCTAAGTTGTGCATCTCTTAGATTCCGGCCGAATATTTTTTTTGTGTATCATGCAAACTTCCCTATTCACCCTCACCTCCCGGTCTGTGAAAACCTGCGGGGATTAGCCCTTTACCCCTGTATGCTAACATTTTGGAGGGCTCCAAAAGATGGGGCCATGGAGTTCAAACAGGCCCAAGACCCCAAGGAAACTTGGAACTTATTGGCTCTGCATTTCCTCAGCTTCCTTGATGGAGTTGGACCCCGTCATAGGCATGTCACGTCGATGAATGCGACTCAGAGGCGAGCAGAAGCAGGAGGGAGCGGTGGTCCCTGGCGTGAAGACGAAGGGGTCGGAGGTGGGAAGTCTGGGAAACTCACCGTTTTGTTCCGCGAGTGTGAGGTTTTTACATGTTTATGATACTGCGAGAGAGAAATGTAGGGCCTTGGACGCCATGCTCAAGGATACTGGGATGAGATGTGTGGCTGTTAATTCTTTGGAGGAATTTTGGGTGGCCGCGGTGAAATGAAAAAGTAGTGATATGAAAATAATGTGCCACTGCTCCAGTGGCACATTATTTTCTAACTGAGAGTGTATAATTCTTTTGTCCTTGGGTGTAAGCATTACGTGCCACTCATCGGCTAACTTTTTACTCTGTCTTTTCAGATGTTATGAAGAGGTTAAAAGGGGTCGCTTCATTAGAAAGATAAAAAATGCTCTGGGTTCACGGTGCTGAGTACTCCACTTTGCTGTGTTGTTTGTGCTCCACAGGCTTAGCCAATCGCCATTACCCTATGTCGGCTTCATTTGCTCTTTGCTTCCCCCTCTGGTGTTTGTCCTCCCTCCTTCTTGACCACCTATTAACAAACAGTGAGATAATGTAACTGAATACAAGTTGCAATAATAGTTCAGGGATTTACCCAACACTGGGAGAGCATCAGGAAGAAGCTTTCTCTTGCTCTTGGCTTATATGCTGATTAATGGGTGAAGCAGATTTTATCTACTTTATTAACTTCTCTCACTCCTTGACTCAATTGCTCCCACTTCATCTTCCTCTCACACATTCTCAGAGTCTTACCTCACCTAATGAGGATGTGCCTCAAATCTTTATTTCCAACAGTGTCTTGTCTTCTCTCTCCAAATAAGTCCCCTGACGATGCGTGTTTCTTAAATAAACTCAATCTCCAAGATGCTCATTTTTCCTATTAAAGGCCCACTGTGTTTGTCTCAGTGCAATTCACATTTCCTGGCACGCAGACTTGGATCAAGTTAACTACAAATAATTGTCAGATGTATTTTAAGCTACTAGAAGAAACACGTTTAAAAAAAAAAAAAATGTATGCAAGCCAATACAGTGTCAGTCAGAAAGTTAAGGCAACACCATGACATTATTGGTGAAGTATTGCTAAACTTGGTGTCAAATCTTAATTATTTCTAAGGCATTACAAATGATGTCCTATTTCCCAGTGTTGATGCCAGCTCTCTTAGAATAGCAGTGGTTTTACACACATTCACTCCCGTGAACTGCTCCTCCAGGCTACTGTACCGTCACTGCTTCATAAAGCGGCAGGTGTGTGTTGCACTTACAGGTTAATGGAGTGGGAAGACTTTGTTTTGATTAGTGATAGAACTTGAATCCCCACTAAGGCCTGTAGATGTCAATAATGGTGATAAATCACTTATAAATAGATTTCACAGACGTCACTGTTTTCATACCATATTGTGGGACATCTCATGAGGGTCTAAATCCCGTCCATCTGGTACCATAAGGCAGTTGAAATAAATATTGACAGTTATTTGCAAATAAAGTATTTGATCCAGCTCCACATGCTAGTGTGTGGTGTCACTCTCACTACGTCTGGACACATGCGCTCTCT
>CALSBV010011200.1:10754466-10771604 GCA_943590825.1 Bovichtus diacanthus | reverse complement strand
GTGTGTGTGTGTGTGTGTGTGTGTGTGTGTGTGTGTGTGTGTGTGTGCCTGCTTGCCTGCTTGCACATGTGGGCCTGTGAGAATGTACCATGTACCATTATTTTTGCCTCGGCCCCTGCACACGCTGCACTGTGCAGAGCTCCACTCGCGCATCTACTCCTGTATGTTGATGCATTGCAAACATTTACCTGCCAGAAACGGCGGGGTCAAGCAGGAGGCTCTCTGAACATACCGCTCGGGTTGAGCGTCGTGTTTACATATGTGATTATCGCTCTGACCTCTCACCCCACGCGGGGCCATTTGTAATACAAACAAATGGAGGCACCCTGCAGATTTTGTGGCGCTTCACGCCGCAGCTCAGGGGTGAGGAGGGTGACTCTCGACTCCTCAAAGCACCATGCCACTTCGGAGGTCACATGTTTCCCCATCGAGAACAGTTTACCTCCATCGAGACATATTTCCGTAAGCCTTTGATTCAATCCAGAGATGAAGGAGGGTCTCCCTCTTTCTCACTCATATGTTCCCTTTCTTCGAAAACCTCCATCCTGAAATGATCTGCACCAGCAGGAATTCCTGCATCTTTTTTTTTTTTTTTCAGTCTGGTACCTCCATAAGTTTCCAAAAATGTGTATTGAAGGTTAGTTTACACTTCATTGCAACTAATGGACCCCAAAAGTTTGACATGTGGGACGGTGCAGGACTGGGAATGAGAGGAGGCATGTTCGCTTTACAGAGCAGGTTGGGTTTACATATTTATTCCCACTCGCTCAAAACCAGCCCTCCTTTTTAAATAGGGTTTGGATTTCACAGGCTGCTGGGCCCGACCATCTGTCCGTCCATTTGAATTAGACAAGCCCTAATCATCTCAAAGTTTGACAAATTTGATAACGTTTCCATGCCGGATGTGTTGTGATTGGATCCACTTCAAATGTATCCCTTTCATTCACTGGTCGTTTTGATTTCGTTCTCCATTGTCTGATCAAACTCATAGCAATGAGCTGCGTTGTGTTAAAAAGATGCGCTCGTTGAGCACTGCAGCAATGTCCAAACCTTTTGTTAAAACATTTTTAGGTGAACATATATTGTCTGGTGCTATCCAAGTATTTTGTCGTACCTATGAAAGCAAATAAAATGTTCTTTTTGTTTAGGATAAGATTCCATGTAAAAATAAAAAAATAAAAATATAAAAAGGACATACGGCTGAAGTTGACATGCAAAAAACACATTTCAGCTTTAATGTTTAACATGAATTAATGTGATTTCTATTGCCTTTTGTTTTTCCTCATTAATCTAGTTAATCAATGGCTATAGTGTTTGGAAAGTCCAAGTGGCTCACAGTCAGTTACTATAACACTGAGGATAGTAATGTTTATAGAGAGATTGATTTGCATGCAAATACTTCTCCCTCTCTTTCATATTGTTCCCACTTATTCTTCATGCATTTAAAACCCCCCACATTTGGCTGCAGTGCAAAAAGTAGATATTTTTAGTCCGTCAATAGTTATTCAAATCACACAGTGCCTGGAAAAACATTCCAGTTCTGGTGTAAAATGAAGATGAAATCGAATTTGTGAAATGTATGAGCTTGCAGAATGCAAATGAGTCAGTTGATAGAAAAACCTTTGCCTGAGCCAAAATTGCATTTGTTTTCTCCCCCAGTTTCGACTGAAATGCAGAGAACGGAATGGTAAATAAATTGTATGTTGCAACAAATTATGATGTTATCTGCAATGCATACCTACAATATGTTCTTAGAAAGGCATCCAATATGTATGTGCTTCAGTTTAAAGGCATTACATCTATCTTAAAATAATTCCAGAAATCTCATTTAAATCCCTTCCAGCAAAACAAACAGAATATCTGATGAGTCTCATGAGTTCTCTATAAAAGCCAATGGCTGCAGCAGCCTCACAGGATGAAGTTGCTACTGTAGTGCATCCCTGTGGTGGAACTACTTTGAGCAGGAGTGGATGAACTTCTCTTTGGCTGTGAGTCTGTTGACTTGGGATTTTCTTAAGTAGATTGAGATTCTCTCTTCTTTTTTGGTGTTTTTTTGATGTCTTGGTGCAGCTGCACCCACTGAGACGGAACATCAGTGTCACACAAAAGAAGAAGGTGGAAGGGAAAATGATAAACAATGTTTGATTATTATTATTATTTTTTTTTTTAAAATGGAAGACCTTGGTTTGCAATGAACATAAAGAGATTCAATTCACGAGGCTGGAAGTGTACAGCTGTAGTGATCCAGTGGTAATTTAAAAGGTTTCTAATGGATAAGAGTCAGAAAATCCTCCCTCAACTTAAAATTTCAGTTTAGTTTTTCTTTTGCAATGCAACTTTTATTGCTTACTTACTCCATTTGTGAAAACCAATGAAAATAACGCCTGGCCAAAAACACGTCCTCTTCTTATACTCCTCCCTGTCTTCATTGTCACCTCAATGGTTTCACAAAATTCTTATTATTATTTTATTTTTTTTGGATGGACTTCGCTATTCCTCCTATCAGTTAAAGGGAATTAGACAGCAATTTCGGGGGAGGTTTAGCGCATATTACTTCTAATTGAATTACTCCTCCAATCCCTTTAGGCGCCCCCCCTCCCCCCCCATTTGAACATTAGGCAGTACTCCTTGTGCCACAGTCAGAGGCCCTCCCTCAGCGGATGGGACGATGCTTATTCAATAAAGCCCGTATTAAAGATGCAGAACTCACACACCCCTAATTGTTTTCACCCTGCTTTAATAAAAGATGTTATTAAAGGGGAAGAACCTCTCGACAGTTGGCGGCTTCTATGGAGAGACTTGGCTATGTTTGCATTTCGCCAAGATGGTGGAGATTACCTTGGAGGGCCCTTTTTTTAACTGAAAGCCCAGAGACAATATTCCAATTACCAAAAACAGACAGGAGTAAAGGGAGTCCATTTACAAAGGCCCACATTATTAAGGCCACCTTGTGACTAAATGTGATTTCTTATAGGTCATGTGTGAGCGGTAGGATGGTACAGATAGTATAAGATTTAAAGGGTTTTCAAAGAACTGTCGAGAGGCACATTTTGTGTTGCCGTTCTTAACTTGAGATTGAAACCCTGCTGAGGTGTTACTATAGATTTCCCTGTGTGGGGCCATTTGATAGAGCCATTTCCTGCTCTTTGGAAAGTTATTCTTTACTCTATGGGAACAAGGAATAAGGAAAGGAATTCTGCTTTCATGGAGCAGTATAACAAAATCCTCTATTTAAATCTCCATTCAAAGGCTTTAGGAGGAGATCATGAATAAACAGCAGCACAGTCACATCCCAGTGGACAGAAAGTCAACACAGCATTAATCCCACTGCTAAACCGAACCAGGGTTGTTTCTGCATAGGTTTGTGTGGTAGGTTTGTCTTTGGTTGGCAAAGGTCGCGGCATGGCTTCCATCAGGTCATGGAGTGTCTCCCAACAGAGGACGGAGCAAGGGAAAACAAACAGAAAGGGGGAAAGATGAGGAGGGAACCCAGAGAACCTTAGTGGACAGAGGGAGGAATAATAGTTTTTTCTGGATGTTTATTTGAACATGGCACAGAAGAGAAGGAGGTCACTCTGGGATTTAAGGGTGGGGAGTAATACAGTCAAGATGTTGTCAAAGCCCCCCCGCTGACTCAGGTCACTTTACCTCAGAAAGGGCCCCAGAACTGAAATAGGAGGACACTATTTGTCTATTCACTCACACGTGAGGAAGCTGGCCTGCCACAATATATTATCATGTGGGGTTTGTGTAGTATGTAGTTTAATTGATGGGATGAATTATTGTATTAATAGCAAGTCACACAGGGGCCAGTTGTGTTCTAGAGATTAATTTTAGAAAGCTACTCTGAATGATTAGCTTTCACACAAAGCAATTATGGATTTTTTCTTTATTTTTTGCCATGCTAGCAGCGTAGGTAGATGGCAATGTTGGTCTGTCAGTCGGTCCGCCACTTTGGACCATCGCATGGATTGTCGTGAATTTCTACAGACTTTTTGTTCAGCACCACCAACAGGTCATAGTTTTCACTTATCCTGCGAAATATTTTTGCAGTCATTCATGGTTCCCAGATAATGACTCTCAATAACTTTGGTGATCCCCTGTCTTTTCCTCTACCCATCAGGAGATTCACCTATGTGGTTTTGAGTGAAATATCTGAACAACTATTAAATTGATGTCCATGAAATTTGATACAGACATTCATATTAATTGTTGACCCAAACTTACTCGTGTCTTTTCATCTAGTGCGGTTATCAGGTCAAATTTCAATTTGTCCATTAGCCTTTATGACCAAATACCTGCAAAACCTATGGTTTCAGCTGTATGTTGTATTTAATGCCAATTAGAAAATGTTACCAGCTAAGACTCCAAACTAAAATGGTTAACATGGGAAACATACCTGTATGATTATGTTAGCATGTTGATAAGTAAGATCTGCCCTCATGGCTGTAGTGATGAGCATCTTAAATACTCTACTCCAGTCATGATTTCTTTTTTTCTTCCAAAAAAGAAAGAGAGGCATAATTTTGGAAATAATCTCTCCTAATACAGACCAGTACTATGATTGATGATGTGACAAAGGGGCCGTGGTATAATAGTCTCATTCTAACCAGTTCAAATGGAGTGTATTCTTCTTCCATTTTTCATCCTTCTCTCTCGGGACAGCATACTACTTAAGATGCAGTGTTAATATCGCTATCCAGTGTTACATTTCACCCCCACCACCCTATGCCTCAGATTGATAGGTGGAAACAACTGCATCCATAATCACCCCTATTAATCCAACGCTAGACTGCTGGGTGTTTGCGCTTCATTTGTGTATTACCATGTTTCCTATTCCATTCAGCATAAATTTTGCTCCGTCTCAGCCAACCGCGTGTTCACCCCTTTTGCCTGGTGCTCATCTCATGTTTTGTTCCCGGGGTGAATGCATTATTTATTAGATGTTAAGGGCTCCATTGCGAACTTTAAGTGGCACTGTGTTGTATTTGCTTAATGAATGGGGTTAGAGGAGATCAAAGCTGAAAGTATGACAGATGAAGGGGAGGGGGTTGACGAAGAGCTTCGGCTTGTCTGACTTAATTGCTGCCTTGCAAGAAGAAATCTCATCAAGTCAGATTTTGAAGAGTTCATGCTAGGTTTCAAACTCTGGGAGAGAATGTTTAAGGATCTTAAAACAAATTGTCTTTCACATACATTTAGCTTTGAGTAATTTATACAATTGTTCTATCCAGGATTCTTCATTTGGCAATGGACCACTACTTTAAACTGTGCTGTTTCTTAAATCTAAAGGCTTATTGAGTAATTACGTTTAACAACCTTCGTCACAGTGACATATGGCAGGCCGCTATGACAAAAAAAGTCATGCTAATACATTTAGAACCTTTTTTACCTTGATCACAACAAAACTGAATTGGGGTCAGGTACTGTCACTATTGACTCACTGGTATTGATCCAAATTCCCATCAAAACAACAATGCCACTGTATATTATGGACAGTTTGTGCTCTGGGCCAAATCGATTTAACACAACTGTAATTTATATCAGTTTGTTTACCTTCAAATCAAACTTTTGATGATATGGCTTAAAGTATCAAATGACCCTCCAACAGTAGCAGAAACCATGACCCCATTATAGCAAACATTCCATAGCAGAGGAAAGTTTCCCCTGGACTTTGTGCTGGATATCCTTGTGTGCTTGGCGCCTCTGAAGCTAGCTTGCTAGCTAGCCACACCTCTTTCCTCTCTCCACAGATCATTAGCAGTCATGCTCCTGCCCTTTGAAGTCTGTGAGGTCTGCTGTGTCTGTCATAGCCATGCAAATCTAGGGGACAACCCCAGCCACCTGTTCTCAGAAACATCTGTCCACGGGCCGAGGCTTTACTTCGAGCACTGTTCAGCTGCCTTGCTCAGCTCTGATCCTCAAAGGGCTGGAGGATGGCATGGAGGCTATTTTTAGGGGCTCGCTTGATATGCTAGTGCAGACCTTATGCTCTCTAATGAACATACGTTTCAGTATGAGTGCAGGCTTGGAACAGAAATGTGTTGTGAGAAAACGAGTTTTAGCACAAGTTTGTATTGCTGTCTGCTTCGACTATAGAGAACTTTCATAAGGAAATATGCATAACAGCTTTTGTATATTTTATTTATTTTACTCCTTTTCATTCTGTTTTTTTTCACGTGTACACATTGTGTTATACTATTCTGATTTTAATTCTATAGTCTGCTTTAGTTTAATATGCTTTATATGATTTTACACCCTTGCATTCACATTACATATGTGGACTGCTGTTATATGAATTCACATTAAACGACAGCACTGCATTCTTTGAAAGAGATTTTAGAAGAAATAATGGAGAACTCCTTGTTTAGAGAGAATAGTAAATATGAGCTTCAGTTCAATGAGAGTATCCCGTCAGCACAGATCTGCTCTGTTGTTTTTAAATCTAGTCTTTTATCTGCCTCTCATTGCCCTCACTACAGCAAGGCTCTTACAGACTGGTGTCTCTCTCAGTTGGTTGAACCAGATCAGAGCACACCGGGGTTCTAAAGGGAGGTTCAGCTGCGGAGTGATGACCACATTCATTAGAAGTCAACAATTTATTAGTGCTTAAGATTTCCTGAGAAAAATGTCTGTATCCCTGGGTGTGAGATGAAGCTGTAGGTAATATACCAGTCGTCTACATTCTCTCATGGGGCTCTTCCAGGAAATATTTGATGTCTCAGCCATCCACTTGGCCTTCAGCAGACCATGGCACCTGGCATTCATGATGAACTCACCACCCAGTATTCAGGAAACCGGGCAGTGTGACATGAGAGCCGGGCAATGCCTGTCCTTCCAAAGCACAGTGGGTTTGCCAGTTTCTACCAAGGGACAGATTGTTTTGCATGTGTCTCTTTTTTCATGACAGCCGTGTTGTGGTAGGAGACCACTGAAATTGACCCAGAGGGTATGTGCTGAGGGAAGTGGGTGGAAAGCAACATTTTGATTGGCTGCCAACATGATTGCATGTTTAAATACAGAATTGTAATAGGCCACCTGGGACATTTTTTTGGAGGGGATTGTGGGGGTCCTGGTGATTGTCCACCGCTACTTTTGGCTCGGGTTGAACAAAACCAAACTTACTAAACAAGTAAAAATAGTGCGATGTTATGATTATTTATGCCTGGCTCTCCAGGGGACCCTGAAGCCAAACTGAAAACGCACACCTTGCCAGATCCTGTGGCCACACTAGGAATAAAGTCTGTAGTGTAGTAGAGTTTATTGTAACGCCAACATCAGGAATACATTATTGAACAAAGGCTTGTGGAGAGGAATACAAATACCTCAATGATAATTCCTTACATCTTCCATACAGTATACTTTAAACAGATTACTGGCGCAATTAACAAAGCCAGCCCTCAGGGGGTTGCGTAACTACTGACCCAGCAACAACAGGACACCAAGCATCTGTCAACAACCCATGTGGAGAAATATAATCCTCAAGAATAAAGTCTACGCTGTCACTATACATTATACAACATGAAAAGTAAAGTAAAACAATACAAGGCGGATATAACGCAACTCTAGACTCGAGCACAGAATCGGCGGATTGTTGGACGTGGTGAAACCTTGCCGAGACTCGGTTACAGTAGCTCAACACTGTACGAGACGGTATGCGAAGTCTTGGGAAAGTTAGCAGCTGTGTAGACTCTCCCTCTGCAGCGGGATGGAGATCAGTGGAGTGTGTAAGAGTAGATGTGCATGAGGGGGAGACCTGCTGATCCAGGTGTTGAATGTTGCCTGGCACTCTGACAGCTGAAGGGAAAGACAGAGTATACGCTTTGATTCACATAGATATTGCACAGATACATGCACAGGCATAACTTAGAGAAAACACAACCATGCAAGATTCTTGTACACAAACACATGGGCAGTGATGTTCCGTATTGTTTCCACCGGATGGATGCTGCATTATCCTTTCGACCATTCATTTGGAAATGCATGAGACAGAAATTCCTGTTGGGTGTTGTGCCATGGTTTATGGCTCAACACTGGACAACTGTCCTCTGTGATTTGAGCCACGATGATGGGCTGAATCAAAGCTCAGACAACACCCATTTGAAGTTAGCCTCACATCTCAGGAGCAGCAGACTGTTCTGCTGTGAGCCAATTACAACAACGTGCCTCGGCCCATTGTACATTCTTTCACAGCTCAGATCTGTGTGGAAAAACCCTTAGGTCCAGAGCTAGCTGTGCCTCTGGCCCCATCTGTAAAGAATGACTGTGGCTGTAAGTGCAACCAGCTTCACACCCCATTGTTGTTTTTAAAGTTGTTGCCATATTAGAATGTCAAATTCCCCTATTTCATAGTTTTATGGGATCATGGAGTTTTGTATTAGAATGAATAAACAAGTTCCTAGTTTGACTTTCAATCAACTCCGTCTTTTACATCTTTATACCAAATGTAGTCATTTTATTTCCCATTTTTCATGTCTTTCTCCAGTGTGCATGCGTGCGAAAACAAAAAGGAAAAGTCCAAAGTGTGCAGAAGTTTAAACAAGTGTAATGAACGTGCTCTTTAGTAAGGAACACAAAAGTTCATAAAAGAAGAAAGGTCCAAGACACTCGTTTGTACTGGGTTTATACTGTTACCCAGTATAAGCATTGTCTGTGTTTTTAAGTATTTCACAAGAAAATATCTTTTTCAGCTTTTTCATTTTTTGCCAGAAGAGTGCCTTTCTTCTTGTTATGGATGTGTGTGAGTTCAAATTCAAATGACACAACATAACAGTATTTTACAAGAAAAATAATAAGTGAAAAGTCCAAATAATAAACTATATTTTTTACCTTTTTGTTATCATCTCATAACTTCTTAGATACCTCACACATTTTGGAACCAGATGTTGAAGGTTAAATCAAAGAGGATCTCATGCTCTATGATTTCTGCAGTGAGAAGGGCTGCATTCACTTCCTTAAGCACAACATCTTCAAAATGCTCCCTTTTGTCTGACTACCAATGGTTAAAAACAAAAAGATTCTTTATTTACCGTTGCATAAGACCAAAAAACACAACATCCTCCCAACTGAGAAGCTGAACCTAACCATTTTTGCTTGAAAAATCATTAAATGAATATCAAAATAGTTACATTTTCTGTCGATTTGACTTGATTGTCGATTGTTTCGACTACATATTGCGTGGAACAAATAATTGACCTTCTAGTTTCAGGATCTTTCACTAGATCCTTTGTCCTCTGAAAATAAATGTATATACCAAGACTCATGTGAAGTGCATGGTACATAAAGTTTACTTCAACTTGTAAAACTCTGGACCCAAAGTCATTTAATTCGCACCCGACCTTCACGGACAAAATTCAAAAGGTTGACGTTAAATTACTCGGGCATCCACCCAGTATGTAAAGTTCCATTATGGCCTAGTTAGCAGACTGTGATTTAATGCAGTCCATTCTTCACACATGTATGACCACAATGCATTGTTCTGTTTACCCTACCATTTCATTTCCAATTAAACACTAAGTCACAGAACAGTGCCTTCACTTTAAAGAAATTATTTTCTGACTTCATTTTTGATCTTGTAATGACTCCACAGAATGACGTTAAGCTCATTAAAATTCGCCTTACATTATAATTGCACTTTCCTTTTTCACGTCCTTTATATTTCCACATTACGCTGTCCAGATCCTAGGTGACTTAAAAGTGGGCTGTGATGTTCTCCTGAAGCACAGGGGTACTTTCTGATTGCAAGGCAACCAATGGGATGAAATTCACCTCAGCCGAGGTGATCTGCTCACTCTGTAGTTTAAATGCAAACAAAAAAGGATTTTGATTTGAATCCTTACACCATCCAGTTGGTATGCCTTTTGAAAAAGCTGCCACGAGCATGTCCGGCTGCTGGTAACAGTTAGGGAAACATCAGCATTCTTCCAATCAATTCCTCAAGAAAGGGCAACAGTGATTTGTCTGCGGCCATTTTGCCTGTCAGAGATGTTTAACTTCCTTGTGCATAATGGCTCTTGTACTCTGGGTAAACAGCCATTACTAGCCTGTTTATTTGGAAGGAGGGGCTCATCGTGGCTCTGACCCGGTTTTCAAATGACAACCCATTCCAGAGAGATGAGGGGATGAGGGAGGGGGAGAGGGGGGAAGAGCAATGGAGGCAATAGAGAGGAAGACCCAATTTATTTTTGAGTAATTGGCTCCACTTGAGCAAACACCCCTTGCTTGCCCAATGGTCGCCACAATCCAAGTCTGTGCCAAACGCAAAAAAAAAAAAAATCCCTTCCTATGTTCAGATACACAGATTAAAAGAGAATGAACTGGGCATTTTTTGAGTTGGTGTACCTCCTCCAAAATAAGAGAGCCTTCCCCTGACACTATAGGGATATATATTTCTCCAAAACATTTGGAAATATTACTACTTTCAGTGCTTTATGAGTGAATTTGGCAGGACCTAGGATGTATTATCCACATTAAAGTTGATCATTTTCCCTCTATGCCTAATTACTTGGATCATAATCTCAACTCATAATTTACAAATAAACTCAAATTTGGCCCCTTTAGATTGTCACGGTGATTTAAAAAGTCCTGTTTTGAATAGAGCACCTTAATGTCTCGACTTGAAGAACGCAATCAGGCCACACGTTCACCTTTATTTCCACTTTAGATGGATAGAGGAAACACCAACTGTAACCATGCGCAGCTTCTCTTTGACAAAAGCAAACAAATGGATCAAAATCTGCACTACTAGCAATGAAGCGCAGCACTTATAGCAATGAAGTGGAAAAACTGTTGTCGCCTTGTGAAATGACACACTGACAGGCAAGGAAAGTCCGGCTCTTTCATTCAACTAATATACAGCTTTCGTAGTCCAAGTTGCCCCAGGCGGTTTGACGGCCCCATGGTGGCCCCCCTATCAGGACTATCCTGTACAGGAAAGAGGAAGCCCCCTGAAACAATATGCCGCGCCTATTGATAAGTGAGACATCTCTGGGCCTCCTGACAGATTGCGCAGGGCCAGTGGAAGCCATGACTGGGAGACGCCTGTGGGGCGACGTGGGGGTGAGGCAGGGTTACAGTTGATCCCCTGAAGGGGTGTCAGTGCTGGGTCGCTGCACCAAAGTTAGGAGATGCGAGTCAGTCGTAAACATGCAAGGGTTGTGAATGCGAGATGTTTGCGTGCGTATAGACATGTGAGCCAGCGTGTGCGTTTATTGTTCTATTTAAGTGTGTTTGTGTGTACACTAGACCGCTGTGGGTGGTTTGAAGTCAGTCAAATGACTGGTTTCTCTGTGTAGACCTGATATTGGACAGTCTTGTGGCTTCTCCTTCCTGAGGCCGCCACAAATGTCGCACACCATGTGTGTCTAACACTGCTCCCTCCCCTCTAAACAGAACACAAGCAACTTAACGTGCATCCACAGGCTACTTTAGAGTGTCGTAATGTGTCCACACACACGCACAGTTTATTTACACGCACACACATCCTCTCATTTAGCCATTCGTCTGTCTGAACCACAGATAGTATTTCTAACAACAAATTCAGATGGCTGCCCCTTCCTCTCCACTTTTGGTAACCAGTCTGCTCACCCTCATCACTCTGTCCTTCCGTTAGAGTTGCAATAAATGAGAAAAGGAAGAGGCATTTTCTGTGGTTGCATAAAGTAGTTCCTGGGGTCAAGTGGCCATCCCTGAGGCATATTTAACAGCCGAAGCTCAAATGAAGACAAACGCTTTGCCCCAACTGGACACACACATTGGGTGGTAAAGCATGTCCTGTAGCTGCTGATCACAATTCAGCAAACCAGCTGCTCACTGGACTGTGTCCTTGAACCTTTATGTGTCTGTCCTTGTGTGCATACACACTGTCTGGGGCCTGGCAGGGCACTATAAAGAGTGACCAAAACTGTGTATTTAAAAAGCGAAAAATTACCTCAAGATAGAAGAAGAAGTTAAGAAACGCAGGAAGAGTATATTACATTTTTCTCTGATTCAGGGTTTTGGTGTTGCGGTAGCGTGCGGTCATCTGGATAGTGTTTATGTAATTATTGCAGGATCAAACATAGAGTTAGAAACTCGACATGTTGCGAGGCAGGAACACACAGTATACATCAATCACTTCAGAATACGTCAGTAATCATAGTTGTCGTCAACTTTCAACTCACAGTTGAAGCCTTTCCATTAAATGTTAATATCTTTTGATTTCTCTCCACATCTTTTTTTAATTTGTAACTCGCTGTTTCTGCGGAGGTGATCAACAATCAGTTTTGACCACTGGTTTCATGCTGTGCAACTACTCTCATGAATAGAACAGCTATGAAAGAGAGAGAACACTTTATTTAAATAAAACTGCGTGGCTTTGATTCACATGTACATAATTTGGTTGCTTTTTGAAGTTCATGATCGCTTTTTTACAATAATTTCTTAAAGGAATACTTCGAGATTGTGGGAAACATGTTATTCGAGTGTTATGTGGAAAGATAGACACCACTCCCATATCTGGTACATCCAGCAATCGGTTAGCTTAACATATCGCAAACACTGGAAACACTTCAGTCTTTGTACAGATTAAACACATAAGATATACCGTGTCGATTACTAAGCTTTAGAGGTGCTGGTAGGTGGATTTTTAAAGTTAAATGATAGTTAGCAAAGCACATTTTTGAGTATAGGGGGACTTTAATGACCGAGTCGAAGTCTAGCTTTTCTAGTACGAACATGAAATGCAGCTTTCCTCAACAAGGGTTTTATAGCCAACACAGACATGATAAACCTAAAACATAACTCTTATTTCTCTCTTCTGACTTTCATCTCCGGTCTCACAGAAAGTTCTTCACTGCTCCACAAAGCCACATAAACATCGGTCATACCAGATGTCTGCTAGAGCACAGACTCTCATGCAGCTCTAAATCTTGTCCTGGTTGTCAATCAAAGCCACATCCTAAGTGGGGACTCGTAACAGCATGAATCCCTGCACACTTTATACCGCCCTGTACTTCTATTTCACAGGTTTTACTCTTCTCACTTGGTGTGTTACTGTAAAGTTAACGGGCCCATTGCAACGTTGGCTACAGCTCTCTGAAAACACACTGCTCTTCACTTTGAAGGAACGCACGTGAACTGCCAGAACCTCAGTATTTTTCTTGGACGTGAAACCGACTGTCACATCCCCCCCCCCCACCATCACCGCAGTTAAAAGTGGGTTTTGTAAACAGACAGAGAAACGTTTGACAGTTTTCTATAGCGAGCACAACTCATCGGAGGTCTTATTGAAACAGGTAAAAATATCAACATAAGGATTTTGCCCCACAATTCCACAGGCCAGAGAGGAAGAGGAATGCAAGGATGGAGATGAACTTGTAGCCCGTGCACTGTATGGTGTGGTCTGACCTGTTTATAGCTGTTGGATTCTTTCCACCACATAATTTCTTGATTTCCATGGTTCAGCTTTGTCTGTGCACTGTCACTTTTTAGTGCTTACATCAACCGTTGTGGTCAACCATATTCACTTGTGCACGCACACCGCAGCTATACAGAGTTTTTTATCCTGACACGGAGCTTGCAGGTTTCAAGAAAAACTCAGAAAAGTGCATGAAACAAATATTAAATTCAAAGGCTATTGAGTCAAGGCCACATATGAAGCAGATGAAATTGTAGGCTGCAGGATGATGAAATATAAAAACTAGATAAGTTTGGAAATTGTTTCATAAATTGTAACGTGGCTTGTTGTTGGTGTTGGTATTTGTTGTTGAAATACCAACTTTTTTTGTAGTTCTTACTCTCCTTACTAACCCTTATTTTTGGAATTGATGGTCAATCCATTGGCCATAAACCTTATATGTGTCTGAAGAGATGATTGATAGTGTTTGGGCCTACTGGGCTGTAAAAATCCTTAGTCCAATGATATCACTGCATTCTGGGTCCAGAGCTCCCAGTGTGAATGTTGACACGGGCCCAGTGCCAGAATGCTGTCTGCTCCTCAGGACACCCTTGTCTCTTTCCTCAACGGGCCCTGGGGGCCGAAGTGTGCCATTTCCTTTGGCAAAATAGATGAACCACAGGGTGTGACCCTGTGGACATCATGCGGAGAGAACTGCCATCGATGAAGAGCAGTGGGGATTCCTCAGTGAGCTCTGTGTTATGTCTCCAAGTCCCGAAGCATAAAGGTTCCCCCGCTTCAGATTAACAGGTGCTACAATGCTACATCATTTGAGCATGTTTTTAAAGCTGCTCTGCTCAATAATCTTATATCGACAATGGATGAAATGACTATGCATGCTGTAAAAGCAGTTGCTCGTAGTGAGAAACCCACAAATAACAAGAAGGGCTACAACTAGAAGAAGGCTCAGACCTCCGCCAAGGCCAAATGCCCTATCTCGCAATGTTAACAAAAGTGACAAATAATGTGTGTATCCGCCCCGTGACTCAAATACACTCCAACATTGTATGTGTTCTTCACTGGCCCATGCTACACCCTGCCACCAAGTGTCATGAAAATCAGGGGAAAACAAATTGAACCAAAATCATAACCTCCTTGGGGGAGGCAATTATCACCCATATCTAAAGACGCTATGGAGGGTTTAACATTTTTCAGTTTAATGTTGTTTTTAGATTCCGCAAATGTACTGTTTTTGGTTCACTCTCTCATAGGGTTGTTTCCAGACACATAGGCAGCTGTGCTCAGTAAAAACTAACAGACTACCTACTCAGCATCAAAAAGAAGACCAATAAACTTAATGGACCAATAAGCCGGTAAACTGGCCAATATTTTGCCCAGGAGTTGGTGAAGACCAATACATTGAGTAAAAGAGTAATTATTGGACTTGAATTTATCAGGCGGACACAAACGCACCTCCAAATGAATGCTAACATTACTCCATGTTCTCCACTGCAGAAAACCGCTCAAGATTTAGCAATGAACAAAGATGTTTTTTGTGAACTTTTGATAAATTATTTCCTGTGATGTGACACCCTCTTTTCATAAAGAAATACATTTTAAATCACAGAACCAAAACATCATCAAAATGCCTTATGAATGTCTTTAAAAATGTGACGGTGTGGAGTTTAAAAAGTGATATTATGAAGTGCTGTCATCTGTAAATGACAACTGTGACTAAATTAGGCTGAGACTGAAATAGAAAAACTTGCAGAATGCACGTGTCCTAATTATGGCTTTACTGATAAGATCTCAGCAATCACATGGCCATTTTGAGAAGATATGCTTCGTAATGCCAGTAATAATCCTTACTATCTTATTATATTTCCACAATGAATGTCTGACTGCTGGTGTGCCTTAGTCATTACTGACCAGTTTAGGTTTCTTTTGGTTTCTTTTGTATTTATCATTTTTATTTCATGTTTTATACAGATGCTTACTAGTAAAGTCAAACATATCAATCCAATCATTATTATTATCTATTCTGGAAAGCTTTACTATGCAGATTGCTTCATTTACATAAATGCCACAGAGGACAAAGAGGCATGTGGACTGTAATGTGGTTTCTGTTATCACACAAACCATCATAGCCTTGTTCTCAAAAACATACATGTTAAAATGCTTTGGACTTAAAATTAGTCTGAAACTTTAAGAACTGCACTATTCCTAGATTTGTATCTATACTCTAAATTTCTTTCTTCACCCAACTGCCATGGAACTGAAATCTTAACTTTACCATAGGAATTTTATACCCCCAACTCAACCACTCATATTCGCCCAGTCGTATTATGGATGTGAGAAAATCGACAGGCACCATGGCTCCTCTGTGGCCCCTGGGGCCCGGTGGCAGTCAGGTCATCTTTCCTCTCATCGCTCTTGCCTTGTTTTCAAGCTTTCTTCAGGAGCTGCCTCTCAATACTTCCTGACATCGGATCAAAGTGGGATACACCGAACCTTCTTCTCTCTACCCCAGAACTTGGATACAGTTGTTTTTGGAGCCACATCACCACCCTCCTCCCAGTGATATAATCAGGCTAATGCTGACTCTGGAGTGCAACGGTGTGTTTCAGCGTCAGCACGAACATTGTACAGTTCCCTGATGAAAACTGCAACTCAACACTGGCAGTGACACACTGTGAGAGAGGACATGGGACGTCCACACCCTGCGGTGATTTCTTTGAGGAATTAAACAAAAGTGCATGTGTTTGAGTGCATATTTGTCCGTGCGTGCGGAGGCGGTAGCGAGGGACGGACTGGTAGAAATATACATAACTAAACATCCTCAGGTACACAGAGAAATAAGCAAGATTCAAATGCAGGCACAGACCATCAAAGAGTGGTTCCAGGATGTCAGAGGGGGTGAAAGGAAAGGGGGAGGTGGAGGAGGGCTGGAGGGGTTTCTGAAAACCTCCCTGGTTGCACACAGTAAGAGCTTGACCTGAAAAGAAGGAGACTTGCCTTTTTAAGGATGAAAGGGTGGCATTGCTGAAAGTCAACTAAGTTTTCAGGTATTCACACACTGCCTCAAGTCTAAAGAAATGAGTCAGCATGATGTTTGCAGCAAAATTCAAAGCATGAGGGAGGGAGAGGGTGTCTGCCTCCAGTCATGTGTTCTAATTAAAAAAAGCTGGGCAAGCACGCTTTAGGTCTTGCCATGGCCGTGTATTCCCGCAGGCCACAGTTAGGTGCAGAGCATTGAGGGAGAGTGTCTCTATGAGTGAATGTGAGTTTTTCTCTTATCCTAAAGCTCCTATATCTGCCTGCCCAGCCTCGCTCTTAGCTCTCTCCTTCTTCCTTCAACGCCTCAGTGCATTACCCACAGTGCACTGCGTCCATCTCGAGCACACGCCGGAGAACAAGGAGATATGGCCGACGAACAATATCAACTTTAATTTTTCGTTTCATAGGCAGCAATCTGCGGGAAAGTGAAGGGTTCTGTGCCTTTCTGTTTTGATATCTCCCTATGAAACAGTAATGATATGCTCCCTCCATCTGTGTCCAGTTGCCAGTCTGCGCCAGAGGTAGATGTGTCAGTTGATATTAGTGTTTTCCCTCTGTGACGTTTAAGTCTGGTCGCAGATGAAGGAAGGTCACTATGCATACCTTGCGTGCTCTCCTGTAATTATGGAGTCACTTGTTGAAGGTCACCTAATATGGCTTCACAGGGCAACACATCACTAGGCTGGGTAAATATTGCACAAAGGTG
>CALSBV010011200.1:10666057-10754456 GCA_943590825.1 Bovichtus diacanthus | reverse complement strand
GGAAAGGGAAATTGTGAGTTGCCATTTTTGGAAAACTTCAATTAACAAACATCCATAAAGGACATTGATGACAAATGACTACACTGTTTTTGATTTTAGATGTGCATTCATGCATTGATTGTGATGTAGCCTGCATAATTATATCTTGGGTGTCAGCTCCAGTCTATCCTCCCCAGAGAATACACACACGGCAGGAGAGGCATATTCCAGTGACAAGGCTGTCTGCCAGCCTGCTAAGTCCATGATTGTTTCCAGACAAGTGTAGTTGCCCTCTGGACAGCACGCCTCTCAGTTCCAGAATAATGGCCAATTACCAGGAGGCAGTTTGTTGAAAGGATGCAGCCAGGAACTACATCTGCCTTCAAACAGCCCTCAGATCCAAACATATGCTCTGGAACAAACTACCTTCAGAGATGAAATGCATTCAAAAGAACCAAAACTGCCTTCAGAGCATCATGTGACTGTTGAGAAATGCCTGAGCCATGACTGACATGAGAACTGGGATATTTTTACCAGATATTGTTTACTAGTAGGATGGAATGAAGAAACGGTTGATGAAAGTATGTGGACACAAATGACATGTGGTGTGTGTGTATAATTCAATGCAGTCAGTTTTAAAAAAAAAAAAAAAATCTTAGTTTAGTTCAGAGGTCTGAAATCAAACGTGGCATTTGTCTGGCAGCAGTGAAAACTTGCAACATAAGTCTTGTTTGACGTCCTACATCTTTGCACTTGCAACAATCGAGGAGAAACTGATGTGACGTTTCACACTGCAGTCCTTTCAACGGGCTTCTGCAAAGTCAAAAATTAAATTATTTTTAGGAAGCCAACAGGGGTTCCAACCAGCTTCTTTTGTCACCGTGTCAGCACTAACCGCTCAACATATCGACCAACACAGACCTTCTGCTTCTACAACCACCCTGAAAGCGCGAGACCCAAAAAATATTAGAGCAGGATATCTGCAAGGAAGGAAAAAAAAAAAAAAAATCACCCTTCACCCTTTTACTCTGGTTTAAGTGGTCACTGTTGGAACACCAAGTGTCCACCAGATGTTTTCCTGAACCTCTGATATATTTACTGGTTTTCTGGAAGCTATCAAAAAACAGCACACAAAAAACTTGAGCAAAGGATAATCCTTGCCAACAATCCTCCCACTGTATCTAAAAACATCTAATGAAAGTAATTAAAATGTATTGTTAAAAGTTATAACTGGCAAGATGAAAATAAGAAAAACATAATGTTGATACTTAACTGATACTGTGGAATAACAAAACAGCAAAACTAATAAAAATCATTGCACACCAAGTCAAATAATTGAATAAGAATAATGTTAAAAAACACAACTGAAAATAAAGGTCAAATTATTTGCTCTGTATCATCTAAAATTCCTTCAAGCCATTTGGATGTGCTCCATACGTAGTCAGTCAGTTTGATTTTTGCACAAACACCCAGAAACAGTGTCACACTAAAAGCTCCTGACCTTTAACCAGGTCGTTTTATCAACTGTTGTATTATGAAGATGACTTGAAATGCTGCGTATCACGTGTCAGCTCGACCCCATGTCGTCACCACAGCTGCTTCCTCTTACGGCTGATACAGAGCAGGTGGGGACATGGTCGGCTGGCGGCCAGATATTGACCTATCAATCATTATATTGTAGCAAATTGTAATCTTCTTCTATTGAATACATGGATTGTATACAATGTACATACTTAATAGACATAAAAACAATTGAGGCTTATTTGTCCTGTAATTTCTAAACGTTAAATAAATATCATTAATGGGTGTGTCAAAGGCTATAACAAATGAAGACTCTTGCTAATAACGTCGTGTGCATATTTTCGTGATCATTTCTAATTTCTACACATTTTTTAAGAACATCTGAAATGATACATTATCCGAAATGATGTGCTTTACTTTCTAAAGCATAGACTTATTTATTTTTTCTCTATTCTTCATAAACCATCCAAAATAAAGCAGCTTTCTCCCAAATCCTATCATATATAACTGTGTTAAGAGTTTGATTTCACTGCCACCAGCACTTAGAAAATCTGTGTCATGTGAAACCATTACATCCATCTGGGCGATATTTCTCTTTATTTTCAATGGAACTTTTCCACATTTATATTATCTGCAATTTTCTTCTTACAGCCTGACTGCATGCTACTCCTTACCCCCAAATTTGGACAAATTAGGAGTCGCCTTTAATCTCTTGATTAGCTGCTGTTGTGATAGTGAATATCCGTGAAAGATGAAGATTGATTGACTCCTCTGATGCAGTTGTGAGAATCAAAACAGTCCCGTTTCCACTGGTGATGTCACAACGTTGAAACCAGGTGCAAAGGCCACCGAGTGCATCAGAGAGGCCCGCTGTAATTCAACGCACACTTTACCGCTAGTCAACATGGCTCAATATGATCCATTAGAGTTTCTTAACAGCATTAAAACAAATACCTTGAGATCATATGTTTCGAATTCAGACAGCTCCCATTTCAATCATCTAATTGTGTCTGCACCTTTCATTCAGGATTTTGGTTCCTCTATTTATGAAAATAATGGGCCCTCAAGTGTTCAAATTTTTTGAAATGGGGCCTGGGGGTGAACTTAAACCTCCACCTTCGCAAACACGTGTTGCTTTGGTCCTTTGATGATTTTCCACAGCTTTTGCAGCATCCCTACAGGAACTCAGAAAATAGAAACATCAGGTAATACAGGCAGCATCCTGTTTTTCTCCCAAGATCCTGTTTTGAAGTTTCAGGTTGCTGTTTTTGATTCAAATGTACCTATATAGAACCATATAATCCCATAAATGTACATCTGTTTCTAGGAAACCAGAAGGAGTCACTAGTGCAGTGAGAAAGACATGATCCCTCACTTACACATAGCTCACTGCCGTCAGGGTTTGAGTAAGTGTGTGTGAATGGGTGAATAAGAGGCAAATTATAAAATGCTTTGGATACGAGTGTGATATAAATGCAGTATATTATCCAGCTTTGGTGCTTTGGTGCACTTTTGGAACCAGCAACTTCTCCCGCTTCCCGACATTTACTCAATATTTTTCAAGTGGCATAAACAGGATAATCCACTCTAACCTGTGCAGTTATGTCAAATAACACGTACACATCTTTATTATTGGCAGCAGTAGCATCAGTATCACTATTGATAGTATTTGTACATGTGTGCTTTCATCTTAGCGGCAGATGAGACGGGAGGGAGGTCTGTTGAAAGCGACAGCGGGGATGTACAACCAGACTGCCGCCCTGCTGTCTACAAAACTCCACAAGAACATTATATAACTATATACTGTAGTCTGCAATCCATTCTTTAACTGCAATGGGGCTGGAGACTAGGCATGACAATCTCTGTTCATTGTTGTCAGGGGAATTGTTTATCTGTGCCACAGTGTTGCTACGTCTGGACTCTATACGGCTGTTCAGCTCTGAATCGAAGATGCAGGAGCTCTGCCTTTGCAAGGCAGCAGTGTGTAACAGTATACTCCCCCCACTGCCCTGGCTCTATCAATCAAACCTCACACTGACCGACCCTCTGATGGGATAAATGATTCCAAATCTGACTAAAGCCGTTGCTTTGGCACTGGGGTATAAATCTTGGCCTTTAATTTAATAATGCGAGCTCAAAGCGGTGAGGCACCTGGACTGCGATTGGTCAGGGGGAAGGGAGTCGCAGAGGGGAGTCCTTGGGTAATGTTTTCTCCTTAGCAGCCCCTGGTAGCGATCTGCCTGCAATTCAGCCCAGTAACTCTCTGTGATGAACAGCGTTTCATTTTTCAAATCAATTCCCCCCTACCTGTGCTTCTTTTTCCCCTCTACTTCGTCCTGTTAATCTGTCCACCGCTAAAGGTTCAAAGGGTAATGTCTCTGTTTTACAGACTCCTGATTCATCTCCTCTTTAATGTGCAGTGTTGGTGGGTGGAGGCAGGGATAAAACAGGAGTGGCAGAGGCTTTTATGCGATGTTACTACCATAATACTTCTTGCAGTCTTAGATCTGGTTTCTCCTTGGCTGGTTTCAATTCATAGCCAGTAATCACTATTCCTTGGGAGTTTTCACTTCATGTCCCCCTGTCCTCTTCTCTACAGCCAGCAACAGCAGGTATTCTCATGAAACGACCCCTGATAAGGTCCGGTCCTCTGGTCCGGTTCATTCTGTAGGTGTAACATGCTGGTAGGGATGAAACGGAACAGGTTTTTACTTGTTTACGTACACTTCTTTAAGGTGTGAAGGTTTCAAGGTGTTGAACTTAAGTTAAAAGAATCTTTTTAATTGAAGGCTACGTTTTAAAGTGCACAAGTTAACAAGTGGATGTCACAGAAGGGGGGGGGGTCAGCTTTTGTCTGTTGATATCTGACTGTAGTAATCAATGCTTGGGGATGGAACTAACTGCTGCCATATGGTAGAGGTTTGTATTGGAGTAAGGCATACGTGCGGCTTCACAAATGACAGTCTTGGGGAGCATTTCTGTAATGGAAACACATGTAGTTTCCCTCTGATGGTCAGGTGTGGGGCAGCCTCTTTTATTTAGAGATGTTTTACATGGAAAGGAGCCTTACTTTCAAGGGACGTCTCATCTTTGCGGTATCCCTGGGATTTGTTCGGTGCTTGCCACGTGTTATTACAAATTGAGAACTTTGACAAAACACAGCGCTCGGTCTTGCTGTATTTTGATCCTTCCCTTTTCTCTCCAGAAGAACATTTTCCCCATGTGCAATTTGTATGGTGTCTGTGATATTGGACCAGGTTGGAGTCAGGGGTTTGTAAGCTGCATTGTCTGCCTTCTGTGTGCTTTAGTTCAACTTTCCAGAGAAGTAGAATTTAAAAAGACTGTAAAACTTCATGAGTTGAAAGAGTTTTTTCTTTAGGGTGTGGGGGGTATGGGCTTTGAGAAGAAAGCAGCCATTTGTAAAACTGGTGAGTGATGAAAATTCTCCTCTGGTCACTTGTTCATCACTTAGTAAGACTCTCAATCTTAGACCCTTTCACCACTCCTCAGGAAGCTAATCGACCATCACAGCTCATACTGGCCTGTGTGAGCATATGCGTGTCCTCATGTTCATCAGACACACTGGTGGGTGGTTAAGTGAGACCTAATGGATCGTTGCTCTCTCAGCTGTTGTCCTCTGTTTTATTTGGAAATCAGGCAAGAATGACTTCATCTCCCTTGACTTCTTTTAGGTCATCAGGCTGTGCGGAGCCTCTCTATCCTCTCATTTGTTTTCCCATACACAGAGGTCCCACAGTGTGCAACCATTCAGATGCCTGCCTGCAGAGTGACCCTAGACTGGTGGCCAATTAACACGTCGCACAACACTTGCTATTTTCACTGAAGGAAATGATCACAGAGGATGATAAAGTGACTCCACGCAGTGCCAACTACTCTGCAAAACTCCAAGCAAACGTAAAACGGAGGAAAATAGAAATAGGGTAACAACTGCAACGATGTGAATTGTTATTTCACAAACGGGGGAGAGAAAAGCAATTGACCATATAGGTGAAATCATAGCTTTTTTTAGACTGTGGAGAGAACTGTGAAGCTAATATTGGAGGGGAAAATGCATTGCTGTACTTTTGCTTAGTTAGCCAAGAATAAACACACTTAACAACCGTTAAAACATTTCTCTATTTGTTTGTGTGGTTGCAACCATGCATCACATGCATTGCATGCATCACACCCACTCATGAAAAGCCTCCACTGCATTGTGGGGGCTAAGTAAAATTACCCATGTGGCACGCAGTGGTTAACCCAGATTACTTTTTTGAAGGAAAGTGAGGAGATGTAGAGAAACAGATCCTCCTCAAAATAGAGGCACAACTATAGGCACAGGCCTCAAATATGAATTTGTGAAATTTCCATTACATCCAGTGTTGTCCACAAATATTGTAGATGGCCAAAAAATCTTACAAAACCGCTTAAGGCTAAATCATGCAATCCCTCAGGAAAACAAAATATATACAGTATTCTTTTTTTTTTAAATGTACATTTTTAAGGTAAAGGGGCATCAGGAATATCTATTAAGATATTCCACAGGAACAAACAATAAAGCATTCAGTTAACCTCATCCTTTTCTACTAAAAGCCCAAGATTAGGTTTCTTTAAAGTAGGTCAAAGTGTGGAACTTGAACTCAGGTTCACTATATGAGCCTTGGCTTAACTCATAAAATCTAAACGCAATTCTTCCAGGATGTTGCCCCCGCAAGGGTTTGACAAACTCAGGGAGGGTTTAAATACGACAGCAGTGTTAGATACCAGAGCAACGGTCGGGAATCTAAATGAGGGCTGTAACACAAACGAAAATCTAGGTGTCATCCTTTTAGAGCAAGAGTACATATTTCACAATCACTGTTGGGGAATCACAGGACAGAAACCAGTTAAAATGCGGAGGGCCAGAATACACTATGAGGCCCATTAGTGGCTCAGCCGAGGTATCTGGTGTTTCATGCATTCATGAGAATCTGTGTGTGGTTATTTATGCAGGCTTTCTCGCAGAAGACACAACCAAAGCATACATTTCAAAGGCTTTCTCCCTGGTGGACTTGTGTGTTTCTGGATTTCTTGGAGAGAATATGCAGGTTTGACGGGAAGACAGATATAATAATACTGTGCATGCTTGAAACAGACTAAAGATTAGCCAGCCTCTTTGATGGCCACGTGTGTGTGTGTGTGTGTGTGTGTGTGTGTGTGTGTGTGTGTGTGTTTGTGTGTGTGTGTGTGTGTGTGTGTGTGTGAGAGAGAGAGAGAGAGAGAGAGAGCGATCAGGGAGACTGACTAATACCTAAAACACCAACATTTCATCGTAATATGATTTAACCTACACATATTCCTATTATCAAATAACAGCTCTACACACTAACTACTACGCTCTAAACACCGAACTGCTAATTGTATTCATGCTCATATTTTTAGGATTGTTGAAGTGTACTGTCATTTTAAAGTTCAAAGGTTCAGCAACCTGTTAAAGTGTCCTCGAGGAAGATGCTCCTACTCGTTCATTCTTTAGGCTTAACATCACAGTGGAAGTTGAAGCAGGAAAACCAGAAGCTCTAACATGTAACTAATGTTGAAGTCTTTATTTGGTTTGGGCCTTGTTCAGCCGACTAAAGAGACTTAAGGGTCCACGTAATCCTGGGATGCATTCCCTCCGACACAGTCATCCGCTGCAGCCCCTCACCACCAACTCCCACCCCACTAACAGAACATTCAGCTCTTCTGTGGTCTTCACTGAAGCCCACATTAGTGGGGGAGAGATTTATCCACCCACCTTTTTTCTTTTTTTTTATTTTTTTTTTTTTATAATTTTTTTATTTTTTACAGCATATCATACCAAGACACGCAAGGAATCGCTTAGCTCATTCCCTCTGCGGGGGCTCTTGGTATATATTTCCACACCATACCACCTTAGGCTTTTTTATCCTTGGCTGCCCTCAAATTTTTGAAAAGGATTGATCCAAGCCTGTCTCTGGACCGGATCAGTTTTGATGGAAACCAAGACCCTGTTGCATGGGGTAAAAGTTAACACGCTGGCCATCGGGGGAGAAGTGTCTGTATACACGTTTTGAGACACTGCGCCCCAGAGAGGGGAACTTAACTTGGGTTTCCCTGCAAGAACTGAATATCTGCTCTGGGAACTCTGATAACTGCCTCAGGACCACATTTTTGAGTTTTTACTGAGCTGTGGAAGGTTTCAAATGGTGGGATAGTCTCAAGCACACATGTTAAATGTTGTGGAATAGAAAGGTCAGCCAAACCTGAACATTGTATATTATGAATAAATGATGCATTGTCAGAAAACTCTGTAAGTATCCAAAGGCAAAATTGCTCCCCCATTCTAAGAAAAGAATAAAATATATATATATAATTAAATCAATCATATTTTGCAATCAAGACATACGTTATTATTTTGTGGTCTGTCAAGGTTGTTATAATCATTATTTTCAAGCTTATTTGTATGATTTATTAGGATTTTACTTGGAAATTTGACATGCAGTTGAAAACATTGCAACCTAAGCTCCAACCGCAAAAGAGCTGCGTGTATGATAGAGAGACGTACTCGACTCAAACAAGAAAAAAAGCGCTCTATCGGGACATGAGAAAATGTCTGTTTTTCTGATACTAATCAATCTATAGTCCTACATTCAGGATAATATTTTGAAATAAAGCTTGTTATTCAGGAAATGGCTAACAGGCATCTTTCAGCCACTCCTGCTGGGCCTTTGGATTTATAGAAGTCATTTATCGGGGCTCCGATCTCACCTCAAAAACCTCAGTGTATAAGAAACACACACAGACAGCTTCGCAAAGGTACACACATAGCAAGAGCTTAGCAAAGATAGACATACTGCAGGCTTTACGCCTGCCGTCTGCAGATAAACATTGTCCATGGGTTAACACCGCTCACACTCCCTGGGATTCAGCCACTTTCTGTTTTCCTCAGCCCTCCAATGTCAATGTTTTGAACAAGGCTTTTCACCAAGAAAGACAGTGAAGCTTTAAGGAAAGTGCAGATTTACTCCCCTGGCTTTTCATGCAATTCTACTGCAGTGAACACCAGTAAAGAAAATCACTGACATTAAAAGCATTAGACTATATTAGCGGCTCTGCTAACACATTCTATACAATGAAGTTGTACCAAATAGCAAATGAGTCACTTAGATCCTATTTAATGGTACTGCATTATGAATAGAGAAAAAAAAAAATGTCTGGGAAGCTAATAAGACATGAATATTCAACATTACTCATGTTTCCTGTTTGCTTTTGATTCACATCTGTGCGTGTAATAGTATAATTTAAATGTGCGTGCGTGCGTGTGTGTGTGTGTGTGTGTGTGGCATTCTGATAATAGAATATGACTTAAAAGGTTAAAGGAGCGTTCTTAACTATTTTTTAAGTTTAATCATGCACGCTAACCGTTTGATGGAGTCCTCCCTTCAATAGCAAAGCTTTCCTGTTCATTACCTAAAATGGAACAGCTCACAAATCAAGTGTGGCAGACGATTCTTTTCCCTCCTATGAAGGGAAAGGTGCACATTAATTAACTTGTATTTATTTAGCTGGAAGCCTTTTATAATTCCCCTGGAAGAAACAAAATCCTTGGGGGAAGTAAGGTACACTATGCTAGATAAGTTTTCAATCCTTCTGTTTCAAAGTCGGTATTCTGTAACTCAGATCAGGAAAATGTTCAGCCGAATGGGAGAAAGACACATATTACATATAGACCCTGTCAGGCAAACACTGATAAGGTGCGAGTTAAGAAAATCAGGAAGTCCAAGAACAACGAAAGGCATGTATGTATTATAGAGAAGAGTTATGCGATAGTGAAGATGGAGATAAGAAGGGACAACACAGCAGGAAACGGCTGGTCGTCTCACCACACAAATCTCCCCCGTGCAGTTGCTAACAAAGTGATGATAAGTCTGAATGAGACTGGAGTTCTCTGGAGCAGGATTAGTCTACGGCTCATACACTCCTTCACTGTGAGAAATGATGCCACAAGGGAACAACATTTCATCGTATTTCAGGTTTAAGTAGAACGTTGGGCGAGGGTTGGATGGTCGGAAGTTGACTGTACAAAAATATGACCATCATTTAGAACAACCAATACAATTATGTGGTGTGATGTGTCAGAAAAAAGGAAACGACTGTCCAGCTTGACGTCTATCTCATGTTGAAATTCTTTCAGTCGCAGGTTTTAACTGACAGAAGGAAGAGTGTAGTGTGTTGTTTTTGGTGGGCCAAACGCACACTTTAATGTAATTCATCTTGGAGTCGGGGAGTCATTTCTTCAAGAACTCACAGATGTATCTCCCAGAGCTGTTTGAATTCTTAGAAACCACCATGCAAATCATCCCTCAGTTTAATCAAACGTTCCAACGCAGGATGATTCACTTCATCAACTCCGGTGGCTCCAAGAGTCAAAAACAATCCTGCTCTGCTTCCACCGATCACTCAGTGAAAGCACATAATTATCATCTACTGCAGTGTGCAGGCCTGCACCACCATATCCATGTCAGGTAGTAGCATGCTGTGCAAAAATGCATATTTGTAAAACTCTACTTAAGTAAAAAAGTAAACGAAAAGACATTCAGGTCATAAATTCAGTTCCTTCCTCTCCAATGGAGTAGGATGATCCTCACATGGTCATTTTAATTCAAACTATTACACAATGAAATAATCAATAGCAATCTAGTTGTTGTCAGTGGTCATTTCTGTACAAACAATGCTTTCTGTTGTCGTCAGCATTCTTCCGCGTTGTCCTGCTTGGTTAACTGAGTCCGATTTTGAATTTAGAGTTGTCAAATGAGTTAAACCAAAGGACAATGACACAAATTAGGTGGAAAAGAAAGCAGTGCTCACAAAATGAAGCATACAGGGTTGCTTTGAAAGGCAGACGGAGTGAAACGGGGAGGAAGGGATAAAAGGAGGACATGAAGTGGCAGGTATAAGACGCCTCATTAGAGCAGTTCTCCTCCACTTGCTACCAACTTGGAAATGATGACAGATGTGCAGGAGGCTCTTTCTTGCTCCCTTTCTCTCCATTTCCCAGTGCTGGTGAGATGTGACACTGTGCCTGAGACTAAACAATGCAATCAGCTTTGTTTTATTGACTCGTGCTGTGTCAGAGATTTTCCCTCTGTTAATCCCACTTTGTCTTAAAATAAATTGGTATTAATGGTGTCAGAAAATCCACAGGGATCTAAACACATTTCTTTCTTTTGTTCTGTTTTTGTTAACCTTCACATTCTTTGAGTTCCACAGCATCTGCTATGGCTGCTAAGAGCTACCCGTCCAAAATTTTTAGTTTGGACGGAAGCTTGGCCGCTGTATATCTTCTAGGATTTCGCAGACCACAGTCTACCACGTAAGTGACAGCTTGTGTAAACTCACGCCAACGAGCTGATTCGGAGAAAAACCGGAGAGCCAGAGCAGTGTACATACGTCCAGAAAATGGGTATTTATTGCCATGAAAACCATAACATTACCATCAGTAACCAACATTTGATCTTGCTGCAAAACCTATATGCAAAAGAAATTAACTTCAAAAAGTGTTCCGTGTTCTTGATTCAAAGAAATAGTTTGACATCTTGGGAAATTCTTTCTGGTGGATAATTAGACGAGTATATTGGTACCACTCTCAGTGACGTTATTTTCAATGTTGTGAGTGCCTCGGACCCACAGGTGGTCGTTTGTGTCATCAAGCTCTTCCCTTTACTGTCTTTACATTAAAGCTTTGAAAGGATGAGCTCTGTGAGGAAACACCTGCTTTCCATTACATTCTATTGTCTTCCTGCACTGCAGCACAAAGGAGAGTGGAGCTGTTGGCCAGTTGTGAATCGGGCCAAAAACTGGTGTCATGATCAAGAGCGTAAAGGGACAATTGGATGATTTGGAACAGAGAGCAAACACGTAATGCAGTGAAGCACGAAGGTTACGTTTTTGTTAATTGCAACTTGTCTGTGGGTTGAAGACAATTTCCCAAGATGTTGTCATCTTCGAAACGGTGCTGGATTTCAGACAGCACACACACACACACGCAGAAACACACCCACATTCATGTACATTCATTACCCTTGAACTCTCAACTCACATCCTTCCCTGGGCAATACTGTTTAGTCCGTATCCTTCGTTGAGCCGTCTTACTGGAAATGTATCTGCTTGTCTTGTGTATCCAAGGAATCCGCTTATCTGATGTTGACTTCCTGAGATCTTGCCGGTAAACAGACCTGAGGTCCGCTGTTCCGTCTAAAAACCACCAGAAGGTCTCATGGGTGAATGAGAGAGGAAACTGAGAAGGAGGGAAGATGCAGGAAAGGAAGGAAAAGAGAGAGATGTGAAGGGAGGGGATGAGATGAAGCAAATGTTCAGTTGGAGTCGAGCTAAGAAGTCTGGATAGAAGATTGGCCTGTTGTTCAGGTCAGAGTGTGTTTCCTGAGGCAGGTTCGAGGCCTGATACAGCAAATTAAAAATGCCAATGAAAAATAAACCTCATGTATCCCATCCTCTCCTTATCTCTCTTTTTCTATCTTAACCCCCCCCCCCCACCTCTGTAATGATGCGCTACTCCGACTGTGGTTAATGTTATTAAAGCCCCAGCCATGGCCGCCGTTCCAACTAAAATAAAACAACAATGCCTCCCAGGCGTGCAGAAACCTTACAGCTGGACCACAAGTAACTCAAGAATTCCGAGCTCTCACAGTCACAGCTTTCCGGTACATGTTACATTCACTTCTCAGATCAACTCCAGACCCCTTGTTCAAGGACAACGTAGATATGCTAATGTTGAAGGAGATAACACATAGTGGGAGTGAGAGATGTCTGTCCTACAGACTAATTTGTTCCGTCTAGCGTGTTTTTTTTCGAGATTGTAGAATATTTACAAGGCAGATTCCTTTTTTGCAAGGCACTTCACATGTAATATCTTGTCTGACGGAGCAAGTAAGGGGCTATGGTTGTACTGGGAAGTTTCCAGTCATTAGTGCACACATCTGCTGGATTTCAAGCTAGGCATTGCTTAGGGGAAGCAAAGCTTTCCAAAAACATGTTAGTTCTTTAAAAACGTTGTTCTGTTAAGCCATATTATGGAGCTTGAGTAATATGTTGGAGGCTGACCTGAGTTAAGACAGTGGGCAGAGCTGGAGATCCACAGTTTATAAATGTCAACTAATAAACTTAAAACCATGGCATCTATGGCTTTTGAAGATCCATAAACATATGCTTGCGTGGTTAGTTTGAAACTGGATCGTAAAACCAAAGCTGGCTGATGATGCAGGATTAAACAGCATTTCTTAATCAGCGGAATAAATTCCGGATTTAATAATAACTAGCTCTTTGCGTACATCTCGTCTTTCCCCATCAGCTTCACTGTATCAGCCAAGGAACCTGTGTTCTTTCTTTGTCTGTGTCAGTATAATTGCTATCAGCTACTTTCAACAAGTCCTCCACACTAAACGACACAATACATTAAATGTAATTGCCTTAAAAATGACCCATATAGTGTTTTCTGGATGGATGCCCCCATGCTTGTGGAAGGAGAGTCTCACTACTGTATGCACTGAAAGCATCCACTTTGTGGACCAATAGTCTACAGTCAAACAAGCAACAGTCCTATGTGCGCCGATCCTCACACACATATTGTACACACGCGCAAACAATGTTGAAGGTAAGGGGTGGTCAGCCATGGCCTATCAGCTGGGCTGCAGCTGTCTGTGTCACGGGATTAGCAGTCACACCTCATCATCCTGTGTGCAGATCTTAATCATAGGATACCTGGCAGCCAGCAGGAGACCATTAACACTCAAGGGCACCACAGTGGAGTACGAGAGCTGCTCAGCCACACAGGGCATATATACCATGTACAGCGCTAACAAGCCCACTCATGTTCTTATAGACAGTTGTGCACATATGTGGTTACACGCACACACCTTACACACAAATATGCATACAGTCTGCAGTAGCTCAACATACACAGGCAGACGGTCCTTGGCACTTGTCCGGCGCCGCTCCAAAGGAGAAACCGTATAGCTTTAATCGTGGGAGAGCGGTGAATGGCCGGTTGATTTCAGCATGTGTGTTCATTTCCTGACCATCAATCCCACAGTCCATTTGGCTCAGCACACACCGGTGATGCAAACCATGCAATTGGAGGAAACCCAGTATCCTATTTTGTTTTAATTTTTTATTTTTTTTATATATATAACGCAATTACCATTCAAGGGGGAACAAAGAAAAGGCAATGATTAGCTGTCATGATATTTCTAATTCAAAAAACACACTGCAAAGTCTTCCTCCTGGCAAATGTATCAAACATGTCTTTAGTGTTATTTTGTTTTAATGAAAACTTGTGCAATTACATGTGCCTGCTTTCAATGTTGACTTCAAACACTGCAATCAATTCAGGACACCAAGCAATTGAAATTGTCAACTACTTTGTCACTATTGAAAATGTCAGAACAATTGTGGTTAGATAGAATTTTTAATTAATATTTAGTAATACTTGCATGCATTTGTTTCTGTTTAATGTCTTGCAAAGCTTTTATTGCTCTCATACATGGCTGGAGAAGTATACACATCATCTTTAAAAACATTTTTTTATAAAAGGCCTTTTGAAGTGTTTTCATGCAGCTCCAACATCATCCCCTTTTTTATGCAAATTTAATTCATTAGGAAGACTTTGTGAGTTACACTCTGTGTATGTCTGTATTCCAGCAAAATGGTAAAAAACAAGAATAATGCGCACCATATCAACAAACCAGCTATTTAATGAAGCACCTTCAGAACCAATTCACCCATTCAGTGTTCAAAGTTATTGTCTCGAGAAAATACGACAGGAGCCCCACATCAATAAACGCTTATTTTCTCATTGTATGCATTAATTTGCCATCCTTGCAGTGTAAATAATGGGACAACAGAGGAGGATAGTGAAAGGGGGAGGCGAAAGAAAAGTTCTTGTCTTAAAGCGAGGCGGAGAGAGTGTTTTTGTGACTGACCCACCATCCATGTTCTGGCATGGCAAACTTCCTGAAAAAGGATCTCTTAAAAAAACATTTTGACACACGATTTTACTCTTTTGCCTGGAAGCTGTAGAACGGAATAGTCTGAAAAAATGAAAAAGTATAGGTCAAAAGTATTTAATGAATTTGCCATGAGTACATATAATGACCCAGAACTAAAAGTAGCAGCTACAGTAGTAGCAAGAGCTAAAGTAGTAGTAACAGTACCATTAGTATTATTGGTAGTAGTAAGGATGCACTAGCAGTTGGTGGAAGTCGTTGTCGGACTAGCCCCCAAACTGGTACTTATCTGGTTGCACCTATAGTAGTTATATTGGTAGTACTAGTTGTACTGTAGGAGCAGATGTAATAGAGATGGTAATACAAGTAACAGTAAATATCAAGTGAACTCTTTTTGTTTCTAGATCAGCTTTAACAAAAGTGTCTGTAGGCCCATTGGCATTTGAAAGATGAAGGCCAATGGACACACTGTGGTTTAAAAGTTGGAAAAGGACATTAGATTAGGTGACAGCATGGGCGGGTTTCATAGATATGTTAAAATTCTTATGGGATTTTTGTATGCTAACAAATTAGCAGTTTTTCTGCTTTGTTAACAACACATTTGTCAAAAGATTTGACCTTTTTCACGAAGCTTTCAACTCCAGGGTTTCTCTTTTTCAGAGAGAACCAATGAATGTCCCATGAGAGTTTGCTCTGTGACAGGCCTGCATAGAGCAGTGGCTAGCCTGGAGGCGACGTCAGGATTTAATGCTATAAAGACACAAACAAGGTGGAAAGAAGAGCTGGAGGTCTCTGCACACGTGTCTGTATGTGTGTGTGTGTGTGTGTGTGTGTGAATTGCATTCCTGTAGTGAGCTCTACCTTCCAGGATGATAATGTCCCTGTCCCCACAGCACATGTGGGATGACCCAGTGGCTTCATGAGGATCAAACTGATGTCAGCCATATGCCGACATGTTGCAAATTAGCCAGCTGCTATGATCCCAACAGAGCATTTACGGGTGATTTTCAAAAATATGTCAATGATTGTATTTTCCAGCACTATCGTGCCCAGTCACAGGGTCTGTGTTATCACTCCAAAGTGTTCAGTGTCTGACCTTGACTTGAGACCATCTTGTATGATGAACTGAGACCATCTTGTATGATGAACTGAGACCATCTTGTAGAAAAGGCTTTACAGTGTTTCACAAAGGTCTTTTTTGCTGGTGGTTTTGATGTGAGCTTGCACGTTGTGTTGGTGATGTTTTAAAGGCTTTAGATTCTGTTGCTGTGGTCAAAATGGGAAAATAGTTTTGTTGTTTTTATTGTTGCCTGTTTTTATTGTTGCCTCTTTTTTTATTTGAATGAGACCATGCAGCCTTTCACTTGTGCTTCAAAGGTTTCCTGTCTTGCTGTAATCTGTAAGTAACACAATTCAAGGGATGGTATTTCAATGTGCGGGACACGTTTATGGGCTGATTAAAAGTAATTTACCTTTCAGTGACTGGGCAATCTCAGCCTGCTAAGTTTAACAATTTTTATTTTGGTCTCGTTGCAAATTCTAAACAGACCCCACCTACAATGAACAATCCAGAGGCGCTTTTCTGGCACTAAATCTCAGACATCTTTTGAGGCAGTTGGTTTTGAGGCGAAACAAAAGAAGTGTGTGGGTAATTTGACACACAAAGCTAAACTCAGCTCTTTTTCCTGCTCTTATTGAAAACACTCCATTAGTGAGCAAAACACTGGAGTGGTTGTTGTGTGCGGGAGATCGACTTGTCCACGGTTGTACTGAATTATAAGCTCTGCTCCCTTAAGTATTAATCTGCCCTGCTTATCTCACCACTTTGATCAAGGTGGAGCATTTTTCCTTACAGTTTGCACTCAAGTTCTTTTCAAACTTTAAAGGGCTGAAAACGTCACTTTTGGCTTGCATCCTCTCAGCTGTGTTTTCGCAGTTGCCTCTGTTCAGAAACTATTGCCATTTAAGTTTATTGAAGCAAAGCTGAGCAAATAAACATCTTAAATATTATCATAATATATAGTAAGCTAGTTAATAAACTCCATGGCTGTATGGGAACGTGTTTGTTTCCACTCTTCCCCCAATCAATTTTGGCCAACGTCGGTGCTCTTTAGTCATCTTTCCCTACTCAACTGCTATTCAAGTTGTGTTAGGATCAAAACAACCCATCTTATCCACCTGGTATTAACTATGAGCCACTCCAGCCTTATCTGTAATTAGCATAACTCACGGGATGGAGTTCATGGTGTGTTTACACTGTGGCTTTAAGAGCTTGTTTAGGGAAAGTATGTGTAAGACAAGTATTTACCTCTTGCTGCTCATGCACTGGCTGCTTTCCAAACGTTAGCAATACAGTTGGACCGCAGGAAAAGGAAACTCTAAAAAAATCCGCCTTTTTTAAGATATTGGGTTTTTTTAATCACACAAATTTGAGTAAGAGATTCACAACACTAAGAGTAAGGGAATAATACAAAGGAAAAAAAAAAAGTTTGTCATGCCGTCTACCTTGATACAGCTCAGGTAACCAGCATATTACAATTTAATCAAAAGTTTTATCTGCTGCAATGTAAGACACATTATTATTATTATAACAAACTATATGCTCCTTGTCCCTCACATCAATACCGAGCCAAAGCTAGATAAAAAGCAGGTCCACACAAAAACAGTCTGATAACGTATCTAACCTAATATTTACTTATTTGCTACTTTCCTAATCAGGTGGGTATAGAATTTATCACCAAGAGTCATTTTCCGAAAAAGAGACTCTCAGGTTTGCCCACCGTCGCAGCTTCCTGTCCTACAAGCCACAGAAACCTTACGGTACGATACCCCGGCTGCAGTCCCCTCTTTTGTTTTTTTCTTTTCTTTTTAATTCTCTTGGTAGCCACAGCTATGGCTTCCAGATGCTGTCTTCAATGTGTTTTTAGGGAAAAGAAAGGAACTAATCTAATAAAAAAAAAGGGTGGGCAGCACTGGAGACGCCTAGAAGGTGTGGAATAATATTAGGACATCTTCATAAATCAAAGACATTTTGATAAGACGCCCAGACCACCTCTGTTACAGAGAATTACTGGGTGTGAAAACACAGGGCACCGATCGCCAACACCCCCTCACAATATTCTCTCACGATGCGATTACAATGTATGTTAAAAGGAAGACAACACAAGTGCAAATTATAGTGATAAGTGTTTATCAGTCATCAAATCATGAATAATGAATATCCTGTTTTCCCCTTTGCTTCATTATACCATCTTCATCTCCCACTCTTTCCCTAGATATTTTTCCAGACCTCCATATGGTGCTTTTATCTAACCACAGACAGGGCAAGTTGTATGTATTTATTCATTTATTTTGTGGAATGGAGTGGAAAATAGTGTTTCCGAGCTAATTTAACCAGTTCAAAGGGATCAATCTGAGGAGAGATATTCCCAAGAAATGGCATTAAATCGTCTCAATGAACATGATCCTTATCATGCGGGCTCTGGCCCGTGCTGCACACAATCAGGGGAAATGCCGCATCAGAGGCTACATCTGTGGAAACTGTGAGCACGGGGCTTTGAACCCAAACAATATCACGTTAATAAGAGAAAGGTAACTCTCCCGGCTCATGCGCGTCAACTTTAAAAGAGTCCAAATGGTGTTTAATTGCCACAGGTGTAGGAGAAGATGAGCTATTTATGTGCGCTTCAGTCCTTCTGCTCTGCATTCCTGTGCAGTAAGCCTGAAGGACTGCCTTGGACTGGACTGAGTGCTCAGTGCTGTCAAGAAGTTACGTTTGAGGGAGCCAAAGAGAATCATTGAGATTCAACAGCCCGACTGAGTTTGTCATTTAATTCTTTTCCTTTCTTCCAAAAAACACCACTGTCACTCTCTTTTACTAACCCTGGGGAAGGCTACCTTTCTCTCCCGAGGCTGTCGAAGAAGAAAAGTATTATTTAGAAAATTCACAGGCGGAAAATGCACGGTTTTCATTCAAGATAGACAGGACCCAAATTTTAGCGTCATCAGAAAGACGCAGCTGTCCTCACCCTCCTCGACTGTCATACTCTCTGTTTCTCATCTTCAAGGACTCCTGGTTCTGCCAAATTTCTCTTTCTCTCCATCTTCCACGCTCTCAGCCACTTCCTCTCGCAAAACTCTTTTACTTTCTCTGTCACTGCCTTAATTTCCTCTCTCCAATTTCCTTTTCACTTCCTCCCTTTCAGGCTCCAAGTTTCTCTCATACTAACCACTTCTCCTCTTTCTGCCTCCAAACTTTCCCTCCTCGCCTTCCTCCTGGTGGAATTGGGTTGCTCTGTAGTGTGCTGGTGAGATGCTAATTAGCAGGTGGTGCAGAGAGACACATGGGCATCCTTTCACATAAACACAGGGAAACGCGTTGACACCAAGGCCGCATGGACTACCTACACTGTTTATAGCAATCACCTGAAGGTCTGATTAATGTTTGAATCAGTGGGACAGGAAGGAATTTAGCTGTGGGGGTGTTAGTGAAAAAGGAATGGAAAGAGAGAGAGAGAGAGGGAGAGAGAGAGAGACCAGTAATATGTATCTCAACATATCATACAGAGTTTATATCTTTCTGCAGTGACATGAGTGTGTGCAAGACATGTAATTAAATGGATTTGAGTATTTCACCATACATCTATTTTTTTTTTTGTTTTTACGTTTTTAACCATTTTTGGCTAATACAAGTCTGTGTGTTTCTGAGGAACTTTTGTTTTATTTATTTTCCACATATGACCTCAGTGATGGGTTGATGTTCGGGTGATGTCATTATACTGGCCTGATTCCCACTCGGTGCCCTTGGAGGAGAGAGCGGAATTATCTGCCCAAGTGCTGTCAGTAACAAACACACAGTAAAAACCTCGTAGCGTTCAAGAATAAAGTCTAATACCTTTTTTTTTTGTTTTAGTTATTTTATGTAGGAAAGCAGTGTACAGTATATTCTGCATGACTAACATGACATTTATTTATAATAATTTAGTTTGACATTGAGCCCTGTAATAGACGGGTGCTCTGGTTTCTGTTCACAGAGTTTGATGCTGACCCAGGCAAGTTAAAGTTTCCTGAATAGTGTTGATGTGTCACATGAGGACTTCTGCCGAATGTAAGAGACACAGGATGATGACTATCAAGCTGATGGTGGGCAGATACCTGTAAGTGTTATTACACAATAACTGATAGCATCTGACACATGTCATGAGATATACATGAATGCTTTGGCTTGAAAGATATGAAGCAAAAATACACTTGTTTTTTTCTTATTCAACGAACCCTAACATTTAAAAAGACTTTTTCCTTGACTTTCTCATTTTCAAAAATTGGGAAAGCTTCTGAAACAAGACTACTTTTCTGATTGGGTCTTTTATTGCCACATCTGGAGTGGAGACACTACAGTAAATGGGAATTAGAGTCCAGCCGATACGCTTTCATTATGGCCTTGTATCCTATGAATCCTTTTGGAACATTTCCGGAATTCCATCATTCACTTTCTCAAAAAAAGCAGATGTCAAATTTACAATTTTGTCCACCAATGTCTACCACATTTTTTATATATATATATATATATATATATATGAAGCTACAGTTAGCTGTTAACTCTTTTTGAGAGAATATTTAGCTTTTCCATCTTTTGGTTAAAGCTCCTCATCAGTTTCATGATGGACAGTCATAATGAAGGCCATGATATGAGCACTGGAGGCATAAATGATGCTTTATTCCAGATGTGACTACCAGCATGACTTAGATATGAATAGACTTCCAAATGTTGGGGGGTTTTATTGTGGTTTTGGCACAGGAACTGTAGCCTATCCGGGTCACTGGATGATAATGTACGCCGATCACTTGTTAAATCCCTGCAGACAAAGGATGCTTTCTTACTGCTTCTTAGTCAACGTCAAGATGTATTTCCTTGTTCTGGCCACAGCATGGCACTCTCCAAATGAAATGTGACCTCTTTCCTGACAGTTCTGCTCTCTGCTGTGACATTTTGAGTCAATTCTGGAGCATCATGTGAGACCCTCGTCGTCTCTTTGCAGCCCTTCCTTGTATTTAGATTACGCGATGAATCCCATCCGTGACAAACCAATCACACATGCCTATCCGTGAACGGACGGTGTTACAATTGGGCACAGCAGGGTTTGAGAAGAAATTCCTTTGAAATCAGAACACGACTCGACTGAAATTAATCCTCTTTCCTCCCTACTCCTTTTTTTTTTAATTTTTTTTTTTTTTACAAGACCTCTTTCCTGACGATCCCCACTGGGTGGTTAGTCTTTCCAGTCAACACTGAGACTGACATCAACGTAGCCATCTCATTACTCTCCAAGGGATCTGGGAGGTCAGTGCTATCAAGTGAAGTGGTGCTATAAAATAAATTGAATGTTCCGCTGAGGCAAATGTTGAAGGTGATGGACAGTGAGGGCCCCTGCTCAGAACACAGCTCTCTCCAGCTCCCCTGGGTGCTGCAGAATGGGACCTGAGCTGAGCAGCTGGATGACTGTCTGGGAAAAAAGAAAAAAGGTTGCAGTCAGAATTAAACATGAGCAACCCGACCAGCGCGGTATGTTGGCTATCCGTCACTCTCGGCAGCTCGGAGAGGCTACCTGTGCACGTCCAGTGGGCCTGTCAGGTGTTGAAATAGACACACTTGACTGCACAGAGGTGGAATCAGAATTGCAGATGGGGAAGGAGAGGGAAAAGGAGAATGAGGCCAATCGATGTGAAGTGAACGCCGAGATGGCCTGTATTTTTCTGGTTTTGGCCAAAGATAATGTTAGACTACAGTTGCACTTGTCATTTAAATTTGATTTTTTGAGCTCTAAGTCTAAAAATCACAACTTATGACAGTAAATGACTTAAATTCACCACTAGGCCTGAAAATCTTTTCTATGTCTAATTTGAAGCAGAGCTTGAACTGGATCCTGTAAGGGATATTCCAAAGGTATTCAAAGTTTGACCACTCAGTGATTTGTCTGAAGAATTTGGTCTGCAGAGATTCCTATATTTACAGTATTTTAGGATTTACTGTGCACTTAAGGGAAATATTTTGGCAATTTTAATGATTAAACCGTATTTCCAAGATGTAACTAGTGTGATGCCAACATGGTGGTTGCTTTGATGTCAGAGGTTAATATAAACAATGCCAGATGAAATCCCAAAATGACTAGGAAATAAATATCAGTAAGCCTACTTTCTTAGCATCGCTATGTTAAAAAGTACATCCTCTGGAGGCTTTCAATGTGGATAAAGTATTATCTGTGCAGAAGAACTTTATTTGAAGATCTTTATTTCAAAAACATTTTAATTGATTGATTGATAATGATCTAAAAATAGGGTTCAGATTGAAATAATGCTTTGGATCTCTTTGAATCTTATTGGCATTGCATCCCACCACTCCTTTTTTAGATTCATTTTGAAGAACCATAGAGTTTTGTTCAAAGAGTGTTTTTATTTATTTTTGTTCCATCTACTGTTGCCACTATTAAATATCTCGGAGTGTTTGTAGGATAAAAGCGCGATTGAAAAGTAGCCTTTGATCGGACACTATAGCCTTGAGCAATCAAAAATCATGTAGAAGTGGGAACACCGTTCCTTGCTCTATACTGCCTGGAGTTTTTGCAGCATGTGTAATATTTGGTCCCGAATCCCTGGAACAAGCCACATACTGTGTAATAGTTGTATGTTTTCTCTATAAAGTGTCACAAATAATTCATCTTTAAGCTGTGCTGCAAAGAGAATACTTGACTTTGTTGGAGAAAATAATACTTTTGCTGCAGTCTTGGATTTTTGCTTGTAACAGCCACTAACACAACAGTGTGCAGTGGCTTGCAGGCTTGGCACTGAGACAATTTGAAATGTGAGCTCAATTATATGTACTCATGCCCTCATAAATGACATATGTTGTTAGTTATAGGGAGTAACTACAGGACTGTAGTTCAAACGTGGATAATGTCCATTGACGAAGGGATAAGTAATTATTCGCCTGTAATGACTGAAAAAAAGGCATGATGAGTCGGACAAATCGCTTTGTAAATGAAGGAAAAGGGTGGCTGGTTTAGCTTTTTCTCGCGAGGCATTTTTACAAGAAGTAGCTGTCCCACGCGGCTAGGCTTCAGATGAAGTATTTGAAAAAAATCGATTCAACCTCCAAAAGAAGTATCTGTATTGCTTGTTACTTTCCCAGGAACAGCAGACAAGGGATATACTTACAACTATTCACAATGACTGTCCTCCAGCGCATTGCGGGAGAAGCAATTTTTTGGAAGAAGTAAATCCATTTAACCCAACAGAAAGGTGGCGAGCAGGCTTAATTGAGGTCTCTGGCTATATTTAAAAGGAGTAAATAATTTTTGGACACAGCCGGTTATTTTGAGCAGGGTTCAAACGGCTGAATACACATTCCAGTAATGGAAAGACCACTTGAGTTGAAGTTTGTTCTGTAATTCCGGGTCTACACAAGCGCCACATTCTCTTATCAGTCTGTCCTACTTCTCTGCTTGATACTAGGAGACTAATAACACTCTCCTTTATTGTCTGAAAATGTGAAGTCTTCTTGTTGGGGCTGAGATGTATCTGTTCTGCCAGAGTAAACAAGTGGTTTGAACTGCACAGCAAGTTGCTGCGAAAAAACTCTGCACAGAATGTATGTAAATGGAATCGAACGAATGACTCCTCTTCCATTTTCTCACTCTTAGAGTGCAAGAAGACTCTCTGAGGTGCATGTGGACTATTGGACACACATGTACGCACCAGAACGCGCACTACCTACATAAAACACCTGCCTGGAGGCTTAGTTTGAGACGCTGCAGAGCCAGATGAGACTTTGGCTCAGGTCCTCCAACACAACATGAAAATCAAAATGGAGCCCTCATGACCTGTAAGCCCTGGGTCTTTTAGGACAAGTGCTATATAAGTGTGCCGTCTGGCCTTAATTATTCGGTGTCTCTCGAAAATGTGACTATTATTTGTCTGCAACTCGCCCTCCTGGCCTGTTTTACCCTCTTATCGGCTCTTTTCTTATTTATATGTCGCCTCAATGGCATGCCAAGTTAGCCCTGTGTTTTTGATTATGTTTTCGTAAGTGTTTTTCTAATGCATCTACTTGTAAACCAATTTAGCCGCTGGCGCCCTAAAACTATTCTGGCATGAAACAGCTATTGCAGCGTTTAGCTTCCGACACCCCCTTTTCCTCCACTGCCAGTAAATGTTTAAATATGTTGCAGTTTTGTTTGAAGGACCGTGTCACCGCACATGGCTAGTCAGCAGATGCCTTCAAGATAAGAGCACACCTTTTTACCAGAAACGTGCCAGTGTTGTAGTTACACCGGTTGGTAGTAAAATAATGGAGCTTTGTTCCAGAAGGACAAACACACATTCCGTCACTGGGAGCACACTTCAAGGGCACTTTGTTTAAAAAAATAAATCTTTCGGAGATGGTTTCTAAGAAATCCACTTTTACCCTAAACAAAGCATTAGATGTAATGATTAATTGCCCGCTATTCTGGGGACAGGAGAGGGCATAGTTTAATCTTGGTAACTTAATCCACTTTTTGACCACTTGACCTTGGGAATTCAGCTGTTCCAAGGCCATCTCAGATAGTGATAATGATGAAGAGGATCCACAGCTGGATACACAAACTGTAGCTACCCACGGTCAAACGATCCGACCCGTTTTTTTGCTCATTCTCTGTTCGACCATGTGGTTAGAGCTGCTTGAAGAGCTATTATCAGAAAAAAGAAGGAAATATCATCTCTTTTTAGTAGTAGTTCTTTCCTTTTTGGGAGGACATTGACATCTTTTATATTTGGTCTTAAATTTTTGCTCCTTTTTGTCTCTATGACACTTACTGTCCCATAACCAGGAAATGACAAGTGGCATCTTCCAGTTATAAGGCCAGCTGTAGCTGAAGTCAATCAATACAGCGAGATGGATGACGCTGCTGATCCAGACACTAAGGGCTTTCCTTTGTTTGGATCCATCCGAACGTGTAGACTTCCGCCTGCAGCCTTCTTCTTTGCAAGTCCCAAAATGTCATCCAATTCATCACTGCCACCCTTTGATTACTGCTTCGTTATTAGGCCTTTATCTGAAGGGCCATAACTCCTCAGCCAAGTGTCATTCTTTTGAGTGTGACATTAATGGAATCAATATTTTGACACCTTGCCTTCCCGATGCCGGTAATTGAAGTTACAGGTATAGTGGGTAATCAAGAATTGGAGGGGGGGGGAACATGATTGACAGGTAATAGGATAAGGGCTCTACAGCTCTGAGGCTCTGGCATTGTCCCAGAGCCCATTCTGTGCGTCAATAAAAATGGATTTTAGTTGGGACAGTGTTTGGAAATTTTGTTCATATTTGAGTTCTAAGTTTGTACTGCTCTCACCATACCTGTGACTTGTTTCCAACATTAAGCTAACTTGAATTAGTTTTTCCATCTCTCATTTCAATTCTTAACTTTCTTGTTGTGCTGTCTGCTCTTTCTTGTCTTTCAGCTTTTTTATTGAACATCAACATATATGTTGACTTCAAGATGTTAATGATTCACATTGAAGGCAAATTCCTGACCAATAATATAATTAGAAGCCATTTTAAGACTTTTTAGACATGCAGGCATTCTCAAAATGTAGTAAAGACTGAGACAGTTGGGCAACATTTCATAAAGAAAGAGAGGTTGGTTAGCCAGCACCTTCACATTGATCACTGTGTGACAGCCCAGTTAGCCATCTCTGACCTTATCTAGCCAGAAAGTTATGGTGCCTTGTGATTAATAGCTGACCCCAGCTAAATGTAGTTAAAAGATATGTTTCCTAGCTGGCAAATGTGAAATGTCCTCTCTGATCAAATTAGTTGATTCATATTAGGATAAGATTAATATACTAAGCTAAACTAAACTGGTGCATTAATTATATTGACATGGACCGCCCATTCTGGTGTTTTTGTTTGCTTTGGATGCTGAAGCTCTGTCGTCATCCATGGCTAGCACAACGCTCCAGGCAAAGTCCCAGCCAACAGACTGCTGCCTGGGTAATTACAAAACTTACCGTCAAAACGGAGACACCGAAAGAGGGAGAAGAGCAGAGAGAAAGCCAAGGAGAAGGATAAAGACAATGAGGGAGGGCATGAGCGAGGCCGACTGCTGCTGCAGCAGCACCAAAACTCTGCAATTTTTCAGATGACACTCGCACGCGCACACAGGCACCTTGGCTAACTAAAATCTCTGTCATTTGGCAGTTACAACTTATGTCTTGATCATATGCTTGTAGGAACATAAAGAGAACTCATACTGTCCTCCAGCTCAATGTCTACCCAGGAAGCCAGCTCGCTTATTACCCGGCAGCACCTGTATCTCTGGAGGCAACTTGCAGTAGGCACTATACCTCATTTGTTGCACCCAGTAAGATTTCATATGAATTATTCATGAACAGACAAGAGCCAACTTTATTTTTAAAAAAAAGAAAAAAGAAATGAGTGGGCTGGACCTGACATATTCATCAAATATCCCATGCTGATGTAGATACTGTGTGAGGAAGATGAACCTTATTGGAATAAAGTTCTAATAATATGGGTCTGCATAGTCAGTAGGACATTTTTACTCTTTTATTAAACAGCTTAGAAATAAGTAACTTAGTAATTAAGAAGTTATTATCTTACTTCGGATATTTTTTACTGTCATCCACTGAATTCTTTCTCTCTTTTTAACAGCAGAATGAAAGTAAAGACAAAATAATTAATAAAAAAATGTTGTCAAGTAAAAAAACATTTATCTTAAAATATTCAATTCTTAGCAGGCTGTATCTGAATCATAACCCCATGCTTACTCAAGTACAATACATTTACATGATTTTGTCAATACTTTTACATTGATGCAAAAGTGCATGACGTGCAATAGACTGAAAAGTATATTTTGAACCCATAGTTACATTCAACATCTATCATGTGAGTGTGTTTCAGAGAGAATATTCATTTGACTTCTTTGCTTAAAAGTTAAAAGCACTGTCTAATTAAGTAAAATTTGACTTGCATTACTTTTGGTTATGTGGAGCTTTTATTCTAAAAAGCAGTAGCCAACTTTCTGTTGAGGTTAGCAATTTAATGCATGGGAAAGCAACTTTAGTTTGTGCTTTGTTCTTCGTTGGAGACGTGTTATACTTTCATTATTAACAAATTTCCCTTTTTTCTTTGGTGGATTCATTTGTGGGATTTCTTTTACAATTGCTTAAAGAGAAAGGCATGGAAAAATCCTCCTCTTCCTTTTTGATTTGGTATAATGAATACGTTCACTTTCCTTTTTGTTTGTAGTAGTTTCAGCAGTTTCAGAGCAGCATAATTGCTAGTTTCTGCGTTACTTTTTGACTTTAAAACTTTGTTAATCACATTTTTTTTTTGGAGCCGTGTGACTGCAGCTGCTCTTATCTTGTTTTTCCAGTGTTGAGCTTAGTGTTATCAAGCTCACAGTTATACATGAACAGTGCTTACAGTACAAGGCTACAGAGGCTGTCTCATACCTTTATGCCTGAGCAATGCACTTTCTCATTAAGTACGGGTTAGACTCAGAGTTGTAAGGAGACTCTACTGCAAATTCATCAACTTGTAGAAATGTTGTTATTTTTATTTTTTCCCTTTTCACTTCTGAGATGCTATGACTGAGTGAGTCGGTGAGAAAAATAAATACTTTAACCTACTTCAAGTCTGAGCGTTACACTTGGTCACACATAGAGTAGGCTAAGATCGTATGCTGTTGAAGGCTAAATGGTTAACTCATCAAACACCTTCTGATTCTGCTTGGCACTCAAGTACTCAAAAAGCACACATTTCATCACAATGACTTAAGTCAGACTTGAGGTGGCCTTGACCGAGCTCATTCCCAAGAGCACACAACAATCTTTCATGTGGAAGGCATATGCTCCACTATTACCACCAATCCTTTCCCCAGCTCTCTCTTACACGCACAGAAAGCATAAAGTGTTTATGACCCCATGTTCCAGAGGTCACATTCAGACTTTTATTCGTTACTCTGTCATGTCAAATGCCCCGATCAGCTTTCCCCCCATTCCATGCATTTATGTGACTAAGGTGGTTAAACAAAAATGCAGTGAGAGGTGCTGACCCTGACCTTTGACCCCATTGAAACGTACATACAAATGTCAAGCCAATAACTAGCTCCCTTCTCTGAGCAACCTAAACAGGAGCAGTTGCTGACAGGTCATTCATTGGCTACATCAGACAAGAAAGGAGGGAGGGGCTGAAAGGCATTAAACAACTGGGTTGCTTATGTGGCTCGCAATGTAAATAGTCCTAATGAACCCACCAAATGGGACTCTCTGTGTTTTGTAGCAAGGTATTGTGGGGCGGAGGAGATGTGTATGATTGTCCGTCCTGTCTTGAGTTATCACATTTAAACAATTGCTTATCTGAAAGATGCGACTATGTTTCCTTTCCGTGGATAAAGGGGAGAACAGCATGCCTGGGTCAGTGAGGAAACCTGAGAGTATTGGACATGTGTACAATTGAACAATTACTGGTCATGAGCACTTAAGGACCTTTAGATAGCAATGGCAAACTGTCTCTGTAAACTGTGTTTCCAATGTGACTGATAGCCAAATTGTACTCACGGTGTAAAAAAACCCAAATGTTAATATAATTAGCAGACTTCAGATGTGGACACGAGCAGGAAATATAGATTTTTCAATACAACCCCTCTACCCACCCTCAGTTTATGGACGCTCTTGTTGCCAAAGGATCATATTTCAAGTCTTTGAGCCATGGTGTTTGAGGTATTTTAGGCTTTTTAAGAGGAAAACCGGAGGACCCTGCTTATTCAATTCACCCAGAGCTGGCTTTATAATTCACTGTGGGTATACTGTAGGTTCAGCGGGGCCAAAGCAGGGAGTGAGGGGGCACTTACATTAGTGCCCAGGAAAAGCTTTCTCCAGCTTGGAGAATGGACCTTGGCCTATAGGCCAGAGGCACAAGGCCTCATAATTGGCCCAATCCAAAGGGATTTATAGATTTTCACATTCAAATTTATATTGTCTGGTTTGCATTTGGGAGGTAAGAGGATAGGCTTACCTTCTTGGCTAAAATCCTACTTTATTAAACCTCACAGGAAGAGAATAAGTCCATTGAGGGGAAACATGACAGGAGAGATAATACTGTATCATAAGTTAAGACTGAGGCAGAAGTTAGAAGACTGCCAAATGAAACAATTATGTATTTTTACATATTGAAAATATAACTTTTCCATAGGAAGTATGTTACAATATCTCTGAATATATTTCCACCTGTATCACAGTATACATAATAATAAATGAGGGTACTTCCTATGTGCTATGGCAAAATCACAGTTTTAGCTTGGCTGTACACATTATGGTCCAATAAAATGCTCCTATATAATACCCATTATCCCACAGTAAAAAGTATCATTCCAATATAGGTGCCTGTTTCAATCTTTTTTCGAGTAACTTTTGATTAACTAAAAGCAACTTGGTTTTATTCAACAAAACTTTAATTTTCTCTTAATAGAGTACTTATAGTTTATATACTTGGGTATGCTTTAACATGTAGACACAAGTTCAATACAGGAGAGGTATGGTTGGACTGATTTTGTTCTCATAAATTATGCATCCTATTTTGCCTTTTGAGCATAGACATTAGGGACTTTTCAATATTTAACACAGCCTTGCTGAAATGAAACTGTAAAGCCCAGATGTTGGACTATTTCAGCAATTCTTTCTTGGTAAACAGACTCTAGATGCTCAAAGAATATCACCATTTTCATATTGTGCTGAGTGGTCTAGCTTGATACGACAGAAACCGAAATAGTGCCGTTGTTTGTTTTGTTTTGTGCTTCTCAATTTGTATGGCAGGCAAAACACAACAGCATATTTACCATCTGGTGCAGGCTCTAAAATCATTTTTGATTCCATTTGTGCAGGGATTGCATGCTCTTTCTCAGAATCAGACTATTTCCCTACACACACTTATTGTATGTTCATACTTGGCAGCTGCTCAATACTTCTGCTTTGTCTACTGCCAGCCATGTAGAAACTCTAATGTAGCCAATTTTGGTCAGTTTGCCTTTCTGAGGAGCACCTGAGCAAAATGTTTTGAGGGTGTTGAGTGCTCGCTTTCCACACCCAGAAAATATGTTGCATATACACTGTTAACAGCGCATTTTGTTCTTTATTGTCTTCCCTCAGTCCAACATGGTAAACAAGGCACATTTTATTTAAGTATCTTGAATAAAGTTGTTTTCATAGGACACTTCTGATTGGATTATTTGTGTGCACAACCTTGCTACTTATCAAAGGAACAACAAAATCACCATCCACTTTTTAAATCATCCAGTGAGAGTTCACAGGTAATGTCCACCTTTCCTTGACAAGTGAGTGAAATCATACAAACAGCAGAATGCGAAGGTAAATGGCTACAGCAGATCCTGAAATATTACATAGCACGGGGATTCAAGCAGTAACATCCCTGCACCTAGATTGAAATGATGATGGAATTATCGACAGTACAAACAGTCTATTATAGGAGACATCCTGGAAGCTTTGCTGCTGTCCGTCCATTTCGTGTCTGCACTATTGACGCTGAACATTTCAGACTCAAGGAATCATATATTTCTTATATTTTGAGAGTGATTGACACGAAACAGTAAATGATTCTGGCTAAACTAAATGATCAGCCAAAAATCTTTGCTCCCTTGCCAGGGAGTTGATATGTTTACTATATCTAGCACATTTTTATTATTTATTTTTTTTTACAGTATTTTAGCTTGAGTGGACTCTTGCGTGTTTGGTCTATAACCAATGTCAGTCTGACATCTTGGCTAAATAAAAGTAGAACTGTGATAAGTTGCTTGTGGAAAGCTATAAACCAAGATCTAAAAGCAACAAAATCCCAGTCTCATACCATATAATAGCAAAAGTCAAGCAAAAAGGAAAATGGATTGTACCAGTTTTGGACTATTTGTCTGCTGTGACATGTACAAGTGGGGCCTACAGTCCACAGGGAACTATAACAAACTCATCACCTCTGACACGGCTGCTTTACTTAGTCTAAATGCTTTCCCCAAATGTCAGAAACCAAGATCTATGTGTACTTTCATCTTTGCTTGAGTGTGTGTGTGTGCATGTGCATGGCTGCGCCACTATGTGTGTGTGTAGCAAGGACAAAGAGGGCAAATATGATATGGTTTAATATGAATTAGAGAGGCTCATCATCTTTAGTTCATGTGCAAAATATTAGATAATGTGATTTAGATAACATAATCCCCAGTTCAGTTTATGGCTTTACAGAGTAAGTGAGTTTGGATCAGGCTTATGACCTTTTTTTTCATCAGTCATCTCATTTTCATTCTAAATCTGTTAAAGGAGAAGTGCCATGAAAAAGCGATGCTTGAAATTCTACCTCCACCAATAATTAACATCTTCCTGTTTTGGCCTTTGTTAATGTGTGCTGTGGTGTCTTTATCTGCTCTTTTCTGAGAGCCAGTGATGTTGTGTGGCCTTGCAGTATTAAGTAACATCTTGTACTGCCTGCTAAGAACATGACCCCACCTGAGAGTGCTGTAGGTTGGCTCCATGGGGAGATATGGAGACACGGCAACCATTCAGCTTCTTTCCCTTCAGAAAAGACTCCTACCTGTGTATAGGACTCTGTGAAGGGGACAGTAAATACCTTTTGGCCTGTTTACGTGCAGGTAAGTGCACCCATGAAACAATGGGGATGTAGTTGAAGTAAGGTGAGCGACGGTGAAACACTAAGGTTTCAGGAGAATGCATGCACTCATGTTCCTTGTTAGGCCCCTCGGATAAAAGCTTCTACTAAATGGCTTGTGTTTGTTCTACAAAGAGAAATAAGGAGCTATCATGCTACTGCATCTACAAGTCTAATTAAGTGTTTCACTCTGAGTCATTTGACTTGTAAATTGATATGTACTGTGCATGCACTTTTATCTTCTGGGATGCTCGTGGAAGGGGAGTTTCTGTTGTGAGATGACAAAGTGTTTTGTAAATAACCTTGAATGAGTTGTTTTTTAAACCATCTAATGGAATACATAATTGTAGTATTTAAAATGATGTCTTAAACACACCTGACGTAGCTTTTTTGGGTCCAGCCTCCAGGTGAGAATGTGTCTATTTGAAGCACAGCATTGCCGAAAAAGAACACACACGCTTATAGGAAACTTGTCCTCGATTTAGAGTTATAAAAAGATACAGTTGAAAAAGCGAAAATACACAGACAAAGCCTCCTATAATGAGTAGAAAGGGGAACATAGAGGTTATCAAGAGTTCACCCATCAAACATCTGCTGGTTTGTTTCTTTTCTGTCAGTTTCTCAAGCTCCATCCCCAAGCTTGTTGTCATGATTTGAGGAATCCTCTTATTATCTGCGATGCATTTGAAAACATCCTCCTCCTGCACAAACCTCTGCCTCTGATGTAACCAGCTTCTGATATTGTTTCATGACTCAGAGTCTCAGGCTTCTCAGGCTAAGCACAACCACCGAAACAATTTATTCCATAAATGGCTAGGCGCAACCACTGACGATGTATTCCACAAATATCTGGCTTTGAGTCCGAATTACCAAACAAGTAGTGTAGCTGCTGAGCTTTCTGCTGTTTTATCACGGGGTTTCCAAAAAAAACTCCCTCCTCTGCTAGCATACAGATGGAACCAGTTCTGTGGCTCTAAATTCGATAATGTTTGAAGACACAAGTGCTAAAGAATGAAAGCACAAAGACCGGTGGTGCCATTGGTATTATCACTGTGGTACATTTTCAGGCACATCTACGGCATCGTTGTGTGCCTAGATTCATCCTCCCCACAAGTGTGGGCGCTGCAGCCACAGTCACGTTGGCGTGCTTTCATGTGGCTAGGCACTACCATTGTACCAGCCTCAAGTGCATTCTCTTTTGCTCTAATTAACCCTTGTGGTTTTATATTAAATGAAGAGAAGGGATGCTGTCAGAAGCCACAAAGGCCTCAGCTTGGCCTACTATCAGTCGGTTAAGTCATTATCATATGCCTTTGTTTAGAGTGACATGCTTTAGGGTGGGGCTTAGCTTGTCTATTGTCTCAGCATCAGTAAATGCTTGCAGTGCTTACTAATGACCAGTAATCCCACACCCTTCTTACTACTGTGTAATTGGCTAATTTATTAGTGGAGTGTGATAGCCAACCTGACTGCGAGCTTGGGGGAAAAAAACTGCGGGCTAATTGCTTTAATCCTCTCACAGAGCAGTTCCAAACTTTGCTTCGTGTTCATATTTAAATGTTTTAACCCAAACTCAGCGTTCAAAGCAAGAGCGACTCTGTGCAATTTCATGACAGTACTGAAAGCAATTTCTCCCGGCCCGGTTGTGTGCCATTGAAGATTTATCTATGCACCGCCGTGCTCTGTTCTCCTGACCAAAGGGAATGGAGAAAAGCTTGTGGGTTTGAGGGTCCAGCTACCTTTTTTAATTGCTCTTAGAAAAGACAGGACATTTTTGGACTCCTTCTGTATTCATCTAAATAACACTGCTATTGCAATTTCGATTGATCTATCGGAATAGGCGTAGCTCCAGCAAGAAACAGGATTAAAAATATTCAAAGAAACATTTATTAGGTAGCCTATACTGTGTGTTCCTTATTGCAAGTCTTATTTATGTTGAGCGGTATAAGCCTAATGACAATTGACAGTTTGACATGGGAAGCTAATAGTTACAGAACAGTAGAGTTATGGGACAGGAGCATATCAAGGGGCTTATATAAGGTGTGCTGCATAAATTAAATTCATTATGGGTGAATAGAAACAGTGTGTATTTATGAGTCTGTACATGTGTTTGAGAGTACTGCAGGGTGCTCTTTCCACTCCGCTGCTTGTGAAACTATCGATCTGGCTGCAATGATGATTTTTTGATCTTTGCATATCTCTGCAGAAACACCGTTCTCTCGGTCTGCTTCTCCAATGTCCCCTCCATTTGTTTTTTCCCTTTTCTCCCTCCAGAATGCTGATAATTAGCTCTCATTGGCGTTGGAAGCTCATTAATACCTCGTCACCATCCAGAGAGAAAGCATGTCATTGATTAGATTCTCACGCCGGGTAACCACGGAGACCACAGACTCTCTGTTTGTTCCCATCTCCCTGGCTGGACGTTAATGAGACGGCGGAAGGCGGTAGGATTTTGCTGACTCTATCCGTGCTCAGAAGATGTGAACCAGTCTTATAATTGCTAATTTACCCCCTACACACACACACACACACACACACACACACACACACACACACACAGAGAGCAAACATCCAAGATGCTGTTGAGACGCACCACTCGGAATAACCATGCCCTTAATATCTCTTCAAAGCAAACGAGAAAAAGCCTGGGAGGAAGATGACACTTCATGAAAAAAATTAAGATCCACAAGTTGGATCAAACAAAGTAAATATCTCATACATAACTCCCAAAAGCAGACAGAAAGTACAGATTGTTTATTTACTCTTTATCAAATACTCCTTTTTCAAAGTATTGCGTTTGCCAAACAAACAAGTATAATCGGGCCAAACCTAAAAGCAAATATCTTACTTTTGAATTAAAGGTCTGATAATCAAAAGTGCAATGTTTTGTGGACGGCAATGGAGCAGAGTAATTCATTCATAGCAATTGAATATGTTTAGGGTACTGGGAAGAAGGTAGACAACAGTAGATGTAATGAATATTTATGATTTGGCTGTTTGCTGGTTGGAGATGTCTGAAAGCAAGTAGATAAAGTAAATATGTAACACTGACACTGACAATCCATGTTAATTGTGCAGTGACTGTGGTAAAGCTGGTGCTGTAATGTTCGTTTAGTATTTTATGGAAGTCTATTAAAAAAAAAAAAAGTCATCAGTAAGACCAGATCTGAGAAAAAGGGCAGAGTTGGAGCAAGTGTCTCAAGTTTTGAGAATGATGAAGGGTCGACCACACCCACTCCTCGTGATTGGCCAGCTGCGAAAAGGTTTCGAAAATAAGCAGAGTTTGAACTTCTCTAGAAAGCTCTGGTTCTTCATTCTTTACAGAATGACTTGAATCACTTTTCATGCGAACAATTGAGTGCTACACTGTGAATGCCTCCCTGGAGAAACAGTGAAAATGTGCACCGTTATCAACATATTTAAACGACATCGCATCTCACTTCTCTCTCTACAGCCGGCCTTTCACTCTGCCCTTGAGTGTGACCATCCGGATCAGATATGAACACTTTTGCCTTCCAATGTGGTCAGACAACAAGTCATACAAGCTACTTCGTAATAAACATAATTCAACTCTTAGACCCTGCTCGTCCGGCAGACATATCTGTACCAAACTGGATTATGGCGTGCTCGTTTAAGCCATGCTGGAGAAAACAGATTTTGGGAAACATTTCACCAAAAATCCTCTCAGAATCAGGATTCAACATCGACAACCTGTTATTAATATGTAAAACTGAAAGTGCTAATGTTAAAACTCATTCAGTCCAGTGTGAGTTGGGACGTGCTGCATAGTACACCTACAACCACTCGATCGTGATCTTTCGGTTTCACACTCTCACTCTCACACGCGCACGAAAAAAACACGTGCACATGCACACTCGCACGTTCTGCCCTGGAGTCACACTGTTTCCTCCTGCCCTTTCTTTTCCCAGCCTGACAGGAAAGGATCAGCATCATCCCTTCCTTCCTCATCCCTTTCTTCCTCTCCTCACCAGCACCACCTTCATCTGTATTTCTACGCCTATGTCTTATTTATCCATTCCTCTCAGATAAGGTCTCGTGAGATGAGAGACATCTGCTGCACGTACTTTGAAGTTGCATCGCGTTGCTCAATTATGTGCAGGGCCAAGGTCTCGTTTGCATTCAGTGGCATGGAGAGTGCATCGCTAACAGGTGGTGGGAGAGAACATGCATGGCAGACCGTTTGATAAATAAAATATATTATGGTAATGTCTCTAAGGAGAGGCAGAAATGTGACTATTGCTAAATTGGCTTGCTCTGCATTCACAGCCAGAGAGGACAGGGTTTGAGGAGATGGACGCTGGAGACACACACAATTACACACCGGCACATGCGCACACAATTACAACATAAATACTGGGAAACATGCCCACATGTAAATATGTGCATATGTTTATGCTTCTACAGTAAGTAAATTTGCATACATCGTCTGTATACATATTCAAACATGCTTATTTGTGAAAATGAATGCAAATGAGCTGAAATGTTGAAGTGCTGCCAGCAAATCCACCAATACTGGTTTGACTGGCGCTAGCAGATGGACCATAGCATCTTCTCAGTGTGTATTCCAGTACATTTCTCAAACCCTAAGCCTTGTTCTGGACAGAAGTTGGATATGCACTCTACCATCAAGCCAAATGAGGAATGTGCATTTAATGAGGAATAAGGGGGGGGCGATGGTGGGGGGTAGATTAACTTCTTCAAATCTGTTACACATGCAGGCGCGCAGACACATACAGAGACACGCATATGGACACAAGCAAGAAAACAAACAATCGCAGCATAACACTTTCTCTAAAATGCACACACATGCAAACACACAAAACCAGAGAGGTGACCTGAGGGTCAAAAGTCGTTAGACTGGAGGGCATCTCGCCTTAAAAATGAGACCCTTGTAATTCATCATGCGTTTGATCTCTCGACAAGACATTATCAGTCTTTTGTGTCGGATTTTGGACAGCAAAACTGACTTGGATTGGTTTATCAAATTGGTAACGGTTTAACATTAGGAGCAAAAAGTAAGAATCAATCAGAAACACAACACTGATTCTGACTCGGTGGCATTGGTGCAGATTTGTCACGGCATCATAATGGATAACGCAGCCAAACATCTTGGTACAGTACCAGAAAGATGACATATATAATACAATGGAAGGGACAGTGCAAAGCAAAACACAGAAGGAAGACTTTACTTTGTAGGCTGCACTTACTGGTAATAGTGTGGGTTAATTGGACGTGACTTTAGCAGTCCAACAAACAATACCCAGGCAGCCAATATGGAATTATAAAATTCATTATATATAATCACATCATTGTAATGCTGCTTTAAATCCACTCATTTTGAAAACACGGCTTTACCAGTGTAGTTATTTGGTGCAGGATGTTGGGGTGAGTTTGGCATTTTGAGTTGTCAATCAAAGCTCTAATGAGAAGGGCACGGCGAGGTTGGGATGAGGTTAATAAATGACAAACAAACAAGAGAGAAGGAGGCCCTCTGTTCTGCCGTGATACCTGCCTTCTAGAGGGAATCAGGCGCAGATGTGTTATGGGTAACTCCCGGTGGAAGTGGTGACTTTAGGGGTCACGCTGGGGCGTTTTTTTGTGTGCTCCTCATGGCACACAGCTGTGCTCGCCATCCAGAAACCCCTCACCTTTGACCTTGCGACCCCCTGGTACAACGTTTGGTAGGAATGTTGGGTGATTGGCTACTTCGCTCCCCTTTTCATTTCCTGTCGCTTCAGTTTTCACTTACAGCTTCACGAGTCTCCTGACGCCTCCCTGCTCGTGCCTTAAAGGGATTTTCTCAGCTATCAAGGAAGAGCCTGCAGCTTAAATATGAATTATGGATGGATTTGAGACTAACAGTAAATCAATAATGTCTGCTCAGGAATGCATTACCCTTGTGCAACTCATTATTCAATAAGCAATAACGGCACCCTAATCCCTTTTATTTATGTGTTAGAACATAGTTAACCACTTTGACCCACTTTGATTTTGAAATGAAAGGTCACGACTGGTTCAATATTGTACCACGGAGGAGATAGAACAATTACATTAAGGATTTTCAATGTGGCAATCTCAGACATGATCTTGTAAGCATGGAGTCTGGGTACTGTGAAACTGTTACTGTTCGTAGCGAGACCAAACTACAGCATTTTGTATCCCTTGGCCCTGTTGTATTCATTATTCATCCTTGTTGTAGTTTTGGCAACCTTGCAACACACACTTGAACTTCAATGAACTCAGCGCAATTACAATAGAACTGCAGTGAGTCGAGGCAAGAGGTACATTTTTATGTTGTTCAAGGAGAACAAAAGTTGGTCTAGTCATGGGTATGTTTTAAACCCTCATACTTTCCTGTTTTCGTGAGCTAAAATGTAAAAAAAAAAAAAAGTTTAGAAATCTTTGCTGGGCATCTGGTTTCCAACGAGACGCCACCCCTGATGTGCCGATCTCAAGTCTTTAATGGTACATTACGACTGTAATAGAAGCAGAATGTGCTTAAGAGTTCAGTTTGGGCCTGTTTCTATTGATTTATGTCCATTTAGTTCGTTTTTTGGAAATAATAACAATATTAAATAGAAGTTAAAAAAGAGCAAGTATATTTTGTGAGCTCACCACATTTTTTCTCCACCATGTGAGTGACCGATGGCTCTGAAACTTGAATTGAATCTGAGGTTTGAGTTTGTGCATCAGCCCCCATGTTTATATAAATCCCTACACTGAAACAGCAGTTCGGTGCATGGGAGTGGAATGGAACACATGGGTATGTGTCACAAAGGCTGTTTGAGGTCTCATAGAAAATCAGATAAGTTATGTAATTCAAATGGAATGTAGCAATCTCGTCTTAAAGCTTTTCTCTCGGAGACGAAATGAAAATAACTTTTTTCTTTAACAAACCCTTCCTCATTACAAACTGCCCTCTTTTAGGGGAAGGAAAGGATTGGGATTTAGACTGCCACAGATGATGGATGGGAGCTGTGGTGTAGATGAGGTGAGATGTGAGACGTGGTACACTCACTTTTCTTTTTTTTTTTTTTATCTCTTTCGAGGTCAAATGAAGATGAAAGACAGAGGCGTTTAAACTCTTTGCCTTTGTGTTTCATCCCCTCTGAGGCTGGGCTCTGTTGTGTCTCAGATGCCTGGGACAAATCCATTAGCTCTGCCGTATCTCGGCTACTGCAGGCGTCACCTTAGTCGTCACTCTGGAGGAAAGTGAGGGAGACGGTGGTGGATAAAGGACACAGACAGAAAGGTGGCAAGAGCCGGGTGAAAACAAGAACGGGCACAAAGTTGCTAAAGTTGAAACTAGAATTTGCAAATTCCATCACTGATGACAACAGGTGGTGTCATCGTTGGAGAAACAAACTAATAAATTACAATAGTATTCACATGACAAAGGGAAAATAAGATGTTTCTGGTATCTGTTGAAAATCTGTTATTCTAAACATCTTCATACCACACAATTGTACTTCAGTGATTCTCCTTTATTCTTGTTTCATTCTCTGCAGTGCCATGTATGAAAGCAGTTGAAATATGGCATTGAACCCAAGACTGGAACTAATAAAATGATCTAAAATTGGTTTAATGTAGTTATTTAATGTAGATAATCCACTACAGTGGAAAAGTCTGTGATTTGATAATGCCTTTAAATTATTTACATTTTAAAAATATAAAATAAGAAATTTCACCAGAGCATAATGTTTTAAAGTCCAGTCTCAATGTTTCGGGAGAAGACCGGTAAACTAGTAAAACACAACATTGTGAGCAAATGAACAGATGATCAGAATCAGAAAACCTTTATTCGTCTATAAATACTGTATGTGCAGTATCTACAGGAGACCATACTCATTTCTGATACATTTAACGGTTAAAGCGCACATTAAAATCAAAGTTTCACTAGTTAGTGATTTGACATTTACAGAGGACCAGGGGATTGTGATACAATTCCTAGGTGCTACATTAAGCTATTACAGTTAATGTAGCCTGTACTTTTCTTGTAAATCCACAGCTGTATAAATGGAAGAGACTTAACTATAACAATGCTTTCCACCAAGGAGGGGAAATGTACCCGGTCAGCAGTTAGCTTGTTGTTGTACAATGTGACATGAATGTGAACTGCCCTCCGCAAGTAAAGCAACACCATTTTCTTTCAGTCTAAATAAACTTAACCTTTTTGTCTTTGTTCCACCTTTTAATAAATGTTTAAGGTCATTTTAGTTTGTGGTGGCAGTCTGCTGCTATTATGGTAATGGTGAGACATGTCACACATGGGGGAAACAAAGGGAAATATTGGAGACATCAACAGGAAATTCTCACCATCGCAGTTCATTTTCTCTCCTCTCTCGACAACTTCTGACAGAATAAGGAAGTCGGTGATAGCGAAGTGTTAAAAAAGATTGGAAGGAATGCATGATAGTGCTGCAGCAGAGACAAGAATATAATGAGAGGCTGGGATTGTTGTAGGTGACTTGGTTAATACCAGTACATATTGCTATACCATTATCGACATTTACATAGATACATTCTCAGTGCTTCTTTGAAATATTGGTGAAAAATAAAAGCATATATCTCTATGCTTGGGTTTATAGACTCAATAGTCTAGCCAATATTCTGAATAGTTACTTAACTATTCAATTCTACTCTAATCTAGTAAAATACTAAACTATATACTGTATTTACAGCAGTTAATTAATGTACTGCATATACAGTTTTTACATGTACATCTTAATGGAACTTTTTACTTCCACATTATATTCTCATTATTGAATAAAAACAAAAGAATCATTAAGCACAATGGACACATGCACACAGTATGATCGTGTACCTGTTGATTCTAAAAGAATAAGAACAAAATAAAAACACTGTCGTCCAAAAATAGTGCCTGCAAACAATCATTTGTAGTTTATTCAAGTCGTGTTTTGCATCTAGTACCAGATGTTTGCCTCAAATAGCAAACCAAGCGGATACAGTACTGTACACTCCATGCAGCTGGTACTCCAAGCTGATTAAAACAAACATTGAAATTCTTCTTGACCCAACTCTGAGCTGGCTTGAATGGAGAGCTCCCTCATATAAAGCTACACTGCCGTGCACAGCATTTTGTACACTTATCAGGCTTTGTTTTTGTGGTTAGCTCAATGACAGTTTCGGACAGATGGAGAGATAATATTGAAACTGCATAATAGCTTTGTAGTTGGCAGTTGTATTGTTGTCTTTGTACATGAAACTGCTGCTGTTCATTGAGGGAATTCCAGCTTTATCAAAATAACAGTGTCAGCTATTCATTTAGAATGGAAATGAACAATGGTTCGAGACACCTTCAATTATAACTTTGTAGAACAAATGGAGATTAACAGGCTCTTGAGAGATTCTACATCATTGCAACGTACAGGAATAAAATAATTCTTGATTAACAGTTCATACATCATATCTCCCCTTGGCTCCTTAGCTGGTGAGTTACTGCGTTTGTTCAATGGGATATGTAATTTTGAAGCCTACACTTTCTTTACAATTACTATGGTCTCTTTATTAATTTTTCATGAATTCCAGTATTTAGTCAGAGACAAAGAATAAATGAATCCATTTGATTGTATGGCTCTCCATGAACTACATAAATATACAAACAAGAATAACTGACTGTCATCTACTCTGCGATCCTTTGATCTGAGGGTCAGAGGTCAGACTTTGGTTGTGGACACAATAAGAACTTTTTTTTTTAACACCATTAGTTTCTCTCCCTGAAATCTAATCAGGCTGACCTGAAAAAGACCTCTCGGTTTATTCTTAATAAATCTACTGCTTAAACGATTGAAACAGAAGAAAGTAATATGTTGTCAACTTAAACCGCTGGTAATAGAGAGTTCGCGGCCTCACATGATGGCTGGAATGATTACATACTTTTCTGCAATTTATTTTAATTCATTGTACATACATGCCATTGGCAGACCAGTCTGTGAGAGTCGGGAGAGTTCATTTTCTGTCATCAGTTTAATAGAAGCAGTCCGATGGAGTTACCAGAGTCAGTATAATCGAGAAGAAAATTCAATTATTTAACATCTGTCATCAAAAAGTTCTTGTTCTCGTTGAGCACTTAAGCAGACTGAAATTGTAACATGAAATTAATGGTATGATTTGCAAAAAAGGTCTTTTTTGTTGGTCCAAATTCTTACATCTTACAACATTAAAATAGCTTTAAGTGACATATGACTAGCCTGAGTGCAATATTTTTTTTCTCAAAATCGTTTTTGCAGTCTTTCCTTAACCTTTAAAGGGTTTTTCTTCTTCTTGCTAATGAGAAAAAAAGAAAGAGATCATTAAGTGTAGAAACACTCTACTAGAACAATAAGATTCGGTTCTCCAAACCAATGATTTCATTCTCCTACACTCTCACTGGCTGATTCACACACTTGACAGTGTTTCCACTGCGCGTTTCCTCAGACAAAAAGGCTCATGTTTCATTCAGAGGTACTGTATCTGCCGACATGGTCCTTTGCATTACCTTCGCTCATCTATACACAGTCGTGTATTAGCTATATCGGATATACTGTAGCTGCAAAAATATGTATGCTCTCTATCCTGTCACAGATAAGGTTTTTAGTTTGAGCTTCGCAACATTGAGCGTTATCTCTGGTACCATAACTCTGGTGTCCGGTGTTTTCTTTTTCGAGAGCAGGTCTGATATGGTGTGTTGAGGTAATCACAATACAACCATTCCAGTGATTGATACTTCCCGCAAAGCCTTCTGGGATGCCTTGTTTTTACAGGAGGAAAAGGGTGAACAGTTTTGTTTCTCCAAATGAAAAACAAACGGAGCTAGATGGAAAATTGTAGAGGGATGGAAAGGGATCACTTCTTTTGTGGTTCCATGTCAACCACAAGGTCACATACCAGAAATCAGGATCCCCCACAGTAAAACAAGCGTTTTATTTCAACGGCAGCACATTTTAGTGCTGTCGGTGTTGCCATAATCATGGTAATTTGCCAGTTAAACATTGGCAAATGCCAATCCCTTGACATTCATAGAGCCGTAAACTCCCCTATGCAATACATTTTGACGTTTTTTGTTTTTTAATTCAGAGAAGAGCATAAAAAAATCCATGAAGCTTAAAGTGAAGCGTAAAACAAACCCACAATCCATGACTTCCAACAATGCCTTGTAGCATAATGGGACTTTGGGTTGAAACTTAACCACAATAGCATGCCGTACTATGGCATTTTTCATTGTACCCCAGAGACATTAGCCCAATTATCTTGTTAAGTAATGTGTCTCCTTAACTGATTGGTCTGGGGAGAGAGAGACGGGCAGAAAGAGAGAGAGGGGATAAGAGACAGTCAGAAAGAAAGGGGGGCAGAGGGCGAGAGCGAGGGAATGTGACTTGTGTTGTATAATGACTAAGCTATGGCCTCTTTTTCAAAGTATTCAAAACAGCGCTCAATAGCTACCAGATGGCTGAGGGAAATATAGTGAGGGAACTTGATTACCTCTAAGCATTTTCTCTTCATTTTACTGAAGCTGTGATGTACTTAATACCATAAAGTCCGTATTTCTATACACCATATTCTAAAGTGGGAGTTTAAGAGCGGTAAAGAGTGCCATCAAGTACTTCATATGGGTGAATGATTTATTGAAAGGAATAACAGAATATGGCACACACAAGCTTGTAGTCTTTTTTTTTAAAGTCGGAGCAATAATGTGCTTCGAATAATAACGTATCCATCAGTGAGTTAACGCCATTGTTCTGGAGGTAAATGTGCTAATATTTTAATACATTGCATAATTTCGGTTCTAAAGTGCCCCATTGGGTGAGGTTAAACCTTCTCAACTTCCATCATACCTTCTTTGTCTTCTTTATATGCAGAGTAATGGAGGTGAGGGTGTTTTTCATCACAGCGCTTTGTGAAAGTGTTGAAGCATTGACAGTATTAAGAGGTCATTTCCACTTCCTCAGGAGTGTATGCCAGTGTGTCCGGACAGCTGGGGTCAGGGCTTGTGTGAGCCAATGACTGGACTCGGAGGGATGAGGTCATGAGTCAGAAATGGCTAGAGGATCTCTTGGGTGTCCCATATATGTCATCAGGGGTCCTGTAAACCTAACACTTTGCTGATAGATCGCCACTCTTGCAGAGAAAGGAAGTGCTGAGTCGTTGACTGAGACCCTACCACATAGCTAAAATATCTTCTCAACGAAAGCAGCCACAGCTGAGCAACGAAGGCAGCTTTTCAAGAAATAATATTGTCGGTGTCCTTTGTGCCAAGTTCCTCAGTTTTGTGCAAAAGTCTTACCCCGCTACGACTGATCTTATCAGACATGTGGACCCTCTAAACTGTATTAAATTACCCAGAGTGCTCGCCTCGTTGTCTAGTCACAGAAACTGCAATGTGGCGCTCCAATTGCTCCTGGCTGCCAGACTGGCGGTGTCAAGGAGTCTGCCCTCTACCTCGTGTTGCAAACACAAGTCAATTACCCCAATTAATCTGGCGGGAGAATGGAATGGAGATGGAGATTGTTTTGCTTGATTCAAAATAAACACAGTCTCCTTCCCTTTAGCTAGTGCACACCTTGCTGTTAATGAGTACAGTCCGCTGCATTTTTGGCCATTTTAGCAGGATAAATGTGCACGTTTAGTAGATGGAAATCATGTCACGCATTACGTGCTGGCAAGATATGTGCAAAGCTTGTTTAGTCTCAAGCTCTCTTCTGGCATTATCAACTGCAGACAAAGTGAATGGGTGAAGACAGACTTTAAAAATGAGTTGGTTACAGATGGAGAGGATCGTATCTTCAAAGGGACAGAAAAACAGTTTGGTTTGGTGCAGAGCACTTTTACGAGAATGGCGTGTTTCAAATCATCTTTCACGTAAGAAGAGCAAAAGAATCTAGCACAGTAAAAATGGAGATAAAAAAAATGGACGGGAGATGAATGAAGGAGATATGAACCATGCTGTCCAGAGACATTTCATGGGCCTTGCTGGTCAGGTGGTGTAGCAGTCCTGAGCGTTTCATTGGCTGCACTGTGCCATACACTGTCCCAATGAAAACCAGGACTCTGTGAGGCCATTTGGACTTTGTCAGTGTCAGCCATCGTAAGGTGACCAGCTGGTGGTTTATTAGCCAAGGCAATCTGTCGACCGTTCTTGTTAAACTTGTTAAACTCCTGAACCTTTCTTGTAGCCCCATACCTGCTGCAGCAAAAATCTGCAGTTGACAATGAACCCAAATTTGCCGATAGGCTGACGTCTCGAGCACAGACCATGTGGCAACAATGATAAACACTGAGAGGGATGGATCAAAGCTTCCCATGACCAGGAGTGGAGGTTCTAAGCTTCCAGACATCCAGAGTTATTTTTTAATATGCGTTATTCAGCATATGAGGTCTGTATGCATGTGAATAACTACAAAAGCAGATTTGAGCTTTGACATTCATAAAATATTTACTTTGTAGTACTGCGTTTTTAGAGGGGTTGGTCTTGCTGTAAGCCATCACTCATGTATTATTGAACCGAGTGAAGACATTTGTCAGCAAGCTGTAACTTGATATTTTGTCTAACTGCTTGCTTACCCACATTTCAACAGTAATGTGATGCCATCATATATATCGTGTGTTTTTTTCTAAAGTACTAGATTATAAAAAACATTTTTTTTTTTTTAAATCATACATATTACAAAAGGTGTCCTTGAAAAAGCCCCTGCTGATTAATGCAGCAGGTACAGCACACGTTCACAGTGCATCACCTTGTTTCAAAATTATTCTAATACACTCACACCCAACTGAATTTTCTGGGTTGGCTTGAAAAATTAAAAAGATCCCTGATAAAGAGATCTGTGGAATAAAGCTCCAATTCGTGACCTTTGCTCTCCCTCTCCGCACTGAACTCTCTTGACTTCTGAAAAAAAGTGCCACTAGTTTCCTCAGCTGTTCCTGGGTTTCTGGCCAACCGATAAGCTGATCCGGAAGGCTCGTTCCTGCCTCCCCTACTCTCTGACCTTTGTGCTCTCAGCGTAATTGCCTCAGAGTTTGATGGACCAGTGTCTCTAAAGTAGACGATGTCTCATTCTGATAACAGCTAGAAGACTTCTTCCTCCCTCACCGGCAAAAAAAAACTTTTTAAGAACATGTTAACGTTGGTGGTAAAGGAAGTAGCCATCTCCTAAGGAAATAAAGTCTCTGTTACTCAGCCTCACAAAACTCTGGGTTTCATTTCCACTTAGGAGATAACTTCAAGCTTGCCATCATGCACCTTTTAGCGGCACTTATAGTGCAGAGTTAATGTATGTGGCCTGTTTTGCGTATTCCTGCATAATACAGACGTCAAAATCGCTGTCCATCTTGTTGTGATCAAAAACCATTCATTTTTAGAGCATGGTTTTTGTTTTTCCGTCGATGGAAGCTTTGCCAAGCCGAAGGATCCGTCCCAGCCTTCTGTACAGTACCAAATGTATTGCCATCGAAAACATAACGTGATGTCCATAATTACATTTAAGTGACAAGATTGAGGTAATTAGCAAACCAGATAATGGGACAAACTACAGGCTTATGAATTGGGTAACATACATTCTGATACAAAGCATATGCCGGCATGGTAGCAAAAAAACAAAAGAATGTCCACAAAGAAGGGAAAACATGTTTGCAGGGAGCATAATTTGATCCAGCTCAGGAAACCAGAACACTTCTCTTTGCCTTATCTCTTGTTTTGATGGTTAAAATAAATGTATCATCCCAGATATCCAAGTCCTCATCAACAAACCTTACTTCATCAGAGAGCAGACATTCACGTTTGTGAGGCAGTCAACGGAGATGGGACAGATTGATTGATGAACAGGCGCTGAGTCATGCATGTGCAGAGAGGAGTTCACCCTGTCTGGCTCCTGGGCTGCCCCTGAGCCATGGTGGTGACGGACAGGAGGGTGGATGATAGATGAAGATGTACGACTGCAGATGGACCATCAGATTAGCGGTTTGTTATATCTGATGTTATGGTGTAATCAATCCCACTCATCCCCCTCTCTGTCCCCCACTTGACGGTTGGATCTGCTATCTCTGAATGTCCGGCCCCAATGACGTGCAGGCTCACACACTAAACTAGAGGCCTGTGCAATCATAGAAAAAGCACCATTATATTCCTTCTTTTCATCTCAATCTTAACTCTTTTTTCCCCTCAATGCAGTAATAGAAGACAGTCTTTAAGGTTTCACTGGTTCGTCACACATCTTTAGGTGATTATTTCCTCCTTTTTTTTCTCTTTTTCCTAAATGGGATGCGATACATTCAAGGGCTTAGCATATCACCAGGGCTGCTTTAAAGTCTTGCCAGTTTTATTATTTCCCTTGTGGAGATGAGCTAATTGCTATTGGTACAGTTATAGTGTGCAGGACACAACAGCATTTGGATTCGAAAAGTAAAATGTGTGATGCACATGTTGAGAGGAATTTGGAGCCAGACAAGCCTGGAAAACAGTCCCAGCCACCTACATGAATACATCCACGCGATTTAGCGTGGCTACAATGACTCAACGCTGGCGTAAACACCCAGATAAACACAAAATTAATTAAAATGTAAGAGGGAAGCTTAAGTATCTGGTCTTAAAATGTCTCTGTCACTTCACAAGTTTCCAGTGAGAGAAACAAACAATAACAACAGCACCAAACTGCCTCTGAGAAAGTTCAACCCATTCCCTAATAAATCTTCATGTGGCTAACCGGTCTCGTAGGTTTTTTTTATCTTGCATAATTGATGTGTATGTGCATTTATATTCATGCTGTTTTCCGCGATTCAGAAATTGAAACCCGAGTCTTCAGTAGTCTAAGAGGAAGTGATGTTGGGCTCTGCACTGCCTAAGCAAAAGCTTCAGGGATCGTTATCCTCATCCAGAAAATTCACCCTGTCAGCATTTGATACACTGTCAAAGTCATGCTTTTCACAAGATAAGTTGCTTCTGCCTTCCTGAAGACGTGAGAAATGAACTCAATAAACATGCTAGTGAGCTCAGCCAATTAGCGACAGCTTTCCAGACTCGGGGCTGTGCCTTTAACTTGTCAAAATTGTAGTCGCAGAGTGCTACAGACCTACATCTGGCAGCGGTGACAGGTAAAAGAAGAATAAAGTACTATTCCACCATCAGCACTAATGGGAATAAATGGCTTACCTGAGCCAGCTAACAGCAAACCACATTCTGCTAAGAGCACCCAAAGGTTCCCCGTCAATCCCACGTCCTAAACGAGCCTTTCACTAAAGATGTCTTTAAAGCAAAGTAAAATGTTTACGTCATGAAAATACCATTCTTTGCTTAGTTTGCAGAAATGGGGAGAAGAAAAAGAGAAGCACCTTTTACATGAGCGAGAACAGCCAGCTGGGGGATAGCGGCGTTTCGTAGTTGTAGATGTATGAGCAAGTCTTTCCTGGCATGACATCAGGGGAATTTGGTCAAAGCGGGCAACATCTTTGGCTTGAATCATTCCAGTTACTTGAAGTGAAATTAGCACAAGGACCAGTGCTAATTAATATCACATGGAAGAGAAATTCAGTCATTGGAGTTTGAAAGTGCCATCCTAAGGTGATGACAATGTAAAACATCTTGCAGTATTTTGTGGTGTGGGAAAACTCCCTGCAAACAATTCTGCTCATGACCCAAAATGAATGATTAGCTTTTTCTGCCCTTCAGAAAAATTCCACTGAAGAACAAAAGCAAAGAACGGGAGAAAATAGAACTGCCCTATGGTGCACGCGCAATTTGCTGCTTCTGATTTATCTGCTGAAGCAAATGCTTCACCTCTGATCAACTCTGAGCCCTCATTCCACAATTTTAACCAGTGAAAACTGATGTCTGTTGAACATATTTCTGAATTATTCTGCCTGTTACCATAGCTGAAAGCATGTTTTATTTGCTTCATGAGATGATGTGTGCTCTATGAATAATTAAACTCAGTGTGATATCAATGAAGCGGACATTATATCACTCCTAACTTTAATTGAACTGAATCCTGAGTGTTCTGTTGAAACACACTTGGTTGCACATCCCAACTCCCTTTAGAGATTTCACTAGGTTCCCTCTTTCAGTTACTAGAGAAAATGATTGTCTTATAATTATCATAAAAGTTTAACGAATCACAATGTCCGGACTTCTATGTTCACATGTTCTCAGCTCTCCAGAAGAGACAACTGCAGTGGTAGAAAGTAACTAAGTACATTACAAGTAGTGTCCTTAAGTACAATCTTTAGGTACTTGCACTTTAGTTAGTATATCCATTTTCTGCTGTATTATACTTCGCCTCCACTACATTTCGGAGGGAAATATTGTACTTTTTACTGCACTACATTTATTTAACAACTAGAGTCAGTTGCTAGACTATCTATCACTTTAGATACTGTACACGCACAGTGACTATAAATATTTCAGCCTTTTTTTTTTTTTTTTTAAATGTCCCCTGTTTTTACTTTTTCTTCTATAGAAGAAGGTGGCATTTCTTCTGGATTTTTCAACTAGGACAAAAATACTTTTATGACTCGAAAACTGGTTGATAATTACTTAGTAAGATTTACATTAATTTGTAGTGCAAAACATAATATGTGTATCATATAAAGTAGTTGATAAACACCTTGAACAGCATAAACAGCAAAAAAAAAAAAGAACTCCTCACATTTTAATTGGAGTGTTTTCACTGAGCTATTGCTACTTTTACTTAAGTAAAATATCCGATTACTTCATCCACATTTGGACTATTATGAAGAAACTCAGGCCAACACATAATACAGCACAAGTTTACTTTACTTCATATTTTTGGCATAGAGCTACCTGACTTGACCTGCATTCACACGAACTTTCCTAAAATGTAATTTATTCATGCACTAAAATCCTGAAACAACAAATTTAATATTTTAACGTTTTTTTTCCTCACAGTTTCTTGGCATACATTCACTTCACTATTAGACGAGCACAAGCACAAAGTGATGAATTCAACCTCGGGGTGTTTCCATCAAGCGCAATTCTGATCAAACTATTACATCCAATTTAATACCATTACATCCTTAATGAAGACAGAAATATACAAGCAAGATTTGTAAGAGGGAAACGGATGTGGTAGCAGAGTTGGTCTTGTTTACCAAATGCTGAGAAATGCTGAGAAAATTGGATGGTGGAAAGGATTTATATCAAGCTTGTCCCCACACCCTACCCTCCAGCCCTTTCGCTGCATGTGCTGCGTTAGCTTCAATAATCAAATCCACATGTGAGAGCTTTGAAAGAAGTAAAGAGAGGATATACTGGGAGAAAAACACAGGATGGAGAACAATGAGGAAAGGGAAGAGTGCCTGATGAAGAGATAAAGGGAGATTGGTTTTTAGAGAGATACTGGTGTATGAGTATGTCTCATTAGAGAAGCGGGTGGAGTGCGATGGGGAGGAAATATTTGGGAGAAGAGGAAGAAAAGTATAGGTGGGGGGCGAGAGGGAGAAAAGTGGGCATGTAAGAGGGGAAGTCTGAAAGGAATGAGAGTCGAAAAAAAAGGAGAGAGAGAGGGAAAGTCCTTGACAGGAGAGAGGGGGAGCTGGAGGACTACAGCTGAGGCGAAATTCACACTGCAGCTCAATATGTCCCAGTAGTGATCCCTCTTGAGACAAATCTGATGTTTTCTGTTTAGTTGTAAGGGAGAGAAACCACCCGTAATGCACAGAGATTAGAATAAGAAAACTGTGGCACACTTCTGTATTAATGCACACACTGCGATGTGTCACGAGTCAGTTCTCTTCCTCACGCGGCATGGAGAATAAGCTGCAGGAAGCCCAGGCAAAGAAAACTGAATACCAAATGAAAATCACTATTTCATACAGCTCAAAAGACGTACAGGTTCTAGGTTTTTAACACTTCACATACACAATATGGTGACTATTTACAATTGATCAAACAAGCTTTTCTTCATCATATATTATCACAAATTGAAAATCTTTGGATTTGGGATTCGTCATACATTAGCATTGTCTTTTAATAACAATTGTCTAGGGAGGCAATAAGCGTAGGATGCGGCGACGATGCTCTTGCAAAATAGACAGCGCCATCAAGCGTCATTCAAGACGTCATCTTGGGAATCACAAACTGCGATGGCTTCTTTTAGTCGAGAAAAATAATCAGCAAATTAATAGGCTATGAAAATAATTGTTAGTTGCAGCCCTTGCAAATGAGTGCATCACCTGTTAGTTGTGCCCTATCAGTGATAGCCATCTATTGAAAATCTGACACAGAATTTAAAGAATGCATCCTGTGTGCCGTGCCGTGCAGTTTTTAACTACCTCTGGGAGAAGAATACACTACTTTTTTTTCAGCCAAAACTCCAATATACGATGAATGACTGCAGATTATAAGACAGTACGAGTACATTAAACGCTTTTATTCACCTCTTGAATGCATAGGTTGTGAAAAGAAATACGCAAAATGCACTTTGGGTGCTTGGAAAGTCTCCAGGCATTAAGGCTGAGCATAGCAAAAGCACTGACTGAAGGGTTGCGTGCACTGTGAAAAGGTTGTGAAATGTAGCTGAGATGAGTGGTTTCAATTAGCCTTTCTTCAAACCGGCACATCCTAAGACAGATGATAGCTTGTTTTTCTTTCAAAGTTCTATGTACCTGTACGATGCTCCAGGGTCTCTATAAAACTCATCTCATTTTAATAGTGAGGGGTAAGCACTAATCTGTGTCAACATACGTAGCATTTTATTTTATTGCATTGCAGTTAAACCAATAGACATGCAATTTACTGTACGCATGACTTCATGTTTGATTAGTGAGTATTGGGAGACGGTGTTCATTGAAAACATAAAGGCACATTCTGTAATCAAAATGTGTTCGACATAAGCAGCAGACTAGCAGATGTGACATCTATCGCACATTCTTACTCTACATGCATGTACCATTGATAACAATCTCTTGGTACTGGTATGCGTTATGGCTTGAAATAGATATGAAGTCAAAGAAAAGGTCATACTTTATTAGGACATGCGTGGTGTGAAGGGAGACTGTGACATGGCTGGAAATGATGTACTGTGAATGACAGGAAAAGTCAAAGGAGTAAACGAGCCATTTTTTACAAGGTTGGACCTTTTTGAGGCTCATACGTCAAATCAAATCAACTTTTATCGCCACACATGTACACTCAGTGAAATTTTGGCTCTGCGTTTGACCCATCCTTGTATTAGGAGGAGTGGGTAGCTACACCACAGTAATAATTTCCCATGCTAATAAATATCAAAGTTGTCCATTACAGCAGGCCACAGTGAAGGAGTTTTATCCAGCGTGAGAGAAATCCAACCCTGCGTCTGGAAGTTTAGCCTTTGCTTGGTCATTTTTTGAAAGATACAAATGAGTACAGTGTTTGTTTTTGATAAGCAGTCTGTGTCTTATCATGTTCCCTTTCCTGGAAGAGGGAGATATACTGCAGATGATGGATCACAGTTAATTTAAGATTAAGAGTGCTAAGCCACCTGACTATTTTCACATGTACGTCAAGATTAATGATGGCTCGCCCACCTCTGCTTGAGGATGCATCATTTGTCAAAGAGTCTAATTCGCTGATGTTTTCCAGGATAGTTTGAATAATCAACTACATGCAACCTAACATCCATAGTCCACTGCTAACCCTGCCTCTGGCTATACTAGTAAAAATAATGCAAACTTTATTTATAGATTGCTTTTCAAAATAAAACAGCTTGGCAGACAATGCAAACGATTATTTGAGGTTTTTCTTTCTCATAGAGTATATGTTTTCTGTCTAAGAATAAAGTCCTGGTGTACCATCTTTCTAGATGGTTTTAAATAGCTGAAACAGACTGATATTAGATGCCTCGTGAAAATGACCTCTTAGGTGTTGTGATTGTGTGGGAGAGTCTGGATCACTTAGCGCTAATCCATCTGAGAGTCATCTGTGCTTTTCTCTCACTCACCTTTGACCTTTCTCAAGCTCTCTGGTCCCAAATCCATTGCCGGTGAGGAGCTGAGGAGGGGAGGGTGGGAGGGAGGGGGGGTTGGAGAGAGAGGGAACGTTTTCCTCTGGATGTTTCCTGTGGTTCTGAGTGTTCGTAAACGTTTCCAAGCCTCAAGGTCTCGTGGGGCATTTTCGGCAAACACTGGAGGGCAAGCGCATTATTTGTTTCTGACTGACCACTAAAACAAAAAGGGGCAATCCTTAACCAAACTAATAGCTACCAGAGGGGCTGTCAAATACTGTGAGAAACACAAACTCAAAGAGCACTGACATCACTTTAGCATCCCAGGAAGCAGGAGCATTTCTTAATCTGTCACATAGACGTCCCCCTCTATATATAATAAGTCTTTTGTTTGGTATGTTTGAGATTCCCTAGAAGGGCAAGGGCACTGGGGACACTGAAACCGTGGCTGACCTACAACGAAGCGCCCCTAAATGTTTTCAGAGGGGGCTTTAGTGGCGGGAAAATGGGACAGGAAGATAATTGAGTGGTAAGCATAGCTGAATAGCTTGCAATGGGCCCAGGGGCTTTTAAATTAAGACCCGCTTTGACACTTTAGAGCGAGCACAGGCCAGTTGTGTGAGATGAGATCCTGTCTAGGGCCACATCAGGCAGGAAAGGGGAGCGGGGATGTCGGTATGTGAGGGGGTGAGGGAGAGTGGCTGATGATGGCCTCAGATTAGACGGCTACCCCACCCCCCCTCCTCTGTGCCGTGCAACGGGAGGGAAAGCGAAGCGGATTTGAGGAAGCATTGGTAAGGGCTGGGTAGGGGAACGGGGGTTTGGAATCAAAACCGCAGCGCGGCACAAGACAACGTCTCCATTTAGTGCAGCCAAAAAACAGCTGCTTCTAAATGTTCCCCCACAGTAAGCCCTGGAGACGATGCCCCATGTACCCCCGACAAGCTCTGCTGCTTTACTACCTCCCCAACCACCCCCTTCCACACATGCAGGAACCAGTTGCCTCGCTAGTTTATATAGTTTTGAGACGCTTATTTCTCCTACAACATATCATCAACAGACTCCTTCCTTGACACACCGCACCTTTGGGCACACAAACACAACACAAACTCAACACTATCCTCACAAAGCATGCCCAAACGCTCACAGACTTTCTCTCTTTACTTTATGCAACCGCCATCCTTGCCGTCGGTGTGCAGAGAATGAATTCCAGAGATCAGCCACGAGCGAACAGTGAACAAATGGACTGTGGACCACCCCTATACTCCTCAGCTCTCCTCCTGAGCCCCAGTGTCTTACACAAATAAACCAACACAGATTTAATGACGACGGGCTTCGGGCTCTTTTTCACTCTCTTTATCAAAGGATCAAACACTTAAAGAGTGCCTGCACATGTGCGTTGTACGAGTGTGCGTGTGTTACTGTCCTTTTTCTGAGTTCGAGTGCACCGCGTGCTGTAGTTTCGAATAAAATGGTGGACACACCATCGTAAAGCAAGCCAATAAGAAATGGTATTTATACGTCATTATATCCAGTGCTTCCTAAGATGCCCACAGTTAATGTCATAATATTTAACTGCTAAACACAAATGTACAATATGTGCTTGTGTACGTAACTATGGATTATTCTGAGCATGTGTGTGTGTGCGTGTGAGTGCGTGAGTGAGTGTGTGATGGTAAGTTCCAGTGATTCATTTCAGACTTTCGTTTTATTCCTTTCCAACAGCTGTTTATTTTCAGGACCAGTATACAATCCGAGGAGGAGGATTGAGGTCCTCCAACATAAACCAGGGACTTTAATAAAGATGAATGCTTGCTTTTATACCCCTCAACGCTGATGATTTTTCTTGTTGATTTTTGCTGTCCGTTGGGAATACATACAGCGTATATTTCAGCACATCTTTGAGACGAACACTTGCAGCACAGCAAAGCGGAATCGCTCGCCCACTCCAAACTGTTTACATAACTTAATCATCACCCTTGCTGATGGGGTATGTAAAGTTTGAGTGTGTAGTACTGTGTTGGACTTATTAGTTCAAGGCCAGAATAAGAACTGGGTACACTAGAAAGAGGTTCCATTCATTCGTAATAGAAATCCCACCGTAGCTTCTGTATTTTAAGTCTCTTGTCAACATCGTAGTAGTCTGCAGGGATTGTACTCTAGACAATAATTGTATTATTCACCGTGGACTACATTTGCAATTCTCAATCATTTTGAATCTAAAATGTAATCAGTATCTCTAAGTACTGAATGTAGCAACCAATTTCCCTAAGGTTAAAGTTGACATTTTAAATTCCAAATAAACTTGAGGTGTACTTTGCACAATGGTAAACAGATGTTGCTTGCATGAACTTTTCTGAATGCTGTTCGGTTATGCAAATGTGACATGGAAATCTGCATATTCATAAAACCAGGGCTGCTAAATTTCCACCACGGTGTTGACCTAATTCTTACGGATCACAGATAACATAATAATTATGCTGAAGCAGATGTTGGCTAATGTTCTGTGTTCTTGCACACATTCAAAATCATTTAAGGTATTTCCCCTTCCCAGTCCCACCAGTTAAAGCTCCTCTTCTCAGGTTCAAGTGCACCTTTAAGTGATGCTCGTGCATTATTTAACTCCCCAAACCACATATCAATACGGTAACTGCATGTTTATGTCGGGAGTAATTAGCTTTGAAATAGTTTTGGGGGATGGGGGGGACTGGTGACAGAAGCAGAGCGTGTAATCGAAACGTGGGGAAGGGTGATTAACGCTGGTCAAGATGACTTCAACTCATACAGGAAGTGAATACTGTTTTGAGGTCAGCAAGCCACGAGGCACCTACTAGACTTACCTTATGAAATCCATGTGAGTGGCTGGTGTGAAGTGTGTGTGTGTGTGTGTGTTTCTGAAGGAGGGCCAATTAAATGTAATCACAACACCCACAATGGCGGCAGTTAATGTCAGCGTGAGCGCTGATACACTTTACGGAGCTTAGCTGGTGGTCCTTGGCCTTGCAAGTTAGCACATGAAACACTGTGCGTTTTCATCACCTACATGAAGGAATACATGTGGGATATTCTGAAAGAAGGAGGTTTTAACACACCTATGCAGTCGCAGTTGGATTGCCAACATTGTGTCCGAAAAATGTGGTTCTAGTTCGTAAATTGTGCGGCAGAGAGAGGCAATGAAAAGTTTGAATATTAATAAAACATTTTTATTTAATTTATTATTGTATTTAACACAGTTCAATGCAACCAATGAGGTTGGGGACACATTATACTGATTATACTCTATTTAAAAAATAAACACTCACCTTTTCTTGGAAAAATAATATTGTAGCTTATGTTGGTGAAGTCGAATATAAGATGGAGTTGGTGTGGTGAAGCAATCAAGGAGCCCGCAGTTATAATGTCTGAACGTATGATTTTCCCATAGTTTCAACCTCATTACAAGCATATTCACGGCTGTCCGAGACCATTTCAGGGCAGAGCCGGTGTTGTGCGCACACGTCGTCAACGGTGGTGGCGAGTAGTGATGCTTTCCAGATTATGACTGACTGCTGACACACACGCAGACACTCACACATAATCACACAGCCACAAACTCAGACCCTTTTTCTGTCACACATGTACTGTACACTAATTTTTTACACACATTCTCCAGCCCACACAGGCACACACCCATACATCCATTTCAAACTGTGCCGACGACAGTGGAAATATGGAGCACATTTTCAAGGCGCTCGCCGTCTCCTCAAGGAGAAATCCATTTCAAATGTTCCCAACTTCATTGATTTTGAAAGACGAGCCAAGCCAAAAAGTTGTGTTTTGTTTATCGGTGAGTGATACAATCGCTCCAACTTTGAATCAACTCACATAGCATACAGCCAAGGCCAAAAGACGGGATCAGACACTGGTTGAAAGAGCAGTGCGCCAAAGGCGGCTGGGGGTATGTCTGTGTGTGAAGACAATTATTTTGTTATTATTGCGGAGGAAAGATAGCAGTAGCCTTTCACTTTGGTAATTGAATCCAAGAGAGAAGCTAATTGGTTTTCAAATGAAGCATTAAGAAACAAAACCAAGGATTTACGATAACAAAAGAAAGTGTGTCCAGTCGCTGAGTGCAGAAGGGTGCAGGGATGGAGAAGAGGTGATTAAAAATAGACAAGATTGAAAGAAAATTGGCACATTTGAAAGATACTTTGTAATGAAAATGAAAACCCTCATAATCAAATACGCTACATTGTACTGATACAACTGATAGAATAAATCAGAGACAGAGAAGAAAAAGCGGCTCATGACCTTCACCGGTTCTTTAGCTCGCTTACATGACTGCTGACACAATGCCAAGTAAAGCACATTGAACCCCCTCAGTATTTACAGCATTAAGACAGAAAAAGAAGTCCATCTGTCCAGCAGTCTTCGGCGTAGCAGCTATAGTAAGCTGCCCTTCACTAATCAAGTATGTCTGTGGATAGCCAGGCTTTTGATCCTGACACAGGCGTTTACAAAGTCAGCAGCGTGTGTGGGCCACAGCTTAGCTATACACGGACACACACACACACACACACACACACACTTATTCACACACATCAACAATAGCCAAAGTCTGCAGCCACCAAGGCACCTTCCCACAGTAACTGCAGAGCACATGTTGTTGGCTACATGACTGGTAGCTCAATCAAGGAGCTGTTGGGTTTTTAAAAAAAAAAAGCTACGTCAAGTTTCCGATCGAGAGTAACTGCCATGTGATCTGCATTTGTCGTATTCATCATTTTACTTCCAGTTGATGAGGCTACAATGATCTACTATAAACGCTGTTGTTTCATGTTTCCTTTTTACAATCACAATCCAACATATTATCAATGAGAGCGGTCCAGGAGCTATTTTCTAATTAAGTTATACACATTTCTTATTCTAATCTATTCATTCCTCTTATAAATGCTTTCCGACGGCTCCGCGTGCAGGTAACACCATACTCAAGCAGCATCGTGTTTCAGTTTGTTTGAGACAGGAGCTATGGCGGAGGGGAAAGACCATGTGGCCGTAATAAACATGAGGGGATGCACCTTTTTTCTCCCCCCGATAAAGCTATATTGTAAACAACAAATCTGTGTTGAAATGGGCTTGAGGAAAGCTAGTAACGTTAGCTGTTAGTAGCCGCCCCATGGGCAGCAGTCCTGCCGGAGCTAACAGCTGGTGTTAATGGAGCTGGAAAGTTCCATAGACGTACCTTATGATGCATTAATGCTCTATTCAGTAGCTGTTTGTATTAGGCAAAGGTAAATTGTAATGTTATCATGATCTATTCAATTGCAATCTTGTAAAATTCTGTTTTTGGTGAGAAACTTGGATATGGAAAGGATATGTTTTATATATATATATATATAACATAGACATTAGAAAGGGAATTATGACCTCTTTATCTTTACTCACATAAGCTCCAAGCAGCTTATAATAGATCATTAATTTCAATTAATTAATTTCATTAATTTGCCATTTGTTAATCACAACAAATATTTGAATAGAAATTAAATAAATTATAGTGAAATTGTTTGTTTTTATGCAACTTGAGATCATAATAACAAATACATTTTTCAAAATAACAAGCCTTGCCTGCATGTACTTTTATCAGGAATCGATAAAGAATGAGACTGATAGAGGACTCAATAATGGAATCGGTATTGATGGACTCTTATCAATTCCCATCCCTAAATCAAAATCTGTTTTGCCGACGGTGTTTTGTTACTACTTCTACAATACTAACGTAGGAGTGTAGACTGTTCCTACCTTCAGTGGCAGGACAGAGCACAATGGGGAGTTTTGAATTTGGAGTTTAATGGAATTTACCTGCATCGTTAAGTCTATTTTTTGTTACAGTGCAAATCTCTGACACCGGCGGTGTTTGGTTTCCAGCAGTGGCTCCGTACTTTTAACTTCAATCTGATTAGAAACTTTATTGCCACTAATAGTTGTTCTTTCCTTTAATTCCAACCTACCAGACCTTGATTTGATGGTCCTGCATCAAGTCTAGAACATATCAAAACAATGAACAAAATGCATCCAGAAACATTGTTAACTAAGTGTCATTCACATATAAGAAGTAATTGATTGTTAATTGATTATGTGACATCACCTGACGTAATAGAGTGGCTTACGAAATATTTTAGACTTTATTTAAAAAATCTGAACAATCTTCTCAGCCTCTGTCTGAAACTCAACTCAGTTTCTTGCACTCACTCAGTCCAGATCCATCATGGGTTTTAGGTGTTATCTGAGACAGAAAAGATTTTTTAAAAGGGGGGTTTTCAGGAAACATATGGTGGTAGTAACTGTGCCTTTTTCATCTTTATGTGTGGTGTTACTCATGGAGGATCAGCCAGATCAGACAGGACACACATCCACAGGAATGATAACAAGGGAACCACTCCGACTTCAAAGTCCAGGCATTTATGGTTTATTGAATTGCCAGAGAGCGATGCTCGTTGTTTTTATGTTCAGCCCTGAACCAGGTTAGACAAACAATTTTAGTAAAAGTACCATTTATAGGAAAATATCCTTATATGGATATGTATTTATTCTCTCACGTCATCATGTCTCTGTTAACGTGCTCTGTAGCGTCTCAAGGATCCAAGCACAGCCATGTCATGGACATAGTTTGTTGTCAGCAACCATTTCACATCTCCTCTTTCCAACTCCTTCAAAACATTCATGTTTCTTCAGGAGGATAAAGAAACAGACCAGGCTGACGTTCCTGGGGCGATGCATAACAACCACACTCAAACGAAGCCTGTGGCACCTGTTGCTGACTCTCGATAGCAGCAAGACCTGGTGGAGGAGCTGTCAACTGGCTCCTCTGGGACTCTGAGGGATTGGGTGAGAGAGCCACGGTCCACTAAGTGTGACTGGCTGGAGATGTGGGGTTGACTAGGGGCTGCCCCTGTTGCCATCGCCAGTGTGCTGTGTTCCTGCCCATCCTTCATCTGGGAGGGGGAGAGAAAAAAAGTACATTTCCTGCCTGACTCGACGGCTCACGCTGCCATGCTGCCTGAGCCTTCATTTCGCCTTTTGACAGTTGTCACGGCCCAGCACCATCCTGCCATTTCCTTGCACCTGTGACTGACCACACTAAGCAGCTCCCTCTGGTTTCAATAAAACATGGACCATTCCTGGTCTGAGTGCTACCTTGAATTGTTGGGTGAGAGACTTTCTATTGTCTGTATCATTTTAGCCAAGCCCATTTGTTTGCGCTTTGGACCTTGTAGTATTGATTCAAGTCAATTTAGTGAAGCTAAAAAAGACTCCCTGGCAGTACAACTTAGCGTTGGCATGCTTGCTGTGCAACATGGCCAATAATGTGGCCAGATAATTGACAGATAATATAGTGCAAATCCTTGTACTTCATCCCTTTGGCTGCTTCTCCTCTCAGCTACAGCGTTCCTACTGAGAGGCCTTAACCATATATACAGTTGCAGTGTTTATAAGAGCTGTAAGGTAGCATTGTGCAGTTCTTGTTCTTGCTGCCTTTCGTGTAAACAATTCAAGTACATTCGCTGTAACAAATGCAATGATTTTTCCTTTGATTATTTTACTCATGACTGTCAGTTTTCCTTACAATGTTTTAAATATCATCGCAACCGGCGTCATCACATTGTTTGCTTGTCTTGACTGTGTTACAGTACCATGACATTACATGTTCCCTGGAGCATGTCAATAATGTTTCCAGGCTCGTTTTACTCTCCTCACATACTGCATCTTTCACATTCCAGCTGTGTCTATTTTACTCGCCTTGAGCAGAGGACCCCCAAAATCATATTGCCCTGAGAAAGGCCCTGGAAAATTCACGAAAATGGCAAGAGAATATCCAGGATGGCGAACGCACAACACTCTGGATAATGCGCACGCCACTTTTTCATGGCTAATCACTTTGAAGTGCAGTGGATGGCTTACAGTGAGCACGGTGAATTATGCACATTATACCAGTAAGCTTCTGTAGAAGGAAGCCGAGCTGTCTGGCAGCATTTCCACAAGAATATCAATCAGAGTAGCTACAATATGATGACATGTCTGGCTAGAGCAACATGATGGAGATGATTCAGGGGCTGAGTGATTTTACAGCCCATGGAGGGGATCTTGCTTTACTGACTGGCTTTGATTAAATACATGGTCAGCTTCAATACCGTGCATGTGCGAAGAAAATGTATAATCAATATTTGAAGAAAATCCTATGCAGAAATTTCCATCGCATTAATTTTACTAACTGAAAGATACGATGTTGTATGTTTAATAGGCTGGCCTGGCTGATGGGTCGTAAGGCTCATACGTAGAACACTCACAAGGCAATGTGTAAATCAGCTCACAAATTCTATTCACTTTTATCCCAAGAAGGCATAAGTGTGTACTTCGAAGACGTTTGTAGATATAGAAAAAAAATGCATATCTAAACAAAACAATGGAAGAAAGAAGAAGAAGCAGGAGTGGCTCTTCGCTGTTGTGCCTTGCATGCAGTTCTGTGGAGCCACTGTGTTCCTTTTCCAGGCTCACTTGACAGGGGGCATCGAGAGGACGTTTGCTCCAGCAGTGCCAGGCATCCACAGTCAACATCCCATTGGCATATCTCTCCCATTAGCACTGTCAAACATGTGTGGGCTTTTGAGGATATTTCTCTCTTCATTTTTCATTCCAGACACATAAACACACACAGCACAGGTAGGCACGTTTTTTTTTTTTTATGTCCGAGCCTGTGCACGGACAAAAAAACAAACAGTAAACAAACTAAGTTCCTTTTCGGGTCCCTTTGCTCTCATTTATTTCTCTTTTTCTCGCTTTTATTTATGTGTTTTCTACTCCATATGAAACCCCCTACTCCCCAATCCCTTTTTCCAGCCACATCAAGCAGAAGCAGGGAGGGAACAAAATTGGAGCGAGAGAGAGAGAGAGAGAGAGAGGAAAACCAAGGAAACGGACAGCAATTATGATCTGAATGGAGGAAAAACAATGACATAAACAAAAAATGGCAGAATGCATGAAAAGTTGTTAACAGTCCTTTTTTAGAAAATAATATACTATTGTTTGGATGTGGTCAAAGCAGGATTTCTCTGTGTCAACACCACATGGAAAATTATGCTATCAAGCAAACCCAAGAGGAAATGAGAAAAGACAAGGGAACAAACAAAGATTAGCATGTTTATGTGTCATGCAAAGAAAAACTGCAGTTTCTGGATGCCCTCCAGGCTTTCTAACGGACATTCTGCAAACCTGCAGCATTGCAAATAAGTATTGGCTTATTGTATCTTTCAATCCACTTAAATATGCTACAGCTCAACTATGAGATTGTGCGGATAACAAGGCAATTGGCAATAACTTTAGACAATTGTAAGCTACTTTGGTAATTCCTACATGTCTTACTCTATCTTGGTGGTGACAAATTTGAATAATTACATGGGGATAAAATACTATTTTAAAGATTTCCCCGTCATCTCCAAGTTCGCTCATAAATTGATAACTTAAATGTTTAAATGCTCCTACCCATTTCACCAAATGTCGTCTTTTAGGATCTATTAGAACGCTAATGGACTAATCTGTGCTCAAGTCAAAGAGCTAGAATAGTCAATCTTTGTATTCAAGAGCACTGTATCCCATTTCTCTCAGCCTAGCCTGCTGCCAGTCTCTATAATTCAGAGCCTGTCATAGCCTGGATTACTCCCTGGCCGTCTCAAACAACACCTGCTAGACTAGACACACTCTGCAGCAATGAATGGAAATATCCCACATGCACACTGTGACCCAGCAAGAACTTGTGAAAGTATACGATAACGTTGCCCTAACACACCTTGCGGACGTGACACATGCCTCGTCTATCAGTTTGCTTGGCAGCGACACGTCCTCGTGGAGAAGTCTGAAAATCTGGTGTGGCTTCTGGTTAGCTTGATGCCATTCACAGAGCGGAGAAGGCCTCGGGTTAAGTTTTGTCAGGAGAGCAGCGGGGGGCTTCCGACACAAGATCCTGCAGACTTTTACGCACCTATGTATAAATTCATGCTTCTCAGTTGGAGAAGTAGTCGAAAAAAGCTTGACGCATTAGGAATTTAGCTCATGTCTGGATGGATGTTTCACAGAATAAAAGTAAAGACCAGTGTTGGCCAAGCACATTTGGAGGAGCAAGGAAAACCCTCTCAGGTTTCAGCTGTCCGCTGGCAGCCCTCAGCAGCTCTGTGGAGCGAACGTGAGGGGAAGGCCAAAATGTGAGCCTCCCTCACACACAGAGTCCACATGAGAGCCGAGGGGTTAATCCCGTTTCAAACAAGCTAGGTTTAACCCTCGTCAACCTTACCACCAGCGAACACTACCACCCAAAATTATATTTCAGGACTACACATGTGCATAAGTGCACAGGCTATTAATTTGACTCTCGCACACACAAACATATTTTGTCTACACACAGCATAGAGGGCTTCAGTGTGTCGTTTGTTTGGTGTTCCCTACATTTAAGCAGCTGTGTCGGTGGTCAGGCAGCAATGTTGACAGCTGAAGGCCTGTTGTTCCATAAAACCGTACCTCTAGCCTTTCACAGTTTAATGATATCTATAACTAATATGCTTCAAAATACACACAAACATAGCAGGTGATGTGCAGGCGCAAATGGACAAAAGATTTGTCCTTCCGTCATGCATGTCTGTGAACATGCGTACACATAAACATGCATGCATGACCAGGCAGGTGATCTGGCCTTTCTCATAGCCAACACTGCCAGAGTGTTAGCCCCCCCCTCCTTAATTCCATACACTCATAACTTCTTAATGGAGGGACTGGCTACTCAAAAAACTAAAAAGATGCCTTGTTGAGCTGTGTTGCGGGTGGGACCCATAACTCCACATTTCATTTTAATACCATTCTCTGGTAAATTTCAAGTATGTCAAGAGGTCTTCTCTTGTAACATTGTGAAATATTGAGTTTCACCATTTCTCTGGCCCTGTTGAATCAAACACGATGAAAGCCACAGGCTGGTGAATGAAAAGTGACCTTGAATGTGCTGACCTTGGATAATTCTCGCCAAATGTGTTATGGCAGATGCTCCATCTAAAAGTGGGATTCTGTCAGACAAAAGGCACTTTCTGTGTTTTCCACATGCATCCCCCTCTCCCATTGACGTACCTCAATTAAGCACACATTTTTCTCACTTAATCTTGTTCGATCCAAAAGAAAAAAATGTCATTGAATTTTTGTTGAGCAAATTTAGAACAAAGGCTAGGGAGTGAGTGTATGTATTTACTGCATGTTTTTTTAGAAATATATGTTCCAATTTTGTACAGAGAGTAAGACATCTGATAGGTATGTTAGTTGCTACTCTCAGGTGGAAGAATGTTAGACAAGATGTTTGGACTTTGTGCGTTTCTGTCTTTGTTCCCAAAGACTTCTGGCTTGTGCGTTGTGTGAAAGTTACAATCTCACATCCTTGACGAAACCACTTGTATGTGCACTAAAGATTTCCTTAATTGTACATGACATTGAAATAAGTTTTGAAAAGGTTGACAAGAATTTATATCCATCAAAGTCACTTCCATTCAAACTAGGGAGAGGCAAACCTGCCATTAATATGCTCTACCTACCAAGTTGTAAGTCTTTACGTTTTCGAGGGAAAGGATATAAAACTGTATTACAGAGAACAAATCAGTTAATGGCTTCTTTATTGCTTATCCTAAATGCCTCATTTAAAAAGCTTTCAACTCAATAGCGGTCCTCCCATGTGGCCTGACTGCATACATAGATAATTAACAGACCCGCCGCCATATTAGTTTGAATTGGGAATGAACATTTTTATCATCCGTTTAGTGTTTGCTAACCATTGTCACACAGTGCAGTCGCTTTTTCTTTTTCTCTTCTTCCTTTGTTTGGCTGTTTCACATCCGCTGCAGTGATGGAATTTGTTTTGTATGTATAAATGATTCCTGAGGCTACATATTGACTCTGCTAGGTAGCGACACAATCCAACAAGCACAGACCAGAGGAATAGTTAATAGTTTAAAGCATCACCAAAAGGCAAGAAAGAATGTATTGTATTTGTCTTAAACGTCATATTCTCTCTTCTCCCAATGCAATGGCAGACGTGCTGCTGCAGTGTATTGTCACCTGTCGCGTCAAATATTACAAAAAAAAGAAACTGCTGCAGAGAAATACACAAATAGACACCTTCTGGAAGGAATGAAGAATAGCCTTCTTTATGTCTTTAGTCTCCAGGTCCTCTTTTGCTAAAAAAAAAATATTATCCAGGATTGACAATGCAGGGTTAGAAATGAGTTTAAAGTAGATCTGAAACTTGAATTTGCCTCACTTCTTTTCTATGGAAATAAAACAACTTTGTATATTGGTGTTAGTTTGTATGGGGGGGGGGGGGGTTCTACTGTGTATGTCACCAACCACAAAGCTATTACTTTCAAGATCCTGCTTCCACCTCCTGTTCCAATAGTGTCTACTTTAATTTCTACACGCGTTGTCAATACCAACTCTGGCTTTAGGCATGACTCCTCCTTACTACCGAGACATTACTAAATAATGTTATTATCGCATGCAAAGCAGTGCTGGATTCCATAACACCTGCTAAAAAATGACTTTAAATTTCAGTTCGACTTTGAAGTATGTGAGACATGTAGCCTTTATGAGTCAGGGTCTATGCCCATCAGAATGTGAATGCACTTGAGAGACACTTTGCAGCAGAAGCACACCAATAGTATGAGAAAAGCAGACAAAAAAAACCTACCTTTTTTCTTGGAAAAAACAAGGGGAGGTAAGACAGCAAAAGGTGAACTGGATGTAATTAACCTATGCTCGTCCAGACAAACAGTGTTAGACAGGGCGTTGGGTAAGCGAGCTAGGCAATGGCTCAGCTGAAGCTGGTAGTTTCTAGGCTAATTAGGACTGTGTTGTGGTGCAGTGTGAACGGGTTCCCATGTGGGTTCCTGATTCGTTGGCTGTGCGCACATCCAGGCTGCTCATTTGTGGTGGGGTATGACAGGGTGAGATCCGAGGAGTCGACGAGAGGACGCTCGCCACGAGAGAGAAGCATGTGCGTTGGGATGAGAGCGGGAGTGGAAATGAAACACAGAATGAAAAGAGAAAATTAAACAGTGGAAATCAAAGCAACGAAGAAGGATGTAGCAAAGTGCGAGGAAGAGACAGACAGACAGACAAAGAGTGTTGAATTGGGGGGGGGGGGCGGGGGGGCGGGAAGGTTAATCTGCTTCTCTTCACAGTTGTGTCTGTCAAGTTGTACAGCTTCTGCAAACAAAGCATCTCCTTTGAGATTCTTTTGCAGGGAAACAATAACACTTCCACTGCAGAGGTGCAGTTCTTACGCCTGGAAATACACTGTACCTAGAACTAGTGAACCACGACATAGCACCATCAGGATAACCTGTCAGCATATTAATGTGTGTGACTTTGAGTGTTTATAACAGTTATATTATACGTATCTTATATTCAAGTAATTAGTGCCACGGATTTTTACCGTAGCATGTAATTGCATGACATGTGCCACACCTTACTGGGTGTTAGCCTGGTGCCAGGAAATTTCATCAAAAGCAAGTTGTCTTAAAGTACAAAAAACATACGACAAAATGAAATGCGAGGAATGTTATCATCCGCCGAAGGACGAAGGAGAAAGGACTGCATACAATATTGATGCAAACAACTAGAGTTTTAACGTTGAAATAGAGACGTGGAAGGTAATGTTTTCATGGTCAGAGCAGTGAGTATATTTGTGATAGTATTAGACGACAACAGCATCAGCATCAAATCATAACAAACAGAAAACCCTTCAAATTAAGTCAAGTAAGAAATCATATCCAACCTTTACATTGTCCCACAATCCTTTTGTGGTGAAGGAACAGATTCGTATTCATTTTCTCTTCATCACAACATCCATGTTTGAATCCATAAACTGTTGTGACTTTGTTTGGGCGCAAACGGAAATGTCCTCGAGCTAGATAGTAAACAGGATTTCTGTACGTCAGTGTGTCTGATTGTTATATCGGGGAAACAAAAATAGTAATTTCCTCGAAATTGCTCATAGTTAGACCTTTCAAAAGCTAATGGAGGTTGTGTGGACTTTAAAGTTGCATCCATCACATTGCACGTCTGTAGGGGATCTATTATCCTGGTTTCTGCTTCCCACACTCCCACACCGGTAACAATGCATAGCAGCCCAGGTTCATATCCTCTTCTGTGCTTTGATCTCTTTTACAACCTTAAAGCAATCTCACTCACACCACATTAAAATCTTAGTAATGTCAGCAGAGGGAGGAAGTGCCATCCACAGTGAATCATGCAGGACTCTTGTATATGCATATACCAAAACAGAGAAAAGATGAAGAGCCCTTCAAATTCACTTTCCTACTGAGGCAGCAAGGTTGATGTGTGGGAGCTGAATGCGAGCAGAAGAGTTTAGCAGTAATACACTTTTCTGTTTTATGTGTTCATGTTACAGCGACTGCTCCGTAAAGACAGGCATTTTCTAACCAACATACGTTGCACTGGTAATAGCATGCTCTGAAAGACGTACGGAAACCCCAAAATGATGTACAGGTAGCACATTTGTTGACAGCTGCTTCCCATTACTGGTAGTTCTTTCACAATTGAAGGGTGATAAAAGCCTGCTCTATTTCCCGTTTGTAGTTTTTACAAACTGAAATAGACATGTTGTTTTCAACAGAACTGCAGGTTGAAATCATCTCTGACAGTGATGACGATGATGTTCTAGTCGGCTTGCTGTAGAGCTATCCTTTTATTTTGTTCACTCCTCCTATGTTGCTATTGCATTGAAAACGTGGACACAGGTCGCCTTGGAGGATTCAATCAGCACTAACAGCCTAAATCTTGCACTCGTTAAATTTATGGAAATGTAATGCTAAAACATTTTATCGGAATCCGAATACGTTGTCATCATTGGACGGAGTCACTGCTGCGTACTGTCACTCACTGTCATTCATTTTTAATTGGTTGAGTTGCACAGCTTAAAGCTTCTATATTTTACGTCGTATTAGAGGCTCTGGGTCAGGGTGACGGCTGTGTTGCGTTCAGGCCTGCGTTATGGAATGCCAGGTGGAAGGAAGTTACAAGTAAGTTTCCTTTGGTTTAGCGTTTTCATTTCCATTCAGTTTATATATAGGTTGTCACTGTGCCTGATGTGGTCTATGCCCTCATAAAGTGGTGAACACTTTCATTCCTGTTACTGTGTTATTCTTTTTCCTTTTTCCCCTCGGACTGTTTTCTTTTTCTAGCATAGAATAAATGTGTCATTTCCTCCATCGACTAGTTCCAAGTTCAGAAAAAACCCAACAGCTTTCACATATTTAGAGAGATAAGGAAACGGTTAACACACACATTTTGTATTTTAATGAACAGAGCGCTTGAAGTATGCTGTGATTTACAGGATCCTTCCAATGAAAAGTCTGTCAACCATAGTGTGACAAAGGGAATTATTCCCTCAATTCTTTAGTTGTTTGGGAGAAATAGCCATTACCATGTAGTTTGTGCACAGGAAAATCCTTTCTGTTAATCAATTCTGAAACATGCATCCAAATCAACTCTGTACTCCGTCTACATGACATCTGTGAAACGTTTTTGGACATGGAGAGAAACTTTCAACGCATTTTGCATTTCTTATGAAAAAACGTTCATCTCAATCCAGGCTTTGAAGTGCTGGGCATTCAGTTTATTTATTCGTAACCCAAAAACAGGATTTGTACTATATGTATAGAGCTTTTTTTCTACACCACATCGGAGTTAGGTAGCAGTTTTCCTGAAAGTATGCCAAACTCTAAGGATAAGTGTCTTTAGATCCAGGAAAAAATTCTCCATTTGGCCCAAGTGTGAAAACACTTTTTTCTCTCATTTTATATCCTCACCAGCGACATCGTCAAAGCCCGATCTCAGCTAGAGCTTATTACATCGTTGTACCATCAACCCACTGACCACAGCTCTGATTGCGTAGCCAAGAGTAGTAATTTCAGGATTTCAGAGCAATTGATTGAGTGGTCTTAAACCAGATGTTTGGTGTGTGTCCCTCACTTCCTCCTCTTATGAAAAGATTCTGAAAATCCAAACTTGTAGGTCATGTTGCAGCAGGGCTGTGATAAAGTGTATTAGCATTTTGATAACGTACTGTAGCCCAGAGCAGTCTCCACCTCTTCTCACTTTGGTTTTGCAGGGTGAGTTAACACACAAGGGGGATGATGGAGTATTAGGTTGTCTCAGGTGGCTTTTTACAGTCAAATATAAGGTAAAACTTGCATATTTCCGCAATGAAAATAGTGGACTCCCCATAGAGTGCTACGTCTGAGTACTAGTGATAGTGTATTTGAAATTAAAACTGCTGCCATAGATTAAGTTGTATGTTTACTCCAGCCACGATTGGGGTCTGATGTCCAATAGTAAAGTGCATACTGTAATGCGCCCCCCTTACAAAGGTCCCTTTGTTCCAGCGGCTGGGGGGTCTGTGCACCCCTGAGCCCCCCTCCTTCCTCATCCACTTCCCACACACATCCCCCCCGATGTCTATTAAGCACGCTGATTCCCAGTTCAAATTGGCCCCCTGTTATTAATCCCAATCACCCGGAACACATCGAACGCAGCGCACCACGAAAACACATGTGCCCAGCACCCCCACCCCCCAGCTTGGCGCACTGATTCTAATTAATTAATTACATCCCAGGTGATTTTACTTTGAGATGGAGAGAAGAAAAATAGAAGAGGGAAAAAAAACTGGCTCCCACAGGCACCACCAAATTGGCAACAAAAGCTCCCCAGCAAGAGAAAAAAAAAGGCCCAGTTCATTACTTGAGGGAGAGTCGGCTTCTTGTAGCTGCTTCCTAACTACTGCTCAGCTGTCCAAGTCCAAAATACTCTGTTTTTCCCCCTTTTCTTTTCTTTAACTTGTCTGTCTGCCACCCACGAAAACCCTTGCCAAAAACACATACTGGAACTAACCCGCAACAAATTGATAGCATATTTAAGTATTCAGGATTATATTTTTTGAAGAGAATGGGTATAGAAAAGGGGTTTTGGGCAAATCCTTTTTCTTTGCTGGAGAGCAATGGGACTAGTTAGCATAGCACTGTTTTAAAAAAAAAAAAAAAAAAAAAAGGGACTACATATTTGATATATCTCATTTATTTGAAAGTCAAGTCAGTTCTTTCATGTCCTTCCAGTTTGCTTTCCTCCTCGTTCAGGATGCTCCGCTCTCTCAACAGAAAAAACTTTCTCTGACGTTATCAGAGTAATCTGCTGATGTGGAAATGTTTGACTCTGCACTTTTGTTTTGCACCATGTTTAAATAATGATATCTATCTATAATCTTAGACAGCATCTTCATCTGAAAAGTTCAATATGAGCTGCATTTGACATTGCAGAAGTTTGCAAAGTGCTGTACAATTACTTTGAGGAGAGTTTGATTTAGAAATGAGATATGCACTTAGTTAAACATGTGACATCTACACTGACAAAGTAATTCCTGGTAAGTGATTTTTAAATAATTTATCATGAACATTTGTTGAGAGTTACTTACAAGTTGGTAATGTACCATGACTGCCATAGACATTAACATTTCAAAACAGAAATGTGCAGGGAGTGTTGAAATGAATGAATGAATGAAAGACCCCCAAAAGGAGAAATGAGGGTTGTGTTTTATGCAACAAAAGCCCTTGGCTGAGTAGACTGTACAGACATTGAAACTTTAAATGTGGAGACAATAATTTTATAAAATAGAAATGAAATCTTAGGTAGCGCTTTATGAAATAAAAAAAGGAAAAACTTTTCCGTCAGAGAGTAAAACGTTATGGGCTGTACTTTAAAAGAACATTTAAATGTACACTTCTCCTGGGGGGTAACCCTGGCTGGATATGTGAAAGAAATATATGCTTTAAGACTTATTTCAACAACGGGACCTATGTTATGAATATCCTCCTCAATTTCTCGCTTTCTCTTCCAGTAAGTTAACTGCTCAGAGCTTTCATTTGGTTTTATTTTTTTACTTTTTACTCCTTCTTTTTTTTTTTAAAGTGTCCGAGAACACTTTTTCGGCACCTTCAAGAAAATGGCCACTTGACATGTTGTGTAGCCAGTGCCTACTTTCTGGCCCAGAATGCAAAGGTAAATCACTGCATAGGAGGTCTGCATGTCATCACATTTGTCAGAACTTGAGCCACAGTATGCTCACCATCAAATATGTATTCTTATATAAGACTTTATAGATGTCTGAGCTTTCACTCCGAAGTAGCCAGATCGCTGCAACAGCCTGTATTGGGCAGATTGTACATTCTCACTTTCTCTCCACATGGATAGGAGCCACCCACTTTTCTCACCTCTCTGTGAATCTGCAAAGCCCCTTCAGATGAACTGATAATCTCTTGGCAGGTCGTCCTTATGCACCGCCTCACCTACATTAGCACTCATGGGGACTATTACTAAACGACCAAGTGCTAGGTTAGGATTGACTGGTCTCTGATCAGGCAGGAGGACATCTTACTTTGCTTTTTGTTCTCCAACAAGTGACACATTAAATAAACTTAAACAGTTAAGCAAACAAGCCCGCTGTGGCCCCTGGAGGAACTTGCTTTTATACCCCCTCCCCATCTTTCATTCAGAGGGGTGATCAAGCCATCAAAGGTCTCAAAGTCTGTATGTGGTATCTGGCACAAGACTAAGAGCTTAGTCTATCCAGGCAGGTTTAATGGTACGGAGCCTCCATGCTATTAATTTAGAGGAGTTGCCAGCTCTCTATCTTGGCAAAAATGCTACATTTGAAACCAATGTCATTCATGACGCAACACCATATGGAAATAGACTTCTGTGGTTTACTGTTATTTGCAGTACCATATTGGTCTATAGTGGAGAAGTTACCTTTCTGGATGCTCTGAGGTAAGAGGTCAAGGCAAACTAGTTAACAGCCTCCCTGGAGCTTATAGGGATTCACTAATGTGCTGAATGCCGCCTCAGTGGGTGTTTGTCATCATGGCAGCTTTAACCCGGGCCTTATGTTTAAAGATGGTGTCCTACTTGGTATGCCATCCTGCTATAACTCATGTGAGGAATGCTTACATGTGAGTTTGTGATTTGCAGTGATAGAATATGTTTAGTATAGTGGAATTTAGTGAAATAAACAAAAATGCAGCATGTACCCCCACCTGCATACTCCGTTATTGAAAAGCGTTGCTCAAGTTGACAATGCCGACAAAATCTATTCTTATAACTGGAGCAAATGACATATTGTTGTTGTTTCAGTTGGTCAGTCACATTTTCACTGCACTCCCCTCTCTAATTGTCCTGCTTGTTGTATATTGTTTCATGAAAATTTTGAGTTTTGTCTTTATGAGATAAAAAAAATAATTTATGACGAATTATGGCATTGATATTGATGCACTAAACTGTAAAATGTTTGTCAAGAATATGGAGTAAACATTAATGTGGATAAATTGTATGGGTTTATCTTTAAAAAAGATTAAAAAAATACCAAACAATATTTTTTTTAGCACAATTTACCATTGTTTTATTTTACCTCTCGTTACAATACAAGTCAGAACGAACAGCTCCTATATCCCCAATAATATTGATGTCGATAAATGAATAATTAAGGGTTTTTCAACAGAGGGCGCCGTCTCCCAAAGTTCTCCTGACCGCAGATTTGATCCGACAACAGGTGGAATTTGAGAGGTAGTACAGAGCAGAAACATATCATGACAGATGAGCTGGTGTAAAACTGTGTCCATGCTGTAACAGGCCACAAATAACCAGTAGCTACTGTAAGTGTACACTGAAACTCAGACTGCGTTCAAGATGTCAAAACCTGAATCCTGTTAGACACATGAGATGGGCATAAAGAGGCGCTGAGCTAGTTCAGGTTTGTGTAGGCCAAGAGTGAACTCACTCACAGTGGAGGAAAAAAAAAACTAGGTAACGGCTTTTTAGACACATAGCGTGGAATTACTGCAGAGCATGTCATGTGTTTTCCTCACCTATTTTTTATGGAACATCTCCAAGTTCGGGATAAACCTTTTGACAAAGTCTTTCGCGGTATTCGTGGGCCCCCTGCTGCGAGCATGATCTCCAATAGTGGAATGTGGAACGGAATGCTGCTCTATGAGGCCCATATCCTGGACACATATTTATTTGCTCATTTATCACTCCTGGACAACCTCTGACCTACTACCGTGTGTTTTCGCTCTCCTTCACTCCCAGGATAAATGGGAGAGAAAAATATGGCCAATTCTCTGCCAGGGAGACACGTCGACAAGCAGCGGGAGTCCACAATTTAGCATACGAGAGACAGTACAGATGGGGGCAGAGATGCTGGATTTCTTCCAGGCCTCTGTTTGTTTTAGCTAAAAAAAAGTGAGCTGAAGTTTGCGAAAGTATATGGGCACCAAGATTAACGGCTCACTGCGCGTATGTAGAAGTGTGTTTTAAGATGTGTTCTAGGTGGTCGGTGCTTCTACTTCAGCGAGTGTCTGGTGGGACACAGTGGTAAGGAGAGGAAACAGATGTTGCTGGCACCCAAAGGGAACTCATATGAAAGACTAAGGTATATAGAAGCTTAGTGAAGGATAAATGCAAGGGTTTAATGATGAGATTGATTCCCCTGGTGAGAAAAAGACTATGTTGTGCATAGTCTGCTGTTTGCAAAGTGGAGACTGGAGGCAGAGGAGGAGGAGGAGGAGGAGGAGGAGACGGCAGACACAGAAGTCTAGAAGTTACAGAAATAGGCCTGCGACATAAGGAGTGCCGATGCAAATTCTAATGTCAATTGGAAAAATCTGGGTTAGAAGCATGAATGAGTCCTCCCGCTCTGAGAATGTAGTTGCTCAGGGTGCTCTTGAGCAAGTCACCCATATCCCAACTTTTCTAGCGGAGGTGCTCATATAGCAGACTTGGGGTTTGCTGGGTACTTCCCATGTTATTCTGGATCACAGCAATAAACAGGCTTTATCTTAAAGGGTGCATGTTGATGTGTTGTTTTGGTGTAAAATAGGCAGCGAAACAATTGGAGACTAAAAAAAGACATGAAAAATAGAAATCATCAAAGTAAAATAATAACTATACCGAGTAAATAAATAACAATAATAATAACAGAAGAAATAATCATCTGTGTGATGTATTACGGGTAGTTAATACCCTTAAAAAAACGTTACAGAATGTTTCCTCTGTTTGAAAATGTGTATAATCAAAGTGCGTGCGCCATGCAGTGATTTACAACCCAACTCAATTTCTGCTTTACTTTGTTACCTTTCCAATGGCCTGTACATAGTGAGAATAAAAAAAGGTTATGCGCTGTAGTCAATTGCCGCACAGCGGAGCCATGAAACATCAAGCGCTCTAAACATCTGCCAAGGGAGACGCAGGGAGATTTGTGAGTCAATCTGCTCTTAAGGGCTAAAATGCAAGCATCTGCCTTTGCATATTTAAAGCATCTTATATCTCAGCATACTAACTGCATAAAATGAATCTGTTGATCCTTATGTTCTGCTTACTTCCCAGCAAACATTTTCATGTAAAATGAAAGTTGGCAAAACTGCCTGCACCAACATTAAAACCCATTTATATAAGGCCGAAAATGGAGATGTTGTCTGCGGCTGTAACTTAAAACATTTCCAGAAACTATGACCTAAATGTGTTATTTTCCTATACAGCATACAATGTGAGGCAATGTTGATTCTAGGTGAGTTTTGAACCAATGTTACATCTGGGATTTTTTTTTCTGAACATTTATTTCCTTTAGGAATATTACACAAACATACAAGCTGACAAACTTATTTTTATTCTTGTAGAGTGTGTCAAGTCAGTCATTAGGAATTATGGACATGGGGACAACATTTTCCAAATTGGGTCCCTCAACCAAGGCTCCACATTAAATTCTTCACCACCGCCACAGAACCCTCTCGAAAAACTACTTTCAACCGTCCCGAAGTCAGTGTAAACCTTTAGAAATTCTAAATGTTTTCCTTCTACTTTGTTATTGTCATCTTATTTGTTGTTTGCGGAACATCACGTCATTCAAATGATTATGAAATAAATGATCGTATTTTATATTTAAATATTTGTTTTGATTAAAAAAGATTCTTTGCATTAGTAGTTTTAATGATGTATTTTAAGATGCTTAGAGATAGCGTTATATCTCATATCTATTATATATTACGATTAAAACATCTCCTTCAAACAACTGTATTAAGTTTCTTGCCAAAAACAAATTTCTACAAGATTACACTTACACATCACACGTCATAATAACCTAATTATCATCATAATTTACCTTCAGCCAACACTCATTTTTATTGAATAGAGCTTGAACCTCCGTCAACGTCAATTGTTTCTGCTTCTGATTTCAACACAGATTTGTTATTCACTCTGTATCATTATCACCGTCGATCTTTGCATGGGTCATCTACACTCTTTCACCCCCCCCCCTCTCTCTCTTTGGAGTCAGTGTTACTATATGCTGTTTTTATGATGCTGTCACGAAACAAGCTGTAGCAACATTATATTAAAGAAGTGTTGTCCAGAACCGCTTTGACCACATCAGCAGCTCCTGCCTCTGAGTATCAACAGAAGACAGATAGCTGCTGCTATCAGTGACAAAGAAGCTTCCTCTTGGACGTAAATTAATAGCATCAGCTTGACACCAGCTCCTGAGGTTAAGTCTATGTTGTCAACATGCTTGGGCATTCAGGAGACAAATGATGCCGAAGAAGCCAGACATTGTCTCCCAGCCTGCACACACAGTTCGACTTTGTAAAGGCCCTTCTGGGACCAAGAGTAAATGGGAGGGTGCTTAAGCTTGTGTTTAATGTTAAGAGGAACAGAGTGTATCACTACCACATACTGCTTTATAAATGAAAGAAAAGGCTGTCCGTACAAATTATACATGTTCTACTTTTTATTCTCACATTTGATCTTGATAAGGAATAAAAAGGGAAGGAAGAAAATGTTTTAATTGAGGAAAATGAGGCGGTGTGATTCAGTGGTTAAGGACATCTTGATCTTGCCCTTGTTCCAAACATCCAACCAGAGAGACTGAACATTCAATTCATGTTCCTTTGATACAAGTGCCAGCAATTCAAACTTGTGTACACAGTGGCTGTCGGTGTTGAACAGAAGGAGAAAGATTTCCTTTGAGAAGCTGATTAAAATGGTCCTTAGTCTTTCAAAGGGTTTCTTTACTTTGCTACCATCTGATACTGCAAAATCGGCTGGTTTTTTTTAAGAGATATCGAGTAAAAAAATATGCCAGAAACGATATAACACAATGAAATATGGGATACATAAAAAAAAAAAGAAAAAAAACATCCAATTTCTTGCATTTCTCTTGTTTGTTGTATGCTTAAAAATACACCTCCTGGGGCCATATTTGACTCACTTAGATTCAGATTTAGTATATTGTCATTGCATAGTTTTGGGTCATTACTACAAAGACTTGTTGAGTATTGCTGCCAAGTTTTCTTCAGTCTCACAGAACTTCATTTTAACATCTAGTTCACATCATTAAGTTTCCAAAAATAAAAGAAATGTTTCATGCAGAATGAATGTAAGAAAACATCTGTGATTTTTGGATTTGATGTGATGGTGCGGTCATACAAGACGGTATGGATATTTAACTCATAAGCATGATATTACTTCGATTTAATTGGTGTAAAAAGTAGATAAAGAATGTCTGTCACACTGTCGTGCAATGTGGGAAAAAAAGTTTTATCTAACTTTTGAGCTGCTTAAGGGGAAATGTGAGAGGAACGTTGATAAATTAGGATGTAAAGGGAACCTTGATACAGGAAATTAGATTTTCGTCCAGTTAAATTGACAATATATCAAATGCGATTTTGTTTGACCAGTTAAATCTAAAGCGAGTGCGTTTTCCAAAATCCAACTTTAAACTCTGGGCTTGGTCTTGATTAGCCTACTTCACCAAACAATTGCTGGAATCCTTCCAATCAGATTCATATATATCTTTCCCTCTATTGTTCCATGGAAAGGATTACGAACTGAATATGTGTGTGATTAATTAAACTGACATGAAAAACATGCAGCTTACAAAGAGAGCCCCTCTCCCAAGGACCTCCACTTGAGAGGAGTTTTGGAGCAATTACCGCGCGCCCCCAGATGGGCCAAATGTAATGATTTTTCAATGAAAATGCAGTTTAAACCCCAGCTGACATGCTGTGTAATATAACATAAATTGAAATTAAAACAGATCCTTTCAATGTAAATACAAGCCAAGGGAGACTTACATAATGTGTGGGCTTTGTACACTGTGGGAGCTACAGTACTCTTTTTAATAGCAATGCTCTGGGTGAAATAGCATACAGTATATGTGTATGCTTCAAAGGAACAACGATATGAAGAAAAATGTAGTAAAACTAGCAGGGAAGACCTTGAAGAAGATGGAACTTAACCATAGGAGGGATTTGTCATCTTGGCAGTTTGCATTGTCTGAATTATTAATGCGAAACATTTAATGCTGTTCTGAAGGATTATTTTATTGTTGCTTTAGCATTATCTTGTTATCTGAATAATAATACTTCCTTTTAATCGGTGTTTACACATCCTCCACAGTGAGAGTATGTTTTCCCGTGAATTACCAAAAACCTCAAGCGCTAAAGGAATCTTAACACATCTGTTTAACATTTCTGCCTAACTGCAAGATTTATTGTGCTCTAGATTTTCTTCTTCCTGCTTCCACAGAATGTTTCAAGTTTAGGCATATCACCAGAACAGCTAACATTTGTTTTGTAAAACATAAAGCATATTGCCTGCATTGCTCAACGATAAAGAAAGGATCGGTAGTGTCTTATTCTCCAAGGGTTTGGGGAGGGAAGAATGCTTTAAAAAAGGCCTCCAGATTCTTGTGCATGTTATGGTTATTTAAAAGCAGGAAAACGCGGCCTTGTAGTGATGGCCTCACAGCCTTAAAGTAGGTTGGAGAACAGGTGCCTGCTGGTAATGTGGAGCTACTCCCTGTGTCCCAAGGTCCTAGGGAATCGCTCTTTAAAAGGAAAGGGCCATTGGCAGGGTACAGGATGTGCTCAATCGCCGAATCTGACCTGGTAAAAATGGGAGCTACGTTGCTGTCACTCTAGGGTCCCTCCCCAGGGATGGAGTGTAATTATAAGAATGAGGGCCCTGGGGCCCCGTCGCTCTTAGATCCACCCACTAATCACAAATCACACAACCCTGGCGCAGGAGGTGGCTTCCCACAGAAACTGAACCAAAAACCTTTTAGTGGATAAAGGTCAGACTCGAAGGTAACCTGGGAGTCAGGTTGTGTTTGTGTGTGTGATGTGACTGTCTGTATATGTGTGTGTATTTAAGAGAGAGGTAGAGAAAGAGCGCTCTGACAATATTTGCACAATATCTGTCTGCCAATTTACTGTAGTTCGTGTGTGTACACGGTTAAACTTATTTAGATTGTTCAACTTAAACAGCTTTTCCTTGCTGCCTAATTATGGGTTGAATTACCTTAAATATTGACCTATATTAGATTATATAAGTATGATAATACGCTAACAATGTTTCTTAAGTAACAGATTAGTGAGTGCCCAGCAGGACATTACAATGGTTTTAAATGATCACAGTGGAAATTAAGTTGATTATGTTGTGAAATGGGTCTAAAAGTTGTGCTGATATAAACTAAAAGTGACTCCCTTCATAATCACTCCCAAACCAACACGTTGTCTCTGCTAGCTCTATTGGTAACTGACCCACAAGTGAGAAGGGGACATGTCTGCAGTGAAAATGATTTTGAAATACAGTTACAACTTCATTTGCTGCCTTGACATTATTAGGGAGACATTTCAATTAACAGTGTAAGTATGCAGTGAGGAACAGTGTGGCAGGATTGGATCAGACAGGTGGAGAGATGATATCTGGAAGCTCGGGATGTGCAGAGAGCCCAGTATTTGTATTTGTGTCTGTATTTGTTGACACAGCAAAATGGTTTGTTGTAATCGAATAAAGTAGATATGGCAATTGAACAAACAAAATCCAAAATCTGAAAATGTTATTTACAAAACATTAGACCTTTTAAAAATCAATCAATTAAATAATTAATACATTTTCTTAATGTATCATAATAAGTAAAATTAATTGAGTCAGAAACTTTTCAAGCAAACGTGAAACTTGAATAAGACAGTAGAAAAAAACTGTCCTCTGAAAGTCTGGTGATAAAATAAATTGGCATAAAAATGTTGAATCGAGTGCATGTAGTCTTGCGACCCCGACGTAACGTCCTTGTCCCGCATAACGGACGAGAGTAGATAAAGAAAACAACTTGTAAAACGCCACGTGTGTAGTAGTGTAATGCGTGGCTGTAAAGAGCGTGGGTAAGAGTGACAGAGAGGGAGAGTGACGGCGGGTGGATGCACTCTGTGCACATCAGCTGTTAAGCGGGAAAGTTGTCTTGTGTTTTTAAATGTAAGTGTCACACACACTTCGAAAATAAATCCGGCGCCTCTGATGATCAGAAGAAAAAAAAATACAAAACAAGCAGGCGGAGCACAAATATCTCACAGTTATAAGGAACACCAGCTCGTTTTTCTTCCCGAAAACATAATTTCCTAAATATTGGTACGAAATAAATATTAAATAAAACCCAGTTTTTGCGTTTTGCCGAATACTGGATTCAGCTCCAAGCCTACTGGATGTTCCACCTCAGAGATGGGACAGATGCACATGAATCAACACATTGCTCAGCGTTCTGTGCAATGCCAACCTAACCTAGTCCACTTTGAGTCAATTTTCTTGATATCAGTACTTTCTAGTAGTTCTCTCTTTTTTTTTTCCCCATCAAAGCCTCAAATCCCTCATTATCTGTTATTTTGCTCTTTTGCCTCCTCTCATGCCACAGTACCATTCGATATTCCCTATTTTCTGTGTTTGTCATCCCTCCTATCTATCGCCGTCCTCCTCAAGTCTTCCGATCCCTCTTCCCCTCAAAACGAAAGGACTTTCAAGGTCTACTCAGATAACGTCACTGCGGCTGTGCATCTGTTTCCAATCGTGTGCAATTAACCAGGCCAGCTTGGGAATTTTTCTTCCTTTTTCATCCTCCTCCATTTTTCTCCCTCTCTGCCCCTTTCTCCTTTTTCTGTCTGTCTGGCTTCTTCTCGGCCCACAGTTCACTGGAAGATGGTCATTCTTTATGTGTCACTCAAATCAAAACAATGTAGAATTTCATCGTGTGTTTGTTTCCTTTCTTGGGTGGGCCACTTGGTTAAAACTGATCGATCCTCTCTTGCTTGTCCACAGCAGGACATCATTTAGATTGCTTTGATTCTGTCTGCAAGATGAAACAGCTGCGAGAAAAGACACCTCAAAGTTAAATGAAAAAGAATTTGCTTAACCAAAATAGCACATGCCAGGACTGTAGATATTACTTGAGCATTGTGTACAGCTATTTATGCCATCTGGTCTGCGGCTCTGTAAAAGTTGTCTTGTATTTTTCTTGGTTGCCGTACAATAACCATCTGAAAAGTGCTTTTATTCCTTGCTGAAATGAGTGCTTTCCTCGTCTCCTCGCTCCAGTAGGCCATAAATCCAGGCCCTGCGTAGAGTGCTTCAAACTCGGATGCCAATAGCGAAAGGAGAAAGCTGGGAAAGAGGCGGAAGTTTCTTATGTATCCGGGTTTTTTTTACTAAGCCAGGGTACAAGTCTCAGCAAAGTCCTTCGCTGCTTTCACACAAGGGTCAACAGGTACGACTGAGGAGAAACCACTGGCCGCCAGAGGCTTAAACCAACAAAAGCACTGACAACGACCAGTGACAGCTTTATAAGCCTGTGGCCTTTACGGAACGTATTTTAAAGCCAAACTGCACTTTGGCTTTGTCGTTGTCTGGTAAACATTTGTCAGCTGCACTGGAAAATACTTAGTTTGCATATTACGTATAGTTTACTATCTTTATTTCATGGTGAATATATCTTAGATTTCTGTTTTCTATTACTATCTGTATAACGGAGCACAGACGCAGACACTCTGCTACACATTGGCTTGGGAACCGGAGGCTTGCTGGTTCAAGTCCCCTCATGGAACAAGCACCGAACCCCGACTATTTCTGTCGCATTCGCAAAGATAAGTCGGTGACTTTGTAAGGATGGAAAAATGGGCAGTGGTATCATACAGTATATCATTGGACAAAAATGAGTCTGTTATGCCATAAAGTCATGTCCAGAGGTCGACCTCCATCAGATGATTTGCATATACATATAGTTATCGTTGGCCAGCTTAAAGCCAGATTTGAATGCATAGAAATTGATCTGATGTCGGTGATGAAAGTTTTGTGCCACTGGGTTCAACAAAGCAATAAAATGACTGCTGTGCTCTGTCACTCTGCCCTCCCGGAGGCGATGAAATGTTCCTTTTCTTTAAAGTCCCAATAAATTACTAGAAATAGAGCTAGGTGTCCGCACTGTAACTATAGTTATATGAGCCCAAATTAAGATCTCACTCTCTCTATTCTCTCTACCCTCGTCACACTGCTTCAAACCCACAGAGCATGTTTAGGCCACCTGTACTCACAGTACTAGGGCTACAATGGATAACCTTTATTATTGACCATATATACAGTGCAGGAATTAAGTAGGCCTACATTACTCTCGGAACCAAACTAGCCCATTATGAAAACATCAGGCCCTTTTAATGCTTGTTTTTCAACTGAAATTTGACGGTGTTTGTTTGGTTTGGATAACCGTTACCTAAAATGTATAAGGGTTGACTTTGATAGCTCGCCAAGGACCCGCACTCTTCTTCTCAGCTCAATTGGCTTGTAATTCAGTATGGAGTTTGTGTATTTGTCTAACACTGGTAGCTCGGGCCTTTTAAGCATAAATTATGCATAACCAATGTATTTTATTTTAAATTAATTAGTCCGACTTATAGCTGTGGATTGTTTGCCAATGGAAACAGTAGAATAGTGGGGAGAAGAGGGTAAGAATAAAAAAAAAAAGAAGCAGTGTGATGGCAGCTGTGACTCCACGGTTCCCCCACTGCTCTCCAGGAGAAGATTAATAGTTAATGGAAGGCCTTTAGGCTGTGGAAATACCCCTAGTGGCCCTCATCCCCGCTCTGGGAAAAGCAGGGATTATTGTCAAGGTATCAGAGCCTGTCGCAAAGCAAGCCCTTCCCTTCCATTTCCCAACCCTCTGAATATTACTTCCATTACCTAAATAAGAAAAACACCGGCTACATTTGGCACGCATGCTTCGTGAAATCTGGTGTATGTTTTTCTTAGTTTATGGTGCTAATTTACATGTACGTGACTTCACACCACCGGGCGTCTTTCTCTTCACTCCCCCCTTTCCATAGGCTCATGTGATCTTTAAATAGGAAGAGAGTGAGGTCAATTTTTCTAACGGGGCACAGCATATTATCTCTGGCAAGGCGAGTCAAATCAACCTAGCAATTAACTTAGGCTCAGTGCCGCAATGCAAATCATCAGGCTCGTTCAGAGTCGGGCGGGTTCCTCTCTCTAGGCAATTAGCCTCCTTCATTAATTAAAAATCCTAATCAGGATGTCGGATCGATAGTGTGAATCACATGTGCAGCAGCTCTCCCAGGAAAGTTGCATCTTACTTCCAAGGCCTGCATCGACAAAGTAATCAGCCAAACTCGTGAAGGATTAATGGATCAAGAGTGGAGACAATTGACATTCCTATAAATCTTCTGAGATATGTGCTGAAGTATGGAGCATGCAGCAGAAAATGTCGCATGGGCTTACATAAATAGATATACTGTTTATTCTACATATGTTGCTCCATACACAACGATATAAATATACATAACAAACAAATAGAGGGCTGTCAAAATCATTTAATTGTGCGCATACTGTAATTTATTTTTACTTTGGGAAAGATAAATGCATACTTATACTTTAAGTGTGACATGCGGGAGCCATAATAACAACTATTTTTGTGTATAGTGTTCTTTTTTTGGGAAAAGATTCCGGTTTCTCAAGAAATTACATCAATTATAATGTAGGGCGTTTAATTTTTTAACTGCAGGAAAAGTTGGCAATGGGTGACAATTTTTATATATTTCTTTTACTGTCGGTAGATCATCAATAATAAAGGGCACTTTGTGTTTGCTCGTGCTGGTCAGTCCTGACTCTTACCTCACATGCGTGAGCCACTCATAATGACTCTGGAGACCAATTATTCTCTGGCTGAAAGAAACTACATTTTCCATTTTTCCAATACGTATATGTGACATATACACTAACTGTAGGTTGACGCACACGCACGGCACACGCGTGCACATACTATATACACACATGATCTTAAGGACACGGGAGACAGAGTATAGTTTGTCTGCAGTGCTTTCCATTAACACTTAGTTTTGTTTGTGGTCTTGCAGTCGTGGTTTGACTGAAAAAAAATATCCTCAGTAAATGTTACTGTTGTTCTTAGGTCAATTTGGGAGGAAAATGAAGTCATTTTTGATCCCACAAGAAATCAACACAGACCCAATATTTCCCTCTCATTAGCAAGAAAACGAGTAGGAGTTGGTCCTCCAAGAGCTGCATTTTGTGGCTGATTTATTTCAACAGCAGGTGAATTACAATTGCGGCGTAGCCTTTCCTCAAACAGTGTTGGCATATATCTATATGCAGTTACTATTACTTGGCTCATGCTTAACTGTGAGGCCGTGTGGCTTTCAGATAATTTTGTTGCCGTGTACAAGTTTGGCCACAGAAAATGCTCCGAGGCTGACTGCAGGTGTCGCTCCGCCAATGCAGCGGGACATTGGAGCACCGTCAACATTAACATTAAATGGTCAGTTATTTATTGACTGAGAAGGAAACTGCCTGCAGAAAGGTCATCCATAGCTTCCCGCCCCTTGGGTTACTCCTGATCCTGGTATCTCTTAGCCTCAGTAGAGGAGAGATTGTTACTTGGTTCAGTCAAAGCAAAAAGCAAGAAACTATGAGCTCTGCTGTTGTATGTCAACACTGCAGGAGGTGCAAAGTCAATAAACCCATTTTGAAGCTCAGTGTGACGGTGCAAGTGTGATGTTTGTAAGTGCTTACAGATTTTAAAAGCAATGGTCCTTAAATTATAATAAGTATCATAAACAATACAATAAACATCATAAAACGTTGTTGAATGAAACCTATGAAACATAGTCTTACATTAAAAAGACATATTATCATATTTTTTACATGTGTCACTTGATAAATATGTTAAATAAATAGAGAGACAAAGAATAAAGAAGGTTCTGTCACCATTAGATTAGTTACAGTAAGTGAATCGTGAGGCAGTAGCATTCGATAAATACATAAATACTATAAATAAAGTCACAAACACATTTTAACAGAACTGATTATGTGACAATAGTTGACAGACACGATAGAATTACCTGTTTTTATGCAAGAGACTTTTGTAAATCTTGTATGCATTTTGCAATTCATAAATCGGAAAAGGCATGTGTCGGATAAAAAAAACCCAGATATTTAGCATTAAATTAATATGTTCCTCATTACAAAAGCTTACGCTATGAGTCGGTAATTGAACATGGCTGGTGGGAGGAAGTGTATGACTTTCTGTATTCATTCACAACCACTGCCCTTCTATTAATTCAGTGCGAGATTGGTTCCTTTCTATATTAGCTTTTTGTGGTGGATGTTTTGAATCCCTCTTGCATGGAGCTCATGTCTGCAATAACCACATTTGCATTTTTCTCATTCTTTGCCATTTTTCGAGACCAGGCTCAATCTTCTGGCATCTTTTCTCATATGCACGGTTCAGTCATTATATGTAATGTGCTGTGAAAGCTGTTGCTGTACAATATACTACAGAGTTAATCAAAATCAGGCCATCAGAAAATAACTGTTTTGGTATTTCCCAAATCCAAGATGACGTGGCCGTGGAACACCCAAAGCTCAGCCCGGGAAATGAGGACAGATTGTCTGAATTTGTGTGGCATGTCCCTTTATTTCTTCCAGCTCGATCTTGTCGCAATACATCAACTGTACACATGGAGATTAATTACACCAGCCCACAGCTCTTAGAAATCCTTTTTGTTTTCCAAAAATATGTCCCCCCCCCCACCCATGTGTTGAATTGGTGGAAAATATGGAAGTTATTTTATTGTCATGTATTTTTTTCCTCCACTTAATCAGCCCTTTTGGAGTGGTGTTTTCCATCATATTTTTGGCTGTTTAATAGCGATCTATCGTGTGTTTCCGCTTGACTAATGCAAAGTTGCTTTGTGCTTTGCCTTGTACAGCAGCCAAGCATATGCGCATTCTTCTTCCCACTTAAGACTTTTGGTCTTATTGATTGTTTTTTTTTTTCTCACACAAAAAAAAAAAAAGAAAAAAAGAATGCCACATAAGCAGCCATTAATAAATCAGCAGGGAGTTTCGCTGGACTCAAACCTGCGTCCAACTAGTTGATTTACTTGAAAATTCATGGCATTGCAGATAGCACGTCAGCTATTGCTGCGGTGCTGTATATCACATTACCAGACCTATTGACAATGAGCGGAGCTGGAAGGCTACAGCTGAGAGAGAGAGAGTTAGTGGGGTCATACCTTGAGATTGCTCGAATGAATCTGCAATAGGTCAATGCTGAAATTCAGCTGAGATTATTTGTTTTTACTCTGTAAAACACTGCTCCAGAACCTTCTGTCAGTTTGATCTACGAGCTGTATGATGATGTCCTTCTCGAGCAACTGCACTGTGGGCCAGATTTTTAGTGCTTTTCATCCATAATGCACATCCCAACGTTCTAGCACATTGCATCAACAGCTACACATTTAAACCGAGAGCAAAAATCCTTGATGTACTTAAACATAGCTTCTGATGTAATTCCGAAAGGACAGATCAAGTTCAAACTGTATAGAACCCCCTTCACTACGAGAAAAGCGCAGTATGTGTTAAGTATGCGCTAAGTATGCGCTAAGTATATACTTAGTCAAAGTTTAACGTAGATGTGTGTGCGTCCAAAGTAGACTTAACTGTGCTGAAAATGGCCCTCCATGTTTGAGAGTGGAAGACTTGACCCTCAGTTTTGACCTGTCTTGCTTTTAATTGCTCACAGTTTGGACAATGTGACTGTGACAGAGCGCAGAGTGCTGCCACGCCGCCTCGACAGCTCTTCACCACGACCTTACAAATTGTAACAAAGGTGAAAAAAGAACAGGCAGTTTTGCCCCCTATGGACGACGTCGCCAGCTGTTTCCAATTCTTACACGAAATCTGAAAGGAATGATGTTTACATAACTAGCAGCACATATCGGTGACAGAAGGAACAGTTATTTAGGAAGAAACAAAAAAGAAGTCCCGAGAGAAAGCGGAAGAGGAGAAAAAAGATCTTCCACTCTGGCAATTTTAGAAGTGGCTTGAGACATTGCCAAAGAAATTCTCTCAGACATAACAATGTTTTATGACAGGTTAGTGCCCTATGAAACTGTCCATGCTTGATGTTCTCCAGTGTAGGCTTTGCTGTGGAGCCGCAGTTTTGTTCATATTTGTGTCATATCGAAGTTCACAGACACACTGATTGTTATCTATAGGGGAAGAGCCATTTCAGCCCCGCATCTAACAAGGTTACCATGCTGTGGCTGTCAGCTAAATGGTGACGGGTGAGGTCACAGGCAGCACTGTAACCCCGAGTCCAGAGCAAAACAAAGTGATGATTTTAAATGGGCCAACCTACCTATGAGGACACAGGCCAATTGTTGTGCAAAAGCCTTGCACAACAATTGGCCTGCCTGTCTGACTTTTGCCTGACTTTCACAGGCCTCCATCACTGAGTAATGTGAGGAAAATGCTTGCTGTGATCACAGAATAACAGCTTTCCTCTGGAGTCATGAGCGCAGTCCACAGCAACGCCCACTTGGCGAGACAGAACTTAAAATGAAACACCATGAAGGAACTGTCAGAAACATATTTCTCTTTTCCAAAGAAAAAACAAAAAAAATGACACCAGTAAAATGAAAAGCCCTAACAATTCCTGTTGAGGGTATGAATTAAACAAATGACATACATCCTCTGTGCTTGTGCATAACGTTTAACGCTCAAGGTTCTTTGGTGTATAAAAGCAGCCGTGATTACGGTTTCTCTCAAGGTTGCGTCGCTCAACTTCAGGTTGCTCTTCACATACAGTGTGCCTTGAATGTGTTTGTGGATTCAGAGTATACCTTTGAGCCAAGTCAGTGCCTTTTCAGAGATAAACAATGCATTCAATTGAAGTATTTAAATGGTATTGTCTGTTAAGTGTGCAAATAAGTGGAATTTGGTTATTCAGTAGTGCATACTTTGTAAAATAAAGAATGTATTCCGGCATTTAAAATATATTCCATTATCCTTCTGGCTAATGCACTGCTGGCCTCCCCTGGATTTTAACAGCTTCTCTCATTTCATATACAGTGAGATCTGCCAAGTGAACACTCACAGAGACGACGACTTGGCAGTTGCAAATAGCAACCTGTGACACCTCTCCAACACCGACTCATAACACTTATAAATCAAAGCAAACAACGTTCGAAGCGAAAGGGAGAAAATGTAGAAGGGAGGGCAATATTGTAATGAGTAATATTTAACATAACAGTAGAGTTAATTGGTTGTGATACAGTAGCTATAAATCACAGCGTGTTTGGGCCGATCGGAAGAGTTATGATTTTGTTTATTTCATTTTTCCATATGCTCTCCTTCGTGACTTTATCAAACTTTTTCACTTCTTTTTTCTACAGCATTTCAAGACGGATTAAACCACAACTTGGTGATTACCAATGCACTGGATCGTCGCTAAATCGGCATCCTTAGCGTGACACCTCATTTATTTAATTGTTTAAGCCTTTGTCTCAGCTTCCTGTCCCTCGACGCTCAGCTAATACCTAAATTGCGACTGGAAAAAAAAATGAAAATACTCCCTCTCTGTCTCTCTCTCAATCACTGTCTGTTTCAAATCCCTACAGCTTAGCTCCCTGTGAACAACGTTAATGGTGTGTTTACTTGTCATACATTTTCTGCTGTGGTTTACCTCCATGCAAGTTCAGATGTAGTTTCTTCTTCTATCATGACACACTGCATTGCTGAGTCAGCCTGTGGTAGGTTCATATATTAATCACTCGGTCAAAGTAATTCTTTGAATTTGATCAAATCATTTTTTTCTCTCTTTCAATTTTTTTTTTTTTTGTTTTTGTTCATTATTTTACTAGTTTAGTTTACTGTACATTTCTCTTTACGACAGCCGTCTGTCAGAATTCCAAACGCTCAGTTACTTTCAAGTGTTTTTCGAGGAGGTCACTCTTAGACACTTGAAGCGTTCTTCCCTCTTCCCTCTTTCCTCTCGAGGGGTTGATTGTGATTGTGTTTACAACACAGACACCTTTTAACAAGTACATGCTTCCTCATCTTGCTTCCAAACAAACATCTTACACAGGCTGTTCCACTTTTCTAAATCTCACAGATGCACAACCGCAGTCACATGCCAGTACAAAGAAGAATGAAGAATACCAGCGACTTCTTCAGTCGGCTATCTCTACCTCACAGTCCTGCACTTTCTCCTTTAATACATCTGGCTTATTCTCAGTGGAGAACACCTTTTGTTGAAACAGGTTGCTGACAATAAAGGCAGTGCAGCAGAGTTTACAAAGCACAGACATATTGTCTCTCAGTCTTGACATTACTTACAGCAGCCGAGACCGCTTCATATACTGCCGTTGAAGTAAACTCTGCGGCAACTTCCCGGCTTTGTCTTGTGGTCGCATTCACAGGGAATTTTGCAAATGGAAGTGTGTCTGTGTGTTTACGTGCGCAGTTAGAGCTGAACCCACTGACTGCACTCTAGAGCTCAGCCTGTGATGCTTGTCAGCGTATACCGACATTGTGCACACTGGGCTGATAGAGTAGAATGACCACTCCACTCCAGAGAGAGACCATGGACAGAGCTATCACTGTGATTAACTGTAATGATTGGGGGTGGAAATGGGTGTTTAGAGGGTTGTGGAGAGGATGAGGGCCACGTCGGCCCAATCTGGAGGGGCGACGTGCGGCATGCAGGCCTTCGCTGGCTCGGGTAATAGTCCCCATGTGTAGTGCGCCGGGCCATATCCCATGGGGCACTGCGCACACAGGAGGCCACTTGAAAGCCTATCTGGATGTAGCAGCAATCAGAGTCAGAACAAGCACACAGGGGAGTAATCTGTTCCAGCTTTTGGAGCGTGCCAGGAGTTGGGGGG
>CALSBV010011200.1:10628815-10666047 GCA_943590825.1 Bovichtus diacanthus | reverse complement strand
CAAAAACATGTCTACCCCACATGCACACACACACACACACACACACACCAACATGCTTCTCCTACTCCAGTACACATCTTAGACACAACCGTCAGATTTGTAAGCAGTGCTGGCAGCCTGTGGCATAGCCGCATCATTAAAATCCCTTCAGCGACTGAGTTATAGGTGGTTTGTTGACTTCCAAGGACATGTCATGGGCGGTAGGTAACGCTTAAGATCCAATAAGGTTTTTGCGTCAAGCTACAAATATGCAGAGACAGCTCTAACCATCCGAAGCGGTAGCCGACATGGTAAAAAACAATTTTACTCTTTTCCCTCAAAGCATTTCATGGCATACTATAGTTTTACAACTGCAACTGCACAAGGTAAACATTTGTTAAGGTACTGCAGTGCTGTATGCCAGAAAACCTTATAACCTTTCTTCTACACTGCCAACACTCTATTATCAAAGGAAAAAGTATATTCAAAACTATATTTATAGTTCATACCATAGCATATTTTAAAAGTGCTCCAATATGGTGACCTCCTCAACTCGTCAGACAAGATTGGTTTTCGGATCCAACAGGATACATCATGTCAGTGTCATGCCATCCCTTCTTCAAGGAGTTCATGAAGAAGAAAAAGTAGAAAAAAAAAAAAATAGAGTATAATCAGTAGGCAGTGACCTAGAGGAGGTCACGCTGAGCCTTCGGGAGTTGACTAATGAAAAGTCCAATCAGCACAGCAGAGGACGATTAGAAGGAGCCCCAGGCTGCAATGGAGAGATGAAGGTAGGAGAGAATGAGAGACAGAGTAAGGCAGGGTAAAATGAGCGAGAGCGGGGATGAGCAGAGAAGAAGATCCAGCAGATGCCGAACAAACGCGCACAAGTACACACTCCTTCCCCGTGGTACTGATGGAGTGCAGTTGCTCGTGGTCAACTTAAAATAGCGAAAAAGTGAAGCCCAGAGAACGAACATGTGTTAGTACTTTGTCTTTGCATCGGTTAATGAGCGGGAGACATGTTAATAATTGGTTTTATTTGTGTTCTTGAATTTATTGCTCTCCTGTAACTGATCGTGTAATGTAAGACTTTTACATTTAGTAAGCTGCAAGCTCAGTGCCATTATCCTGCTCCGGGTCATTGCATCAAATTTGTTTGGCCAAAGTAAAAAAGAAGGTAAATCTTAAAGTTAACAGACAATAAATTTTTAAAGACATGCTCCACTAAAACATTTTGGCTCCATTCATGGTTCCAAGCACATTTTTAAACCATTTTCTTCTAACCGTTACCAATTCAGCAAAGGTAAACTGAGCTCATTTGTTCTTTTCCAGAGGCTCTCCATATTCACACCTCGGCGCTGCCCCGCAACTACAGCTTACTGTTGGCCACTGAGAAGCTCACCCAGGCAGAATGATGAATTTGTGACCACAACAAAGCACCACATTTGGCTTTGATTGCTGTAGAGCAGGAAAGCTGTCCGGTCACACGTGACCATTTTCGCACAATTCGTTGACTAACCTCAATACAACATCACCTGCAAATGATCAACAGAGTCAGCATGACTAGGACTTGAAATTAACTTTGGGGTCACAATAGCTACTAGATTTTAAAGTTACCAGTCACTCTGAATTTCCTCTAGCCGGAATAGTTTTCTTTTAATAAACTATGGTAAATGGAGCGCATTTATATAGCGCTTTTCCAATCTTTGCGATCACTCAAAGCGCTTTACAACACATGTCAGCATTCACACACATTCACACGGAGTCAGAGGCTGCCATACAAGGTGCCACATGCTCATCAGTGGTGATAAACATTCACACACACTCACACACCGTTGGCCATCGGGAGCAATTTGGGGTTCAGTATCTTGCCCAAGGACACTTTGACATGTTGTGAGTTTCTCAGTACATTTAGGCATATTTATTTATTTATAAATGAAAAAATGTATTTGAACTCACTTTAACTGTTTCCTAGTGCTTTGAGCACCAACACATGGATTTCCAATCACCTTCTTTGTATTTAGTGGCAGCAGATATCTTTAAACCTCAGCAAACAAAACCCAAATGATCTGCTTGGCTGGATACCACAAGGGATACTTGTACTTTGTATAATTTAGGTTAACTGACCCTCTGATTTGAAGCAAGAAGTGCAATTGTTTGCATCTTTTATGTGTGTAATTTGGACAGCACATTTGCATTTTACATTCAGTAATTGTTGTCACCTCCAACTCGGTCTATTTAGCCATGATGTACAACTCCGCAATTGAGCTTGTATGCAGTTGCAGTGAATTCAACTTTACTCTCAATGTTCAACAGCATGTGCTCATGAACTGCTTTTTACTTACATGTGAACAGGAAACACACCATGGGCGCTCTTGTCAGTACAAACACGTCAATTTCAGTTTTCAAACTAGTATATTTAATATCTTTATTCATTCATGTTCAACACCGATACTGTAGTTTTTTTTCCTCCAGTCTGGGGATTCAAACCAGCGTACTGCCGCCCCCAATAATCTGTTCCAGATCCCCACAGCAGAGGAAACCTGTTTGGTAATGTTTAAGAATAATACTCTTCCCTCCCTCAGCAATTACTCTCCTCTAGCAAGGCACTTATTCCCTTTTGCGTCTATACAGCTGCTTAATAGCCAGCAGAAGACTACTGGGTAACTACCATCCGGGACATTTTACAGATTTTTTTTTCATGTGCTGTATCTGTGGTTATGGAGTATCCCTTATCCTATCAGAGGTGGGTTACACTGGCTGACTAAAATCAAATAATTGATAAAACTTTACTATAATCAAACTAGCATATCAGTCAAACTCTATTTAAAAAAAACAGACACAAGCAGCCAAACCTTCTATTCCTGATTTCTGGTCACACACTATATTATTTCAACTTGGCTTAGAGATGCACAGATGATGAGAATACAAGTCTGCAGACCGGGAATTAACATGAATTATCCTCAAAATAGTTCATGGCTGCTCATGATTGCAGCCATTGTTTTATGGTTTCATTTTCCAGACACTGTCACCCTCAAAGTTGTATTCATCAGCGGCGCCGTTCTGCACACACCAGGGGGTTGTGACATCCTTAATTCTGGTTCTGCCCGTTCTCTATAAGCCTTGTGCATTTTTTCCGTCTTGTCGCCTTCATAGACTCTTTGGGTTTCTAAGGCAATTGGTGCTCAAGGCAAAAGCAACTCAGCTGAGGCTCAGTCACTTTTCCTCCCGCTATCGCTCCCTGTGCTCTTCAGCCAAAGCCTTGTGTTGGTATTGATTAAAGCAGTGTCTTTTTGTCTCCTGCCAGCACTTTCCACTGCTCGTTGTAATCTGATAGGAAACAGCGACACAGAGTGAAGAGAAACGAGGAGGTGACTAAATCCAGAGGGTGAAGAAAGCAAGTTATGGGTTACTCTGCCATACAGCCCATTCAAGGGAACATGCAACCTCCTTCCCAAGGCCAGATGCCTGGAATAGGGTCATTATATGGCACAGTATGGTGCCTGTTTCCCTTGCAATCTTTCTCCACTACGCCCAGCTTGCTACTTCTACTGCTGCTCCCTCCCCCCTGCTGGGGCGTTTGGTTTGAAGGGGTCCTGGGAGGCGAGGCCGGTCTCCTTGCTGTCTGGGTGTAAATCAGGGGTGCAGCCAATAGAACCACATCTGTAACAATAAAGTCAGGTTAATGTGGAGTCATCATGGAGGAGCAGAGTTTGCATCTGGGAACATCTGGTGAGACATTTGGAACTGCCGGCAGTTGGTCGCATAGTCGTTTTTCTCCCTTATCATCTGTCGTTCTCATTTTGTTGCACTTGGATTTTTTTGTACCATTAATCTAACATCTTCTGAATTTCTGTTTCAGCAACATCCCCATTCTGATCCATCCATGTCTCGACTATTTGTTTACTCCTCTTTTTGTCATTCCTTTCTCCTGGTTTCCGTCTCCCTCATTCTCTCGCCATCTGTTCCTTTCCCCTTGCATTTCTTCGGCTTTTTTTTTCCTCCGTTACAACATATCTCTTTTTCTCACCACCCCCATTTTGGCAAACACAGTTCACAGACTTTCAGAGACTTTCTTGGGGATTGTAAACAAGTGTCTCCAACACTGTGCAGACATGAGTTGCTGCTGATGTTACAGCTGTGAAAAAGCACAGCCCACAACCCAGTAAAACAAGGCAATCAGCAAGCCTAAGATTTACTGTGCTGCTTATCACCACATAGTTTTGTGATGCTCCCCTGAACCCAAACACAATTAAGAATTGAACAGGACTCATTTAATCTTTATGTTCCATAGATGCAAGTGGAAATCCCAGTCATAAGTAATGCACAATTTAATATGTGTTTACTTTTTGTGTTTACAACTCTTAATGGGAAAATACCAGAAAATTTGGAGCTGTAGAGTGCATGCTTGCAGATGGGAATTGCCGTCGCTAATGGAAGAAAACTACACATAAACGCAACCAGACTTCGATTATCTCTGCTGCTCCCTGGATGAATTGGTCATTTATGACCCAGTGTGGCAAAAGAGACTCATCATACACCGAAACGGAAGAGAAGCCCGGCCAATTATCCTTAACATTGAGTCTATCAGCACCTCTAACATATTCATTGTTAGTCCTAGGGCCTGGGGCGCTGCTGGTTAGACTGGAGAAAAGCTCAGACATATGTGTCCATGCACAGGACACCAGATGCTGGCTATTTTTAATGTTGGTGCCATTAACCAGCTCCCATGGCATTCTTTGGATGCTGTGCTGGCTACTGCCTGAGGGTGAAAGTCATTACATTAATATGGTGGGATAGGGAGTGAATACAATATTTAGGGGAGTGAAGTCTGTTGCTTTCATACAAGTGACAATACTGATCAATATATGCCGATAGCAGCAGTACTCATAATACTGAGTAATTACCATAATTTGTTTTTTACATGGGTACATTTGTGCTTCAACTGACTGACATTTAACATTTCCACTCTCTAATCAGCTCATCGTGTTTTAAACCAATTTCAAGAGCAGCAGATGATTTACCAAAAAAAAAAATGACATATGGGGAGAATCATCTTTATTAAAAAGCAGAAAAGATGAAAGAGTATCAGATTGCTTTGCCACCAATCACTAGCAGGAAGCTCTTTACATACATATGTGCCCTGTTTTCATGAATGTGACGGGTATATTGACCTAGTGGATAGAGGAATGGTCAGGAAAAAGAGCAAAAGAGGTAAAGGATAGTCTTCCTGTGTCAGTAGAGGAGAACTGGGTCATTAAAAGTCAAAAGAAAATGGATCAGTCAGCATAAATAGCAGGAAGAAAAGCAATTGAGCAAAAATAGTAATGTTAGCATTATGATGGAAAGATTCTGTCTGTACATGGGTTAGGGTTATGGTTAGTGCGGAAAAACATCCCCCGTGCTGCACCACAGCAACAAAGTCTTCGATGACAGACTCTGAATGCCCATGGTACATTCTGCTTTTGAAAAATTGCCTGAGGCAATGTTTAGACTTTTTTTTTTTTGCCCACAATTTGAGTCCAAAACAAACACAGCCTGGACAACATTTAACTCAGTCTGCAGTGTGCAGTAAGGAGCAACTTAAAGCCCTTAGTGAATGGCAGTAGTGTGCTATTGAAAAACAAGCTCAGGTGGAAGTCGTAACCTGAAAGGTTAAAGAAGCAAACACAGAAGACTTTGCTTGTGTGGTAATTCTGCAAGTATAAACTAGTGGGACTCAACGTGAAGACAGGGTTAAAGAAGTAACCTTGAACACAAAATCAGGTTTAACTGAAGGGAGAATGGCCCAAAAGGAGGAAGATTGGGATGTTTTCATAAATTGTCAGAGCAGCCATGATGGCACCATGTGGAAACAACAACAGGCACATTTTTTTTATAGGACAGAAGAAATCATTTCACATTTCTGGTAGCAGCAACATAAATAACTGTTTTTTACAGCACAAGTCAGTGTCGCTGTATCGAGCAGCATGGTTTTTAAATTACAGAGAGTTCCCTTTTGACAGTGTTATAAAAGTCACACTTTCTAGTAGGCAGACAATTTCAGTTGTTTACAGACAACAGCCACTCATAAAAGCATTCACAAAAAAAGTATATAAAAATGGTAAAGAAATTATGATTTTCAAAAAAATTTCTTATTTGCAATAGATATCAATAGGATGCTTAGCTCAGTACATTCTATTGTGTTATCTCTTGTTGTGCTTTACTGCAATAATTTGTTTCAAGCCCCGCTGCCATGATCTAACTATGAGAAGTGATTCAGTGATGGGAATTCACTCATGCTACTCTTTAGTGTGGGCGGCTCCATGACAAGCCCACGCCTTTGAAGTTTTGCTGTTTATTAATTAGAGAAGCTGAAACTCCTCTGTTTGCGTGTGCCCCTGTGGCTTGTCTGCAGTGCTGATCTGATGGCTTTGTGTATGATGGGGGTGTCACAAGTTCTACCAAGTTCTCTGAAGCGAGGGACCCACAAGTAAATTAGCCATATCTGTTACCATATGGGTTGGCCTGTCGGCTGAGCTAATGTGGGCCAATAAGTACGGATTCCCACGTCACCATGGAGGAACATCTTGAATGCAAATGCTTTGGAGAGGACCTGAAAATCGCCTCGTTTTTGCACGCGCAGCACAAATTAAAAAACTGTTTCTTGATCGTATAAACAAACACATTAACATGAGAGAATTGGGAGATTCATCCATATCCAGAGGACTTAGGTAAATGCCAAAGGAGAGCCTAGTGCTGTCGATAAAATTTAATTGAGCTATTTGAGGCTTACTCATTAGCAGCAGAGATCTTATTCCACAGGACTCGACTTTAATTAGTCAGTTCAATTAAAGGCACTCATGATACACATTTAGCAGCTGCAAATGACACTCTTAATGACAGTTCATAACAGTGGATCAGATTAATTGACTATTTTCATGTATCAATTAATATAAATATGATTCGCTACTGCCTTACTGGCAAACATTTATGAATACAAATTCATATGGATGACTTGTGGCTTGACTATTTCTTGGCAACTGCTGCATCAGTAAATATTTGATATGTTAATTATTTCCCTACAGCTCATCCAATAGTCAGTTATTCAATTTAAAGGAGTACTCACAAGATTTAGTATTGCACTCCTCTGACATTGTTGGACTCAACATCACTGCTGCAGAACCAGATACACTGTTTCTTTTATTCCAGGTATTCTTCTTTTTGGTACCTACATTATCCACAGTGCTACTCGAACGTGGACAGGGTGGTTGGAGATTTGGGTGTGCTTTACTAGTAGTAGCAAGAAACGGAGGTCTTGTATGCTCGCTTCTTTCAAACTCCACATTCCTAGACTTTTTTCATTTTCAATCTTGCGGTCTTCAGCCCCAACTAGCGTTACCTTAAGTGACATTACTTGAGGAAATTTATGAGACTTTTTTCCCATATGATATAGTACTCCTCTGTACTAAGACCTGTAAACAGACTTTGATCCGTAAAAATCGGTCAATTTCCCCTTCCAGAGCACATATGATGTAATCAATTTCATCAGTACATGAATTATTTTCACACATTTTCGCATTGAAGTTGAAGCGCAAAAAATAATCTTTCCACAGCTCAGACTGAACAGACTTCACACAGTATATCTACCCGTAACACTCTGGTGTACAGGGTCAAAGGCCAATGGCAGCATGGTATGCTTGAAATGTAACAAAGTGCATATCAGGGATTGAAAAAACGGTAACGTTCCTGACGGGAGCCATTACTTGCCAGTAGTTTTTTTTTTTTTTACGCTAACCTGCTGAGAACCACATCCTCAGAAAATTACCGATGTCCAATAAATCCTGTGTGAGCAAGCGAAGGAGGAATTTCTCACTTTTGTTGCAGTGGAGGGAGAAGAAAAGAGCGTAAGGAGAGCGAAAGGGTGGTGAGAATTGGTAATAACCTGACATAATGAGAGCCAAGCGAAATGACTATTCTTCCCATGTCAGTGATTGTATTACAGCTCAAATCCACTGACACAAATTATCAATAATTTGTATTAAAAATAATAGTTAATGTTAACCCTATCCATTTTCATTTCCGTGTTGAGATATTTTTTCACAAGTGGAGTGCAAGGCAGCCTGTTTTCATGGCTTTATGCTATGTTGTGTCGAGACCTTTCTTATTGAAACACACATCCAAACTAAGGGTATATGCAGTAAAGTGATCCTATCAACAACATTGGTAATTAACAATTTAAGGATACAAGCGGAATGAGAACCAGCCGCCTCTGTGACCCTGCTGTGACCTTCTCCAAACCTCAACATGGCATCATGCTTCATTTGCCCCGGAGGCAAGTCAGATAAACACGCTTTTCACTCCGCAGGATAAGAGGCGTGAGTCAAAATCCGATATCTGGCATGTGCTTGGATAGGCGTTTGTAGCAGTAAGACGTGATCTGAGACGAAGTTGTTTGACATAATGGAGGAAACACGGAGGAAGTGCAGTTGGATCAGTGGGGAGGAGGTAATGGACAACAAAAAAAACAAAACCTCGCCCACCCACTGTTCAATCAAGTGCGAGTGCTCGATACTATGGATCTACAGTTGGAGAATTATTGCTCTTCTTTGTAAGTTGTGTGTGTGTGTCTCTCTGTGTGTGTCTCCGTGTGTGTGTCTCTGTGTGTGTGTCTCTGTGTGTGTCTGTGATTTGATGGATTCTGTGTGTGTGTAAGAAAATGGTAAAATAGCTGGCATTCGCAAATGGCACAGAAGGGCTCTCACAGTGGTGGGTTGTGTGTGTAGCGATGAAGTGAGGCGGGATGACTGTACAGTAGGTGGGGTTCTTTTCAAAAAGACAACAGGAGCAGTTTGAGAGTTGAATTTAGTAAGAGTGACGTGTCGGAGGGGAATGTTGATCTCAGGGGGCATGACCCTTGGGGACAAACTGCACACATAAGTAAAGAATCCAAGGAGTGGAGTTGTAATAACAGTGAGGACAGTGAGCTGATGCTACTGTGTGTGACCTGAAGCTAAACTCAGTCCTTGTACTCCAGTGGGACACTGTGTGGTGTGGTTTGAATGAATATCAATTCATAATGAATAGGCTGGAAAGGTTGCATTATAACAATTAATTAATCAATCTCAAGTTGCTTCGGATTTCAGCTCGGCCACATGCAGTGTTGCCAGGTCTTTATCCGAACTTTCCAACTGACATGATTTTCGGTTTGATATCATTTATGAAGAGAAGCTTTAAATCAACGCATTTGTTGCTACAATTCCTAAAATTTGAAGTTTTAATTCCTGACAATTAATGACTTTTTCATCCCAAGGAAGTCAAAAAATAGCTGAATAAATGTTCAAACCAAATCTGACAACTGATACCAATACTGATACCACATTGTATATTTTTGGAGACGTCTAAAAGTCTGATGTCAGGGGGCTGAAGTGTTGACGGTCTTACTCCAGTTACAGTTAAGAACATCTTTATTGATTTCACAGCACAGATGGCTTCTCCTGCCCCCCACACACACTGGCAACCTGTTTTCATGGCAAATTAAATTATATTGCGTCTCTCAGGTCAAAAGCCACCCTCGCCACTACAGAAAATAAAATCCTGATGCCTCAATTTCCATATTTTAGCCTAAAGATACAGCTTTGTGTTTTGTGAAAAACAGCTACAGAGTTACTGCTGACAGTCACAGCGCTCTTGCTGAGCTTGAGTTTTGCACTGGCTCCCTCCCGGTATTGTCACCCATTAACACAAAGCCTACTTTTTCTAAATGGTCACAAGGTCGGCTGATGTGGATGTTATGTCTATGTTTGTTTATGGTTGCCATACAGGGTTCCCGTCAATGTCCTTGGGGCCGGCCTGAGAATGGTTAGAGTGTGTTTGAGTCCAGGCTTTGTTACTGGAGGCCTGAGCTATTTTAATAGGTGTTACCGCAGGGTAGACAGGCCGTTGGCTTTGGGATTGAGTTTCCCTTGTGCCAACAGAAGTGGTTTAATTGTGTATACCTGAGCTTTAATCAATGCCAAAAAATGTTGAAAGTAACATCAGGAATGTTGGCCATTAACCAGGGGACCTTGATGAAATTGCTGGAGATATCCAAAAAAAGACTCCTTGCAGCATGCCTGGCTGTCTGCATGGTTATGTTTCACTTTGACACACACAAAAAAAGGGAGAAAGAAAGAAAAGCAGTCATGCGTGAACATATTTTCAAAGTTGAGGGATTAGTGCATCTATTTCAAACTGCTGTACGTATGGTCGTCAAATGTATGGTATTTATCAATATTACAAAAAGGACGTTCAAATCAAATGTCCTCCCTGCTTCCTCTCTGAATCAAAAACAGTTTTTCCCCATCTGTCCCTATTTGCCTCAAACCATGGAAGCCTTTAGGCACCATGATTTCCCTATTTTGACACTGTTAATACATGAAATCAAGATTTAAAAAAAACTTTATTGTCATGAAGTATTGATAGAAAATTGTCTTAGGTTAGGGTCTGACAAACAACATAAAAACCTAACACGTATGACTCTTTTTAAATTACTTTAAAACACAAATGTTCCCTTAAATAACTGAGAGCAGGTGTTTAAAACTGCATTTAAAATGTAGTAAAAGTCTATTTGGCCCTGTTTAAAATGGATATTGCAGTGGGAATGAAAGAGTTTACGAAAGAGTTTTTGAAAGATCTCTTTTTGGCCGGAGGTGCTCTGAAGAGGCTGCCGAATGGGAGTAGCTGGAAGGAGTGGTGAAGGGTCCTTTGTGATGAAGTCTTCCTTTCTTTTTACTGCCTGACTTTAAAGGTCTGAGAGTTGTGTTTGAGGGCTGAGGGGGATTTCGGTTGCATGCTTGATGATGCTTGTGAGATTTTTCTTGCTTTTTCCTCTGTGAGGAAATTGTTCCAGGATTTTGACGTTGAATGTGAGGAATGATTCGATGAGTTACCAGAATTATGCTGTTAAAATGCGCTGTATATATATGTATATACATATATGTATATGTATATACGTACATTTATATATATATATATATATTTATACATATATATATATATATATATGTATACATATATATAAATATATATATTTATACATATACATATATGTATATACATATATATATGTATATATATATATATACATATATATATATACATATATGTACTGTATATACATATATATATGTATAAATATATATATTTATGTATATACGGTATGTATATATATATATATGTATACAGTATATATATATATATATATATATATATACTGTATATATGGTATGTATATATGTATATATATATATATATATATACCATATATACAGTATATATATATATATATAATTCAAAGCTAATTATGAGCTGTCCAGTCAAAACAAAATACTTTTACTTTTTATTTTATTTTATTTTTTATTTTAACCTTTGGGCTTATATTGATAATGACAAGGAGCTTCCAAGAGGGACAAGTAGTTATGCATCGCACATATATTTCATTAGATTCCATATGAATATGTATGAATGAAAGATCTTCAGGGCAATTTATGCAAACACACACATTCATCACCATCACTCGGAATGAGGTAAGACGGTGTTTAACTTTGTCTCCCAAGAGTTTATTATTCAGAATCAAACAGTCACCGTGGTAGAAAAAAAACATGTAAAAGCAGTGTGTGTATGTTGTGCGTGTATGGTGAAGGCTGGAGTTGGATACACTATTTATTGGCGTTGGAACTCTGTTTGCCAAGTAAGATTTACCTCCTCTTGTTCTCCTAAATCCCTTTTTATTTTTTTATTCAGCTATTCTATACAGAAGCTTTTCATATCCACAGTAATCCCTGTTTCTTAAAAGAAGAAAAAGGGAGTGGGAGGTAAACCGAGAATATGGACATTTGTCTTTATGGGCATGTGTGAGAAGCAGTATTAGAGAGATTGTGTGTCCAACAGTGGGTGTGAGAGGCAAAACAGCAGCCAGAGAGACAGCTAATACTGTAAATGAATTTGTCGGATGAATTCCGCATGATAGTAATCCATCCCCCACGAGCCAGGCTCCTTTAGATCATCCTCCCCGCAAATATGGACAAAGCTCCAAACAGACAACTCTGAACGTAGTGTTTGAACTCTATTTCTAGACAACTTTCCATGTTAACATGTTATCTGTAAGAAATTCAAAGCCAAGAAGTCATGTCATGTAATACCAGGGAACTTCATATTATGCCGATGCTCATTAGCCTGGTCTGTGATGTTTCGTGTGAAATGCGAGCAAAAACACTGGTGGAGTGTTTGCTTTTTCTTCAGGAGACTGTGTGCATTTTGATCTTTAAAGTAGTATTAGTAGTACTATGACCTTAACTGGCACCACACATTCATTATCTTAGTTAAGTAGCCTATGAACTGTGATATAGGGTCACAAGATGACTGTAGCTTTATATTAAAATGACATCCACAGTCAAGGTTTAGGCTCCGCAAACTCTCTACTGTTCGTAAAATTGATGTTTTGGGCTGTGCAAAATTAATTTCATGCTCAACACGTGTGTGTGTGAGCCATGCCAAGTCTGATTAGATGTATTGTACCCCTGAGGATCCAGCTTTATTGCCCCCACAGGGACATGCATACAGATGTTGGGCCATGCCTCTGCAGAATGCGTCATCATTTGTGTCCATTTACTGCTTAAGCTGGTCTTATTGTAAAAACCACTAATCTAGCTCAGACTGTGAGTTTTGATTTTGTTTTCTCTGCAACCCCACAGTAAAAAAAAAAAAAACCACTAGAAGGAAATTTGGGAGTATTTAGAAATGACGATGATCAACATAACTTTGTTGACTAAGCTCCCTCAGTGGTGACGTTCACCCTTGGAGTGTCTGCGAGTTGTCAGAGTTCCCGTTACACAGCCTCGCCTGATTTACAGTGTGAAATGTGGGGAGAAAAAAATCCTCAAGAGCTTTTCCATAATACAAATAAGATGAGCTGGCAAAGATCACAGACGCCTGAGATGTTTGCATTGTGTCTCTCTGAGCGTGGATGGGAGGAATTGGGATGGAAAGAGTGTGGAAGATTTTTTTTTTTTTTTTTTTCTCATTGTCTGTGGTATGTCCTCCAAACTGTTGGCACATTCCTTCAGAAGTCCCCTCCCCTTGCATCACCTCCATCTCTGTCCCCACCAGTGTCGATGTGTTATGAGAGAAAGTGGTCTCTGGAAATTGTCACATGCGTGGGAGAGACAGAATGGGGGGGGGGGAGTTGGGGGTTGGGGGTTGGGGGGTTCTGGGAACGTGAAGATCTGTAATTTAATCCGAAGCTCTGGAGAAGAATGCTAGGGTTCACTCCGCGGGACAAGACAGGGGCTGCCTGTTGATTCTGATCAAATTCAAGTCAGGAGAAAAAAAAAAAGAAAAAGAAGAACATTAGGGAAATGACAGCGCCGCAAACCCATTATTTGATTTCACCAGTTCAGAAGGACTGATATTCAGGCTTTAGAAAGAAGGACAAGGTTGTCTTTCTAGGTTTCTTGCATTTTGTAGGTCAATGCACTTCATGTACCAATTTGGCCTGATCAAGGCTATCTATATCCACAAAGACTATTGAAACTGGTGCAAGTGCATAACCAGCCTAATATGTAATTATTGGAAACAATGATTACTATTCTATTCAATGAAAAGTTGGCTTTGCATAGGCCAAGAGCAGCCACCGTTGTTCATGAATACAGTAGGTACAAATATGTATATGAATAGTATTCTTCACTTTATACAACACAAAAAGCAAAAAATAATCTGCTGCAGCCTCCTATTAAATCAAGCCAAGGAGGTGCGAATTTCTTTTGGCCTTCAGCTTATTATTCTGCAGACGATCTCAGCCATATGCCTCCAAGATGCTCTCATAAGCTTTGCTGTCTCTGCGGACTCACCGCGCAAATAGTATCTTCTGGAGTCATGGTCACAGAGGAAGCAGCCGTAGGGTTTTTTCATTCAGTGCTGTATCGCTGTGTGTCGTAAAAACCCTGTTCAGGTGAGGGCCCTGCATTTTCTCAAACCCCTCTGCTGGACAGTAATGAACATAAAGGTTTAAGAACGATTCTCTGAACCTCGACCAATCCCATCCATCCACTTAGAGACAGCACGAACAGCAATGCATTTTGCATTTCACTTGAAATTTCACTAGAAATACTAGAATTTTTTCGTAGAAATACATAACTCCAGTATTATGACAGGTTAAAATACTAAACCTCCTAAGCAAAACACCAAGGCCTGTAAACAATTGTTTCAAGGTGTGTCATTTGTATAAAAGGAATCAGGATTGAATAGATGCCCCCAGTCCACTCGAGTGCTTTGGTGGATAACATCCTCAGATAATCATAACCCAGGGCCGTCAGATCTTAATTCTTTGTAAGGGAAAACTATGCTAGCAGATCACATAGTAATGTCTTCTGGCTGTGTGTGCATGGCAATTAAACCTGGTTCCACTTCAATGTACATGTGCAAAACACATTTTCCTGAACAACAAGGACAAGGGATGAAAGCAAAAGTGAGGAAAATGCAATCATTTATTTTCAGAACTTTCAGACCCATGACAAGAACATTGGAGGAAGTGAGAGCAGCCCTTTTCTCTATCTTTTCTTTCTCCCTTTCTCAAATCTAGATGAGCTTTGTCTGCGTGAATTTAATGCAAGTTTACAAATATATGACACATTGTAAATGCAATTTGGTAACGATAGGATCATACATATATGTCTAACTCTAAATAAATGAATGATTCATGAGAAAATTGTATTGAATGAAGGTTATTCGTGTATTTCTCAGTGTGCTAAATGTGATGTGGGTTAGCTAACCAGAAGAAAACTGAATGGCTTGGGTCAGAATTTGTTCATAGCACAGAAAAAATAGGATTTCATGCCAAAATAATTCTAATCTTTTTTCCCTTTTATACATCATTCAAACACTTGAACTGTGATTCTAGACAAACAAAGTGTTTTTAGAGAGACCCTGAGATGACAAACTTGTTGAGACCTTCATCAGCTAACATTAATACAGTACATTACAGTCCAAGTAGATGAATACCTCTTCTACTAGTCCACATCACATCAGTTTAATTTTATGTATAATTTTATTTAGGCCTTAGCGACTTTGAACTTTGATTTGTTCAAACTTGTGTTGATTAAAGGATAGTTCTGATTCATCATGAATATTTAAAAACCCCTCCGCACAGTTTGAAAGGAGACGTTAAAAGGACGCAGAAGTTGAGAGCAATGCTCGTGAAAGTCCATTTGCCGGAGGAAACTTTAGCACGTCACTGTGTAGTTTCAAAATCTTTGAAACGGATAAGTGAAAGTGTTTGTAGCGAGACTGTATATTTTTCATTGGCATGGTTTTCAGCCTGCTTGACTTTCATTAGCATTGCTTTGAATGTTGCTTCTGTGGCTTTAAAGCTGAAAACAGGATCAGTGTAGGAATGGCATATTCACACTTTTTTTTAGCTTTTGCTTATTTTAGGCAAAATGAATATGTTTTTTTATTCCAATCCAAACAAAAAGCTAAACATAATAACTATTGAAAGACCACAGCAATGTCCATTTCAAGGAACACAGTCAGCTGCACAATGGATGACATGTCCCTTAAAGAATACTCAATACAAACCAATGGTTTTAATAATTCATTATTTCCTCCCAGTGCGGTTGTCTTACTCTGTCAGCACCGCAGTCATGCATTAAGTCGCTTAGGTACAAGACCACAGAGACAGATATAAAACCATCGTATTTCAGTGATGTAGTGTGAATTTCCATCCTGGATTATGGACATAAATCAAAAAGGAAACGAGAGTTTTGTGTTTTAGCCTAAAACTGCAACTATTTGAAAGCAGAAACTTGACCAAGAATGTGATTGAACTTGAAAAAAAGACCAGAAATGATGCTACTGTACAGAACAGAAAGGTTTTTGGAAATGTCAAAGAGATGTTAAACATACGCCACCAACATTATCACAGCAATTTAAGCCGGTAGCCTGAGGAAACGAGAAAATGTCAAAGGAAGACTGTAAAATCTACACCAGCACAGCAAATCCGTTCCCTCCCAGTAAATATGGAAGACTATCACGAGCAGACCGAGTGGCCAGCTGTGCTGCGGCACGTAAAGGAGGTTGTGTGTGTGTGTGTGTGTGTGTGTGTGTGTGTGATACAGTAAGTAAGATATGTTGTGTGTCTGTAAAAGAGAAGAAAACAAAAATAAGAGGGAGCGAGAGACAGAGTTGCTTAATTGTTCCTTCCTGCAAATACGGAGATACAGTGGATTTCACAGTGTGTATGTGAGAATGTCTGTGTGTTGTGGTTGTTTCAGAAACCATCTTCTCCTATCCTCTGTCTTCCCGCCCTTCTTTTATTCCCTCCTCTCCCTCTGCTGCTTACTCTGTCTTTCTTCGGGGCCTTGCTAATGTGCTGGAAAACTGAAGGCACCCCCTAAAAAGAGGGCCCTTCCTGTGCGTATTGGTCTTGTTGGAAGTGATTAAAAAGGGATTTGTGCTGGGAGGGTTGGGATTGTTATCGCTGCATTTGATTTATCACCCTGAGCCTGTGTGGTGGGGGCCTTGTTGCTGCCGTAAGAAAACCACACATTTCCAGGTGCACGCGGCACCCACAGAACCTCTGCCAGGGTGGAAAATGAAGCTCATGCAGCACGGGCTCTTGTGACTATACCAGGAAAGACACACAAACACACACGCTCGCCGCCTCTCGCCATCTCTTACCCATATGTCTGATTATGGAGAGCATATTTGCATGTACTTGTGCTGTTCTCTTTTGTGTCCTTAACGTTTCTGTTAATGAGATTTTAGCTTCTCTTGGTTCCATTTGTTTATGCATGCACGGTGGCTCTTACACACTTGAAACGTTCTGTTGTTTTACTGTAAAAGAACCACCTGACACTCCAAAATCACTTTTATGATCAGGATGTAAATGATCACTTTAATAATTAGTCGTATTTACCTCTTTTTTTTTTTTATTCAAATGTGAATATAAAAATTCAAAACTTAAGCACGAGAAACATGCCAGTGACAATGACACACGCGCACACGCACACGCTTTGACATCAAAACATCTGTAAATTTCCCCGCTGTGGGACTAATAAAGGATTTCTGATTCAAATGCATCTGTGTTTGACGCCTGCTCTCAGAGTTTTCCACTCAACATCCTGGTACCATAGGCTGTTAACACAGATGATCCATTTCCAGACACCTTTACTGTTTTCTTGTACATTTCCTTCAGATGTCGTGTTCTAAATCTGTGAATGAGTATCACAGTAATGGCTTCTACATCACCTGAAGCACATGTACGGCACTGTAAGTGAGCCATCACTGGAAAATCCTCTCAGACAGGAGAGAAATGAGTCACCTTTTTTTTTTTTTATTCTTTTTTTAAAAAAAAAAAAAAATTTTATAAGGACAGGACACTTTACACTAAACATTGTGGGAATCTTCTACCACATTTGTTGCAATCAGAGACTTTTCACATCACCATTAAAATATCTTCCTCGGGAATCCTTTTCTTGCTCGTTCATCTGTGGCTAATGGCTCAGAGTAACTTAGGGCCATCTCCTGTCTCTCACTACTGCGGCTGTGAGGAGAAATAATGAGCATGCAGTTTTTGTCAGGATTATCTGATTTTTTTTTTCTTCTTCTTCTGGGGGGAGATAAAGATATGCAGAGAGAGAGGGGTGATATATCATGGTTTGCTTTTTTTAGGGTCTAACCATAACACAGCTTGTGGATGACGTTGACTTCAGGGGCTTGGACTGAATAATAGGTCAATTAATGGATATCTGTGTGTCTGGTGATTCTACCAGACCAGTGTGGTGCAGGGGGGGGGGGTCTGTGGTCAGGGAGGAAATCAAAGACTAGACCAAGAACAACAACCTTTTCCTTGTTAAGGCCAATCTATCTTGATACACTTCTAGTTGGAATGAACTCTTTAGCTGGAATCAGATCTCGAAATGAGGTTTTGACCCATGACAACACTGAATAATGTAGAGGATGATGTTACAAACACATGCATGTTTTTACAGGCGCCTCTCACTGGAAATTCAATGTTGATTTATCTGTCTTTTACTTTACCCAGGACTAAAGGATTTGTTAAACAATCTGAGATAAGTACAAGTTGGTTTAATTCAGCAAGATGTATTCAAATGTTGCATGTGTCATATTTTGACAACAGTTTTTCCGGATGGGATGTAAGGCAACACATCTGCTTGTGACTACAAGATGGTCTGCTCTACTTTTGAAGGTTCACAAAGAGGTGGAACTGTGGGAAAGGAGAGGATTTTAAGATCCATTAGAAAGAACAGGGACAACCTTATGGAAGGAGACAGGGTCAACTGGGGAGATTTAGTTACATTAGCGAGGAGCGTGCTCTCTGAGTGGTGCTGGTGTGGGTCAGCCCAGAATATTAACGTACGTTAGGCAGAACAAAGGGCCGTACCAACAGTGGCAATGAGGCAGGGGTGGAGAAGGTCAAATGCTCCTCTGGGCCAGCTGGAAGCCATAACAGCCGGTATTTTAGATTAAAAGAGGGATAATTTTGTGATGCCTTAGATCAGGGAGAGTAAACCAAACGAGGATGGACAAGTGTTCCACAGTGGGATTGTCAGTGTCCTTCAGGAGACACCTTTTTATTTTACTGTCTACTCTCTTTCACCTTGAATGATTTTAGGTGTGGTTTCGCTCTCTGATCAGAAATTGTGACAAAGCTAATAACCTTATGAGCATGACAAGAAAATACAGTCGGCTTTGCTGGCACAGCTGTTTAATGGGGGTAAACTCAATTATTAAAATTGAATTGACCGTAAATGCAGCAGCAAGGAGTTATGTGGTGATACTGACGTTATTTATTGAAGTGTTTGGGGTCATTTACTGGCGTCTATCTAATATGAAGGAGAAAGACTCTGTCCATGTGGTTGTTTAATTCCATGCACGGCCTATTACACGTTCAGGAAATTAAAACAAAGCTCAGCGAGCTAAAAGCCGTCAGCTAATTTTTTGCGGAAAACAGCTCATTTTTCATGTCTGTTCCTTTCATGTTGGTTTTGGACTTTCAGCGAGTGTAGTGATCTGGAACACTGTGTCTGTACTTTTTTTGCTTTTATACGTATTTGTGGATTTGTGTGTGAGTGGGTGTGCATGTGTTGAGAGTTTGTAGACAAGCATCTGGGCCAGGCTGCATTCTGTAACCACATGATGACAGCGCCTGATGAAGTCACAGTAAACAGTGAGCCAGTCCTCATTATCACTTGTGTGTGCTTTTAGATTTACTTCACTCAGCCTCAAACTCCCTGCTGTTCTTCAGTCAATATTCTTGTGGCATGTCCCAGTGTTGATACAGCCTGCCACTGTGGCCTTAAAGGTGCAATGTGTAAGATATGCCACAATTAGGACTTAAAACATTAATTATTATTATCAACAGAATGTGAAGAAGTAACAGTGTTGACGTCTATGTATTGTGTCGCAGAGATAGCTACTGAAATTAGCATGCTAACTGGCTAGCTGCGCTCCGTCCAGTCTTGTAATACCACTTGTTCCTCTGGAGGTGATAGCGAGTCACTGTAGCGCCAGTCTGCCCTCTGAAGAAGCACAGCTGCCGGGCTCCCTTGTAAATATTACAGCCATGTTCCATGTCTGTTTTATAGTTTGTTTATTGGATTACATTCAAAGTGGCAGAAACCAGAAAAATCAATGATAGCAGAGTTTTTTGACTCTCAGAGTTTCAGCAGTTTGGTCTAATTTTGCGTATTCTTGCCCACTGACTGACTGACAGGCATTACACAGGAATAAAAAAAACAATACACAGTAAATATAACAACACTAGAAGAGAGAGATAGAATGCGATACACAACATGAAGAATAAATTAGAATATACTAAATATGCCGAACTACTACAGCTAAGATATAAACATTAGACATTGTATAGTCCCAGTTAAGAGGTGAAATACTGCCCCCTATTTCTTTGGAGCAGGTGGCTCAGAATTACACATTGAACCTTTAAGTCAAGAGCCTCTGAACACATAGAGACAGCTTCTGACAGGGTCAAGCCTGAGTCTAGATCTGACTGCTTATTGTTGAAGAAAAATGTTCAAAGTTTGTGGATGATATGATAGGATGTGATAGTGTTTGAACAGTAGTCCTAAAGTGCTTGCAGTGGTGCTGTAATACTTGAACAATGCAACACAATACCTGAAACTAGCTAATACTGATTCCAGCAATTTTCGAATGAAATTGACAATACTTTACTGTTTTTTTTTTTATGTTTGAAATTCAATTCAACTGACTTAAAGCCGCTGAAAACGTATTTTCTAAAACATTAAACATACATGGCTAAATAAGCAACAATCAAGTTTAAAGATTGGAAACAATTTGGAATTAGTTATTAAGAGTTTAACACTCTAAGACTCTAAGTTTATCTGCATCATTAAAGACTGGATGGCTGTGGTTTAATCCGATTTGATTGATGGTGGCGCGAAACATAAGCAACCCACCAACTTTTATTACCTTTCAGATTCAGAAAATAGCAAAATTATAATTGGTGCATGGAAGTATGTGACTTCACCTTTTTCCAACAGACCCCCACCCACTTCAAACCAGTAAAAAGTGCGCAGAGAAAAACACAAATACAGAAATCGCTTGTGAAATAAAGAAAAGCTGTAATAATTCAAGGTTTACTAAAAATGTCTTTTTTCCAAGGTGGAAATGCCTCTGACACCATCATGGCTTTCTAAAAATCTCCATTCTTTCTCACAGCAATAATATCTTTGTGCAGAATTCTTCAGGTGGGTTAGTTGGTTCATGACACTGGACGATGCAGGTCATTTTGCAGACTTTGACCTCTTAAGCTGCTGGCTAAACTCATTTTCTTATCAGTAGTAGTCAATACTGACTGGCCATTTTCCAATTTTTATTGAAAGCCAATGTCAGCCTGATATATTGGTCTAATCCCTCTATATACACACACACATACACACACACACACACACACACACACACACACACACACACACACACAAACACACAGGCTACTCTTTACTCTTTTCTTCTTTTACAGCATGTGTAACACAGCCACAAACTCTTTTCATCACCACCTCCAATGGCTTTAGAGTTGGTCTCCATCCTTCTCATTAGCCAGCACTGGGAAATGAGGATTCAGTAAAAATACAGAGCATCATTAAACATTGTAAACTGTATACTTGGAATGGCAAAAAGAGCCCTGTAAAAACGGCTGGCAGAGCGCCAGGGAACCTATTTAATTCCTCCAGCTGCTGGTGTGAGCTCTCGCAACAAATCACCCATTCTACAGGTCTAATTTGTAAAAGACAACAACGTAAAACATACACAGAGCGTAAAATGTTGGCAAAAAAAAGGCAATGGCTCTATACTGAGATACAGTATATAAGACTTGGTGTAAATAATACCTGCCATATTAGTAATTCTACTCTCTTTCATGCTATCAACCCACAACACACTGAGGATGTAACATGTAGATAAAAAAGTTAAGTTAAAGTAAATGAACGAATAACTGCAATGGGGATTAAATGGAACCCTGAGTATAAAAGCCAACAAATAAGCAAAAATCAGTTGAAAATGCATTACAGCTGATTAAAGTTAAATATTTGGAGAGTGAGCTAAACTTAGTCCTTTCTAGCGCTGAGCCATGAATGTTAAACAGATTTCACACAAAAACATTTCACAGAAGAAGAGACTCACAGCTTGCGGTTGTAGGATTTTACGGCTCTCCTCTTTTCTTTACTTTGCAAAAATGAAAATCAGTCCAAACAATTAAAATATGTGGACATTCCTGTGCAACAACGATGGCAATAGGGCGGAAGAAAATGTCATTTTGATATGTTATATTTTAGTATAATTAAAAACAACGCATAGGTGGGTCTGATGGGGTGAATGAACGTAGACAGCATGAAGAAAATGCTGTTTTAAGTGGACATAAATAGTCTCTTTGTGTGCACTTTTAGCTGACGTGATTGGACCACAGACAGATCTGAGCACTCAGGAAACTCGACCAGAGTATTTAACTTGGAAGGTTGAGGTGCTGCGAGACTGCCAGAGTGCTCAGAGAAAAAGCTCACCTCGCCCAGCCTCCCATAAATTCTCACCCTTTTCAGTCCCTCGCATGCTGAAAAGCCTTATCCATATTCCACATTTCAGTGGAGATGAGATTCTCAGAACCGCGGCTTAATTGGAATGTTATGCGAGCGTGATGTCAAAGTGCAGCGCGAGTGACCGAAAAACAGACCGGGGGACTGAAAACAGGGCCGTGGACAGTGGCCCCTTCAGTGCCGATATAATAAAGTCCGCTCCCGAGAGCGCATTTTCAAGTCTGCCATTCGTCTATTTCACGTTGTTTTTATTTTCATTTAAGTGAGGGCACAGTAAAACTTGAGTTGCCTCTTACCCTTCAGAACTCTTTATTTCAGGCATATTACCTAAATCACTGGAGGTTCGTTGGAAAAACAGGACACCCCATAAAACCCTGAAAAAGGCCTCCTGTTTTAACATACTCAGGGGGAACTGAATCAGACACTTTGTGAAAAGAGCACTTGTTTCCGATAGAAAGACAATGAAATGGGACAGGCAAAGTTCAGCACAATTTTATTATCCCTTTCTGCCTCTTTTTTAACTGAGACCATTGGTCTCAGGAGGGAGATATACAGTAAATTGTGACTTGAGACCAAACACAAGCAAGCCAGAGTTCCCTTCATTTCAGAATATGACACAATATGTCCATGCAATATGGCCGCAGTTCTGAGGTTTAAACTAGGAGGACGGGGGAGAAACGGCCGAGGGGTGATTGAAGCTTTGGAAATCTTTAGCTCAACCTTCAATTTTGTTGATTGACAGATGGGCCAACCTGTGCCCTTTTAATCTTGTTATCGGTGATCAGAGGGAGCAAAGAGGAGGAGTGTGCGAGGAGGAATAAGAGACAAAGAAAAATAAAAGTACATTAGGAGGGTCAATATGACATCATGCGCGGGTTGAAGGACTTCTCATTGGTAACTCAATCTGGTAAAGTGCTCTACAGATTTACCAGATTACTTTATCATTGCATATTTATGGGATTTGACATATGTGCCCAAAGTATGTGTGTTCCTGGATACCTGTGGTGTGCAGCGTGGGGTCAGAGTAAAGTGCAGCTCATTCACCTTTATGTTTGCTCTGAAATTGGGCACAGGCACAAAAAAAAAAAAAGGATAGAGACAAATGTTATCATTCCTCCAAGGTGAACACAAAACAATTACCACCATCATTGTAAGCTTTGCAGACATGGGAGTAATTTACGGTTGGGACGGTGGGGACATTTTTCTGATTACCCAAAATTGTTTTCCGTCTTTTTTAATATTAATTGCATGCGCGTTTTTTAATAAAATATTGTTTCTGTCAGCTCTATAAATGAGAAATAACGTTTCTATTGGCGTATGTTGGCTTTGGTCCCGCCTTAAACATGCAGCGAGGTGATTGCTGGAGTGGACTTTGGATGTAAACGCAAACATAACATAGTTAGGTAGCATTTATAGCCTACTTAGCTAACATCAACGGATGACGTAGTCGGCTACTAAACTAATTGTGTGTTGTGCGCCGTTGGGTGATTTGTGCTATTAATGTTACTTATGACTGAGGTAACAACTGTTCTTCTACCATCTTTGTGTGGCGACAGACCAGGGTTACTCTAGTTAACATTACAATGAATCATTTTTTTGTTGACTGATTGAACCTCCCGCAACATTTCGTCTTCATTAAAATGTGTGTCCCCACCGCTTTCCAAATCAATCCTTCGCCGATGCATGCAGCTCTTTTGACATCCTCCTGGATCCATCTCTTTCATATTTGATCACATCATGTTGTAATTTTACTATGTTGTTTATTCTCAGCACACGACATCTATTGCGCGCGTGTCTGTCCTGGGAGAGGGATCCCTCCTCAGTCCCTTTTTAACTGTGGGCTTTCTTTTGGGGAGTTTTTCCTTGTGCGAGGGTCTAAGGACAGAGGGTGTCTGTAAAGCCCACTGAGACAAATGTGTAATTTGTATTTGTATGTGAATACATTTGTGGTCATACCAGATGATACAATGTTGCCCTGTGGCTTTGTTCCATAATACTGTAAAAGTGCGTATTAAGTGGATCACACTTACGAGTAAATGTATATAAATCCGCAAACATCAACATCTTTATTTTCCCATTTACCTTTTATTCCTTCTTTGCCCTTTCAATTTCAAGTCAGTGCCTATAAAATGAAGTACATGACAATACTCCCAAGGCGGTTTGGTCTGTGTATATTTTTTTTAAAGAATTGAAAAAAAAACTCTCTTGATCTTTGTCAGATCTGTTACGGTTAATTTCATGCAGACAACGTTCCTTGTGCATTTGTTTTTAAATTGACATCCCAAACCATACCATTCCTTTGGTCACGCGGGGCCTGTGTTCAACGAGAAGCAGCATCAGATCCACCCTCTGAGTCCCAGTGCATCAGGCGAGTGGGGACTCTCTTGTTTCATTGCGGTAACTATAAAACATGCCCCAAGTACTTGCAACAATTCTGCTCTAAGCCGCAGCCACAGTATTCCCCCTGAAACACTTAACAAGGGACAATTACGAACTAGTTGCAAATTATGGCCGCGTGCATTTGGGAGTTGTCAGATGGTTCAAGTGGTTTTAAACACTTTCGAAGCTGAAGGGGTTTTGAAATATTGCTATTTGTCTAGGCAGCAGCGGGGAGGAATGCTAACTCAGGAAGGCTACGATCACTGTCAAAGAGTGTTATATGATTTCACAATAGAAAAAGCTGCCTGGAATAGGAATATTAATAAATAAATGTTCAAAGCGTCCTGAAACTGTTTGAGCTTTGATGTAAATCATTGAGTGCGCGATGTCACAGGAGCTAATCAAATCAGGCCACCTTTCGCTCACTTATCACGTGTTTTGGCCGGCACTTCATGCACAGCTAATGGATTCCAGTGTGAAAAGAATAAGATCGATATTTTTTATTGCCTGGTTAGATGTTTCTAACCACATTAAAGAAACCCTCCGGTGTCACAACTTAACCCCTTGTAGGGATGATGTGATTTGTTCTCCCTGCATTCAGTCGCAATCTGGTAGCGATCTTTCCTCCTTTTTTTCCATCTCTTTTTTTCTTCTTCATCTGCTTAGTGCATGGCGGCTAGGGAATGTAACATTGATAAATTGTTATTTGATGAAGATGGATTTGATTTTCTTCATCTGACGGCCTCATCTTAAATCATCTCGGGGGGGGAAAAAAAAGCGTGAAACACGATTGGTATGCATCTTATCCTGTCCATCTGACACGTTCACATGTTCACACGCACCTTTACGGTGAATCCACTCCCTTTTCAGAACACTCGCACACACACACACACACATGCACACACTAACACACTCACAGTGTCAGTAAGGCTATAGCTAACATGCAGCAGATGCCCAGGCTGTGGGAGAGTGCAGAGCCAGCGAGCTACAGAGAGAGGAAGTCAAGTGTACTGTTTTTTACTCTCCTGCCATGCCACTTTTCTTTATTTTTTTTTCCAGCTTGGCCAGTCCTGTTGTGGCCCGTGATGCAGGGTCCCAAGGGCCCGGCGGTGAAATAGTAATATGGACCATCTGACACCTGTCAAAACAGCCCTGTTAGTTGAGCGTCAAGCCCTGTCAGCTTGCAGAGGAAAGTGCTATGCAGCCTCTCAATTTTCCCCCTCCTTCCCCTTAAGTCTCCCTCTCTCTTCCTCTCCCTGTTCCTCTCTCTCTCTCTCTCTCCAACATTGGCTGACTCTCCCTCTGTATCTCTCTCCCTTTCACTCTTGAATTTTGCACTAATTCACTCCCTCCTTCTTTCCATCTATCTCTATTTCTCATTTTTCTCACATCTTTCTCATGCTCTGACACTCTACTTCACCCACTTATATTTATCTTTCTCACTCTCTGAATATATTCACACTGCACATTTTCATGCTCAACTCCACATTTCCGGTCATATCATCATCATTTCAGATGATATGCACTGCGATTCAAGTCACATCTGATACCACTACGGACTGACAGCGGGGGAGTCACATTTATTTCTTTTACTTCATTACTCTCAAACCTACTCTGATTATCATACGTGTCGTTCTGTGCTCCGTGCGAAAGTGAGCTCAGTCAGGCTGCTCCGGATGCCAAAATTATGACAATGCTGTCAAGCGAAGGACGCAACATTTACTTGTCATAGCAACACTGACAATGCGTGCATCAGGATGTGAAACCAAAACAAATACATGTGTTGTTCACACTAATATCAAGTTTTTTTTTACATTTTAGAGATGTCTTTTCCTCCTTCATTCACACTGCCTTCAACGAAAAAACAACAGTTTACTGTGCTTCGCCCCCTGCTCTCCTCACCTCACAGTGTCTGCTCCTCTGCTACTCTTTTACTTGCATGCCAGCATATCCAGAGATGCGGCAGTGGAAGTGGAGAGGGAATATCAGGCTCAGCGCCACCACCAGGAAACACGTCCTGTCACGGTCTGTGTCAGTTCAGCTCAATTCAATTACTATCAGCCCTATCTGTTTACATTGGATGTTTGCAATTGCTTTCCCAGTGTGGAACAGGAACTGGGCAGGGGGGATTTACGTAGTTTGTGGGGCCTGCCTTCTGCCATGCTCCTGAGTAATTTTGTATTGTATATAAATGAAACAATAGAACAAGGTTCGGGGAAATTCATATTGCATCGTGGTAGATTTGTAGGCAAACAGCAACAAAACAAATTTGTAGATGGATCACAAACTTTCCAAATGTCAATAAGTGGACATGTGGAGGGTTAAGTGAAGTACATACCAATAGAAAGTTAAACAGATTGTCTGACACAATCCTAAATTTGGAAAGTTGCTTTGTACCACTTATGTGACTGAAATAAAAGCAGTGTTGTTTTTGTAAGCCAGTAATCTAATATGTTTTTTTGTTTTTAGGCTAATGATGGGTACCCTTTTTTGTTCATCCAAAAGCAAGAAACACATGAAAAAAGGGAGTTCATCCCAAGTATTACAGCAGGGTGCAATTGTTGAAAGGAAATAGTCAAAAAAAGAAACAAGAAACGATTCAGCATGTTCCTCCTCTGCTTTTCATGTCTTATTAAAAACATACCCCTGGATAATCTCTCATATCCTGCCTATTAAAAAAAGGCGAGCTGGAACTGCCACCAGAGAAACTAAGAGCAATTGTTTCCAGTGTAAAGTCATTAGAACTGATAATGAGTCTCAGGCAGATGATTCGAATGTCCTTTCCTTTTCAAGTCGTCCTTCCTGGTCAACAGCGACTGAGGAGTATTACACTGTTTCTGGACCAGAAAAGCCTGATCTTCCCTACCGGATATGAAATTCAATACAAGAATTCAATATCTAAACTATTCCACCCTGGAAAAATGACAATAATATTGACAGTTTTTTTCTGTGACCTCGGTTGACTTTGAGCAAAATCCTTCACTTGATTGGTTTCTCTGTGGCATTGATCATGACTCACACGAGGCATGCTATTGAGGTTTTCTGCTTCTAATTTCAGCTATGCCTGAAGCACCAGCAGCTGATGTTGATGTGTTTGTTTTGCCTTACAAGGCTTCTTTTGTGTCTGCTCCACAGACAATGAGCGTAAGAACACGGAGGTACTTATGGCAGCAGAGTGGTTTGAGCGCCCCTGACGCGTGCTGGCAATTTGTTCATAAAGTGATCTAATAAAGTCTCCGTTACGGAAAGGACAGTTATGCTCAATGTGGATTATTTTACAGCAGCAAAAAACCCTTCAATGAAGTGCAACTACTTGCTCTTTTTCTTTAATTCTCTCCCAAAGTAACCCAAGGGCTGCGAATGTCCCACATTAATTAAAGCAAAATGGGTTGTGGGAGAACTGCCGCCTGTTCACAAGCACCAGCAAAAGGGGAAACAGTCCATGTTAGATTGAATATAATTGCCTTGGTTAGACACACCAAGAACCATCTGAGAGGCCTCACTTCCCCTGCTCCTCTCTCTTCTTCTCCTCCACAAAAATAATGCCACTCTCCTGCTCTGTGAGAAGATGTTATGTACCATTCTATAGCCTAGTTACAATTAAGTACCTGCATTTCTGTGTCAGGATAATGGATCTTGGCATTGAGATGTATGAGGTGTATCTGATCCAAGTGGCTGGGCTGGTACAGAGATGGCTGATGGGCAGCATGGGATGGCAATGGTTCCTGGCTTGCTTGGCTGATGAAATTATAACAGAGATAAAAATAAACAGTCCCCTGCACAAGTGTTGGGGAATAATAAGCATGACTCCAATCAAAGTTAATGTTGTCGTATTAAACAACATTTATGGAGAGAGAGGGAGACAACAGCTGTGACATCTTGCATTCAGAGGAGAGATGGTAAACAAGATGTGGCGGCTGGTGGCATTTATGGGCTCGCGAGCAGATAATGGTGAAAGTGGGCGTGATGATGAAGGGTCAATAAGACTCCAAGTGATGCTGAGTAGAGATTGTAAAAGTTCTTTGTTCCATAATAAAGTAATTTTTATGCAGCCATTAGTCCTCTAGGTATCCGTTTCTCAACATCAATCATTAAGGTTTGAGTGCACACCAGTTGTGTCCTTTCTGCTGCGCCGCCGCAGGGGCCTGACCGTGACAAGGGGAAGGCCTGAGGACGGGGAGGGAGCCGCAGAGTTGATGTTGGCCCGAGCCACAGATTTCTGAGAGGAGTCGGAGCTTTCTGTTTCTCAGCTACACCTGGCCCAGGGCACACGGGATGAGGCCCCAAGCCAGCGTACTTGGCCGACACAGTCCAAAGCTAACAGGTGGTGCTGGATACATTCTCGCTTGTTGGGCTGCCGCTCGCTATTGGTCAGAAATAAGCATTTATTAAGGTGACTCAGTCCCTCATAAACAGCTATTAGTAAGGGATTTTCTCCAGCTCAGATTCGGCTTGGGGCTTAGCAAGCTGGGGGACCAAACGATGATGTGGCAAGCAAACAGCTTTTCCATCTATTACATCATTGTCAAGGCACTGTGTGATGACCCCTCTTGCTGGATGGTCCAAAATAACAAGGTCAAAAATAATATGGTTTCTTTGCACAGAACTCAACTCTGGGCTCAGCCTTGCATCTTTGCCTCTTGGCCAGTCCCAGAGATTGTGCCTTGGGGTCCAATCTGAGGTCAGCCACAAAAATGCCCGACTAGGGAACAATCCAACAATTTAATGTCAGCAGTTCACATCTTTTCCTTTTATTCCTCAACCGCAGAGTAAGAAATGGTAAAACAATAGTGTACATTTAGCTACATCTACAGTCTTGGAGTCCCCTCCAACATCAGGTTGAATTGTCTCCAATACTGTGCCTCTCTACCATTCCCATTACCTGTCTGTTTCTATTTTACTTTTTTCAACGAGAAAGCATATTATTTTCCTCTTTAATGGCATGATCTCTCAACCGACTGTCAGCAGCTTGGAACATGGTTTTTACTTTCACAGTTTTGTCCTTGCTTCATTGGACTGAACAGTAACGGGCTCGAATAAAGAAATGTCGAAAATAAGTGTAAGAGCTGGTTTAGAGCTGTATTCACTTATTTTTATTTTCCTCTTGGCGCAGTGACACTGACCTCAAAATATTGTTGATTCATAAAAAAAAAATGAATTATTGGATTGCTGTGTATTGTTAAACGTCTTCATCTCAATGTTTTGACTTGTGAATTTTCAAAGATATTTGAGCTCTATTCTGAGTCTGACTTAGTGTTAACTTGTAGAGAAAGAAATGATATGATGTCTAGGTAAAAAAACTGTTAAATGTGGTTGTTATATTCATGTTGAATTATTGTTGTTATTATTATTTATATAATTTACACCTTGAAGTATTGTGTAGTATCTTTTTTTATTTGCATTTAAATTGAAATGAATAAATGGAAAGAATTTAGAGAATACACCCAGTATGAATCCATTAACATTGTCTCCACTTAGTTAAATTAAGTTTAAATAAAAAATTTTTACTATTTATTTTTACTTCTCTTTTCATGGCTAGTGTAAGCATGCAGCAGTCAAAGCTGGCTGAAGGCAAGATTAACTTCTATCATCATTTTAACCCTAAAACGCTACAGTTTTTCACTGACAGCCTATATTAAAAGCTCATCATTTGACGATAATAAAACCAATTAATAAATAATCCTGTTTGATAGACACTACAACATTTTCTAGTGTTCTTCATCAAAGTACAGTATTATTTAGAATATAATATCCAACTGTTGTAGTTTCTGCTGTGTCTTTCATAATGACCCATTATTTATCCATTTAATTTTTTCCTGTGTCGAAAACTTACCTCATATTCTATGGCAAATTTTCACACCGGGGCGGCTGGTGCTCTGCAGACTTGTCTCACTGTTCACAGAGCGAAATCATTGGAGCAATAGGTTTGACTGCTTTGCTTAAGGACACTGTGACAGTCATTGTTTAGCTTTGTGTCACATATAACCTGTCAAGATATTTAGACTGGGCTACCATTACACAAAACTCCCAGTCATCAACTCGCTTCCTCCTTGCATCGTTTCAACAAATGTCTGGATGGCAGGGACAACATTCAATAATCCCCCTGTTCCTGGTAATTCATTTTCATATAAACACGCTCTATGCATTACTCACTGTAAATATGATCCTAATTTAATGCATCGTTTTGCTTTTGGAAAGCTGCATTACTGGTTTGCAACAGATGTGTCTCAAAAATGCATTCATTGTTCATATGTGAAGCAACTGGCAGCATTGATTAACAAAAGACATTTCTTTGCCACGGCATGCCAGACCCTCTTACGAGTCACTACACAATGTCGGTACCAGTCCTTCTGTGAGAAGATATGCATTTCTCTGTGGCGTGCACATGTCTAAGAGTCAGGGAAAGAATGTGTCTCTTATTGGTTTGATGACCTCAGAAAGAGCACTCCTACATGGTAAGTATTTCCAGGAGAACTCACCAGAGGGAGAGGATTTCTGCTCCAGAGATCTGCTCCAACTTTTAGTAGTTGCCCAACCAACACTGCTAATTAAGGGTCTTTGGTCCTGGGCCCAGTGCTTGTGCTTCTCCACTCTTCCACAGGGCCCCCAGGCCCAGTGTGGATCGGGGGGGCCGCTGAAGAACTGTGTGGGGCAATGAAGCACACATACTGACTATGTCAAATAGTGGGTTACTGTTTTTACCCAACTGAGCTTTGCCTCTTTATCGGCCCCCACATCAGGGTCCGCTGGTCACACAAATTAAGGGGCAATTAAGGCCTTGAAACAGCAGAGAGATCAAAGTAGACTACTGGAGGAGAAGCCACTCTGGAGAGTTAAGCACTTTTATAAAGCAGCAATAGTCTGGCTTAATAGGAACCTGACCAATGAAAATACATCATATTATTCCGTATTATGGCCAAGTGAAACAAAGCGAGGGTTGTTTTAGATACTTTCTAGCTACTTGAGCTTGCTGTTGCAACTTATTGTTCATCTCAATCTTTCAATCATTCAACTTGTCAAAGGCGAGAGATTAAAAAGAAAAAGGTTTCGATAGAATCAAGTCTGCAGAGAATTACAACAGCTCCAAGCCAGATTCCTGTTCCTGCTAATTCCTATCAGTACGACAGAGAAAATGGGGAAAAAATGAAAACAAACAAAAGCTTTCATCATCTCTCACTTTTGTTTCCCTGCTTTGTGCATGGAAACTCAATGCCAATCTCAGACCATTCAAACAATTTCTTCGATGAAATTAGTTTCATGGATTAAAATGCAATTTGCTACAGTTAATGAAAATGCGTTCTGTATAAACACAGGATTGCTTATTGAGTTGGAGTTTGGGAGGTGGAGGCAGGCTTTATACAATAAGAACCAGCAGGTCTTTGTAGAAAGGATGTCTGATGTTTTCAGATGGGCCATGCTGCTCTTGGGAGAAATGAGATAGCACTAGCTAATTTAATTTCAATACGCGTGTAACGGTATCTGCCTGAGTGCATGTGGCTTTGTTTACCGTGGGTGCAAAGATGCATTTTAAAGAGCCAGAAGTGTGTATGTGTGTTTGTGCGTTTGTGTTCATACATGTGTGATTCCATGTGTGTGTACTCAGAACTTGGTAATATTTCATGTCTCTGTTCTATTCTTAGCAGAGCGTCCACCTGTCCTGCCACCTCCTCTTCAGAAACAGACACAAGCCACTAAACGCAGTTAATCAGGGGCTGATTATAGACCACATGATGTCTTTGCTCTTAATTTTTGTTTTTCTTTTACACTTTTAAAAGGAAAATACGACACACTGAAAAGTACAACAGTTTGCTAAACAGCCACACCTGTCTTGTTAGGACACAACATAACAACATTTTCAAGCATGCCATGTTGCTCAGAAATATGCCAAAATTGTCCTGTGACTTCTGTGTGTGACACCCAGAGAGCATATGCTGATCTATGTGTATCTCACTCAGCAGATTCACCCTAGGAGAAAGTATATCCCTTGAGAATGTGTGTATATATAGGAATCTGTGCAGTACTGTGTTGGTACATTTGTCTGTCCACAAGCACATTTGTTTGAGCGGGTGAATATCTTCTGGTTCGAGTGCATGTTTTGGGTGAATGCGTGTGTAGTTACACAGATTTGCATGCTTTACAATGCTTCTCATAGACCCCAGCCGCACATGGGCATTCATTTAAACACAGCATACACTCATTACGCTTCCTCTGCTATGTGGGCGCAATGTGACAGGGTAGGGGTTAGGTTATATCCACTGAAAGGCTGTGTGTGTGTGTGACTGTTTGTGTGTTGGGGTTTGCTGGGAATGTTGTTGGCTCTCTGTGTGCAAATCTATCTGTCTGAGAGCATTCGTCTGTCTGAATATCTCTTTGCGTGCGTGTGTGTGAACATGCACGTGTGTGTGTGTGTGTGTGTGTGTGTGTGTGTGTGTGAAGCAACTTGTGGCGTGTCTTGTCCTCCTGGCGTGGGGAGGGTTTCGCCTCATTGCAGTGAGGAATGCACTCTAAAAGTTCTCAGAATAATTTGTTTTATGGAAAAAATGATCAGCAAAAGCCCTTACCAATTATTCCATAGCCAACCTTTCGACCACAGCACACACTCAGTTTTCATTAATGCCCCCTGAAACGCAACCAAGGATGGATAGAATGATTACAAAACATAATATCTAGCGCTGCTTAAATGATAATGGCAAAAAGCCTCTGAGGCCAGTTTGAAACTCTTAACTGGTTATGGATAAGGACATTGATTCCTGGTGCAGGCCAATCCTTTAACCTCCTGGTGATACTTTATTGATTGGAATTTGGCGACGACTCTCTGCCTTGAACATTAATTTACACCCGCTGACGTGAAAACTCAATCCTTCATTTGGAAGGATTTGGCACAAGCTAAGTAATGACAGGTCCTCAGCAGCCATCTTGAGATTCAGAACACCAGACACCGACATATTAAATATTCAAGCGGCAGAAGGGGGATGAAAGGTTTCTAAGTGTTACCACTTTGGTCGTCGTATTGACTTATTGCCCTCTTAACACTCAACCTACGCTCAGTGTTTGACAACGTCAGTGTGAAGGGAAAATCTGCTAAACTGGCCACTCAGAGCAAGGAATACAATCCTCACTACAGTTGGCCCATCATTAACATTTGAGCAGGGCAATCAATAAGGATAACATATGTGTGAATTAACTTATAAACAGCATGGGCGTCCACACAGCCATGCCATCGTAACACCCGGACCTCTTTTGATCTGAACCCAATGTAGTGTCTGACCGTTGGGGAATGGGCAGGGAGGCGGGGGTTCACCGCCGGTGGTAACTCTTGTGCATGTGGAGGGATGCTGACACGAACAGCGCTGTCTGGACGCAGGGCTTAAAATAAAGCTGTTAATAAAGACCTCTGAGGTGAGGGACCGCTGAGGTTGAGTTGGAGGAAAGGAGTAGAGGGACTATGTTGTCCCCCGCGACGGGGGTGGGACTTGGTGCTTCAGGGCAAGCTACCAAAGAAGTGCTTGTTACAGGAAAACTTGGGCGTCACGGAGAGCAAGAGGATCCACACATATGAACCTCAACCCCCACCCTTACATTACATCGCCATCACATCCATCTCATTGACAGGTCGGTGGCGTCAAGAGCCAGGGGGTGTGACATTGCCGACACTGGAGTGTGCCCTACACACACACACACACACACACATTACTGGAGCCTAAGGATTCCCCCCTGACTCACATCTGGAGGGGGGCAACTTGATCTGTGTCCACAGCCTGGGGGGTCGTTGCAGGAAGAACGAATGGGGGCCCTTTCACTTAAGCTGATCCCTTCCATACAACTCTGTGGCACTTACATATGAGGTCAAGATCGTAAAAACCTCAGAATGTACAGTTGCTGGGGTTGCAGGGGTTCTGCAGGGCCCCTGATTGCATGGGCGGGGGGGGGGGGAGTGTCTGAGTGGAGACCTATTTGTATCCGTTGGTGTATCAACATGTTGGGCTGTTTGTGTGCATACTTCACATGTCACTGCTTGTTCTATAATATGGAAGCAGGGTTAGCGAGCGGGTGACCCAGGTTTTCTGACGTGTCTCGCTGTGAATGCAACCTCTATCTTTTCTGGGCACTTCGGTAAAAAATACATAAACATTAATGTCTGTGGGTGGTGGTGGAAAGCAAGTGGTCCTCAGGCAGCTGAGACTTTGCCCAACCTCAGTTGACCATATCTCCCCCATTCATCCTTGTGATGCGCATGGCGTTGCATGCATGTGTTACTGTTTGACTTTCCTCTGTAATGAAAATTCCACATGTGGCACATCGGACATGGTTGACATTAGCTGTCGTCGCTACTCAGTGCTCATCCTGGTCTGAGGGGCCACTCAGATTGCACAAACACACACACACACACACACACACACACAAAGCCCCTGCAGAAGAAAAAAAATGACAAATGTTTCTCCACTAGACATTCTCTGGGGAGATATATAGTGACAGGCTGAACTGTTTAAGCCAGCACTTTCAAACCTCTGAGACGATGGCAACTTTCCATGGCACTTTTCTCTCTCAACCATTAAAAGCCACCAGAGAACTTATCCAAACATGTTTCAAGCTATTGTCCCCAAGATGTCCAATGAAGTCATTCTGTCCAAAATCCTATTTTATCCTTATTACTTTGAAAAGACACTAAAAACGTACGTGTTTGTGAGAAGCTTCATCCAAACACCTTTTCAGAAACGATTTCAAAGAGGTCAAAATGTGTTTGTCGATAATGCTTCGTTAATGGGGAATCAATGTGTCGGAAAGGGGATCACTTCACTGCAAGGCGCGTTCCATTGAGCTGCAAATCGAACAAAGCAAATAACCAATAAGTGCATGCAAAAAAAAAAAAAAAAATGCTTGTCACTGAATGTGAGTGAATATTTTCTGATACAATGCGAACCGCTGTGCGAAATATAGCAGCAGATCCTAACGCTCTACCTCCCTCTCTTTTCCTTTTCTCTAGTTGGCAATGGATGGTGAGGATGGGATGGGATGGATCTTTAATAGATTTGTCTTGTGCAGCACAATGGGAGGAGGGATCGTTGTTAACATTATAACGTATCGATCGCTTCGACTCCATTTCCCAAGGCCCTGTCAGACAGGAGCCATTACTCACAGCAGTCAACCCCACCAACCCCCACACATACACACACATCCCATTCTCATGGCTGGCTGTGACAGAGCCTGTCTACACCGTTTCACTATGTTCATGTCTTATGACCCCTTTAACCCTCCTTGTAACCCGCTTCTCTACAATTTAGTCTTACCTTTCCCTCATCTACTTAAACAGGGAGTCTGCATGATGACATGATTTCTGCTTGAATGGATGTACTGTATGCATCCAATTCAAAAGATCGCTGTTGCTTTGTTAATGCTTATTTATACGTATGCACTGGAGTGTGGTGGTCATGGCCAGGTGCCCTGCATAACAGTTGGTCTTTGAATGTTTAAAAAGAAAAGAAGCCTGAGAATTAATTGGGAAAGTCTGGTAATTTAACTGCAATCCAGTAGCACAGAACACCCATCTTATGTCCATTTTCATGTAATTTAAAGAACAAAAAAGTGTGACATATTTTGTGAGACAAATGATAGTTCTGATATCACACATCACATTGTAAGGCTGGCTTTACATGGTGAAATTAGCTTCCCAATTTTAGTAAAGTAAACTATTAAGTTGTGTTGCATGAGGCTGATTATTTTTGAATTGCTTTATGTAACCGTGAAGTTGCATGGAAATTACATTTCATGCAATCTGCAAACTTCAACTCCATCAAAGTTTCACCCTGTAAAGCCAGACTTAAAGTGAGCCACCATCGTCACATGACAATCGAGGCCGACAGGAGGAGCAACACTGTTCCTGTCAAGTAGGTTAGATCTTTATTCATTACTGCAATCAATGCAAAAGTAGCATGTGTATACATTCAGCATACCTTCACAGGGTTCATACAGCTTAAGGCAAGTTATATTTAAGACTTTTTAAAGACTTCAGAATTCCATTTAAGACCAACTTTGCAAAACTCTGCATGTGGTTCATTGACGATTCGCTTTGTGTCAAGTTTTTTACTTTGACTGGATTGAAATCCACAAAAACAGCCTGAAGAAAATCTAAAACGATTGTGTAAGAGCAGAGGCGTATAGTTATCGGACCCTGGTCGGAGTTGGCCGATGCTATGCTGAGATTGGCCAGGCTGCGATCATGGGGCAAAGCAAAGGGTCAATTAGCTCTTCCCCATTTTGTAAGGCAATTTTCAATACAAGCCTTCTCATCACTGTTACTGCACTGCACCACAAAGCAAATGTGAGAGATCATAAAGGCAATTACTTAGCATGTAAAATGCACAACCCTGCCATTTAGTTTTGCGTTGCATCAGTCAACAGGTGAAGCCTACGCAGAATTGCCACTGTAGGTATGACTGCTACATTAATTTATCATTACAGAAGTATAATTCAGCCTTTGTTCTGAGCATGGTCTAACAGTGAAGGGCAGATGTGGGGAATAGTAGGAGCAGACAATCTGTCTTTCCGGGCTGCAGATGTCTCTCAGCTGTACAGGCTGTATGGGATGGAACTGACAGGCTTGAAACATCCAAAGACAATCGGCTTCAGAGGGACTGTCCAAGCCAATATCCAGAGCAATGGATCTTCCCGGATGTTAATGAGTTGCGATTGTTACCCGGCTACAGGGTTGACCTTGTTTAAAGGCCAAGTAGTGTGTGTGTGTGTGTGTGTGTGTGTGTGTGTGTGTGTGTG